>JAQISU010000054.1:2405000-3605000 GCA_029339505.1 Unio delphinus
TATTAATTTCACCAGGTCCTTGAATTGTTATGCCTGAATAAACATCGAAAATAAAACTTATTATTAATCCAAGAGTAAATACACGTGTTCTTGAACTGCATAAACAACCAAGCAGCCAACAATGTGGTGGTTGATACAAGATTCTGACAATTTAATAAACATCAAAAAACGAAAGCTGCCAATATGTTTTCTGGGCTCGGAGGTGTTTTAGAGGGAATCTTAGTGTCGGCTTTGTTAGGTGGAAATTGTACATGCGTACAGCTGGAAAAAAACTTTATATCAGTGGCGCATGACCATCACAGACTCACTGCATGCTATGATTTAGTTCTTGGATTATTGAACTCGTCATTACTTTCCTATTTTTTGTATATATAAAAAAAATATTTTACCATTATGGAAAATCAAGTTTACAATATGTATAGACACCGTTCATAGACCCTGGAACATAATGAATGTACACTTGTTTTGTCTTTCATAACCTAATTTTCTGTTAATTTTTCTCATTGAATTCAGACATAATGATTTGTGACAAAAATATTGAATAGTTTAAATATGTCTGCAATTTTTGCAATGGAATTAGGTACAGGTATTATGGATTAGCTGCATGCCATGACAGTACTATATCAGACGGTCAGTAAACGGTGTTAATACTCTGTTCATGCTATTTATTGGACATTAAAGTCAGACACAACGATCTTGGAAAAAATTATTGAATATTTTAAATCTGTGCAATCTTCCAATGGAATTGCATGAATTATGAATCAACTGCATGCCACAACGACACGATAGTAAATGATGTTAATACTCCCCTATTCATTATATAACGTCAGTCAGGGTGTTATCGATCAACATGTATTTTGGGGGGGAAAAACAATAAAAATTAGTAAAACTATCTAACGCAAAGTAATAACCAATAAATATATTATCTGTCCATTTTAATAACCAATAAATATATTATCTGTCCATTTTTTTTAATAAGTCTTATTACTGCATTCCATTTAATATTCGTCTGATAATACTCTGATTTGTTACATTAGACACGAGTACACGTTTATACGCCAATGTGGTGTTTGCTGAAGAAAAAAAAAAAATACTATAAAACCCCGCGATAACGCGACCCTGCTTTTAACTTGATCCAATTTCTTGGACCCCGATTATTGCGTTATAGCGGGGTTCCACTGTATATACATCCATTCATCTTGCCATTCATAATAGAGCACCATCATAGCTGACACATGTCTTGCTATTCAATGGCATGACAATATCAGCAAAATTCTGTTTTAAAACCAGGCACTTATCATTTTTAATTCCTTTAAAGTTCATGTGAACTATAAATTCAAGTGGTAGCTACTTAGTTTTAAAGTCTTGACTAAAGGCATGAGCGATGCCAACAATTTCTATATCCATGTCTGTGTTCTTGCCTGTCCATTTTGAAACACAATTTATCTCTTTCCATATCAACAAACTGTTGAACCTATGAAAATTTAACTTTTAGCAAAACCACAAAACAGCATTGTTGGAAATAAACTGACAGTCAAGTGTAATGACATATTCATAAAAAGAGTATCTGATTTCTATATATACAAAAAGTTACTGAATTTCCTATTTTAAAAATAATATAGAACAAAATGCAAGAAAAATGAAAACCATACAGAACTCTGCTGACAGTACTTTCTGTTCAGGACTGACCTGTATCAAAATGGAAAAGTAATGCAAGTATGTGAAATGTTTCAATGTAAAAGAAAACTACATGTGTACATTGTTGCAAATGGTTGGATGCAAAGATTTTGATGACCTATTTGTGTATTATACTGTATCAAATGACCTATTGTACATTATACCATATCAAATGAGCTCTTTCCTCTCATTAAAAAAAAACAGCAAATGTTTTTGTATTTATTACATACTCATCCATATGTGTATTTTCTTTATTTCTTCCAAAACCCCAGGCATTCTTCAAATATGCCCATTAAGTTTCATGATTGTACATAAAACTGTGTCAGGGAAACTGAGATAAATGTAACACCCAACACTGATGCCTACAATGTGAACAATTAAAATAATGCCATCAAAAACAAGGACAAATCTTATCTATACTTTGCAATTGAGACAAAAATCCAGTGATTCTATAGTTTCTTAGAATAATATTGGTTGAGGTCACCCAGTAGACTGCACTGCATGTTTCAGATGTACTGATTGATGATAAATACAGTGCATCCTCATTCATACACGAGGATTGCTTTTGACATGAAGAAAAGATAATGAAAAACAGATTTAAGAAACTATAAAATATTTAATAATGAACTGCTAAAAAGTCAATATGAAACTTTTAAATTTTTTAGTTTCCATTAATAAACTTAATTGAAAATAATTTATTTCAATTCTGCCAGTGACACTGTTACTATTAAAAGCTGCATGTGTCAGGAGTCTACAAAGGTTATAAAAAAAGTTTGATATTGAAATATCTTCATTTTATATCTACAATCTCTCCTGATCAAACAACAATTCTACTTTGTCTTTAAAACCTTTTACATTGTGAGGTTGTTATTCACAGCAGTGTTAAGTTTTTTAAAACTTGACAAATAAAACAAAAGTTTGGCAAATATTAGATGAGAACAGTCATAAAGTTAAACATGAAAAATTAAATGACTTAAAAATAATGTTTTAAATATGTATAATGACATTGCAAATATTTTAGCATTCTCACAAAAGATAAAGGAGGTAGTTCAGTTACAAAATCTTTTATACTGATACAAACATCAAGCATGCCTATGTGTATCCACTATGCATGCACACATGAAATCACGAGTAAAGACAGTACAAAAGCATACGTATTTCTGATTATTGTTGCCCAATTTTATTGTAAATGAATATTGCTTTTATTAGGCAACTTTTTTTGTCCAGCACACAATCAGTGTTTTTGATACACTGATAAATTATATTCAAGTTGAGGAGTATTAGAAAATCTGATGAGATTCAAAATGTCATGAAAAGGCATAAAACCAGTCAGGCAATTTGGTGGAAACACAATTGTAAGAAATATTCACTACATAATGTCTGTAAAATGAACTTTAAAAACTAAAACAAAATGCTAATACTGTGGATATGCATTGGCATACCACTGTCATCAATATACAGTGACACCTACATGTATGTCTTGCTATCTTATGGGTTTAAAAAAATCAATGAATCCACTTGCCCATTCAAGAAGTACTACAAATTTCTACTTGCCCTCTCAGTCAAGCACTAAATTTGTTTTGCTTGCCCTGCCTTTCAAGTGCTAAATTTTTGTGCTTGCCCAGTCAGTTAAACACTAAAATGTTTACAGCTATTAAAGAAACAAAAAAACTGATGTTAACAATCAAAATTTTATTATTTGAGAGGTTGTTTTCTAGAGTTCATTCTGACACCATCCTAATGTCAGTTGCAATCAAGACCAGACTTTACTGATGAGCGAAGCACTTGTATCAGCTTGATAAAAACAAATGCAAAACAAACTTCTAATGGCACGTAAACTTTCACTAAAAATAAAGTTGCCAATATTTTGACATAAAATCTTCATCATTCATAAGAAAAACTGTTCAGCAATGACTGAAAAAATTCATTTTGAATTGGGCAAGTAAATTTTTAACACCTGTATCAGTTAATGAAGCTGTGAATAAAATGTGAATAACATGCTGTAACAATGACTAAGAGCACCATGCAATATCTTCACGACACTTTCCAATAAACCAAAGGAATATCATTCTGTTCTTCTCTGTGTACTTGTCAAGATTAAATGAGTCATTACTGTAGTCCCACTTCACTGCCTCTGAGTGAGTCTGAAATGGTGAATACAATAACTGAGCAAAATTTCACAACATTTTAAATCCTGGCATTATTCCTCAACTTCTTTCTTTCAAAATCAAATACTGAATGAATCCAAATTCATCAACAATGATCATCAATCAGTTTATAAGGCTCTGATATCAATAAAATATTAATTTTAAGTTTGACTTTTTAATAGTAAATTAGGTCAACAGACCCAGGTTGCTAATCTAAAAATGTTTATTGAAAGTGTTAATGAATATTAAACAATAAAGGTTCACCTTTAAAGGTGGAAAAGATTGACAACAAGAACAACATTTAAAAGTTTATAAAAAAATAATAGTTACAAATACCTGATAATATCTCTAAATAACTTGTTCATAGTTTCGGCCTCTTTCATATTTATCACCTTTTTGTATGTCAGAAATCCGAAGTATTTTGATACAGCCGATTTTTTACAGCTCTGATACTTCAGCTGACATTTTTGTGGGTATTGCAAGAGTAGTTTTTGATTTCATGTAATGCGTCTTTGGAGGAAAAAAACTGACATTTTTGTCAATATAACTATAGAACAATATTGAAAAAATTATTATTCAAAAACAGTAAACAACATTAATTAATAATTTATTAAAGTATTTTAATGTCATGAGTGGAAAAAAAATGAGACTGAGTCTTTTTGCTTCTGAAATTAACAACTTCATGTAATATGTTATATAGTGACAGAAACAAAAAAAATCATGCTTTAAATCAATAAAAGGTCAAGGTTACTTTGAAATACAATTATTATTGGACTATTGGGTATATGTTTTGATCTATCTTAAACTATTTGTATTAAAAAATATTTGAAAACTGAGCAGCAAATACCTAACACAAATCGAATACACCAATCCCTTGATAACTTGCACCCTGATAGCTCATGTAAACCCACTTATAACACGTGGTTAGGCATGGATCCCATATTTTAAACCAGAAAATACCCCCAAAATTTGTCCCTAATTGTTGAACTTGAAGAAAATCGCAATCAAAATTAGTAATGGAAACTTTGATATATCGCTCATCGAAAACAGTAGATAGGACCTGGACATTTTAATCAACATTATGAAACACCAAATTTAAATATAGGTCATACAATTTGTTACATTTTCTTCCAAATGACATTCCTATTACACTGCAATTACTGATATGTAAAGAAATTTTGATCAATGAAAATGTCACTCATGCCAAATGGAGGCAGTATTTCATTAAATAAATACAAATTCAATAATTTTTGTATCAAGTGAAATCTGTATTCTAGTTCTATCTTTTAGTTCCTTTTAAGTGTAATCATCATAATTGTAATGTGTCCTCTTGTAATTAAACATAAGCTGCATCTATCTATCATAACAGCTATGTCCATGAACATTTCTCTGAGAACCTAATTAAGTGCTGAATGTGTTTTGTTAACTGACTTCCAGAAATATTTGTTATCTTGTTTCACTGAATTAAAAGCTGACCTCCTTTGTATTATTACATTAATTATGTCTTTTGAATCAAATAAAAGAGGTGGAATAAAATAAAATTTAAAGGCACAAAAATCCTACAAACTTAAAATAGAGCAACTATGGCCATATGTCAGGTAAATTCACTTCATTTGATCAATTTAACAATGTTATAAATTTTATTGTGTCAGCAACATAAACTACCTTAAATTAACTGACTCTTTCATAACTGTAAACAAAGATAGCAAGGCAGCCAAGTGAAATTAATACTTTGTAAAATAAAGAGTTTGATTTCAAAGATAGAGACATTGTGGGCAAGCAAGTTTCAGAGAATCTTGAATTGGCACTCAGAAATCCTCAAGGATAATAAGATGCTTCATTATTACCGTATTTTCCGTCCTATAAGTTGATGCGGAGTACAAGTCAAATTCACCAATTCGACTTATTTTCCATCCTTCGTCCATATATAAATCAATTCAGAGTATAAGACGAGGCAAAGTCAATATTTTGGCTTCATATTTTACACTAGTAATGGTATCGCTGTATGATGTTCCATATTACTGGCAATCGTGAAACTGCATTACTGATGCTAACAAGTTTGTGATTTTACTTCTGAACAAATCACTGCTATATACTGTTATCAACTGACACAGCTGAATAAACAGTCCATGCTTGTTTTATTATAATTGAATGTTGTAGTTCATTTTATTACCTGTAGTTGCGAACGTTATATAAATTTTCAATGACACAATCCATATATAAGTCGATTCAGAGTATAAGACGAAGCTCCGACTTTCAAGTAAAAAAGTATCGACTTATAGGCCAGAAAATATGGTACTTCCAATGAAATCATGACATCAATATTGTATCAAATGAAGACTACAAAAATTGAGTTTTGACATAGACCAATGTCTGACAAAATAAATGTTGTTTGTTTTGAAAAGAAAGGAATCTTGTTTTGTGGTGTATCAACAGTTAGTCTTATTCCCTGCTCTGTGGACTCCCGATTTAGCAGGATACTATTAAACACCATTATGGTAACCAGACTCATCAAGAAAACAAAAAGCAGTTATGTTATACACAAATTTTTCATGTACATGTGATGGTTGTTGAAATCAGTTGTAATGATCTTTCACATGTTGGACATTTGAAAATAAATGTTATTTAAACAGAATAAGGATCAACCTCATTAGAAAAAGCATGTTATTAAAAATTATTTTCAACATGATTGTAAAATAAGGATTTAGTCATTGAACAGCCCAGCTCCATAATGAAACTGACCCACCCTCAAGATTTTGTTGATGTCAAAGCAATTATTTTTAATTTTGTTTAGGTCCTTCAGCAACTCATGCTCATGCCCTTACTTATAGTGCAGTTTATGTTTGTGGACACCATTTTGCAGAAGTTATCAAGGGAGAGGTGTAATGGGGCATTTTTTATTCACTGACTATTCAAGTGTATCGTTACACCTCTACTGACATTTTAAACACAGACTGAGACATGCTGGCCATATTTAAACACAGACTGAGACATACTGGCCATATTTAAACACAGACTGAGACAGGCTGGCCATATTTAAACACAGACTGAGACAGGCTGGCCATATTTGATGAGATGTTTAATTAGGATGAGTAAGTAAAATGTTTATAAGTAAGAAGGAATCATGCTTGTAGTTTGAACTTCATAAATGTCTGGTTTCTGTTTTCAGCTATGCATTCGCATGATCATGGATGCAACTGCTCTCCTCTCGGTGAGGGGTCAGGTCAAAACTAAATACTATATATAAAAAAGTGTGGATGTTTGCTACTGATTCTAACTCTAATTGTTTTGCTTGTTTCATATTAATATTATTATATGTTTGTCACGGTACAGGAGAAAACAAATGTTATGTTAATCCCTGAGGGTATAATTTCTCACTGACAAAATGTCTTAGGTGTCCAGCGAGCTTAACTGAAACCGTCATAAAACTCAAGGCACACGGTTTATTTTGCCAAAGTCAGTTACATAACCTTGTTCACAGGTAAGTGGTCATTTCTTGATCAAACAAGGCATCATCCAAAATTTTATCGTAAACATCTTTGACAGATGGTTAGGAGGAGCGATGTTGGATCATTAGGAACCAACCTCCAATTGGAATTAAGTTAGGCGTGACAGACATTAGAATCTTAAATTTAAATATATCATCTTGAGAATCAAAAGTTAGTGGCGGAACAATGCAAATAATTACCTGCTCCGTGACCATTTGTAATGGCGGATTTATTCAGAGAATAATCAGGAAGCTTCGAAACAGGTCAGTTATTATTTGCTTGATTGTTGTGAAATATTACTGCAAAGTAAGTGTACTTTAATTATTGCAGTATATCTATATATTTGAGTATATATAAAATCACTATCGTAGTTTGATTCATTCGTAATGTTTGATATACATGTATTTTGAGATATGAGCAATGTGATGTGTAGAATTAATATTGTAATTCGTTATTGGGTTAATTCATAGTAACCTCATGCATGTATTCATTTGATATTCTATCTATCTATCTATCTCTTAGTCTTGCCGACCGTTGGGGCACCACTGATAACCTGACAACCAGCTTCCTCCATTCCAATCTGTTTTCTGCTACTCTCACTGTGTCACTCAGCTTCAGTCCTGTCCATTCTGAGATGTTATCCTCCCATCTTTTCCTCTGTCTGCCTCTCCTTTGCTCTCCCTGCACAGTACCTTGCATGATTGTTTTAGCAACCCCTGTTGATCATGTAACATGTCCGTACCATTTCATTTTGCGCTTTTTCACAATCATGGTCAATAGCTCTTCATAGGGCCCAATGGCCTGCTAAATTCTGTTTCCCACTTCCTCATTCGTGACATGATCTCTATATGTAATGCCAAGCATCCTTCGGAAGCATCTCATTTCAACAGCTTGTATCCTCCTTTCGAGATCTGCTGTGAGAGTCCATGACTCACAGGCATATAGGAATACAGATGCAACCAAGGAGCGCATCAGTCTGATTTTTGAGCTGACTGAGGTGTTTCTGTCTTTCCAAACTGTCTTCAGCCTTGTCATTGCTGTTATTGTCAGCGCAATCCTGGACAATATTTCTGGTTTCGATCCATCGTCTGCCACGATGGCTCCTAAGTACTTGAATCTATTAACTGTTTCCAGTTTTTGCCCTCTAATCATGATGTCAGTGCTGATGCCACTGGTGTTGTTGGTCATCAATTTGGTCTTCTCTGCACTGATTTCCATACCAAAAGCAGTAGCTGCCCTGTCCAGTTTTTCCACCAACTGAGCTAGCTCCTCCTCATTTCCTGCAAGGCCATCGATGTCATCAGCAAAGTGCAGATTTGTTATTATTCTGCCTCCAATACTCACAGTTCCTTCATGGTCTTCCAGTGCATCTGTCATGATTCTTTCAAGGAAGATGTTGAAGAGAGTAGGTGAAAGCAAGCAGCCCTGTCTGACTCCCACAGTTGTCCTAAACCAATCTCCTATTTGACCGTTGAAGCATACTGCGCTGGTGGCCTTGCTGTAAAGGCTTTCAATGACTCTGATCAGGTTAGTGTTGATGTTGTACAGCTTCATGGTGGACCAAATGGCTGCATGCCATACCCTATCAAACGCCTTCTTGAAATCTATAAAGACATGATAAAGGTCTTGTTGGTGCTGGAGGTATTTCTCACATAGTATTCTCAGGTTGAAAATCTGTTCAGTTGTGCTTCGCCCTGGTCTGAAGCCTGCCTGTTCTTCAGCAATATTTCCTCTGCCTGCAGCTTCAGTCTGTTTAATATGATTTTTAGCATGACTTTGCTTGGGCGGCATATAAGACTGATCGTACGATAGTTCTGACATTGCTGCAAATTGCCTTTTTTCGGGAGAGTTACTATGAGTGACTGAGTCCATGGTGTTGGCCATTCCCCTGTCTGCCAGATCTTGTTGCAGATTGATAGTAGGGCGCTTATCGTGGCTTCACCAACTTCTTGGACTAGTTCTGCAGGAATGTTGTCTACTCCTGCTGCCTTCCCTTTTTTCAATGCTTTCACTGCAGCCTCTACTTCTTCTCAGAGGATGGGGTAGTTGTCAGTGTTGGTCACTGATGGGGTGTTGAGTATGTCTGGGTCCCCTGTAGGTCTGTGGTTGTACAGGTCTAAGCAGTATTCTGTCCATCTCTTAAGAATGTCTTGTTCTTCTGTAAGACATTTCCCTCCCTTATCTTGAATGATGGAGGAGCGTCCTTGTTTTACACTGGTCAGGTCTTTCACCAGTTGGTATGCTTTTTTGCTATTATTTTCCTTTAGATTGTTTTCAATATCTTTACATTGGTCTTCAATCCATGTCTCCCTTGCCTTTCTCATGCTTTTCTTGATAACCTGGTTGATTTCCCTGTATTGTTTTGCTCCTTCTACTTCTGACTTTTTCTTTAGCTCTCAACGCTTGTCACACAGATCAAGTATGTCAGTTGTAACCCAAGGTTTCTTTGGTTGTCGATGTTTGCCAAGGATCTCACTGGCTGTTTGGGTCACTGCTATGTTAAATGTGTCGATCATTGTGTCAATAGCTGTGTTTTCTGCACTAAGAAGTAACAGTGGTGCAAATTTCCCTCCAATATTTGCCTGGAAGGTTTCCAAGACCTCTGGGTCTTTTAGTTTGTCAAGGTTGAACTTGATTCTTGTGGGGCCCTCTTTGTGGAGGTTTTTTAGACGCAGTCGGAGGGTCATCATCACTAAGTCATGGTCACTTCCAATGTCTGCTCCTGGGAAACTTCTTGTCTTGGCAATGTTTACGCTGGTGTGGAAACGTCTCTTCACCATGATATAATCAATCTGATTATGGTGTTCTCCATTTGGGCTATGCCATTTGATATTATAGATTTGCAAATGTTGAATTGAATTATAAACTTTGTATAATGTTACGGTGTGCAACATTAGTATAGGAATTTGCCTATTTGTGTATACTTGTAGGAGTATCATTTGTATTGATATATCAGAGCATGAATGTGCATATCTGTGTACACTTGCAGAAGTGCAATGTACAGAAATGCATCTGATTATATGATATTGTTTTGTATATATATAATATATTTACCATGTACACTTAGCAGGGATGATGTGTATTCCGATAGGCATGAATGTGTCAAAAGAAAACGGTAATGGTCTTTCTGATGATAATGATTTTAGTGTGTGATACAGAGCAAAAAATATATCCTTTGCTAATGTCCATGTATGTTTTCTTTAGAAGCTTTTAGGGACCAGATGAAATACTCATTGATGTGGTCCGAGTATCTGCGAGACAAAAGAGAGAAGGAAAGACAGAGGAGAAGTAGAAGGGATAACAGAGGAAGACAAAGGAAGCGGAAAATATATAGATGAGTAGGACTCAGGACAGAAGGGAAAACTGCACACTAATTCAATGATGTTCTAGGCCGTCACTTGGTGGAGTGATATGATATTAGCTTAATTGTATTTAAGAGATTCCTATTTTAATTATATTTAATTGTTGTTATTTAAAATTTCCATTTGTCTATTCATTAATTTAACCGTCGGCACAGCTGACTGGGGGCTCCGAGCTTTGCATCTCTCTATCACTACTTCAATTTCTAACAAAACGAGCCAGGGTGGGTCTTCTATATTAATTTAAATAAATTGGAAGCACCCCACCCCAAAAAGGGTTAGCACATAACCTTTACAATGTTGTTTTGTGAAACTTGCATAAACACACTGCTATGCACCCTACATTTACCATTAACATTATTGTAATCTTTTCAGCAACAGTTACTTCATTTTGGGCTAAATTAAGATTACCACCAATTCCCATCCTTAACAACATTATAAATACCAAATGCATATTCAAATGAGGTACTGTAAATTCACAAGTTTTTATAGGTACCAATTTTCATGGATTTTGTCCTTTTCACCAGTCATGAATATAAGGGCCCAAAGAACAGTGATTTTTGATGAAAAGAACAGAATCCATTTCTGAATGCACAAAATTAAATGTTTTCATAAATGGAATTATTTGCTAAACCACAAAAATTAATACCCAAGAAAAAACTGAACTGGCATTATACTGAGGTATGATGCGAATGTAGTAGATAAACTTCATATTTAACAGAATCTCACCAACTAATACATAAACTTGGACTCACCAAAGGTGGTGGCCAAACTCTCCTGCATGTCCCTCTATTGATATGCTCCAGATAGGCATCTTTCAATGATGTCTTACTCCTGAGGTTCAAACAATGGTTACACAATTTGCACTTCTGGAAATTTAAGATAAATAAATGCAGAAAAATTAACAAATGCAAATTTATCAAATATTGATTCTAATGGCTCTGAGATAATCTTTCTAACATGATTCATTTATGTATTTTTGAAATGATAAATTCTACTTACAGTCCCAGCTTGTGTTGGCTGCAATGTTCCCTCTAAGCAAATGGTAGATATGCACGCAACACTTGTTGCATTGATCAAGCATTACGGAGACAAGCAAACTTTAATATTGGATTGACAATTCAGCTGTGCAGGGATGTCTGAGCAGCTGTGCGCACGCACACCTTAGAGGGAATGTTGGTTGGCTGTCAAAAGAATTTGCACATATTATCCTGCGGGAAGTGCAGAAAAAACTCCTTTCTTCCCCCCTGGGGATTGACTGCAGGAAATGGATATGTTTGACTCATCCAACTGAGAAGGAACTGTTTCTCAACATAAAAACATTTTTAGCTGACGAACTAATCTACCTACAAAGGAACACACACACACACACACACACACACACACACACACACACAATATATATATATATATCGCATATCTAACAATATACTAGTAATTTACTTTGATTTCTCTCCCTACACATATACTAGAAGGTCTACATAAAACAGGAAAGTCCATACACATGCAAAATAAAAGTGCATAAATCAATATATATCGGTTGTGTCTTAACCAGACTGATATTTTACCTAACTTTACTTTACCTGCCATATTTCCATTATAGTTTCTTTCAGAGATTCACATTTGAAGTCTAAACTGGGGTCAGTTAGAATGACCAAAAAGGCTATGTTGTCCAATTGAGAATAACCCATCTTTTCATATAAGCCATGAGAAAATGGTTGGAAATTCAAATCTAAACAAAAAATAACTTGTCTGTTTTCTTCAAAGCATTCAATACTTTTATTAGGAAAGATATTGTTAGTCGACATAGCATAGCCAAATATCACCATACATATATAAATGTGGAAGGCTCACATAATCACAAACACAATGACATTAAATAAAAACATATTAAAATTCAATATTCAAGTTACTGTCTTTAAAATCCATTGGATCGCAAAATATAAGCATAATTAAATGCAGTCTTTTTAAATGTCAAAAAGCGGTTTAAAGATAATACAAATGTCATTAGTGTTTATCCTTGCACTCAGCAGAGACTGGATGATACTGATGTTCAAACTTCTCTCAGACTGTTTGATTCTCAGTATCCTGGTCAGAACCAAGTTGTCCTTTATGAATCTAAAATTAACATTGTCAGAACTGTATCTGATGCAGCACTCTGTTGCCATGCCAAGGAAGTATAGATGTAACAAGCTATGAAAATAAGTGCACATTGTAATAACAGAGTTCAATGCACATTTGGCAATTTAAAAGTTTCATAAGTTTTTCAAAATGAGGAAAATATTTATCTACTTATTTTCCCAAATGCATGTTTCTTATTTCTCATTCTGCAACTGCAATAATCTCTCTCTCTCTCTCTCTCTCTCTCTCTCTCTCTCTCTCTCTCTCTCTCTCTCTCTCTCTCTCTCTCTCTCTCTCTCTCTCTCTCTCTCTCTCTCTCTCTCTCTCTCTCTCTCTCTCTCTCTCTCTCTCTCTCTCTCTTTTTTTAACCATCTGCATTTGCATTAGTTTATCTTCTCTTTCCTGTTCCTGAAGTTCCAGCTTTGTTAACTCTATTTCATTACTATATTTTAATTTCAATTCCATAACTTGTATATCAGAGCCAGATGGAGACTCACTAATCAAGTCAAATGTATTTTTATCCAAAATATTTGTTTTCTACCAAATATTTTTTGTTCTTGCTTCATTAAATAAGCTTTCATCTCAGAAAGATCATGCAAGTGTGAGAGTATGATTTGGAGTTTTAATAATTTTTCAGTCATACTGTTATGAAGTCTGTAGTGTGGCAATTTTTAGTGGTGCCTAGCACTGTGGCATTTTGCTGCAGACATGTGGTGTCAGGTCTCACTGTCACATTAGCCTGACCAGTCCTAACACTAACTTCTTAATGCTGAGTGCCTAGTGAGGCAGCTGTTAGTACCATTTTTATGTCTTTAGTATGATTCAGCTTAAGTTCAAATCCACAACATCCTGCATAAGAGGTGGAGGTTCTAACCTCTCAAACACCTATTTGTTACTCAGAAAGACAAATATGATGTTGCTGTTGTTGTTTTAGGATTCAGCACCATTTTTCAGCACAAGATAGGCTATAAAAATGGTGGAGAAAGAACCTGGGTAAAACTAGGAAATAACCACTGACCATAAAAAAACTACTGGCATGCTTTCTTATATACCCACATTGGCTGAGCCCAAGACTCGAACCCACACAGACAGAGGTGGGATGGCAGTGATCCGTTATGGTGAATTATTAAACCACAATCATAGTGTGGGGCAATCTAGAGTACTGTAATTCATCCTTTTCAAAGGATTCTAAAGCTTGTTGATTTTACTATTGATTTCTCAGATATGTAAAATAATAAAAGAGACTTAGAAAATTCCAACACACAAAAATAATGGAATTTATTCTGATAACCATTCTCGAATCTGTGTAAGATGCATAGATAAATAACTCATGTGCAGTTTGAATTCAACAAGTCCTGTTACATATGCTACCATTATCTCTGATTCCCAAAATGGACATGTTCAGGCATCTGAATGCCTCATAACCACCAGGTGCTAAAAAGCAAACAAGCCAAGAAAAACACAAGTATGGAAAAATAACACAATGCAATCAAACACAGGAGATGTTAAAAACTAGATGTGTTACAGAATCCACATGGAATATAGAAAAAGGATGCATGCTAATGCTATGATAATGCTACAATGCATCTGAACCGGTACCAACATTCCAGTGCTGGAATGCATCTTTCAGCAGACCTAATTTTTTTCATATCTATACTATGTATATCTGGGCCTAATCATTGGAGGATGGCTCTAGTTCTGATACTGCACCGATAATAAGTCATTTGGATGAGGATGCATCAATGACAACAAAAGATTATGATGCTGTGATTTTCGATGAGTTATGTTTGAATCTGGATCAGTATCACTGTCTTGTCAGTATTTGGTGCCATGTTAAGCAGAATTTAATAAATCTGATTATGTGATGTACTTTTTTTTCTTTCTTTTCCATGTTTCATTACCTAATTCATCATGATAAAGCTGATATTCATGTCCAGATGCATTACCATCAAGTCACTGATTACATTTTGCCATCTTGTACAAAGAAATGTAAGACCAGGTGGCTATAATTGAATATTTATTCTTTTTACATTGATAAATTGTAACCAATTTGGCATGGCAAGCATCATGATATGGAATAAGATATACTGTAAAAAAAACACCAACATATTGATATTTCCAACACAGACTGTTGTATTGTTGAGTTTATAACATATATAGCATTATTATTCCATACTAAAGAAGATTAAAGCCTTTTCTTTTTATTCTTTTATAGGTGGTTTATGAAACTGCATTACTTAAGTAAATGTCACATGCTGGAAATGAGGAAACCTAAACATGGATTTACATTTTATGGACTGCTAAACACAAAAGCAAACTCCAATTGAAATAAAACATTTTGAAGGAAGATACCTTGGGTGTACAATTTTCTACACACTCCTTGCTGGCACACCATTCAGGAAAAACTTGGACATCTCTGTCTGAGATAAGCATCTCAGCCTCAGGCCTTTCACCAAAAATAGAAGAATGGAATACAACTAGTCTTCAACTGACCAATTAAGGGCATGAAAGATGATAATATGAGAATTGCAAAAAAACTCACTTCAATCAGTAAAAATAATCTTCAAAAAACTTAAAATACTAAAAAGCATTGGATTTGTTGTGTAACTGCTATGTTATTGGGGTTCATAAGCCAATATAATATTTTTTTGTATCTTACATGTGTGATAACAACTCATAATGTGATGCAAGGCAAAGGCATCATAGATCAGGTTACATGATTGTGTAATAATTCATAACATGATAAAAGACAAAGGGATTAAGATGGATGATACACATTTGTAACAACACCTCAAATTAGGTACAGTGTCTGAAGCTACACATGTTATAACCTCATGACATTATACCATGCAAAGTAATAATGTCTGAGGTTATGCATGTGTAAAATAGCTCATGGCATTATACAACACAAGCATAAAAAATGTTCAAGGCATCCAAATGTAATTAAGGTCTCTTCACAGCACATTTATGTGGGTCTTTTTTTTAGAAATAAAGTTGTTTTCAAAATGATGACAATGTGACATAAAATTATGTACTCATTTCAAATGAAATTTTAAAACATTTATTGAATAAATTCAATCTTTTACTTACTAAAATAAAAAAAATAAAAATTATTTAATTTGAAATGCACACTTGTATAAGGTTTTCTAAATATGTGATGCAAAATTTGGACCATCACCTTCAAAATAGACATGGATTTTTTTATTGTCTGCAATCAGAAAGTATAGCATGATACACATACACTTAACTAACTGTATTTGACTGATATGTCCACTGGCAGATTAAAGGTTTTGAAAGGTTTTTAACCAACCATAAAAATGGTAAATGAGAATCTCAAATATCATTTATATCAAATTGTTTTTTGATTTGATTATCCAGTTAAATATCAAATAAAAACCCTAATAAAGTATACTTGAAAGGTCACTAGATTTTACAGATTGCTTCTTTATTAGTCAATCAATAAAAATTTCCTTATAAAGTTCAATTCAAAGTGATTACGTAAAATTTGTTTCTTTATCAATCAATAAAGCTGTTGCTGACAAAGCTTAATTCAAAGGTGACTAGGTCAAGTTTACAGTTTTTTTTTAATTTGTTGTCAGACAATCAATGGGAGGCATCACCAACTACATTGGCTTTTTTATGTATGTTTTCCCATTTGTTATAACACTCTAAAACCACAAAGCACAAGACAAAAAGTGTGAAAGCTTTTTATCCCAATACGTTTATTTATACATTTTTGTGACTCGTGGTAAATGACTGTATCCAGAGTTCTCACTAGGATTTTAAAACTAGGAGTCCAGGACTCCTAATTTGGTAAAAATAGGAGTCCCACCTGCAAAAGTTGCAGTCCCACCAGCAATAGTTGCATTACCAGTACTTTCTTTGTTTTGTTTTTTTTTTTGGGGGGGGGGGGCACCAGACAGATGCCCCTTCCCCTTTAATGAAAAAAAGTAAAAAGTTTTTATATGTGTATGTATTCCCCCAAATATGTTATTTGTTTGTTTCTTTTTTATTTTTTTTATTTAAGTTCCATTTAGTTTTCCCCCAGTACTTTCTTACACTTGGATAGGGTCGCATCCGAACTACAGTTCTAGCAACTTTAGCACAGTTCTGAATCTCATTTAAATCTTCATCATTTTTTCGTTTAACCCCAAAATACTTGTCTAGATTTGCAAATGGCATTTTGTTCAAGTCTCGATGTGTCTTGGTTTCGAGTTCGCATGCAATATTTATACTGCTACAATCGGAAATGAAATCAATTACAGGATCACGGGGCTTCGCTGATGTAGCAAACTGCAATTCTGTTTTCCGTTTTGGTGACAAAATATACCATCTGGTGATATTTGTGGCGACACCAATTTTGGCTGATAAAAACCGTATATACAGTCTTGCGTTTGGAGTAGAGAAAATCAAAGGCACCATGACAGGAAACAATGTACTGGAATATATTGTTAATATAACAAGTCCTTGTCTCATACTGACAAACCACCCTAACAGTGCACTGTTATATCATAATCCGCTAATGATGATATCTGGCCTTATTACTTTATGCAACTGACTAGTTAAAATCTGAATCCGCAGAAGGCGGAAACGTAAAATGAGTACAGTCAAGCAGATGACACTAATTTAAAAACAAATACCAGATGGAAGAAGAAAAAATACGTTTGCTGACACTTCAAAGAGAACTGATTACCTTTGAAGCACTGATATATACTAAACAAATAAAACAAATCTGTTTCAATGTTCTACAATTATCTGATGTTGCCGCAGCAATAACAAACAAGTATTTGTTTGACCATTCAACTGGAGCCTTTAGCGGCGCCTTCAATAACAAATGAACCATCATCAAAGTAAGCCGACGACCATTGCTCAAAAAAGTCAGCAAAAAACACCACAAATAAAAGCATTGCCTCATTTTTCACAGTGATTAGAACATATTTATTGTGTCGCAAGAAAAAAAGAAAAAAACGTGCGTAAGGAGGACTCGTGCATGGGCGATTTTCTGCGTCCCGGACCAAAAGTTTGCGTCCAAATATGCGTAATTAAGCGTTTCCGAGATCTCTGTGTATCTATATTATATGTAACTTTTGTTCATGAATGTAATTTGTAACAATCATCTAGTTAAGTTTTGTACATGGATATAAACTCTACTAAGATACTAAGAGTGTAGAATGCTTATGATCAATAAATAGTTCTTGACATAGGTATTTACAATCATTAATAAAAATAGTATTAATAAAACCTGTTTACAACTTTGGGTTAATTTCTTACTGGCTGGTGGGGTCAGGTGGGTTCATAGAAGAATTAAGTTCTCTTACATTAGGTCAGGTGGGTTCTTTTACAATGTAGGTAGTTACAAAATGTCACCTTGCTTGTAGTAGCACAATTTGTTGTCAATAGTTAGCTTGTATATAATTATGTCCAGCTGGGCACATTTTTCACTCTAAACATTAGTCACTCTAAACATCAGTATTCAGACATTAGTCACTCTAAACATCAGTATTCAGACATTAGTCACTCTAAACATCAGTATTCAGACATTAGTCACTCTAAACATCAGTATTCAGACATGTTTAATGTTCTGTTTATATTTCACCTGAGAGGAAACAGTTGTTTAGATTATTCACTGGAACTTTAAAGTACCAAATGGGCTAAAATATTATTCTGGGGCTATTTGAGTTATTTAAAAGAGTTCTGGACAATGTCATTTTAATTCATCAAGACCATTGGAAGACCAGTACATTTGAGAATCTGAAATTCATTTGGAACATTTGATTCTTTTATACAAGGATCATTTTGGGTTAAATTCATAATCTTATTAGGTTCCCCTAAAATATTCATTTTATAACTTTGAACATTAAGTTATTGTTAAGTTTTACAAAATGTGTTGGTTGTGCTGTTACTTACATGAAGTTGGTTCTGTTATTTAGTTTATGACCATAGAATCATAACATTTCAGAAACCAGACAACGAGATGTTAAAGACCTTATAAAAATGCAGCATCAGCTACTGGACTAATGTTTACAAATACTGCAAATACTGTTCAAGTCTAAAAAGAAAAGTTTGGATGCCAATGAAGGTCATATGGAGAAGAGAGCAAGTTGACAGAGTTTGCTGCATTATTCAGAAAGAAAAGAATTTGTTGGGAATTGAGCAATTCAGGACAATCCTTTCTAAACATGGAAGGAAGATATGCCTTGCTATCCTTGTCCAGCATCTGATGTAATAGAAAACAATTACATCAATAATTCAGTTCAGAGAGATGGAGTTCCAGGGGTATCTGAATGCCTTGAACATACATCTTAACTAAAATCATCCAGGATACTAAGAAAAAAATGGACAATTTTACACCATTGTGCTTGAACTTCGCTAATGCATATGGCAGCATTCCAAAGAAGTTGTTGAAACTGACTTTAGAGATGTATCATGTACCAGAAAAGTTCTGAGACATGTGTCAACACTTTATCGATAACATCAAAATGTGTATTGCAGAGACAAGCAGTAGGCATGATAACTGGATTTATCATTTTGGAATTACTATTTACAGTTTCTCCTTGTGGAATCAGTAGAGAAGATGAGTTGAGGATCAGTTATGTAATCTGGAGTTCTCCAGCCTCATACAAGTTGGGGATTGTCCTAGGCTTTGCCAATGTTGCAAATAGGGATTTGCTTCCTTATTGGCAACAAAATATATCTGGCAATTTTTTTTTTTTACCATCTTTATTGTGGTTTAATTTGTATATACAATCATGAATTTGGAGTAGAGACATTCACAGGGACCATGAAAAGGAAGCCACAAACTTAGATACACAATGCAATGGAATCTGTTTCTTACTGAACCAAATCTTTTGTTCATGCTGATAAGCCCATCTTTACAGTGCATTGTTACATCATAATTCGCTTATGCTGACATCAGGTCTGAGTACTGTATGCTGTGATACACTCAATCATGCTACTGGACTATACCTGTAATCGACCAACCTCTGAAGATGCGAACAGAAACTGCAACAATTTATTGAATGATGTCTGTAATGTTCTTTGTTATTGAAGAATAACCGTAGAAGGCGTTATGTAGAATTTATTCAATACAATACATCTATACAGCTTGGAAGGGGATTAAAGTCTGCCCTGAGAATATATTTCCCATGGAACTTAAACCCTAGTGAATGTATAACACAAACCAGCTGTTGGTGTGTATCAGTTCTAGTCCAGTGTGAGATATCTGATTACATTTACTGCCAAGTAATATTTCAAAGCTAATTAGATTAAGGCTTACACTACAATGTCAAATCCTTCTGTTGTTTCTCTAAATATACCAATAAAATAGTTTTGCTAAAACTTCAGAGAAATATATATATATATATATATATATATATATATATATATATATATATATATATATATATATTGTTAACAGTGCAACATTATTAGGAGTAAACACAAGTTAGACATTACATGTTCATCATCTCATCCTTAGACTAAGTTAACAAAATTAACAGCATTTGGATTTAGTGCAAATTCATCAGACAACAAAGTCACTGAACCTGATGTTATACTTAGCAGTCCAAAATCATCTATATGTAGTGATGGGTAGTAATGTTTAAAGTGCAACACCACATCATGATGAACGAGTCAAAAGTTCCCAAAAACTTCTTGACAGTCGGAAAAGTGGGTGTCTGTGGCTGAGACATGATACAAAGTAAAAGCAGATGTTCTGTGGTACATGTATCAAGGCACAAGTCGTCAATTCATTTCAAACTGGTTGTGATATTTTGAAGAAGGAATGTGTCACCAAACATGCATCTAGGTGGGGTAATATATTTTGATTTTGCACAATAATCTTTTTCTTTTGCTGTCAATCCTGTGTTATGACTGCAAGGGACTTAAACTACGCAACAAGAAAAAGAAGAAAAAACAAGTTTTCATAATTGAAAATAATTTATTTCTCAAAAAAAAGCATGGTGAATGAATTCTTATTTCCTAAAAGTCCCATCAATTCCAATAGTTCCAAGAAATCTGAAACGTTTCAACAAAAAATGCCACTGTTGTGTTGAAGTTTGAAATGTACAGAAAAAATAATTAATTTACAAAAGAATTCAAATAGTTGTTGAATAAATTTAGTTAATACCATAGTTATACTAGCATGTCATGCAAAAGATAAATCTTTTCAAAAGCCAAGTCGGGAGATTGAATCCCAAAACGCACAGAATGGGATCTACAATCAGGAATTTTTGGTGGCATATTTAAAAGCATAATTTTCACTTAATATTTTCAAATTTTATGGGTCCAATACACATGAAATTCTCAAAAAAAGACATGCCAATTCTCCCTGTAGAGTGCATTATTTGCCCTCCATGTTCTACAGGGAGTGAAAGCACTAGCAACTGATTGACAAATAAAACATGCCTTATTTTTCTATACCTAACATTGCCTAAAATGGGTGTGAATATATGTTAAGAGTTCAAATGTTGTCTGAAACTACTATACATGTGATAACTATTTCCTACATTTAATATCACACCTTATTTCCTTTTTGTTAACTAGCATATGCATATAACATTGTTGACTAAATACATGTAACACATTTTTTCCAAATTATGTTTTTGATTCTATTAAAAAATGAGAGAGACACTACCTGTCAGGAAAGCAGATATTTTACATTTGATTTTGCATTCATACCTATGCAATAATGGTGTTACGAGATTCAAAGATCATGGAAGTAGTGAAGAATGGTGCTATTATTAAAAGTTAAAATGCCATTATCAGTACCATAAGGAACACTTTATTTGCAGTTTACTGCAAAATGCATTTAACAAGTCGACAACCCTAAAATCACAATGTATTGTCATGTGACATTCTATAACCCTTTGATAGTGCAAAACAATCATGTAATTGTTATATTTTGTAATATTATAGCAGTATTGCTTGTTGTCAATAAAATAATAACTATCCCATCTTTTTCAATTTTCATTGTGTATTAATTACATTAATAGACTTGGAACAATATTCAATACTTTTTCTGGAGACATTTTCTTAAAAAATTGGCAACAAAATATTTAGGTTGGTGATTTTTTGGGTGACCTTTTAAAAGCTAGGACCAAGTGCAAGTGCTTTCATGGGTGATATGACTAATACATCTATGTCAGTACCAGAAGGTAGATGTTAGAAAATCTATGAGAGTAACTGGGTTATGATGAAGTTCATGTCATCTAAGTCAAGAAGTCTTGTTCTGAAGAAAAGATATGCACAAGATAGAGACAAGTTCAATATAGGAGAGGAAGTGATACCAACAGCAAGCCTGCAACAAGCTAAGCGCCTCGACAAGATGTATAAGACTCCATGAATGACACTGAGAGTGTGGCAGTCATGAACTGATAAGCCTAGGACTGGATGGAATCCATAGACAAGAGTGGACTGACTGATAAGTACAAGGCCTGGTGTTCTCAACATGGCATTCCACCAAGAATCCTTTGGCCACATTTATTTTACTATGTCCCTTTCATGGCCACAGAAAAAATTGAGAGAATGTTCATTACATATCTGCAACTATGGATGGGTGTACCAAGGAGCTTAAGTAATATCATCATGTAGAGTACCAGCAACATGATTCAGTTCCACTGTCATCAGTGACAAAGGAGTTCAACGTGATTTGTTTGATTAGGATTTTTAATGTGGCTTTAATAAAAATTTCAGTCATATCGCTACAATGACTGCAGTGTGGCAGTTTATAGTGATGTCTAGCACTGTGGCATCATGCTGCAGACATGAAGCATGATGTCCCACTCAGTTACATTATCCTGACACCAGGCCGACCAGTCCTAACACTAACCTCTTAATGCTGGGCACCAAGCAAGGCAGCTGTTAGTACCATTTCTGTAAGTCTTTGGTATGACTCACATTGAACCAATGACCTCCTGCTTCCGTGGCGGACACTCTAATCAATAGGCTACCAGAGCTGTTAAAGAGTTCAAACCTCAAGACAATGGGACTAATTGATGATCCAAACTGTAAACTTTATTGGTGACTTATACATTTAGAGTAGATGCTGTCATCGTGCAATGTAGCTCTGACAGAGGGTCATAATCATTGTCTCCATGACAAGGTGCTTGCTGAGATTGCTACAAGTATGGATATAACTAGGGTAAAACAACATCAAGTGAAAAAGCAACTCTTAACTTTATTAGCTTGTGAGAAGCAGAGAATGCAGTCATACAAAAAGGCAAAAGACTGAGGTAAGAAGTGCAGTGCAGAATTTGGAAATACAGGCAGATGTAAAAGGAGAGCTGTAGCTCCTAATAAATATCTTAATACCATCATAAGACCTAATATTGTACAAGAGTCAGACTGTAGGCAACAACTGATTTTACTGGAACTAACAGCATAATTTATGGGAAATTAGAATGGAATCGGCCTACAAAAGGAAATTGGCCAGTTATCAGCCACTCATCCAGGAGTGCTAGCAGAATATATGAAGGCCTGGAAACTACTTGTGGAAATAGGATGCTGTGACTTTGCAGCACAGACCATTTGGCATGCCTTTGGAGTCATCAGGATTCATTGGAATATTTTCATTCAGGTTACAAACAGGCAGAGGAAGCATCACATTAGATTTGGTGGAAGTGAGATGAACAAGAAAATGTATTCTGAGCTGAATCTGATCAGCTCAGTTGGTGTGTATTAAAGTGGTAACAGATAAATATGTATTGTAGGGAGCAGCCATGATGGTAATCTAACAAGAATCATTGAATTTCATTATATGTATAATCCTTTAGGAGTGACATTTCTTTGCAGCAAGAAAGAAATTATATTCCAAAAATTTATTTGACATGCATTTTTGAACATTATAAAGTACTATGTGCATTTTTATGCATGACTTTGGAAATTATGAAATTTTTCTTCCTGACATCATAATTCCATGTTTTGTGCTGTTCAACTTGTGTCTGTTTGCATACTTATTTGAGATGTATACTAACAATATTTGCAGTTATTCCCCACCCAATCTCTCTCTCTCTCTCTCTCTCTCTGCACACACACACACACACACACACACACACACACACACACACAGAGTAATTATTACAAATATATGTTGGCAGGAAGCATAGTCTGAGTATAAAAGGTGCATTGTTTACAGTGATAGCATAATTACATTACCGGTATATGCAAAATGTACATTGAAGTTCTTGTTACAAATGGACAAAATCTGTGTGGATTAATACCATCATACAAACACAAAAAAACACAAATTATTTATACACAACATTTACTTTAACTAGTCTAATCAAATTCTGTCAATATGCTCAGAGTGCTGTATTACATAACTATCATATTCTTTTTTTAAAATTTGTAAAATACTATTGATTTGACATTTTTCTTATCTGACATATTTTGAAGTTTAGAAAGATCCCTTTGGTCTAACATTTTTTAGTCATATAGCATCCAGGAGTCACACTTATAGTGCTTATTTCACTAACTTCTGGCACTATATCTTTAAAAGTGAAGACTGGTCCACTACAAGATTGTACAGTGTATCACCAAAATAATGAATCTGTGAGGCAAAGTTTTAATTAAAGAAACCAGTCTGTTTTCTTGGCAATGTGTCATTTTCAATTGCTATTAATAGCAATACACAATTCTCTTACAGCAACAGTTATTTGTTGACAATATTCTCAAATTTGTATGATCAGAGTTATTCAAGTGATGATATGGAACAGTAAAACCAAAAGTTTTTATTCCTTATTTTATTTTATTTTCTAATACACCCAAAAAACCACAAACCATAAACAGGTCAGCATAAAACATATTTTGGTTATAAAATTGTATAATGATTAGGCCAAAAGCATAATACACCTCTCCATCGATAACTCGTGCACACTGGGGTCAAAAACATCAACCGTACTATAAGTGAGATGCGAGTTATCGAGGGACCTATAATAAAAAACAAAACAATAAAAGAATCGACACAAAGACAAAAAGGGGTGTGTTTGGGAGATTGTAGTGTTGAATACTTACTTTATAATCAACTGAGAATAAATATCTCTTCATAACGATGTAGTGTAAATTTTTTCCTCATAGAATAACATTAATTTCAGGATAAATTACCGTATATTGAGGAGATAATTGAAAATATTATTCCACATGGTTTCTGTTTGCTTAACATGTGTACCACTTCACACATTGTGTATTACATCACTAATTTTTGTGTTGAATTGGATACATTCTAGACTTATTGCTTGATCCAAATTAGACGTATGCTTTTAACAGAAAAGATCAACTTTCTTTTTGAGAAACAATTTCGATTGATTGATTGATAAATAGATTTGATTGTGTTAGAAGCAAAATGTAAATAAAAAAAAAAAAACAAGGGTTAATCATTACCAACATGAATTTAATGGGTCTACACATTTAAAATAATGTAAATTAGAACACAATAATAAAAATGATGGTTGTGATAAGCTTGACAAATGTCAATTCACTTTTTGAAAAAAATCAGTTCATTTTTTGTGTTACTCTCTGATTTCTCTGCCACCGAGCAAAATCCTCCCTTCCTTGATTCAATACAATGGACCTTCAAAGTGATAAAACAACACAGGTCTCTTTTAATTGATTATTTTAGTGCAACAAACATGCCAAGCCATCAGGTAATTAGGTTCTCACAGGTTTTGATGTGATGGTTGATTCTATTCGTGTTTTCATAGAAAAGAATATGTTGCAATTATAATGTTTACATTGAAACAGAAATAAAGAATTAGAATGTGACTTTCACATAACAAGATATTTAATTGCCATTTATTTCTGTCTCTGTTGCCACCTGTTAGCATTTACTGGATGTTTTCATTGATCCCTATTTCACCAAACTGTTTATTTACAGTGAATTGATGACTATTTATCAACCAATAAACCCTAAAATAATATGTGATATCTTTTTAAGACTTGCAAATTTGACATTATGGAATCGATCTTTATGGGTATTAATCACCATTTTTGATGATAAAACGAGAAATGTATAAAGGTTTAATTTACCAATTCTTGTCATATTTTTTTCAAATTCAGCATATTTTGAAAGATATTTAAATATATTTTCTTTGGGGAAAAATCAGAATCCTTGCCGGACATCACATTATAAGCGGGTTCGCAAATTATCTGAGCGCGAGTTATTGAGGGAGTGGTATAGTTGGCATTTATGTATATTATGTATATTCTAAACATTCAATATTAAGACAAATATGGGTCGTTTCCATTTAGCTACATCTTTTAATAACCAAACAAAACCACTATTTTCATACTACTAAACATGTACATGATCATGATTTGCATCAATGCTCATGTGGTGAATAAATCAAGTATTAGAACAGTACTGTATTATTTATACAACCTATGCACACAAGTGAAGTTTTAAGTCAGGCAATATGGTAGAGATTCCTTTTCTGTCAGACAAAAATACTACTGTAAGATAAGGATTATTGATCACTTATATACTGTGTATAAAATATTGTTTTCTTTGTGTAGCTATAATTTACATTGGCTGTGGCAGATTTTTTGACAATATCATATTAAACAATATATATATATATATATATATATATATATATATATATATATATACACACACACACAAAAAGTTCACATATTGATGTGTACAGTAGTTTTAAAGAATTTATGACTGTATCGAATGCATTAAAGTCAAACCCACTTAATCTTGACCTCAGTTATCTCAAGAGCCATTTATGTAAGATCATTTCATTCTAGCCCTGAAAAATACTTCTCTGCTATGCTTTTTTGAACTCCTATAATGTCAATATTAATGTTGTCAGGCATAAATTTTGGTCCAAAGTAACATGTGAGCAGACTTTTTTTGGCCAAAAATTCAAAAAGCACTTACATACATACATATGCTCAGCAGCAATAACACTTAACATAAAAAATTTCATTTTTTAATACATTCAACCATTTCACTGTAGCTTTATCATCTATGTGTATGTATTTAAGAAATTCTTCATGAGAATTGCCAGTGGAGTTTGTAATCTCATCAGTCATTGATTCAAGACATGTTTTTGACTGAGGCAATGAAATCTATTAGAGTGCTCACATTTTCCATAGTTAGTGATGATTGGAACAATTTTTTTTTCTCATGCACGTTTCGTTTTTTGTATATTAATTATAATTTTATGTATTAATACATTATTTTTAAATTCATATGTGTTTTAAAATAATACAAGTTTTACTTATTCTTAATAAACAAAATACATGGGTGACAGATTTTAATTTTCTATGAGTACATGTAGCATATTTCCCTTGGTACCCTCATTAAGAAGTTACATATGTTACCTCACACACATAGGGAGCCCAAACTTTAAGCCAATTTAAGTACATGTAGGTAGCATGTAAATGTCTAACAACTAACAGCTACATGCTGCTGGACAATGCATGTCATTGTTTGTTTACACATACAGTACATAAAATCAGAATACCATTTTTTTAAAATACAGTATTATGAATTTATTCTGTGTCCAAATGTCACTGAATCTTTAATTTTATTAAATTAAAAAGATCTTAATATAAATTTTTTAGAACACAGATGTGCATTTCAAAAGACATTTGAAATGAGAAAAAAAACTATACAATAATTTCTTTTAGTCATTGCAATGTAATAGGTGAGTATATATGTCTATTAACACTGTTTTTTATAATTCTGATTCTGTCTTCAGCCTGTAAAATTTGACATAGTAATGCATTACAGTATATCAGTTTCCATTAAATAAATCTGTATCTAGATTCATGCTATCTGTAGGTACATGTATACCATAGTTATATGCAAAAAACAGCAAATATATATCGTGGTGGTCTGGTTTCGACAAATTCATTTTGTTTCTTTTTCAGCTGGTAAATTTATTTTATCATAGTTTTAATATTCCTTAGTAAATAAAGTAAACTTACCAGCTGAAAAAGAAACAAAATGAATTTGTCGAAACTTTTAATTTAATAAAATTCAAGATTCAGTGACATTTGGACACAGAATTTCTTTAATTTTTTTTATAGTTTTATTTTCGTATTTTATGTGAATAATGAATGAAGTACGGTGTAATATTATTTTTGAAAAGAAACTGAATGATTTAATGATTGTATATCCATGTTATTCTTAGTGTTTTCTTATTTTCTATTTATTTCTTTTTGAGTATGACTGTGCTCGAGCGTCCATACATTTTTTATATTTAAAATTTGTACTTCTCCCGATTCGAGTAGGATCGTCTCCTTTTATTTATTTATTTATAACTATCCAAAATTTCTCAATTGTTTATTGTACCCTTAAGCTGGGTTCACTTTTGCAGTGCGGGAGCTGCACAATCAAGGAGAGTAGTGGATATAGTCAAGTAAAAAGATTCTTTGTATCCTGTGTATATGTTAGTGTTTTTCTTAGTATCTTTTTGATTTCCCTTAATGGGACCTTTCCCAACTCTTCCACATGCCTGTCCACTTTGCGAAGCGCTATGTGATGTAGCCCTATGATGTCCTCATAATGTACTTCCCCCATTAAGGGTCCCTGTTCCCCTGTACCCCTTAAATTGTTAGTGTGTAGAATAGTCAAAGAAAGTAGGCATATTTAGAATCATGATTCCTAATTTTTAATTGTTATAATCTGTCTGCAAACTAGCATTAGTTTAGTTATGTAGTCTGTTATTTTTATTATAAGATTTTTACTGAAATTTCCGTCTAAGGATGAGGATTTGTTATCTATCATACTTTTGTATCTGGTTGATTTCTATTATTAATTTTATCCTCGGTTCCTTTGTAGCATCCCATTACATAATAGTATGGTATTTGTAAACAGGGCCTTTAGGAATTCTGTCTAAAAAGTTATGAAATCAGAACACTTATCATAAAGTAAAACTGTATACAGATAAAGCAATTATTAATTCTTGTAACTAGGGCCTGATTGTTGATTGTTGGCAATGTTCCAGTAAACCTAAAAGTAAGAGATGAGAATAAAGGTCAAGGATATCATTACAATTTATGTTACCAGTTTTTATGAGCCCTGATATCTGGACATCCCTGACATAATTGAGATAACCATGGTTTGATTATAATTACATTAGGTCAATAATGGAGTGTTACAGAAAGGTTTATTTTGCTATTTTGATTAAATGTATGATACAGAGTTGTTGGATACTGGCTCAAAGATATACAGTTCAACAGTAGAATTTTAGTCCCACAGAAAAGGGATCTTTTACCCCACCTGACTACCCTCTGCTCATATGCTCACAATCAAGTGAGTGATGTGTGGTCAAAGTAATGGTGGGGTGGGGTAAAAGGCTTCAACCTAGATGAGTAAGAAAAATCCAAACTATTATACTACTCGATGCTAAGTCAG
The DNA here is from genome assembly GCA_029339505.1 of Unio delphinus. Taxonomy (NCBI): domain Eukaryota; kingdom Metazoa; phylum Mollusca; class Bivalvia; order Unionida; family Unionidae; genus Unio; species Unio delphinus. The sequence continues at coordinate 2,434,162 of JAQISU010000054.1, forward strand.
TAAGTTATTAAAAAACCCACAGACAAAAAGGCAGTTAAACTTGGCCAGAATTTATATCAGAGTATCAGCAGAGAATGTTCCAAGTGCAGAGCACATGTGGGTCTATGCTGTTTGCATTTGGATATGTGTGATAGATGTTAAAGTATGGTATATGTCTTACCTTTCTATGAATGAATTCTCTGTGTTTCTGGCCACACCAACTAACCTAAGGATATTAAATATCACATGCTCATACAGACGGGCATTCCCTGAGAAGTGAGCAGATGACAGGTTGGGAGACATATTCACCTGAAAAAGTGTATTTGTACGATAACCCAGATCTCTATGCATGTGTTACTTTTTAACATTCTTAAGGTAATTTCGGAAAACAATCATGGTCATTTACAATGATCATATTTTACCATTTACATATCTTCAATATTAACAGACATGGCTGGGTGGTGGGTGATGCTCAAAAAGTGTTTTGAGGTCACAAAGGTCAGTGCAAATGATTCAAAAAGCAACATCTAATGGAGAATAAAATATCTTTTCTTATAGCTATTAGAAAATAACTGTCAATCAAATTTGATTAAAAGAAAAGAGCATACCTGTTTTCTCTGAGGAACTTACAAACAAAACATATTTAGATTTAACATTATCCAATACCAAGACCATACACAATCATGTTTGTTTGTTTGTTAAGTTTGATTAGGATTTTTAACGTAGCTTTAACAATTTTTCAGTCATATCGCCATGGATTTGAGCCCCTGCTGAGTCATACCAAAGACTTACAAAAATAGTACAAACAGCTAACTTGCTTGGCGTTCAGCATTAAGAGATTAGTGTTTGGACTGGTCAGCCTGATGCCAGCATAATGAGACTGGGTGGGACATCATGCTACATGTGCTAGACATCACTATAAACTGCCACACTGCAGACATTGTAGTGATATGACTAAATTTCTTTTTAAAAGCTACGTTAAAAATCCCAATCACACACAACACCTAAAGAACCCTCCCAAAGCAGTTTTCAAAGGATTTAACCTGCTTCAACCCAGCTATTCTCAACCAATTAAATAATCAGTGAAATATTGGTTGCTTATGTGTGATCACCTTAACCTTTAATTACCTGTATAATACTCTTGTATAAAGTTAAATGAGGATAGTTTTTCATGGGCTCTGTATATAGAGACTAAATAACAGGAACATGAATGCAAATATTGGTAGTCCAAATTTTACCTATCTTAGTTTTTTCTAAGATGGAATAATAATTTTGCATTTCAAAACATGACCAGGTCAGGGGATTTGTGGTTAAAAAGAAAGTGTTTCTTGCATGAATTGTCATGATATTAGAGGTATGTTTTTAACCTTTTGAACCCGACAGGCCGGTTTACCGGCCTATTGTAACGGTATATATACCCGAAAGGCCGGTATACCGGCCTCGCTATCTACCGTCATAACCCGACAGTCGGTATACCAGCCTGTGTTATGTTATTTGCTAGATTCGCTATAGAATTGTCAAAATTTGCCGGGGAGGCTCGGGTTAATGTGCCGAAATATGGGGGAGATTAGGGTTCAAAGGGTTAACATTTTCTTACTAAGAATGTCTTTTGGTATGCAATTACACATTAATCTTAGTCATGATATCATGATATAACAACATTATGTATATATATATTTAAACAATAATATTTTGGGACCTATATCAGGAATTTTTTAAAAACACAAAACCAATATTTTGAGGAATTTTTAACACAAGCCCCTGGTTTTAAACAACCTCATCCTCATTTGTTGCCATTTATTTTTACAAGTCTCTATGTAGCAGGTTAAACAATACTGTAATGATTTGTGGATTTTTTAATAATAGTTGTTCATGCTGTGTTCTTTGGTATAAAAAAAAAACAACCAGAGAATGAGTATCAATAGGAAACTAATCTGTTTAATCATGTAACATAACATACCGGTAGATATAGGCTGCATTAAATAATTATTTTATTTTTATTGGAACAAAAGTGATCAATGATCATATGGTTTATTCCATTCTAAAGGCTAGGAATCTTTTGCAGCACAATTGCAAAGGAGACAAAAAGTCTAGAATACTGAACACTATAAAAAAATATTTTCCTGAAGATGATTGCTCTGTTTGCCATATTAGATGTCAGACTTGCACCAATTTTATTTTGGAACAACAAGACATATTAAGACGTTTTTCTGTCAAAACCCCATGGAGATATGACTTTATGTTTAGGAAGAGTAACAGCAATAAGATTTTCCAGATAGCAGCCAATGCAACAAACTGAATGTCAGACTGACATCATTTCATTTAGAATGAGAGGAATAGTGATAACTAGATTTTCAAGATGTCCATGTTGACAGCCATATGCAACAACATATTTTCATTTGGGTTGTCAATGCCGCTCCAGCAATCACTTAATACATTAACTCCTGGAGGTTTTTGCTGATTTTGCATGAAATGCAAGTACGAAACACATTTCAGGGACTATTTCTGAATACATCCTAATACATCAACTTCCAAGCAATTTTCCATTAGCCCAATGCCAGGTTGTGCTAAAACCAATGTTTCCATTGGTTATTTTGCATGCACATGAGCAGAAGGTGAAAAGTTGGAGTTCTTATTGTTTTTATTATTATTAACAGACCCATATTTTTTTTTATATGGAGAAGACTCTTTATTAAAAATATCCACCGCATCCTATTTTCTGCACAGGTTCACCTGTCTGCGTGCACTTCAGACCGATCTGCCTTAGATCTGAGGCCATAAAGTCTAAAATATGGACACAAAATCGGATTAAGACCATGGGCAAATTTTGGGTGGAAAAAAAAAACGGGCACAAAGAATTAGGTTTTTCCCTCTGTATTTTGTAGCGCAACTAAATGTTTAGATTATTTGTATCATTGTAGAGCTAAATCACCCACTTTAGTGTATCATGCATGACCTCAACACTACAGAGCTTGACAGTAGGCCACTACCTTGTGCCCTGTAAAAATGGCGCTAGGGGTTAATGTGTAAAGGTAGAACAAAACCATAGTTTGGTTAAGAAAAATTTGACATTTGCCAGGGGAAAATAAGAATGGCTGTCATGAACAGACAACCAGTGAGTTCAGGTTTTTGGACAATTATTTAAAAATAGTTTCTCTCTAATTTGATCCTATGAGGCTCAGAATATAATCCAGATTTGACATATATTGATCAGCATGTAATTTTTCATTTCCTTTCTATCCTTCTTTAAGTGAGGGACTCTCAGAAATAGGCTAGGGACCCCAGAGTTTCATGACAGGTGTCCAGGACTCGTATTCCTGAAACTCTGTTGAGAGTCCTGATTGAAGAATTTGAAAACGTAAGCTTAAATGCACCTAAAAGCAATGCCAAGCTTTTATATGATCCAGATAACTTCTGGTAAGGAAAGATATACAATTATGTTTTTTAGCTAGTAACTCATCGATATGAAATGGAACATGGGAAAAGTTCTGGGAAGCAAAACATTTTACTAAATTTCAACTGGGATATTACAAACTAAAAATTATGCGGGCATCAACTGAAAATGAGGCCACTATTCAACATTAATTATTACAGGATAACCCTCCCTGACATGGATGTCCTTCTATACAAAATAAACAAAGACATATCTAATGCATCAAGTCTTACCCTGTCAATTATTCTATCAGAAAGAAATTTAAAATTGAACCAATGCATCTAGACCAGTCTCTCTCTGGTAATACTCTTTATATGTTACCGTATTCACCGTATATGTTGGGACACCATATTTGTTGGGACACCATAAATTTATTTTGAAAGTAATTTTTTTGTGCACTGTATATTCTGGGACACGCAGCTTTTTTCGAGTTGTAAATTGTGGGACACCTTTTAAATCATTCGAAAATTACATGTCAGAAAATGTACTCAAACATATATTTTATTAAGTAAAACTTTAAAAAAGAAAACTGAGTGTTGTTTGTTTCCACTTTTCATAAAAATATATTCAGAGAGAAAGAAAAAGAAAGAGACAGAGAGATATATCGGTAAATAGTGTCTGTACTTTGTTGTCTAATAATTTATGTCGACAAACTGCTAGTTCCTACTCATACTTTGTTCAAGAATTAGTTGATCTTGCCGCCAGGATTTTGATGTCACGGCCGGATAAAGAAAAAACATAGCAGCACATTTTCCCACCACTCTGCAGCTAGTCAAGTCTTTGATCTTGCCGCCTAGCTTGTGGGTCACGTTCTTCAGATGTATTCTTACAATGACAGCATGTACATCTGTGGGTCTTTCAGTCACTGAATTTTTTGATTGTAAATATCAGCACAGCTAACAGGATCAATTGATGAACACAATTTCCCAATCGACAGGTGGTTGAAGCAGGACTAGCAAGCCTTTAAATTTGCTGTCCATGTAATTGATGTATACATAGGATTCCTGTATATGTGATTTTCTGAATCCAATATATAAAAATTGCGTGAAAATATGGATTACGCGTTTCCGAGACATTTGAAAGTGATCGGTGATTAAAACAATTTTTTTTTGTTGCTGTGAAAGTTTGGTTTTGAACTTTATTTACATTTACGATGGCTAACAACAGCAGGGTAATACACAAATTAAATTTACAGTTTCTGGAAACTAAATATCTGGCTGTTAAGGAAGATAAAAGATGAACATCTTGCAAAGAGGTCTGTGAAATTTTTTCGCTTACAAATAACACGTTCAGGACGGATGAAAGCTGCTGAGTCTATAAAGAAAGACTAAGTTGAAGGTAACTGCGCTCCCCAAAGGAAGAAGCAAGACTGCTACATTTGAAGACGTGGAGGAAGCATCAAAAATGGTTCATATGAAGCATTATCGAAAACACTTAGTGTGGCGAACTTCGCTGCAACAAGTGGTTGGTTCAGTTGCTTTAATGTTCGTCATAACATCGGATACAAAAGTATTTGTGGAGAATACATGTACTGTTGACAGTTTTTCACTTCCTGTGAATAACCCCATCCTCTTCCTAGCCTCAATAAGATGGGAACAGACTGATCAAAATCGAGGCCAATTTAAGTACATGTACATGAAGCATGTAAATTACAACTTCCCAGCCATGTGCTAATGCCGACGGTGAATATCATAACGTTTTTCGTATCAGGATGTGATCAATGCAGTATTTTAATTTGGATTTTATTACACAAAGGTAACCAAAATGTAATTTGTCAATATACAAGTGTATTTCAACTGATTCTGTCTTCATGCACTCAGAATTTCCATTTTTTTTCTCAAAGTGTAAATATTATTCACTGATGACGGGTCACCCTTTGCTGACGAATTTTAAATTTTATCTTTTTTCAGGCCCCCCCCCCACTTATTGGGACATCTACCTATGCCCACAATATTTCCTCGGGCCCGAGGATAACGAGATAAACGGGTAGGACTGTACCACAAACTTTAAATGATTTTCGGATCAGATCTGGCTTGTTTTAATACGAGAGGTGTTGTCATTTACCTTGGCTTCCCCATGTCGGCCGACTTTGTATACACATGCATAGTTAAAAAAAAAATCTCCACGCTAATAGGAATCCAAAGTCTGCTTCCGGGCTCGGCTTGCTTTGCAATAAATTAACCTTTGTATTGGATATCCTGCCAGTAAGTTCAAACAACGAGTTTATGGCTGTTACAAGGTGTGTTTATTCAACACCTGGGCTTTCATTTATAAGCCATCTGTAGTCATAATTGACACAAACTGGTTTCGAGTTATTCGGTAAATAGTATACACAGCATTAACTTGCTTTAATAATACTTTTGTAACCCATGGAATCAAAAAGATTGTCATTTGTACTCACAATGAATGTATTTCTAATAATGAATTTAGTTTGCGAGATATTGTCATATTGTTACCCTGGATATAATACATTTTTGGTTATTTTGTACCTTACACTGTATCACGCGTAAATGTCAGTTGCTTTCAACCAATGGGGTTTGATAATTCTCACTCTTTCTTCCTCTATCTCATTCGTATGTGATTTTGCGGGATCCAACTTTCATTTTCATAACATTCAAATCTTTGAGGACCAACTAAACATCATTAGTTTCTCAATATTCACGTCAATGACTAATGTATTGTGTTGTCTGATGAAAGCTAGTACACTATGGATAATGGATTCACGCGCTACTCATACGGAGTTTGTGGATATATTTTTCCTTTAATAAAATGCTAATGTCGACCAAAAATTTGAATAAATGATAACAGTTCAAGGTTAGTTTCTTGTTTCTTTCATTTTATTATCAAATACGCAATTTATTTATCTATTTTATTGTAACATGCAGTGGGGGGGGGGGGGGCCAAATTGAACATAATGTTTTTCATTTCCTAAGTCTTGGGACACATGATGTAGGTTTAAAAAAAGTTCACCATAAGTTCTGGGACACGAAAAAAAATTATTATTTTTTTTGTGTCCCAACATATGCGGTAAATACGGTAACGTAAAGAACAATACGATGATAAAAGAAAAATGTGTCCATAAAAAATCGTAGGTTAAGTTACTGAAAGCAGCTGACTGAATAGGGCATTTTAATCTCGTGAATTTTCTTGTCAATAGAAATTACTTTCGGCTTTGAGTTTTTACCAACAGCTTCAGTGCCTTTATAAATAATACATATACATAATAAGTACATCAGAAACTGGTCTACAAAGAATGGTTAACCTACCTCCATCAGGAACACGTTTATATCCTCATCCAGAACAAAGTCAAATCGAACCATTTCAAAAAAATTCCTAAAACAAAGAATAACAGATGCAATTTTCATTATAATTAACTCAAGTAAACACACAGCAAATACAGTAAGTATATGTTGTCCATTATCTGTAACTGGCATAACTAACTTTGTCTGGACAATTTATTATCTGGATAAATGATGAATTGTATAATTATATCAAGGATACAAAATTAGTCCACATGGCTCAAAAGTCCTGAAAAGTCCCACCTGTATTATCAGTGAATGACACTAAGACAGTTCTGCTTATGTAGCAAAACAGAAATTCCTAGCATGTTAGTATATTTTATACATATGGTAATTCCAATATTTAAGTTGAATACAACATCTGATGTACAAGATATTAGAATCCCAGAAATGTTTACACAGGACATTAATATTATTGATGATGATGACAACAGAAAATATTTAACACTGAACATTAACATGGTTGATGATGATGACAAGAGAATATATTTAACACTGGACATTAACATGGTTGATGATGATGAAAAGAGAATATATTTAACACTGAACATTAACATTGCTGATGATGATGACAACAGAAAATATTTAACAATGAACATTAACATTGTTGAAGATGACAACAGAAAATATCAACACTGAATATTAACATTGTTGATGATGATGATGACAGTAAAATGTTTAATACAGGATACTAACATTGTTGACAGTGATGAAAACACAAAAACATTTAACACTACATTAATATTGTTGATGACAATGAGGACACCAAAAGTTTTAATGCAAGCCATTAACATTGTGAAGATGCCAAATACTTTAACACATACTTAGATGCCAAATACTTTAAAATAGACTTAAGATGCCAAATAGTTTAGCATAGACTTAGAAGTTGAATACTTGAACACAGGACATTAAAATTGCACACAGCGATAAAGATGAAAAAATTACAAACACCCCAAACTATAGCACAGGGAATTAACACTGTAGACAGCAATGAAGGCATCAAAAGCTTTAAAGGAACATCAACATTATTGATGGCAATAAGTACACCAAATACTTGAGAAAATGACTCTGATATCAAATACTTTAACACAGGACATGAATGCTGTTGATAATGACGAAGACAAAAAAAAATCAAACATAGGATATTAAACTCATTGCCAATGAGGAAGACACCATAAACTCTAACACAGAACATTAACACTGACAATGTTAGCTCATTTATGTCCATGATGCTATGATTTCAGTATGAAAATGAGTAAAGAAAATTGAAAGCTCTAGAACTCAGTCAAGTATATTCAGATATCATATTGTCCTACCTGTTTATCTCAAAATCACAGAGGTAATACAAGCAGATGTCTAGATGTCTAGATGTACATGGGGGTGAAGTGAAAAAAGTGATGCAAATGTCATGCTGACAAGCATACAAGTGAAAATTCATTAGAGAGGACTTGCCATCAGTGGGGTTACACTTTTAACAAAATTAAAAAATTAAAAGTTTGATTAAATGAAGACAAAACAGTGAAATATACAAATATTGACAACTTACGTTTCGGTTATCTTTGTGTAATAAAATCCATATTGTGCAAAGTACATGAATTTGAGTACAAACCCCATGTTAGAAGATTTATTCATAAGATATACCCTGTTAAAATACACAAGTCTAAAAAATGGTTGTCCTGATTTGATCTATATCCCTAAACGATACAACATTGTCACCTATATAATGGCTGAATAGTGGTTACTCATGTTCAAATTCAATTGAGTACCAAAGGGATAAATCCTAGGCCAACTCCTCTTTCTCAGTTTCATAAATGATCTGCCAATAAATGTAGCCAGCTGTATTTCATCCACCAATTTATATGCAGATGATGACACTATTGAGTTTCAAAAAGCTAAAATCAGACCATGAGTCTCCATTAATTTTGAAAAGATTCCTTGTGTATGGAAAATGAAACACAGGTATTAAAGATTACTACCAAAACAAGATAATAATTTAAATCATATTTTGTATGAAAATTTGTCTACAAATGGTTACACATGACAAATCCTTGGGGTGATAGTCGACAATAATTTGCAATGGAATGAACATATTCAAGTCACATGAGCAGCAGAGAGGGTGAATCGGACAACTTTTTTTTTGGTTATTTTTTATTATACCTTTAAAACGGTACGAATAGACCCTTCTCGCGAAAAAATAAGTCTCCGACCCTTATGATTGTTCGCGTTTTCGTTGATGTCGCAACGTCGTTGTCACTCACCCTCTCTGCTGCTAGAACTTTCAGTTCTAGGTTAACCGAATATTTGATCAAGTCCGATACGATATCGTGTCCTAGGGTCTGCTAAATTTATTGTCACAAATCCGTGTGGTTTTGACTGAGCGTGACTAAAGAAATTTCTAAATTGATTATGATTCATATCACCGCTACACCAGGTCTGATGAATATTTCGTAGCGTATGAGTATCAACGCCGTTAAATACACACAACACATTGCAATTATCTCTGATCACTTTTAGTATCTGAGTGTATCGTTGAGTGACATAGATCACATCAGTGTTTTTATGCCTGCCTCGGGAAAATATTCTAGCAGGATTTTTTTGATTATCTAACATGATATCATCGTATACCACTAAATTGTTAATACTTCCATCAATAGCATCAATGCTCGGGGCTTCCTCTATATCAGTAATAAACTCAATAAAATCTTCATCGATTTGAAATTCTTTTGCTTTCTCGTTAAAATCCTTTAGCACTTCATAGCATCGCTGATCGTCTACACTCGGGGCTATTAAATACAATTTGTTCCATTTCATCCATCTCGTTATCAAATTAAGTAGCAGTTGTGTCTTTCCGCTTCCAGATGGTCCGATTATAATCATTCTAATTGAATTCGGCAACATTTCATGATGTTTAATAGGTTCCCGCCGTCGGGTAGCTGAATAATCAATTATATTCATGCCGTTATATATAAATTATGGATCTATATTGTGTGAAGTGTAAAAAACGTACTGGCACAGATGACTTGACGACGATTACAACTAAAAATAACCGATCAGCGCTTTCTGGTAAATGCGTACAATGTAGTACAAAGAAATTTAGATTTGTTTCTAAACCCAAGGAACTCAAGGAACCTTTAAAAACAAACGAGGAGGTGATATCGCAGCCAAATTAGCAAAACTCCCTGGAACCCCATGGGCAAAATACCCCGGAGAAAAGCACCTTCCAGGATATAGCTACTGTGGACCGGGAACAAGACTTGATATCAGACTCAATGATCAAAATCAGCCCCGACCCGGTGAGGAACCAATAAACGCTATTGATAAGGCCTGTCACCTTCATGATGTATCTTATAAAAGCAGTAATCTGCAGCACAGGCATCTAGCAGATGTGAAATTAATTCATGCGTTAAATGCTATTTCTGATAAATCTTTCAAAGAAAAATTGGCTTCCTTTTTGATAAAATCGGCTATGAAAAGTAAATTGATGTTAGGTGCTGGTAATTAATAACAACATGGAATCTATTTATTATTCCCCAAGAGGATACTGGAGGGGTAAATCAGCAATCCATAAACTCGCTAGCGCTGCAAAAGTGAAAAAAACCACTGCGGCTCATTGGTTATCCAAACAGGCACTATGGCAAATTTATCTACCACCGCCTAAACAAATCAATTTCTCGCATTTTGATGTGACCGGACCCAATGAAGTTCATCAGGCTGATCTATTATTTCTGCCACATGATCGTGGTTACAAATACGCATTAACCGTAGTTGATATTGCAAGTCGATACAAAGAAGCAGAACCGTTAAAAACAAAATCAGCCACTGAAGTGGCTTCTGCATTTGAAAGGATTTATCGAAGGAGCCCTCTGCACTGGCCAAATCTGTTACAAGTTGATCCTGGCAAGGAATTTCAAGTTGCAGTGTTATCAATAAGGAAAAATCATAAAGTCACTATCAGACGAGGACATACTGCGCTACATCGTGATCAGGCCATTGTAGAACGGTTTAATAAAACCCTTGCTGAGCGGTTATTTGGATATCAATACGCAAAAGAATTCATCCAAGAAAAAAGATCCCGTGAATGGGTTAAAAGGTTACCAGCTGTGATTACTGCACTGAATAACGAGATTACTAGAACCATTAACATGAAACCTATCAATGCGATTAAAAAGAAGTCAATACCTGAAATGGAAATTCAAAAAGATTTTAGCGTTTCCCAACCAATTCTTGGTAGTAATGTCATTGTGAGGTACTTATACGAACCAGGAGAGCTTGAGGGTGGCACAAAAAGGGCTACTGATCCTATTTGGAGTGTTACTGCACACAAGATATCTAGTATAACACGATCTACGGGTAGACCTCCAATCTATAAACTGGATTCAACTGCCCCTCAACGGGGTTTTACTAGACAACAATTACAAGTGATACCTGAGGATACTCAATTACCACCGCATGGGCTTAACTAGCACCCTTGCGTCTATTGCACTCAAGACAAGTCAACATCACATTATTTCTAACATGACCGAGATTGTTATTTTTTCTGTCCACGGTAAATTGGCGAGGATTCTTATCCGAATACTGCCAACGCATTATACAATTGCAACTCGCGCAGTGATTATTCTGTTGTTGCTTCAGAGTAATTATTAATTCAGCATCAATATCAAATTCTCGTTGTTTTTTTTTGTCTTGTTGTTTGTAACCGGAGAGTTTTTTATCAATAATATCATCTATTGTGGTGTCATTATCATACTCAATGATTTCATCATCGCCACCAATGATTTCATCATCGAAGACAATTCTTCGAAGCTGATTTATTTTTCGTACTCTAGACACTGTGAGATAGACTAAATTCGACCATTCTATGCGATTATCTACCATCCAAACAATTGTATCCGATATAGTCAATCCCTGTGAAGAGTGTATTGTTGCTGCATAACCTAGCGTCCATGGGGATTTATTAGCACACAATGCATCTTCAACGACATTGATATCAACCAGCACAATATCATTTAATACGAGAATCTGTCTTTGAAATCCTTCGGATTTTGGTCCTGGAATATCAACTTCGATGTTCTGTTTTCGTGTATCCGATGGCCTATAACATAACGGTACTGGAAGTGTTGCAAATTTTTGTTTATGCAATTCAAATAACTTCATCTGAAGTGTATCCCTGACTATTTTTCTACTTGCAATGATTAAATCATTTGGTCTCCACGCTTCCCAAAACTCATTCATGGGAGTTTCCGAAATTATTTCACGGGCTATTTCACACTGGATTCTATCCGGTTGTAATCTAATTAATTTCTTAAACTCTTTTAATTCATTATCAAGTGATCTATGATCAGTATCAATTTCTTCATAATAGTCTACAAAACCCTTTAGCCATTCATGGGGAGATGCACCGACAAATGGTGGTGGTTGGCCGTGATCCCCGCACATGACGACTTTTGTATTCTTCAATAACAACCACTCAAGAAATATTTTTAAGACATCTTCGGACACTGTGTCTATTTCATCCCAAATGATAATTTCAGGAATAAATTTCTCTCCCATGCGCTCAGGAGTCCATTTATCTCCCTTCCATCTAAAGAAACTATGATAAGTGCAGGCATTTACCCCTCGTTGTTTCATCTCTCTGGCGAGTCTGTGAGTCGGTGTTAGCACAATCATGTTAGAAACGCAAGCGTTTCCACGACGGAATAACTCAATTACCCGGGTTGTTTTTCCTGACCCACCACAGCCGTTTAAATAAACTGTTTTATATCTACAGATTGGATCAGAAATCGGTGGTGCACTAGAAAATTCTGAACACTGATTGCTTTCTAAGTAATTATTTTCAATGGTAACATCTGCTGATGGAATATAATCATGAAGCATTTCCTTCTTAATTCTCCATGACCCCCAATTCTCGTTGCCAGTAGCCTTAAAATCAGCCATTTTGCTATTTATGTAAAATGAGTCAGTAGCAACTCTAACTGCGGTGGTAGGAAATCTATTGATCATTGAAAATAAATTAATAGAAGCATAACCAAGCATAGAAGCTCTCAAATATGTGTACTGCGGATGGTATCCATCAGTGTAAGTAACAATTGTACCCAATTTGGTTCCATCGGACATAAATGCGTCCTTACGATTGACATATAGGCCCCTATTCGTTAAATCTTTGATTACAAAATCGTATTCAGCATTGTCTATAATCAATCGTGAAGAATATCTCGTATTATCATCTTTGCCACCTTGGGTAAATTTACCGATTATTCTTCGTCCAAGATCTTTTGCTTCATTGTTTCTGATTTCAAATAACTGTCTGGACCAATCCATAATTTGTTGTTCATTAAAATCAGGAAACAGTTTTCGCTCTTCGCTAATTATTTTTTCTAGATCAGGTTTGGGTAACCAGACTGATTTCTGTGCTCGATAGGATATAATTGCTTCACTGACAATTAATGATTTTAACATCTTACAATCAAGCATATACCGTAATAACACTATTGGCATCCAGTGTTTTTCAGACATGTGTTTACCAATCCAAAGATAACTACACGGATGAAGCCCTTCAGCCATTTCAAATGATGCTACACAAGCGAATCCGGTTAAATCGAAATGTGGCAGTGGTCCATTAATAGCAACACGGGTCATTTCGTGTGTAGGGTGTCCAAATCGTTTGAAATATTTCTCACACTCTCCATACCCAAGAAAACTTCCTGGATAACACGCAATCATATCAACTGAAATAACGGTATCAGCGGTGTATTTTGTGTTCCATAATCCTCCATGGCTGTATTCAAGACAGGACAATTTGACATCTGATAAGAACTCACTTCGGGTTGGTTTCCACGCGTTTTTCTTTCTAGCAAAATGTGCTGCAACTGATGGTACTGTAAAACAGTTTGCTAATAATTGATCGTTGTCTTCCCCCAGAGAACTCTGGGGAGAAAATTCACTAGCTAGTTGTTTCATTTGATTATGCAGCTCTTCAGTACGGTATAATTCTCCGTTGGGCCTTACAAAATGATCAAATCTACATTCTTCGTCTTAAGTACTATGAAATAGCCACACTGACACAGAATCGTTTTTACTCAAATGGTAAATAGCATCAAATAATTTCTGCTCTGAAAAAAACTCTTCGGTTCCAAACAGAGTTTGGGATAGATATTTTACGGTTCTATCCCGTGGGAATATTGTTACTGCAGATGACCACGCGTGCGCGTTATGATCAATAATTTCAATGGGAGTCCCTTTTGATTTATATTTCGATTCGTATAATACTTCTCCGGTGATTGTCCTTACCGATATTGGAAATCTCAATGATGTTTCTAATTTGGCTATATCTTGAATTGTTGCCCCATGCTGTTTCACTGTCAGTTCCCACTCGGTTATTTTTTTTCATCTTAGATCAGTTAGTTTATTTCCCCGGGACGCATTTGTGAAGTGTTCCATTATTCGTGTTGCTACACAATTGAGCCCTGTCGAATATTTCATGGGTGCTAGTTTTGAAATATCAGGTTTTTCATTGAGCGGATAGATCCCGTAAACAACTGCTGTGACAGGATAAGATCTTTCGTAGTAGGGTTTGTCAATTCCAGTCAAAATTCCTGGTTTTGAATCCTGAGTCACAGTGACAGTTTTTTTGTCCTTAAGAATAGGCTCGTATTTGTCCCTAATGATCCATTTTCCATTATCACGGATAAGAAATTTTATTCGAAAAAAATTTCTTTCTTCCCCAAGACGTGAGATTATCACTGCTGCTTTTTCATCATTCATGGTAGCGTCAACAACACCATCAATTCGAAATGTTGACCAACAATGAGCTGCCCCATCACGCTTGAATTCATTAAAACAGTCTCTGATTTTACTAATCAAGGTTCTATCAAGAATTTTATTCTTTGGTGTATCAGAAACTCTATCAAGATTGAATTGAACACTTTTCCAGGGCTTAATTTTCGATAATCTCTCGAACTCCTCCATACTATAATTAAAACAAGTATTTAAATGAAAGATTTAAGTATAATGAATCATTGCAAATGGCTTATGATTGGATCAGTGACCCCGTGTAACAAATCATGCAGAAATGAATTCTGTTGGTATCATATGCAAAGCTTTCGTCGTGGAAGCCTTGGTCCGTTACCCTGTATTCGATGTGGGGTTGGGGTCAGGGGGAAGTCGCAATTATGCGTTATGTGTGGCGGCAAACGATACAGGGAACTAAAACGCTATTATGATAAAAGAATAAAAAATACTGTCATTGACCCCAACGATGACAAAATAATAAAGACTGCTCAAGATTATATACAGAGACTTATAATTAAACCAAACAATGAATTAGAAAAATAGTGTTATTATACAAATGAACCAAGAATTCAGACCTCACCCCCCCGTGCTTGTTAATTATGAAGCATTCCGTAATGGTATTATCAGCAAATTCGATTTTCGTATGTGTCTATAACACCAAGGGAGACAACTCTTAAATGATATAACCAAGGGAGTTATCATTGTGATTTAGCGACTGGGTATTTTTTTATAGGAAAAGAAAATATTTCTTTTTTTTTAGTGTTTAAGTCAAATATTCTGTCTCACGTGCGATTAATGCGTATTTCATAAACATAGGATGTGATCCGGAGATGCAGGCGTTACAGGATAACACACGTGTATACTTTCTCCCTTAGATTGTGTTAACTTGTTTTATGGGTTATTGTGATTCAGCGGTGGGCATTGTTTTGTAAGAAAAGAAATGTTTTCAAACAATTATATTCTTTGTTTTAGTGTTTAAGTCAAATATGCTGTCTCATTTAAATACTGTGAAACACCATTAATAAGTAATTCAAGAAAATAAAATAGCATACCTTGCGGATTGCTGTATTAATTCCCTTTATATACTCTCTCCCTTAAATGGTGTCGGGTTGATAAGGGAGGGAATAACAACCCCTCCCACCTTAAAAATTACATTACAGTATGGCGTGGGTTATTTCCCCCTAAATTGTGATTCAGTGGCTTGGGCTATAATTAATTAGAAAAGAAATCAAATATAAAATGTTTTCAAACGATTATATTCTTTTTTTTAGTGCTTTATGCAAATATTCTGTCTCATTTAAATACTGTGAAGCACCATTAACAAGTAATTCAAGAAAATAAAATAACACACTCTGTGGATTGACGCTGCTGTATTAGTCACCTTATATACTAAATGAAAGGTTTAAAGCTGGGGCTTTCAAAGGCCAATCCGACCAGTCAAAAAATAACCCACGCCATTGACACGTGTGCGTGGTTGACTTTTACTCAATCATGCAACCGGGTTTAATTTCATGGGTTGCTTTGATTGGTCGAATTGGCCTTTGAAAATCAGCCCCGTCGTTTCATGTTTGTGATGTCTGTGCCGTCCCATCATCATTACATCATCATTGAATTATAATCCATCCTTAATTAAGTTAATTAAGTATATGTATACCTACAATCTGAATGGAGATATATACGGTATTTGTGCTGTCCTTAATTAAGTTAATTAAGTATATGTATACCTACAATTTGCCACAACACTCGAGTGGAAATATATACGGTATTTGTGCTGTCCTTAATTAAGTATATGTTGTGACGTCACCCCAAGCATATCTTCTGGGCGGTCTAAGATGGCGTTTGCCACGTTAGGCCTCCCTTCCGGAGATGTATGTTTCGGGTTTCCTTTGGGCTTACTTGGATGTGAAGGCAACCAAGGAGTTCCAAAGATGTGTTGTCGTATATATGTAACCTCTAGGTCATTTCACGTAAACATACCCTCTTGTGATTCTAACCCGTTATTTGACGAGTTAGATTCACTCTTAGGGGAATATGTTTCCGGTGAATGTAAATATAAATGACCTAAAATAAATAACATCCATGGATGTAATTAGCTCTCCGTCACATTTGGGTAGCCCCGTATGGTGTTCAAAAATGAATTACCGGCCAAATAGTGTCAAATCGAGATCGAAGAAATCTCAGAAAAAAATGGAAATACTCATAGAAAGAACCCTATGAAAGACACAGTGGCCTATATCAAGGGGGCCAAATGACTGATAACCGCTCATCATGGTTGTTATTTATTTTTGTCTGCATTTATATTTATATATACAGACTGAATTTTAAAAAAGATAGTTATATATACAGACTGAATTTTTAAAAAAGATATTTATATATACAGACTGAATTTTTAAAAAAGATATTTATATATACAGACTGAATTTTTAAAAAAGATATTTATATATACAGACTGAATTTTTAAAATATTAACGGCTCATTTATTTTTGAAAAATGAATTAGAAATATGTATTATCATATATGAATTCTGAAATTATGAATAGCATCATAGTTGAAATTGCAAAATTGAAAAATCAGAATATTAAACTGTCAGATGGGTTAAATCCTGATCAAATCAAGTCGGATTTTCAGGATATAGAATACGGAGTTAGCACTAACAAGTATATGTTACCAAAGAAATATGCACTCATCAAAAAAATTCAAAATTCTATTCGAGACTCTCTTGCATTTTCCAGTGAAGTAGATGTGTTTGTTCCGTTATATACTATCGTGGAAGGAATACGAAAAGAATTGGGTAACGAATATGAATTGAAAAAGGAAGTTAATTCTAAAATTAGAAACTTACGAGCGTTAATTCAAGAAAATGAACTATTTTGATTGACCGGCCCTCAAAAGATTTTGTCAGACAGTAAAATCTCCTTGAGATTTTCATTTTTTTGTCATTTTTTGATTGAATCAGTGAAAATATTTCACACTGCGAAAATAAAATAGAATCCTAACTTTTAAGAACTTTTCTCTATGCAAAATCGACTTGACCCTACGAGGTTTTTTGATGAAAATCGATGAAAAATGACCAAACATCACTGAAAACAGGCAAAAATTGATGAAAAATGGCTAAAAATCATCAAAAATGAGTTTTAACAGCTTTTCCTTATGGAAAATCCCATGTAAAATCGACTACTTGACTGTAAAATCTCTTTGAGATTTTCAACTGAAAACCACCAAAATGGCACCAAAACAGGCAAAATCAATGGATAAAAAATAAAAATATTTCACAGCAATAAAAAATTGGACCGTTAAGGATGGAATCATCGATGGGAAAAATTGTTTTACAATTGAAAAATGGTTTCTGATTTCAAATAATGGTCAATGAAGCATTAACGACCCGATTGGCTCGTGAACGACTGGATGCAATTAAGAAATTTATACCAATTCATGACTCTGTCAGGAATAAACTGCAACAACGACAGAGTTTACAAACTGATTTTGCTCTGGGGTCTGAAGAATTGTTTAAACCAGTAACCACAGCAACGAAGGGGGTAGAGCGTGCTTTACTGGGAGATGGTCCCGAGACGGGAAAATCTGTTATTGGTGAACTTGAAAAACTAGCAGCGAAAACTGAACAAACTGAAAAAACTGATCCGAAAAAAACGACTGTTTCTCTGTTGAATAAATTTACTGATCATGCTAAAATATTAATAAAAAAACCTAGTTTATTGAAATCAAAGGATTATCAAGCCTTTGGTAATTTTGCTGCTCAAAGTTATAATTCAAAAAAAGATTTTTTAAAGGACGAGTATAAAAATGATAGAATATCAAGTAATGATTGGTTCGATTATTTGTATAAACTAAATAAAGGGATTGGTCGTTTGAATAAGGATGAGATAGGATACAAGGAATTTAAAAAGGGAATTAGTAATTATAAAAGAGAACAAATAGAAGAGCGACAACGAGAAATAGAAGAACGGCAAGAACTAAAACGTCAAACACCAACACGTAGACAAACAAGAAGACAAAAAAAACAACAACTACCACCTGATGATGATGATGATTTAGAAGAACGACGTCAAACACCAACACGGAGACAAAAAAAACAATAACTACCACCTGATGATGATGATGATGATTATTTACAAGAAACGGGTTTAGAAAAACTAGATGAAGCAGCTGGCTATAGCGGAAGTGGATTAGGAAATCCAAGGATTGGAAACACTTGTCCTGATAGTGTTATCAATGATATATCAAGATTAGATGTTCTTGTAGGAGGGTTCCGACCTGGAAATAACTCTCCAGAAATAATTAATGAAGCAGCTGATATCTGTAGACGGTTATTTGCCGGCGGTATCATGGATATCAAAACCTATCGAGATTTCATTGACGAGTTAGCAAATGGGTATCATAGCGATTAAATAACAATTGAAAACACTATTGTTTTTATAATAATGATCGTACACTACAATCATGATAAACCAACCCTCGTCTATGTAGTTAATTCACGGTTTCCAGTTTATAGAGCATACTACGGAGATGGCCTCGGCAAGACCATTTTAGGATTCTTTTCAAGAACGGCCCCAAAAGTGATGCCGTTAGCTAAACAGTTATCAATGAAAGCCATTGATGTTATTCGTGATAAGGGTATTAGTACTGTTGGAGATCTTGCCGGGAAAGCGTTTTCAACTGCGAAGGATAAAATAACATCATTAGTGAGTCGAAAAAAGAAACCGTTACCGTCTACAGAAGAAATGCCTGCAAGTGTTAGTAAAATTATAAATAACGCAGTAGATGAAAAACTAGCGTCGATGGTAAATCAAGGGGACCAAAGCAATATTGCAAATATGATAGCGGGAAGTGGCTTTAGAAAACTACGACGATGAAAATGGAAAAATCGTTTACGATGAAAATCCGTAGGATTTCACGATTTAGACTCTGATAAATAGAATAAAATGTTCAAAAAGTCACATGATCCAGCATTTGATATGGATGCCCCAGTGCGTAAAGATGATTCTGTACGCGATTTTCAATTTTATTCTTATCACGCAGTACAACCAGATCTCCGATCACGAATTGAACTTCAAGTTCATGATACCAGTAAATACTTTTTGCCTTGTGAAGCGTTTATTGAAGTAGAAGGAGAACTTGTAACAAATGTTGCAGCTGATACCCCATATGACAATAACGCAAATGTCCGAGTTGGTTTTGTTAATAACGGCATCATGGCGTTATTTGAAAGCGCTAGATATCTCATTGATGGAAAAGAAATTGAATCCATTGACCGTGAAGTTGATGTGGCCACAACAATCATAGGGTTAGCGAGATATTCTGATGATTATACAAGATCAGCGGGTCCATCTATGATGTTTGCAAAGGATACCTCTGATACCGCTGATCACCTTCAATTCATTAAAGTGTTAACAGCACAGGGTACTGCAGAAGTCAATCAGGGGGAAGCAGCTAATCCAGAACGTCGAGCTAGACCCGGAGTTGCGTTTGATATTCTCGGAGGCGTTAATGGTAATCTCAATTTAGGATTTGCAACACGTGTAGCAACGTTGCATGGGCAGCGTCGACGATTTTCATGTGCGATTCCACTGCATCATATATTTGGATTCTGTAGAAACGTCCGAAAAGTTATTTATGGAGCCAAACACACAATAGCACTCGTGAGAAAGGGTACTGATGATGATGCAATCTGGCGTAATGCTGGGGTTGCTCCCGGTAAAGTCATTCTAACAAAACTATCATTATGGATGCCAGTGTTAACTCCATCAATCACAGACGAACAGCGACTACTATCATTTATGGACCAAGGAGGAAAGTCGTTGTTAAGTTGGTTATCAGTGACCACGGATATTAAACAAGACAGTGTTGATGGTACATTCACATGGCACCTGGCATCAAAACAAGGGGTTTCAGCTCCACGTCATATATTTATTGCGTTACAGAATAATGCGCGAGTTGGTAATCAAGAACGAAGTCATATGATATTTGATCAGTTAGGTGTTAATGAAGTCTCGCTGAGAATAAACGGACAGCAGGAACCATCCGAGGATATACAACTTGATTACGGTCAGAATCATATTGCACGTGTCTATCATAACCTGTTGTCATTTATGGCACGTGATCAAAATGTAGATACCGGTTTGCAAATATCACAATTGGATTTTAAAAGCCTCTATCCGATTTATTACTTTTCATTGGAACATCTTGATTTGATGAGACAATCTGTCGTTGATATACACTTTAGAGCCCGTGTAACCCGTCCGACTGGTCCACCAGTTGGTGGGGTACCTCCTATCCTTATCCCGAATTATAGAGCGGTTGCTGTCATTCTCAGTGATAAATCAATGCTACTCGAAGGTGTCGGTGGAAGAATGAGAGTGGTAGATGCCCCAGTAGAAAATCTTTGATTGAAAATCCGAAGGATTTTTCCATTAGAATCAATCTGTATTTGTATAATGTCATATAGTAATATCAATGTGTCATTGACACCTGGTCAGTTAAAAAAATTGCAATCAAAATCCGCTAAACAATGTGGAACCACAATCACGTTGAAACCTAATCAAATGACTGGTGGTGCAAATAAATTATCGCTGACAACTCGTCAAGTGAAACATTTTAATGATGCTTTCAAGGATAAAAAAGGAGTTCAGATCACACTCTCTTCGGCTGCTATCAAAAATATGATAAAAACAGGTGGTATATTTCCGTTGTTTGCTGCAATACCA
The DNA here is from genome assembly GCA_029339505.1 of Unio delphinus. NCBI lineage: Eukaryota > Metazoa > Mollusca > Bivalvia > Unionida > Unionidae > Unio > Unio delphinus. Next base: position 2,455,383 of record JAQISU010000054.1, read on the forward strand.
GCATTGGTTGCGGCAGCAGCCCCAGCAGTAGCAAAAGCGGCCGCATTGGGGTTAGTTGGAGGCTTGGGAACAAAAGCGGTACAGAGCATTGCTGAATCATATGAACCGAAGAAAGGTCAAGGGTATAAAAAAAAAAGGAAAGGGTCTAAGACTACCAGGAACCCTGTATTCATGGTACAGCGGAAAGGGTCTAAGACTACCAGGAACCCCGTATTCATGGTACAGCGGGAGATCCATTCACGGATCAGGCCTGAGACTACCAGGAACGGTTTATTAATTGAGGAACCTATGGTTCCAATGTCCAATTTTGATTTAATGGATGCTGCTAAAAAACTAGTGATTAAAAATTTCAGAGGTGTTTTTATGAAAGATCAATTACCACATCAACCAAACAAAACTGAAACAGGTATTATTAATCTCGATAACAGCACCAGACCTGGAACTCACTGGGTTGCATACGCTATTGATCCACGTGGGATTGTCTATTTTGATTCATATGGATTAGCCCCACCAAAAGAGTTTATGCGTTATATAAAAACCCTTCCAATGAAGACTTGGTATTCTACGCTACCAACACAACAAATCAATGACCCACCAATATGCGGCAGTGAAGTATTAAATGTCCTTGACGCTATTTCAGCATCTAGAAAACCACCTCATATTGTCGTAAATGACTACACTAGTAATCGCTTTTTAGAGAGAGATATATAAAATATCATGATTGATATTTGGGGAAGACCTCTGAAACCCAAACCCGATGACACTGCAACTCCTGATTCTATCAAGGATATAAAAAAAAAAATTAAAGATGAAATCGCTGAGACGTTGAACTTAACAAGTGTTGACCCGAATGAAATAGTTGTATTTCAAGACAAACAGGGTAAATTGAAATCCAGTAATATTTCTCTGGATGATATTTTGGTTAAACAACAAAACGCAATCGAGGATACTATCGCGTTATTTTCCGATCAGGGTAAATTGAAATCCAGTAATATTTCTCTGGATGATATTTTGGTTAAACAACAAAACGCAATCGAGGATACTATCGCGTTATTTTCCGATCAGGGTAAATTGAAATCTAGTAATATTTCTCTGGATAATATTTTAGTTAAACAACAAAACGCAATCGAGAACACCGTTGCGTTATTTTCCGATCAGGGTAAATTGAAAACCAGTAATATTTCTCTGGATGATATTTTGATACGGCAGCGCGACGCCGCTGAAAACTCTATTGCGCTGTATTCCAACGACGGACGACTTAAACCAGGCGCACTTGTGTCTACGATCACAGACACGATTGCCACCCACAGCCGTGAGCTGGATGATCATATACGAAGTTATAATGCTTTTCGTAGAAATATCATTGATAAATTTATTGGAACCCCGTTAGATAAAATTGAAATAAAACTCCCTGATATTAAAAAATCCATCGATGAGACGAAAACTTTCATCGAAGGCATCAAGGGGGATGCAACGAGGATGATAACAGCCATTGAAAAAACAAAAATTCCTCATGAGAAAACCAACAACGTAGTATACACGATCCAACACGGATCATTTGAGTGGACACCTACAAACAACAAATTAGATATCACTGCAACCGTTAAGGGTATTTATCGATTAACACTAGTAACACCATTATCTCAATTTAATATTTCATCGTCCAGTTCATCCGGGGTCAATAATACGATTTCAACGATCATCGACAAGAATACAACTGAAAAGTTTACAATCACATCTACTGATAAAAATTTGGTTAGGGTCTCAACAACGTGGTATGTGGAATTCGTAGCGGATTTAAGTAAATCGTAATTGAAAACGATAGCGTATTTAAAATAAAAAATGATTTCATCATCGCAATATCGCTATGATCAGGTCAGAGAGTATCAAACTAGACTCAAAACCTTGTCTGAGGAGTATGAATTGAAAATTAAAAAATATCGCAGGAGAATTACCGCAATTGATGTTACTGTGTACGCTGTGAGTGGTGTAATCACCGGAGCCGGTATTATACTGTCTTCAGTGACAATGATGGCTCCGATAGCTGTTCCAATTTGCATTTCTGCGGCAACAACAATCGCTGGAATTATTTCAATAATCACAAAAAAAATATCCTCATGCAGCCAACGGAAACTACAAGACTACATAATTCAATTTCATGTTGTGTCTACTGCATACTCGCAATTATCCTCATTGATATCGTCATCGCTCGATGATACAATTATATCAGAGAGTGAGTTTTCAGCGATGGTAGATATATATGATTCTGCGATGTCAAAATTAGAAGTACAAAAACATGAGTATAATAACAATGACAACACAGATGGAATTACTTCAACAAATAGTGGAGAACACAAACCCAGTACAAACAAGCATGATCTCAATAACCTCAACGAATCCAGAATTCAGTGTGAATTTCCCCTCTCCGGTCCCAGTGAAGGAAATCGCGCTAGCAAAATTACGAGTATACCATAGTTGGCCAAATATCAGATCAAAATCATTTGGTGGTCAACAACCCAATAATTCACTGGTATTTGCAAATAAGAATAAACCCGACGGTACCCCAGACTGGAATGTTGTTTCCATACCAACCGGATCATATCAAATTGAACAAATCAATGATGAATTCGCGCGTAGAATAAAATCGATTACTGGAAAAGAATCAAAAATAGCTATAACAGTTCATGTGCCGACACTATCATCTGCCATTGAAATAAGCACAGAAGGATACGTCGTAGATATCTATCAAAGTTCTATTAGAACCGTACTAGGATGGCCTGAATTACCACCCGGTGGAAAAACCGTTAAATTACCAGAACCACAAAAAACCGATTATATCACAGACAGGATAAAATCTGATAATCCAATAAAGAGTTATAAAGATTATAATAAGTGGGAACTTTTCAATGGAATAGTAGAAAATAACGTTGTCAAATTCGTACCCCGACAGAACAAAATTACTGAAAATTTCACAGCGATGGAATATGATTTTTTACTGTTGTTAATATCCATTAAATCCGGCACTCTCACCCGAGATGAATTTATCATCGTTGTAGAAATATGTAACAAAATCATCAATGACATGGAAACATTTCATTCACAAATTATTCAAGAGATATTAGGTGACGATAATCCTAAAACGAGAACAGAGTTTGCGATGAAAAGTAATATACGCGTAGAAGATATTCGTGAGTTTAAACTACCAGGATATAATATCTCAGAATTACAAAAATCTCTCAGTGATGCCATCGATGAAGGTTTCAAAAAAATCCATGATACGTGGAAAAAAACACAATCACAACCACAAACAACTATCCTCAAACATAATAATGACCCAGATGGTGGTGGCAGGCATATTGCTCCGTTCAATGTGAATATTTCAACGGTGATTGCGCTCAATTTAGTATGTGATGTGATCGAAGGAAGCTATCAAATAAATTTAGAACGATCAAATCAAGCTCAGCAAGGATATATTTTGTATTCATTTGCACCAACAGCCCCTCCAGGGTTTTTAATAATTGAGTCTCCGGTGAATCCAGTCTATATGCAATGTCATAATAATTCATTAACCAGAATTAATTTCAAACTCACTGACCAGTCTAATAATCTGATTGATTTACAAGAGGAGGTTTTACAAATTAGTCTATTTGTGAAATCCTAAGGGGATTTTCGTCGTAGTAAGGACTTGATCAAATATTCGGTTAACCTAGAACTGAAAGTTCTAGCAGCAGAGAGGGTGAGTGACAACGACGTTGCGACATCAACGAAAACGCGAACAATCATAAGGGTCGGAGACTTATTTTTTCGCGAGAAGGGTCTATTCGTACCGTTTTAAAGGTATAATAAAAAATAACCAAAAAAAAAGTTGTCCGATTCACCCTCTCTGCTGCTACATGTCACAAAGTCAATTCATGTATGTTGTTTTCTTAGCATGATAAAGCAATTTCTAACAACAATTAAACATAGGTTAATATATTACAAATGCTATATAAAGTTTTAAGACATATGGTCCCATTATATCCCAATTAACTATTTCATGCGATAAAACATAACAATACTTTCAATTTAAGATCAAAATAAGCTAACCACTGTTCCATCCAAAAACCATATAAAGAACTCTTTAAGAAGCATTTTCAATATTCATGATCACTAATTCACAACAGAATACCCAAGGAAATTAGAGATAAAAACAAATATAAATGCAATTAAATTTAATCTAATTCAATGGATGAAAAATGGAACCTGTTTCATTTGACAAATACATTTCAACTTAAAGCATAAATTCATTAACCTTCCATTTTATTGTCTCACTATCTTTGTACTGTATATACACAATGTACCAAATGTAGCATTTACATTTCCTGTTTATTTAGTTGATATATAGATATAGCTTTGTATGAATGATCTGTGTGTGTGTGTGTGTGTGTGTGTGTGTGTGAGAGAGAGAGAGAGAGAGAGAGAGAGAGAGAGAGAGAGAGAAGGAGAGAGAGTGAGAGAGAGAGAGAGAGAAAGTATCCTTGTCTGGTAAATCTCCCACCCACCCCCACCCCACTCCCCCCGCCAAAAAAAAAAATAAATAAAAAATAAGTAGATAAATAAATGTACTGACACTGATGCACTATTTGTTCGGTGTGATGCTACCAATTCATAAAAGTTATCAAATGTTGCAGAAGAATCTGTTTGCAACACATTGCTGTACAATTTTGACACCTAACGGTATTACTTTTGTTGAATGAATACTTATATCAGCATGGGTTTTCGAGGTATTCTAGTCTAACGCACTGTACTGGGGAAAAAACTGGAAGTAGGAAATAGCAACAATCTAATTTGGACAAGTGGCCAAATATGGAGACATGAAAGGTGGAGGGCATGCAAAATGTGTGGGAAGCATACTGCATCTCTGTGTATGTATAGCTGGTATGCTGAATATTTAGTTTAATTTTATATAATAAAATGGAAAATACGTTAGACATAGTTGCGACATACTTGTCAGATCCCGGGTGTTTGTGTGTATTTGGATGAATCTGAAGTACTTTGTGTCACATGTTTTTAATCCATTAGTTTTAATTAGAAAATATTAGTCGAGGGGTAGGGATCATATTGATATACAGTCTCAGAACCAATGGCGTAAAGAGGATATTTGGCGCCCAGGGCAATACACCCAAATTTGCGGCGCCCAGGGAAGAAACACCAACATGTGCGCCCCTGGCTGCCCTTTTTGAGCAGTTATGTTGATACTTTAGGCCCATTTGGCGCCCCTATCCACCGGCACCCGGCGCGAATACACCCCCCCCCGTCCCCTCCCCCCTCCGTCGCTACGCAACTGCTCAGAAGCTATGCATAGTTTCCATGACAGCAGTATTCAAAATATATTGGTTAAATATTTTGGCATATAAAGTATTTTTTAAGAAAATATTAAACACAATACTAGTTGACTTTTGTTGATCGAACGAAGAAGGATTTCCCTGGAAGTTTTGTTTCGGTTTTGGTAGACAAGCAGAAAGACATATTGTTATAGGTGGATAGTCACATCATTTTTCAGTGATAAATCCAGACTTAGCCAATGAGTGTGCTGACAGACAGAGAGAAAGAGCTGGGATCTATGGGTATTATGTATGGGGCCATATACAAGCAAAGTATTCAACTTCTTCATTATCATAATCACGCGCAAACGTGAATGAGTTAACTAAATTCACCCGGTAGAGGCCTGATTTAAGGGAACTGACTACCTGGCTGTCTATATTTAGTATGATATTAAGGTGACGTTTGCCAATATATGTAGCATAATAGTGTCATGACCCTTGAGTTAAATTAGAGAAACGTTCCTTAAAACTAAAAATATTTGGAGTATTTCGGATATCGTCAGGAATAAAGTTCGTTCTGTCGCAGGTGCTCTTCTTGAGATTATTATACCATATGATATTTTCCAATATTTTACAGCAAGACGATATATAAATTGAAAGTGTAATGACGAAATCATCCGAATGTAATTTAAAGTCAGTTATGTAACCTAATTTTTTGTTTCTTTAAAACTGAATTTCATTTTTGACATGTGATACACGTACCATACTCGTATATTTGAGATTATTTAAAATGACATTTATGAAATACGTCGAATAGTTCCAATCTTTTTCGATTCCTGTGAAAGATCATACAACGAACAATAATTTATCTATGTAGATAACAGCACCCTATCACAATCAGAGGCATATTTGAAATCGTACCCTGAAAGCAAAATGTTTTCTTTTTCTTTTAATATTTGTAATGGCACGGAATTTCATAACCAGGAAGAAATTTGACGTCACCTTATTACGGCGAATTATGGACCAATTTGACATGGACATCTGTATTAATAATTTTGAACCTTAAATTACAACGTCCCACCTCCATCCCCTAGAACAACGCACATTATTACAAATATCGAGACGCTGGCTGGTGACCAAGAGCTATTGATCAGTGCATGCTGCATATAAAGAACGAATCAAACAATAATTCTACACTGTAACTGATTGGCAGTCTTTAAAACTACTAGACCTATTTTCGGGAGTGTTGTCCTTTACATGTTAAGTAAATAAATGGAGCAGAATAAGGTTTTTGTGGTAGTATATTATTTCCACTTTTCTAAACCTACAGTAATGTGTGTTATACATGTCCTTTCACATATTAGGAATTAATCACAGCTTTTTTCCCCAAACAAAAAAAAGCATGTGCAATCCAGAGACTGCCCAAACAAATTTCGGACTTGAATTCTTTCGAGGAGTTTGTGTGTCTTAAGTTAAAGATACTCTGAATTTCTCAGTTAACCACCAGGAGGACTTGAACCATGAAAACTAAAATGGGACTAATATTAGTTAGGGATGGAAGGCTTGAAGGAAACTGTGTAGTTTGCTCAAATTTTATTTTAGTATACCGTTAAACACGTTTGTTTTAAACAGATTGTATTGTCATTTAATTTAGAATATCGCATTCGACACGAGTTGTCTAACTCATCACGATGTTTCCCAATACATATATAGTCTAAAGATCTCATTCATTTGACAAAGATTTGAAAGTACCTGAAATAACAAGGTCAAACGTTTAAATGTGTTAAAATAGATATAACATTTCAAAGAGCAAACGTGTGTGTGTGTATGTGTGTCTGCGTGTGTGTGTGTGTGTGTATGATTATCTGTATTTTGATGGTGTAAAGCGCTTAGAGCTTCGAAAAATCAGGCGCTATACAAAGTCCTCATTATTATTATTATTATTATTATGAATGTAAATAGGCATATAATAGATAGCCACTATAAGGATTAGTTCTATGTAACTAATTGTGTCACCCTCTTTAAATAACGTTGCAATAATTATTAATTTTTATTTTTATTATTAATATTGTGTGTGTGTGATTTGGACTTTTTAACATAGTTTTAACAATTTTTCAGTCATACCACTATGATGTCCATAATGTGGCAGTTTATAGTAATGTCTAGTCCTGGGACATCATGCCGCAGACATATAACATGATGTCCCACCCAGTTACATTATCCTGACACCAACTGAACCAGTCTTAACACAAACCTCTTAATGCTGTGCACCAAACAAGGCAGTTGCTGGTACCAGCTTTTTAAGTCTTTGCTAGGACTCAACAAAGTTTTGAACCTTTGACCTCCCGCATCCAAGGTGGACGCTTCAACCACTGTAGCAGTTTATTATTACTGATAATGTTGTTGTCCTAAAATTTCCTTTGACTGAGGCACCAAAGAAAAAATCACTACTAAGGATACCAAATGAATGAAGTTATTTAAAGGGTAATGAAGACCTGTCAACAAATTAGAATTTTCTTGAAATACCAGTAAAAATATTTATTTAAAATTATTCTAAAGAACATTTAATGTCATTTTTAAAAAAGTCTTTATTAAGCACAAGTAGAACTTATAACCACTAACAAATACAATGCATACAAAAAAATTACATACAATTAAGATTATTATCTGTAGCCATTACTTTTATTCAAGCTTGGTGATGACTTCCTTGATGAAGGGTGGATTGTGTTTTTTGAAGACTACAACCAGGCTGTTTCAATGAAGGGTACATGTGTTACTAAAATTGCTGCAAAAGGCCAAAGCTGGAGGACTAAACAAATGCCTCTGTGAGGGCAGCATTAACACATTAACCCCTGGAGGTTTTTGCTGTTTTCGCATGAAATGTGAGTAGGAAACACATTTTGGAGACTATTTCTGAATACATCCTAATACATCGACTTCCAAGCAATTTTCCATTAGCCAAATGAGTAGTTGTGCTAAAAAAAATTTCCATTGGTTAGTTTGCTGTTGCATGAGCAGAAGGTGAAAAGTTGGGAGTTCTTTTCTTTCTTTTTCTTTTTGCTTAACAAGCCCATAATTATTGCATGGAGAAGACTCTTTATTCAAAATGTCCACCTTACCCTACTTTTTGCACAGGTTCACCTGTCTGTGTGCACTTCAGTCCAGTCTGCCTTAGATCTGAGGCCATAAAGTCTAAAATCTGGACACAAAATGGGATTCCGACGATGGGCTAAAACAAAACAAAAAGAAAAACTGGTCCCAAAAATGAGGTTTTCCTCTCTGCATTTTGTAGTGCAACTAAAATGTCCAGATTATTTGGTATCTTTGTAGAGCTAAATGTCTACCTTTCTATAATACCACCCAGATGAGTGTATCATGCATTACCTCGACTCTACAGACCCTGGAAGTAGGCTACTACCTCATGCCTCATAAATTCGGCACTAAGGGTTAATGTGTTAATACCTGGCAGCAACATCATATAATTCTAAAACAAAATGTGGGTCAGAATTAGCAGCTTGTCAACAAAATCAATTAGAAACAAAATATTTGTTCAACATGGGACCAAGGGCTTCTTTTGATACATATAAAATGACAAATTTGATAGTTACTAAAGATCTAAAGACCATGGGCCTGGGACTTATTTTTTCCCTACATAGTTGGTTTGTGGATATAAGCAATGTCAAAATAAGTAGGTAGGACAGTATTTCTAAAATAATATCGAAAAAATACTGATTTATATGACTTTATTCTTGCCACTGTTTTGTTATTATATAGAATAAATTCATTTTGGAACTCATCTACATAAACATACCTGGTTGTTTTATATTTATCAGCTGCAGACAATAAAAGTCTCTCTTTCTCCAGATAAATAGTCTGGATTGTGTCATAAATTTGGCTCCATGCTTTTGTGGCATTTTTCCCTGTAATTAAATCAAAGTATTCAAAATACTACTTGTTCAGAGACAATAAATATAGTCAGCAGGATCAGCAAAACTTGTGCCATAATAAAATTAATGCTTATAGTCTCATTTTGATCAGGTGCTTTTTTGTTGAATGTAGCGCTGTGTTGAGACAAGTACTAGATGATTATGGTAAACAAGTTAACACACATATGTAAAGGCAGACCCTAATAATGACGTAGAATACTGAAAATCAAACCTTGGTGAAGCCTCTGCAATAAAAGCAGCATAAAAATTTGCTTGAAATGATTATGAGAATTACTAAGCTGAAGCAAAAATATGTTGGTTCAACATTCAGTGGCCAGAATGATTCTGGAAAAGTTATATCAGTATCCAACTGCTCAAAGAAGTTTCTTTAAATCCACTTATAATAGACAAAGAAACTAAAGTGGCCAGCCAACAATCAGAGGCCATAACTCTACTAAATCATGATGCAGTTTAAATCCTGAAAAAATCATACAAATTTGGTCAAGGTGTTGTCAACATTAAGTGCCACACCAAATTTGGTTTAAATCCAGTATGAATAATCGGAGGTATTATGCACAAAGGATATTGTATAAATCTGACAGTCAGGGGCATAAATCAACCATACAATGATGTAATTTGGCAACAATAACAATGAAACTCAGCTGAAGTCTCATAAATTTTAAGATGCCTATCAAATTTGTTTAAAATCCTATAAGGGACTTTTGTGTAGAAACAAAAGAGGGTGGGTCTCTGATAATCAGAGGCATTAACATTTATAAATGATGCATAATACTAGCCAATGGATTCTTGTGAAACTTCATCAATACTAGGCTGCATACTAAATTTGGCTGAAAACCAATCAACGAACGTGAATTGTTTTAACATCTTGGCTCATGTAAATAATGACACAGAAAGAGGATAAGCAAGCTCAAGCATGGTCCTTACCTAAATTTAAATCTGATCATAAATAAAAGAATTGTGTCGATATTAAACTGGGTGGGTCCAACAATAAGGGGCTTAATTCTGGTAAATTAAATTATAGGATATTTACAATCAACCTTCACGGAGCTTTTATCAACATCAAGCTGCCAATAAACATTTAGGTCAAACCCAATTATAATTAAAGGCAATATTGTGCAGAAACAGAAGTGTGTATCTGAAAATCAGGAACTATAACTCTGCTAACTATGATGAAATGCTCAAAGTTTAGTCAATATTAGGCTAAATACTAAATCTGATTAAATGCAACAACAAGCAAAGGAGTTTTATGCAGAAAAAATAATAGGTCTGTCAGGTGCTATGCCTATATTAAATAATGACACAGAACACTGACAAACAAGCTTTAGTCCATAAATTGCTGCAAGCATTCAGTATAGTCATTAAGTAATAAGAATGCCTTGTATCGTATGCTGAGAAGTGTGGCATAATAATAAAATTAAACATGTATCATTTTTGGAGAACATCATATAAATCTGTAATGTCATGGGTCACCCATTTTCATCATTTCTTTTTCATCAATTCTATATCAAAGGCAATGAATAAGTTGGGTAAACAAATTCTAACCAGATAAAGAACTATCATAATTTATATTATTTATGTCAAGAATCATCAAGATTTTGATATTTTTACTAAGATCTTTCTGTAAGGTATGAGCCACTAACAAAAATAAAACTATGAAATAATTCATTTTGCTTTCTTCAGAAAACAGGTAAGCACATAAACATCTGATAGTGCAAACAAATACACTTAAACATCTGATAGTGCAAACAAATACACTATATTTCTGAGAATATGAATTTAGAAAAAGGAAAACTATACAAAAACAATGAAACCCAACAAATCTGGACAGGCAAATTTTCAAGCAGATATCTAAAACATTTTATTAACTTTATGCTATATCTTTCACTATTTAAATTTGGGGCACAGTATGTATCATATGTGTCATGTAAATTTTTTGTAGAAATTTAACAGAAGGTTGCCTCGTTTGAAGCAACACCAAATCTTAAAGTACAATTTTTCCTACTAAAATATGTTTCTTTGCAAATACTTACCCAGCATTAATACCTTTGGAGAACTACTTGCAAATCTGGCATTGCAGATACTCCTTTCAGCTAAAGGGAGATAAATGTTGTCTGGCAGCTGATGTGGCAGTCAGACCAAGTGATCTCCCCATTGGTCTTTAGTTTATGTATCCAGATGAGACAGGGTTCATGATAAAAGTTTAGTTACCCGAGGAAAAGAGACAATTCATGCGATGAGATAGGATGCCATAATGAATAAGACTGACCCATCTTGTTGGAACTTGCATGTATTTTGGGTCTGCTGATGGGGCAGGTATTTTGTAAAATCTGCCTGCTGACACTAACACCATGAGGATGAAGGTCTTGTAAAGAAAAGGAATACCAGAGATGCCCTTGAAATTGGTTCAAAAGGTGTTTTATCCAGCCAGGTTATTTGGTTCTGCTTTGGGCATAGGGTCGTGTTGGCAAGAAGGTCTGTGAAGTCCTGGATCTGTCTGAAATCATCTCTCCCCTGATGACAAAGGTGTTGGCAAATGTGGAGCATTAACTTTTGATCATAGCTGGTACAAAATTGTCTGCTTTAAGAACCAGAGGAATAGCTATCTTTAGTCTCAATACCTGGAGAATCAAGTTATGTTTGTTGGAGCACCTCTGGATGAAACTGTGCCATTTCACTTCATAAAATTTCAGAGTGTAGGACCATCATCACTGAATGATTCTCTCCATGACTGGTTGCAAGAACTGTTTAAGTCTGAAAGCCAGTTTGAGATGATCCAGACATTAGGTTCAGGAACTCCTGACAAGGATGAAACAACTGACATCATGGTTGTCTAAGTTGATGAAGGAAAAACCAAATTTTCTACAGGGTTTCAGATGAAAGATTGATGAGGTCGTTCATCCACAACTAATCCCATCAGAGTGGTGTGATGAGGATGAGCTGACAGGCTGATTCCCTTGCTTTCTGTATCACCTTTGAAATCAGAGGTTTTGGAGGGTAGGTGCATGCATTCTGGTTGGTCCAATCCAACAAATGGATATCCACTGCTGTCCAGGATGGGAGAGACAAAGGATCGGAGTTTTGTATTCCACCTTGTTGCAAACAGGCCCACCATCAGTCCCATTGGGTACAAATCTGAGTGAGAACCAAGGATGGAGACCATTAATTATGTACTAATTGATTGTTCATCACAAAGAATCATCCTGTATGTTGAGGCAACCAGGGATATGGCAAATGTGTGGATTTGTTAATGAGAACACAACTACAGAAAGTCACACATCATAACACAATTGTCTTGAGACTAGGGTCCTTCTTGTTGTTGGAGATTAATCACCATTGTAGGATTTAGTTATGCCTTGTCATAAGCAATATTCCTGCCACTGGTGAGGGACTTTCATATTGTCTGTCCTCTCAAGACTAATGCTGACAAACTCATGATGAAGGCAGGTCAGAATGTATGTAACTCTCCCAGATTGTGAAAGTAACTGAAGTAAGAATCTTCCATCATAAGGCCAACAGATGCTGAAACTCTGGTCCAGGTTGATAAAAAGAGAGGAGACAGACAAACATCTGGAGACAGGAAAACGACCTCAACGGAGGCTCCGAACTCCGAATCTTCTCATGATATTGGATAGGCCACATAGGCCTGCAGACAACTTTTAGCTATCTTTAGCTAAAAGTAGTATCTGGGCTGGCTGGATTTGCGACGTAATGGTAGTTTACCTAAGGTATTATGATTAAGTATGGTAGTTATCTGAAGAAAAGATCTGTGTTCATCAAAAACAAATTAAGTCATAATGCTAAATATCTAAGTACCATATCTACCATATATGTTGGGACATGATAAAATAATAATTTTTTTCCTGTCTCAAAACTTATGGTGAAACTTTATTTCACTTAGGTCATCGGTCCCAAGACTTAAGAATCAAAATAAATTGTGTTTGCATTTGTGCTCCCCCCATCCTTGCACATTGCAATAAAATAGATACATAAAAAACTAAATTGATAAAAAAAGATTGAAACTTACCTTGTACTGTTATCATTTATTCCTTTTTTCAATATGAACATTAAAGAATAAAATATATCCACCAAATCTGTGCATGTAGCGTAGGTTTCCTTAATGTAGCAAGTGTCAATTATGTCCGATAACACACACCACATTGTTTATTGACGTGAACACAATGAGAAACAAACTGTGTGGTTGTGCTCAAAAGTTTGAACATGTTATCTGACTGAAAACTGGTTCCAACAAAATCACAAACAAGAGTGAAATAATCAACCAATAATATCCTGATGATGCCATTCACGCATGACAGTCCTAGGTGCAAAATAATCAAGATTGAATTAAATCCAGGTCTACTGTATGATAGTATCTCACAAATACAATATTTTACAATCTTTTCAACAGCTTGGGTTACAAAAGTATTATTTAGCCACAGACATGGATCAAACTTTGGTTCCTTTTCACCAATATTCACAAGAATTTGAAAATAAATTGAAACATCGGAACAAATTTTAGTGACACAATATAGATTTGTGCACGCATGTTGATGACCAAGCATTGCCCAGAATATTTGGAGAAAATTAAATCATGTGATGAATTTGAGAAGGCTATAAAAGATGCAAATGTTTTTGCAAGCAAGAGGGAAATAATCAACCAATATATTAAAGACAACTGCCATTCACGTATGACACAGTGTTAGGTGCAAAATAACCAAGACTGAATTATATCCAGATCTACTGTATAACATTATCTCACAAGTAAAAATCATTATTTGAACACACATTCACCTGAGTGTAAGTGACAATCTTTTCGCCAACATGGGTTACAAAAGTATCATTACATTTTACCTGCAGATATCAATGCTCATTTGTATTAATAACGGCAACAGATGACAAGCACACAGAAGCCCTGGTGGTGAAAAAACACAACTAGCAGTAAACGTCTTCTTTGAACTTTCCAACAGGACATCAGATGAATGTTATTTTTATTAAAAAGCAAGTTGATCTTGAAAGCTGATTTTGTACTCTGAAGCCATTTCTTTTTAAAGGATATCAATACAAAGTTTCGCTTACTGCAAAGCAAAGCTGACAACAGAAGCTGACTATGGATTCTTTTAGGTGAGCCAATCTTTTATTTTTTATTTGTGAATATACATAGATGGCAGAGTTTTGGAAACTTTGTTTCTTTTCACTGTTATTCAAGGAAATTTTGAAAATAAATTGAAACAATGAAGCAATTTTTAAAGTGACTCACTATATTGCTATGTGAGTGGACATCGATGACCCAGAATCATGCAGAAGGTTGTCATGGAATTGTATACACCCTTTTTATTTATTTATTGAAATCTTATACTAGAATTTCATTTTTGGCATACAACGATACCCGTGAGTGAATAATGTATACTGTGTCGTATTTCAAAATAGTGAGTTTGGTCCATCCTATGCTGCACGTGCAAAGTGCTTTTGATGAGATGAACCAAATGCCTTCAACACACAGACAATATCTGCATGTAAAGCACTTTACATTACGAATTATCTTGTCTATAAGGACTCACACATGTCCAGGTGTAGAGGTATGCAAGCTTATCATCTTATATATACAATAACACTATTGTACTACATTGTCAATTTATTGCATGTTTTGTAGCTTTAGTTTACACAGAATAATGCACACAATTATATTCTTGTTTACAAATTAGCAAATGATTTATATTAGTAATATAAGGCTACATTTTTTAAAAATGTTTAGTACAGTAGAATTCTTATCAAGCAGGGTTAGGTTTATTTCTGAACTTGTTGTTTTGTAATTATTGTGCTGATAATATTATCTTTATAAACGTGTATAATGTTATTACGTTTTTATGCCCATGTCATATATAGTACATGGTATTGGATATGTTTTCAGCTGTTCATTATCTGGATTGTCCAGTGTTGTCCAGAGTCTAGTGTCTGGAGCATCTGGAAAGTCTAGAGCTGGGGTTTTCAGAGTGGCTAGAGGGACCAGAGTGCTCCAAGTATCAGAGTAATCAAGGTCTATATGGTGCAAGTTGTAAAGCCATCCAAAGGAATTATTCGTAGCAGCTGTAAAGCTGAACTTTAGCAGCTGTGGAGCTGAAATAAAGTGTTCTGATGATGGAGTGTATCTCCCCGCATGTAATCTTGTAGCCATGGGCTAAATTTTGGGGTTCATAAAACCACTGTATCTTTCAGGACTGTAAAGACAACTTATATGTGTCCTTTTTTGTTTGCATTATTTCACTATGAGTGAATTACTATTACTATGCAAGTCAAATTCTACATTGTTTGCTAGCTGAGTAAATTATATCCATCTTTCCATTGTTTAGTCACTGAATCTTTCATGCCTTGTGTTTGTCTTTTGTAGAGTAATTTGTTTGTATTTTTCTTTATTACATTTGTGCGTTATTATGTTAATAATCCAATATTTGGATTAAATATACATGCACATATTCATAACTTAATTGCTCCTTCAAGTCATTCATTGTTAAACATTGTATTTATATCATCATCAAAAGTGTTCAGTTGTGAATCTGAAAATACCACCTGGTTATCTTGTTACAAAGGTTTGGTGAAAATAAAAAATCATTCGAAAAGGTCAGACGAGAAACAGATCATTTCACAAACAATATGATCATAAACATGGATGAAACTCTTGCTTATTTTGATTGGATTCCAGGACAGACTGATGATAAGATTGGGGCCAAAAGTGTGACAATTAGCATGACTAGTGCAGATTAAACAAAATATGACTTTAGTCCTTGGAGTTTCCGCTTCAGGTGTTGTGTTGACTTAAAACAACTTTTCACGGTTATGTATGAGAAAGCTAAAAAAAACATATTCCTGTACAAAAAGAATGAATTGTATATGTGCTGGAGAATGTTATGTTGATGAGATGATACTGCAGTCGATTATGAGTTTTATCTTAAGTCAGCCCCAGCACTGTTATCAGTATCACTGCTGCTCTGCCCCAGCAGCACTAAGCAGTGTTTAGCTGCTTGTGCCCCATATAGTTTTACCTGTTTAGACAATTTTGTAAATATCACACACACGCATTCACTCATACCTTAATTTCTCTTCTTATATCCAATAAAATTCCACTAAATTTTCACCAAATGAATTTGTCTACATGGTGATGTAATTTTTCTCTCCATTTTTCCAAATTAAGATGATCGCTACAATCTGCTAGATCTGCAAGATATTCTATCACCATCGCTATCTGCATCCTCTTCTTCTTATGACAATTCAATCTCAGAAACTTTGATATCCAAATCTAAATCTCACAAAATATCCAACTGCCGAACATATATACCCCATGCTTCCTCACTTCTTTGAGATCAGACCCAAGAATTTATACTCTCGTCATCATCAAAAAGTCTTATGTATGCCAGCATTAGTAACCCTTGGTTTCTGAACAATACAAATTTGCACAAAGGAAAGTAAAAATAATTTCTGATTGGTTAATATTGGTCTGATTATTAGAAAAACCTCATTTATAATTAATCAGAGATATTTAACATACATTTAAAACGAATAAAGACAGGATCAGCCAATGAATGTAGCCAGCAAATTAGGGCTGAGTGTGTGTTGGGTCTATTCCCACTCACCCAAGGTTCTCCATTCAGGTTGATGGTTACTTAATAGCAGCCCCGACCTGACGACCAAATTACTCCTGGAGTACATAAATGCCTAAGGGAAGCAGCACCATTCCTACCCCCCCCCCCCCCCGGAGTAATTAAATATCAGCTTTGCTGGACACTGAAAACAGTGCTACATGCCCCTAGTGGGCGATACAGCACTATAATTCAAATTCATTATCATCATTGTAGCCAGCAAACTTCAACAACTGGTACATATTTGTTTTTTATATATAAAAAATCAGTTGGAGTGCATTTTCTGACATGTAATTTTTAACTGATTTAAAGTGTCCCACAACAACAATAAAAAAAATGATGTCTCAGAACATACAGTGTACAAAAGTTACTTATAATATTAACTGTTGGTGTCCCAACAAATACGGCAAATATGGTACTCAGAAAACTGCTCATATTTTAACAACAGGATCCCAATTTCCAATACAAGTCCACATTTACAACTCAAAATAATGATAAAACATTTAGTGTGATCAATTTTTTTTTTTGTTTTACAGTTACAGACCTTGAAAATGTCATTTTAACAAATCTGCATTCTATTCACATTCCATTGACATTCTATTTAATTTCAACCGCTCCAATGGCTTAGTGGTTAGAGTAGGTTTGATCCCTGGCCAGTCATACCAAAGACTTACAAAAATGGTACTAACAGCTGCCTTGCTTGGCGCTCAGCATTAAGAGGTTAGTGTTAGGACTGGTTGACCTGGTGTCAGGATAATGTGACTGGGTGGGACATCATGCTATGTGTCGGCAGCATGATGCCCCAGTGCTAGACATCACCATAAACTGCCTAACTGCAGACAACATAGTGATAAGACTGAATTTTTTTTAAGGCTACGTTAAAAATCCTAATCAAACAAACAAACAAAATCTATTTACTTTCTATTCACATTTTGTTTACATTCTGTTTGCATTTCATTTACATTCTATTGCATTCGATTCACATTTTATTTACATTCACATTTGCATTTATCATATTGTCATTTTTTTTTTCCAGTCTCTGAAATATATTTATTATTTGTGTTCATCTCTTTCATACATCATTTCCTTTTGCTTTTGCTCATTTGTAATACATGTACAAATGGAAATGTATTTACCAAAGTCATGTTTTGTAGCTTGTCTTACAGAAATGTCGATTTGTGGGAGGGGGGGCATAAAACTAATCTGAATGATGGAATACAAACATGTTGCATTTGCATAGCTGACCCTTTTCCAGATATAAATTCATCTTCTTATAGGGTGACTGTAAAGTTCCTTAGTCCTTAGCTAACTTGCTAATGTGCACCTGTCTTCATTTTTTGGTAGGATGTAGCCAAACATTAGTGGGATATCAGTGTGAGCCAAGTGGGCATTTGGAAATAGCAACAGGTAAATATAATACCATTCAAATTAGTTTCATCCCCAACCACTACATTTTAATATTAGTAAGTTGTTGTTACTGCATGGATGAATTTGTCGGTTGGGCAGGAGATTGATGATCTAAAACGGGGGAAAAACACAAGGAATATTCACCTATAATGTCAAATAGAAGATTACTGCTGGATGATTCAAGAATGGGCCACTTTATGAACTATGACAATCAGACCCAAAGAAGATATGCCAGCAAGTGAGGTAAAAGATACACTTTGCAATCACTCAAACATGATTTTCATCACATTCTCCAGATAAAAGTCACAAAGGCATCTAAGGAAAGGACAGCTCAAACCACACAGACTTTAATTTTCACAATCAACCTTGAAATGGTGGAAGCTAAATCTGAATGCTTACTGTGAAGGAAAAGATGCTTCCTACACTTTTGTCTCCTTTCACAAGCTGCTAAAGAAAAGCATAAAGGCACTAACTGGACACAAAAGTAGGCACTGGTACTGGGCAGCACAAGTGGGAGTGGAGCATTGCAATTGATGGAAGCTGTGCTTGTGTTAAAACCCTGGTTGGCAAAGTAAAGAAACTAATATATTAATTCCACAGAACCTTATTCAACTCTGTTCTACCTGATAGGACATGCTTGCTTCATCCTCTTGCTGACACTAAGGAGAACAAGAACAGTCTTAAGGGTAAGGCTACCGAAGAAAGTTTAACCTAACGGTTCAGTGGAATGGGGTTAAGTAAAAGACTAGGCATTAGTAAATTAGATATCAATCTTTGCAGCCTCAATAAGGTCTGCTATGTTGAAGTTCACACCAATGGTTGGTTTTAGTATGTTGGATATTCTGACATGCAGCTGTTGATAGCAGAAACTGAGCACGTCTTCTGATTTTTCAAACCAGAAGAGATGAAGAAACTTCACTCACAGAAGGACAACTAGGTCTGACATTTTTCAGCTACACTAATTGCATCATATACCTAAAAGCTAAATTTGAACAGAAAAAAAGCTTTATTACTGGTATTTCTGCAAGGTGAAAATGATCCACATTAGTAATAAAAACGGTTTTATATTTATAGTTCATTTGCATACCATTTTTAAAACATTCAGACTTTACTGTAGATTGTTAACAAGGCAGACCTGCCAACCCTAAAGAGACATTTTTCAGTAAGTCAGTCAAAATTTTTCAGTAAGTCAGTCAAACTTTTTCAGTAAGTTAGACCAGTTTTCAGTACGGTGTGAAAACTTATGTTCTGGCAACAAGTAAAATTGTAATAACCATTACAGTTTATATCCATGTTGTAACTTACAATAAATAGCTACTGATGTGACTGGTACAGGGTACTTTTGCACTTTCTAAGAAACTTCTGGTCAAACTCCATTTTGAAGCAATCTATCCCCTTTACTTTCATGACTAGCAGTGCTTCCAAGGTGTCAACTGACATAGATGATCAGGGGCCCCCGAGTGGCAGAGTGGTCTAAAGCGCTCTCTGTTACGGATCACTGCCATCTCACCTCTGTCTGTGCGGGTTCAAGTCTAAGATTCAGCTAATGAAGTTATGTGAGAAAGCTTGCCAGTAGCTTCTCATGGGTCGGTGGTTCTTACCAGGGGTTTTCCCGGGTTCTTCCTTCACCAATAATACTGGCTGCCATGTATTTGAATGAGGAACAATATGTACATTCTTCATGATGCTAGACAACAATTTGTATTTGAACTGGCCATTAGCATCCTTGAGTTTACTAATATGATCCCATTGCTTGTCAACTCGTTCAGTGTTTAAGATTTCAGGATTCAATTCATCTACTTGATAATTCAAAAACTCTGCTTCCAAGTTGTCTTGCCAGTTGGTTTCTTTGGGTTCCATACACATAAACCTTGATGGGAAATACATCAAACTGCTAAAATCACTCATCATCCTTTTTGACACATCAACAACTGCACTGTGTTTCAGAAGTTCATTATTCAAGAGAAACCTCTTAACAATGTAATCACAAACAATTGTGTAATAGTCCCTTACATCTTTGTAGAATTGACAAAGGCTTCTTTCATATAACTTACTTTCAGCCAAGTATTTTCTAGTTTCTGAACCTACTATAAGCTTACCATCTGACTTTTGTTTCTTACAGTCATGATAATCAATATCAGTAAGATCCTTAGCTTGTGAAATTTCTGTAGCCTTTGCAAATCTGATAAGCAATTGCATTAATAATTAAAGCATGTTTTCTCTAAGTTTGTAGATCATAGGTTCCTCCTGTTGCATGATTAAGTTGTACTTGTTAAATAATGGAATTATGTGGTCTAGAAATAAGCAATAAATCTTCGCCCTCTGGGACTGCAAAACCTTACACACACTCATAGCCTTTACCTCTCTGTAACTGATATTTTTACTTTCTTTCCAGTCATTTCTAACCAATGGTGTCTGACATCTAGACAGAGCCTTTTTATCTGATTTCTTTGAATTAGCTTTCTCTAAGGAACCTATTTTGGGTTTCATTTTCTCAGTCTTTCCTGGTGAGGCAGACTTGAAGGTAATACAAGCCTGACTTCTAGATTTATCACTGCTCAAAGCTTTACTGCATGTGCCTGCACTGTCGTTATTTCCTTCTTTATTGCTAGATACATATGGAACTTTATCCTTAGAACTAGATACATTCTCTGACAGACTACTTTTGGCTTTAGCTCTTTTGCCTTTAACCTCTTGCTTCTTGATCAAAATATATTTGTAAGGGTTCCCACTGTTCCAACAGTCTCTTTATACCTTCACCAAGAGACAACCATCTTGTTACACAATGCTTCAATATTTTTCTCTGTTCTTTCCCATAAAGAGTCTGAAGATCTTTCAGTTCCATTTATCTATTCACACTTTTATCCAAATAATATGATATGTCCACTAATAAGTCATCAAAACTAATAAGCAGCACATCAGCCCCCTTTTCAGCTGCTAGATGTACCAAATGGCATGAACATCAACTCAGATACACTGAGGGATTCACCTTAAGTTATAAGTCCCAATACACCTTTATTGCAACCTGTCATCACTGAAGCATTATCTGATTCAAAGGCAATAGTTATTCCAACTTATGTTTCTCTTTTTCAAATCATCATCCAATAATGTGAAAATATTTTCCCCAGTAGAGGCTCCATCACATGCTGGAGCTGACAAAAGTGCTTCTGTTACAACCCCGTCTGTGTTATCAAAATATCTAACAACAACTGGGTACAGTTTCTCAGAATCATTGCTACCATCAGTTGCTATACTGAAAGGTTGGGATGAAATATTGTTAACAATGTCTTCCTGTATTGACTTGGACTGTTGTAATACAATAGCAGTAGCTTTCATTCTGCCACACTGATAACTATTTGCTACTGACAATTTGGGAAACATGCACTTGAATAGTTTAGAAGCATGGTCAGATGCAGCAATTGCAACAGTACGCTCAACCAAAAAGTTTGTAAAATATACTTCAGCCTTAATGACCTCCAATTCAGTTTCGGACACTGCAGATCCAAATCCCATAGAAGTCAGTGACTTACAACTTGATTTCATTGCAACATCAGATCCAAATCCCATAGATGTCAGTGACTTACAACTTGATTTCATTACAACATATTCTGTATGTTTTTTGGAATTCACATGGCGGCAACAGTCATCTCACCCACCATGGGAAATGTTCAAGTCAACACAACATAACGTGCAATAAATGTAATGGACACCTTTTTCACTTTTTCTAAGCATGACCAAGTATCCGAGTAATCTGTTCTATACTTTTGTAACCACTGTTTCAGCTTTTTACAAGGCTGGTTGTCCTATCCACCTTTGGCACATTTTCGTTTGGAAAACAATTTCAGATGACAAAAGGAAAAATGAAGTCTAGATCCGATGCGCGCTTCTCACGAACAAAATAGGCTGGTATAAAGCATCTAAGGTACCATTGTATAGTTAGTCTGGTTTCCAACCAAAATCCACTCAGTCTAAGATAAAACTCCAAATACAAAAACAGAGTCTAATACAAAAATCCGGATCCGGAATGAACCAGTACAAATTATCCAGAACAGAAAAAAACATTATTATTTCCGTACTTTTGCTATCGTTCTGTAAGTCCATAATTTTAGTGTTTTTTGGGTAAGACTTAATGGCAAAATCATAAGAGTTGGTAGGTCTTACAAGGTGGGTGTTCTGAACTATAAATGTAAATCTTCAAAATTACCTAAGAACAACCAAATGGTGGATTTGTCAGATGATGAGTCTGAATTGTCTGGGGATGAAATAATTGATAATGTGGAAATTCTGATCTTGTAAACAATCATAATAAAGAAATGGAATGCTTACAATAAGAACTGATGGATTTTGTTTGCAGTCATATCTATAATTTCTGTAAATTTTATTCACGGCTGTAAATTGTAGTGATTATCTTTTGTTAAAATTTCATGCATGAATAAACTCTATTTATATTTATCTTAAGAATGTAAAAATGCACAGGATCTATAAATAGATGCCTAGTCATATGTATTTATAATTACTAATAATAGAATTATTAGAAAACATGCTGACAAGTTTTGGACTGTTTCGCATTGGTCAGGTGGGTTCTTAGAAAACTTAAGTTGATTCCAATCGGATGAGTTAAATCATGTGAGTTCTTCAAAGATGTTGGAAATTTGCAATTTGTCACATAGAAATAGTGACAATAAGCATGTTTTACCCTTTTGCCTGTATATACATAGCCCGTTCTCAATCTTATTTCTCAAGTTTTTGTTGTAACATCAAGTCTGCAGATGTATTGTTATGTTGTAGATGTTCTTTGAGAGGAAACATTCATTCTGGTTTATTCAGAGGAATATTTATTTTGTATTTTTAAAGTACCGTAGCTTATTTTTTTAAAATCATATAACTATGCTTGCAGTGTGGCAGTTCAGTGGAGTTCTGAACAATGTCATTTAGACATATCTGGACTGCTAGCAGACCATTATATAGACTTTAACATAAATCTTTTCAGATTATTTTTATTCAATTAAGAATACTGTAATTTTACTGTAAAAGTTACATTTTCATTTAACAACACTGATAATTAAATTGTTTGTTAAGGTTTATAAAACTTGTTGGCTTTTCTTCTTCATGTAACTTAGTTTAAGACCATAGAGTCATACCAGAAATAGTGATGATAATTAGTAATTCAAAGACTTTTAACTCACTGATGTATATACTACACATTAGTTTTGTTAACTAACTAAATCTCCATAGTATTGTAATATTCAGTTTTCAAATACGCAGACCCAGCACAAGTACGTGATGGATCTGAAATACCTTTTGAATATTTTTCGATACTTTAAAGTGAGTACATATAAGTTTGGACACAGCAAGATTTACAAGTATAAATGCACATCTAAAATGAGAGACTGGCCCAAATCAACACAAATATGAGTAAACTTGTGTCATATTATCTGAAATACAGCTTATTCATGCAAGTTATGATTCATTTTAACACAGAATCGGGCAAAAGAAGAGAAAAGATGTCTTGTTGGATCCAAATTTGGAGAAATTACCATGTGACATGTTTGTCCAGGTAAAATGCTACATGTATTTCAGTGTTTAATACAGGTAAATGATTTGCTCACCAGATAAATGTCTTGGACTTTCATTAAATTAATCTGGTGTAAAGTCGAAGCACATATTTTAATTCATATTTATTTCCATAAAGAAGACCAAACATAGTCTATATTAATATTTTAACACCTGCTGAAATATTATTACCTATTACCCACATGTAACTTTCCTGAAATGTCACATAATACTGCATTTATTCAAGCCATGACTTTTAAAAACACAACAATGGGTATAAAATAGATGACATAATACTTATTAAATGCTTCACCTTTAACTTTTAAATTACCATTTTTAATGCTTGTCTAAGCATGTTTATGAGCATATTTTCATAGCCCAGAATGTGTCACCTACATTTACTAAACATCTTGAAAATTACTAAGTGTTGAATGGTAGTCACTTCCTTGTAGTTAATTAGTGTTGAAAAGGTTAAAACGCTAAAGACAGCACTGCATTAACAGCTTGAAAATAACTGATTTTTAAAGTAATTCATGAAACAAATTCACTTTCCATTCCTTTTTCTGTCATTATTCACCATTCCACATTATGTGTTCATTCTGCATTATGTTTACAACCATTCTGCATTCCATTTCCATTCTATGTTTGTTTCAATGGAAGAATGTCAAAATTCATGGTCTGTATATAAAAATA
Source organism: Unio delphinus (assembly GCA_029339505.1). NCBI lineage: Eukaryota > Metazoa > Mollusca > Bivalvia > Unionida > Unionidae > Unio > Unio delphinus. The sequence goes on from JAQISU010000054.1 coordinate 2,479,914, forward strand.
ACAGCTGTTATAAATGGGGGAATGCATGTCATGATGAAGTATGAAGATTACTGAACATGTCTAAAATAACTTAAAATCTGATAATGTAGAAAGATTTGTAAGCTTAACACAAAATAAACTTCTTAATCATCTCATATCCATCTAATATTTAAAAAACTAGATTATTTAAATGAAACCAAACTTGATTAAACTGTGATAAAAATAGAATGAAAGAAAAAGACTGGTATTAATTTTGTATTAGAATTTGTAAGCAGGAGCATGAAGCACTTAAACATAAAAGCCTTTTGAATATCTCAAAATCTGGAAACATGTAAACTTATTTCCTACCATGCTGCCTCAAGTAGAGATGAAAGGTCTCTTTGAATGTGTATCCATTTTTCACATAAATATCCATCAATGACGGCATCTGTAACATAAATTGTTAAATATTTTGCAACACTGTGATTTTGTGATTTTTATTGGGATACACATTTTTGTGTAAATCATTGTTGCTGCACACTACCCATTGCAGCCAATAAACAATAATTTGTTGTACATGCATGTATTAGCATATAACAGCACCCCAGCAAAATAATAGCTATATTTGCCAACTGAAGTTTTAAAATTGTAAAAATGAAGAATTGCACAAAACCTCTAGGAAGATAAAAGCTAAATGTCAAAATAAAAGTAAGATAAAATAAAATATAAAGGTAAAAATGTCTGGACACATTTTAATGTATGACCTTAATAACCTTTCACAAAAAAAACTTAAAAATTGTTGTACCTAATGCTAAAGTAGGTGAGACAGCTAAGATGGGAACTCCCTGCATATACACTTCACATCAATTGTAATGCTGTCCTAAATTCTGTATCAAAATACAGCCACTGAAGGTATGCGACTTCAGAGACAAGCAAGACAAAAAAAAATCCAAGCAAATCTGCATATACATATAAGACCAATTGTAATATTATATCAGTGTTTCAGTTGAATGTGGCAACAAATTTATAAGCATTGAGATGAAAATGTCAGCATTATTCATAGTGATGAACCAAGCTTTCTGCTTAAGCAGACAAGACAAGCTCTTTTACTGTTTAAAGTTTAGACTGCAATTTGGTCCTAAAATTTCATTAGTTTGCTGTCAATGACATAGAAGATATGCAAATTTCAAAAACACAAAAATAGTGACTACTATGTCTCACCATGTTTATGCAGGTAAAACAAAAATATTTATGATAATAGCAATAGTAGTGGTTTCTTTCTGACTTATCTAACAAATTATACTTTTCCATTCTCCCTAAAGTAATATGATGGTAATTACTTAATTCTATTCTCTTAATGACGTGATGCAAAAACAAATTTGGGAGAAAAGCTAATTTACTGACACTATTAACTAAACAAAGTATTCTAGTCCCTGCATAATTTCTCCTGCTGCAGTGCAAATTACAGAGCCTGTCAATGAATTGCAAAATGCTGACTGTAGCAATACGAAGGTAAATGCAAACATGATTATAAAAAAATCTAAAGAATACCATAATGGACCTTCTTGGATGTTCTTGAGAATTCCAAGATACAAAATTTTGTTTAAAAAATATTATTTTCATACATATCTAACTTACCATGTTTACAAGATACAGTGAAACTCCTATAATAAATTGCCTCATCACAACATGAATCTGGATATAACATAAAATTGGCATGACTGTTGAAATTTAACAATTTCTTGAAATACTATGAAGTTTTAGTGCCTAAATAAACAATATGTTTATTAACTAATCTTGCAAGATGTTTAATAATAAAGACATGTAGAAACAAATTTCTTGTCAGAGCATATTTCTTTACATGAATAAAGATTTGAAAGTTTCTATTTGTGAATGTTCATTTCAACTATATTGATACTCAACCACTGACCTGACTCAATATATATTTGCTTTCCCAATGTAATTTTTTTCCCCTGCTATTTTAACTAATCATGCTATACATGTATGTACAAATACATGATAATTATTCATGCAATACATGTACGAATGTCTTGATGTTTTAACTAATCATGCTATACATGTATGTACAAATACATGGTAACTGTTCATGCAATACATGTACGAATGTCTTGATGTTTTAGCTAATCATGCTATACATGTATGTACAAATACATGATAATTATTCATGCAATACATGTACGAATGTCTTGATGTTTTAACTAATCATGCTATACATGTATGTACAAATACATGATAACTATTCATGTAATACATGTACGAATGTCTTGATGTTTTAACTAATCATGCTATACATGTGTGTACAAATGCAGGTTCCCTGCATAAAATCAACTTTTAAATATGCAATCACTGTTTTCCACTATTTTTTATTTAATATATATTGACTGAATATGGTAACTGTGCCCCTGAAGCATGATGTTATTGAGTTTTAAGCCATTTTTCTGAAAAAAATAAGCTATACATGACAGATTTTAATGGTGGAGGAAGAACCCATGAAACCCCCAGAAAGAACCACCAACCCTTGAGAAGCTACATACCCACATTGACTGAGCTTGAGACTTGAACCCACGCAGTGGTGAGATGGCAGTGATCTGTAACGGTGAGCACTTTAGACCACTCGGCCACTCAAGGTCCCTTGTATGAGGTATATTGTGATGGGGCAAATTTCTGGCGATCTATCTTGAACCCATTAGCTGATACCAGAGAACCATTAATTAGATTTCTAGAGAATGGACGCAAATCAATCGTCACACTGCCATTTTTGGAATGTCTTTTCAGGGGAAGAACTCTGTTCTGAAATTAAATATTTGTTAGCATTTCTTTATGCAGGAGTCAAACAGACTATTAGAAACAAGGTAAACTTTGATTTCATGGTGAAACTGTCACGAATTGAGAATTTCCCATGACCAGTAATCAATGTAGGGGGTCAGATTGACCCAAGGTTTGGCGCTTTTAAAATAGGGGAAAATATACGTAATTATGATTGGCCACACTAAATGAAGGGGCATGTTTCCCACAATGAAATTCCTAGTTTAATATCGTACATCGAAAATTCAAATCAGTCTAAGCTGCCCTACAAGGGAGGATACTAGTCTTTGACTCCAAGGACAGAATCTGCAAGAAAATTCTGCTTGTGATAACCATTGACCATGCGGTCGGATGCCTGGGAAGAATCAGGGTGTAAACGACACAACTTAAAGTATTTTGGGTCAATTTCATGAAATTTGTTTATGCCAATATAATGTTTTGCTTGAATTGTCTGATAATATGTGCATGAATTTAGTTATTTAAATTAGCAGATCAACTTTTCCTGATATGTGTATAACTGTGCTGAATTTTATATTTCTTTTAAAGAAGTGTGACGAATTGTTCAATTTGTCATCTGGTTGTATAGCAATGGGGTATTTTAATATTTCATGTATTACTTCAGTTATATGAGTTATGAGAATTGTTACATGCTTAGGCTCGAATAAGCAGCAACACAGAAAGAGTGAAAACTAACAAGCTTGTATAACTTGAACAATGAATTTATTAAGTACAAATCTTGTATAAGAAAACACAAATAAACTTACTGTTTTAGAGAATCAAATCCAACATTAATCCAATATAGAATTCACAAAAATAATCCACTAATGGAATTGCAAGAGTCCTGATAAATAAATGTTCTAAAAGTTCCAGGTTCGAATCTTGACGATGTAATCCAAAATGGCTGACAATGTCACGTGATGCAGTTCTTGTTTTATTATCATCCAAATGAATTATGAGCACATGTTTTCTCCTCCAAATAGATAAATAAATCCTCTTTCTTCAATGAATTGACACAATGTCCAGAACAAGATAATTAAAATTAACACTCAAACATAAAACACAACTGTTAACTTTAAAGCCCAGATTCTACTGAACTGTTCTATCCCAAACAACAGTCTATATAACTGTTTTTCGTAAGTAAACAAGTGATCATGTGATTTTCTAGAAATTGATAGAAGTTCATGGAAGGTCACAGAAAGAGACTGCCTTCACTAAATCACGTACTCTAGATATTTCCTACACCCAAGAACTAAAAATAAAAGTTGCCCTTGAAATTAACCAAAAGTTTTAGAAGCTTGTTGACAATGTCTAAAGCAGGGTCAGGAATTAGTTCAACAAGCCAAGGTCAAAAACTTGTTTACAGTTAAAGGATGGTCAGCCTGAACTTTCTAGAAAAAATCTCCCAATTAATGAATATTAAACCCTAAATGACAAATTTGGATTTAACAATTAAAACATAAATAATTTAAATCCGATAGACATAACAGAATCCATTTGAATTCACCCATCTTAAATGATTTTATGTATGATAGACTAGAATTGTGTATTCTCTAAAATAGCGTAATTGAGGAACTATGATTGTTTTGGGTCTGCCATGCTTGGCCCATTCAAATAGCCTTTGACGATAGTGAAATCTGATAATGAGGGAGGGAGAAATGATTCACTCCCTGTGGAATAGCTGACAGGAAAACTTAAGCTAGTTCTCTGTTTCTCTTTACAAGGAGAAAATAGCTTTTCACACGCAGTGAGAATTCTGCAGAGATATATTTGGGACATCTTCAGACGCATTTAGAACTGTACATATCTACCTGTCCGCCCAAAGAAGGAAGGTGAAACAGCAAGAAAGTAGGAGAGAATGGAAAATGGGAGGAAAGAAGGAGTGAAAAGACAAATTGGAGAGAACCATTGCTAAGCAGGTTATGCACTCGAACATGTCAATGATTTCGACTGTTCACTTGATCATATGATGGGCAAAAAACCCTATCTGTAAACATTGGCTTGTTTTTTCTTTTTATATAAATTTAATTGTCTCTTAAAGGGTTCGAAGACAGATTTATTCGAAAAGAAGTGTATCTTTCTAATGAATTTTATTGGTTTTCCATTGTTTGTAATTGATTAAATTTTGATTCTTTTGTATAAGGGGGCTCGAGTCACTCTGTTCTATATATCTGCTCAGATTCCTACTTGCTCTACCTGTAAGTTTACTTGAACCTGGCGAATTATATCGATACTAGAGAACCATTAACATTAACCACCCCATAACATATATGCATGCATAATTTTCTTCATTTAAATGACTTGTTGTATCATGGCACAACATATTACATAGTACAATGGCACTCTGTGAACCCTAACCTTCATGTATATTCATTTGGGGTTCCACTATACCAGAAAGTGCAGGACAAAATTCTTTGTCATGGCTATGAACATGTCATGGATGGAAATTTATTGAACTTGTTACAGACAATGTCAAGATAAACCTGCATGTTTGCTTAAGCCTGTATATATAAAATACAATTTGGGAAAATCCCAGATCTTATTTACATGTTATCATTCAAAGTATTCAACTATATTGACAAACTGATAAAAATCCAAACATACTTGTTAATGCTGTCAGGTTAAAAGCCAATATAACTACTGAACAACAGAGAGCCAAGACTTTTGACAACAAAATCAGTATCAGAGTGATAAACATCAAACTGTTCATCAGAATGCAACTACATATAAATTCTGGTCAAAATTCACACGTATCTGTATATTAAGTCATTGTGTTCATAAACTAAAAGAAGTACAAAAATAAAAGCAATGATCTCTGACTTGACCCACTAAAACTGATTTTATTTTCAAAACGCCTTCAGAACAGTAATGATATATTTATGTCCAGATAAGCTTTATTTTGAACAGCTAAATACTGCAGAAACCTGATGTTAATGCCACCATTCATGCATGAGAAGCAATGACAGTAAGATTTTTAAAAATGGTCAATATGGTGCCATGCTGGAGATTGGATGAATGCCATTTCATTCAGAAGGTGCTCTATATTGCTATAATGGTGTTTTAGTAAATGTTTCAAGACAAAATGACCATAATCAAAACCAGTATAAATATATTGATTTCTTTGATTTTAAAAACATCATTCCAAACTTTCCTCCATAAGGTTTCAGCACACATTGAATGCACCATTTAAAACATGGTCTCACTGCATTTTGCATGTACATATGGATACTGTCATGTGCTTAGTCTCGAATAAACAGTAACATAGAAAGAGTGAAAATAACAAGCTTGTAAAAACTTAATAAACAATTTATTTAGCACAAATATTTTCCAGAAAAAAAAATAAACTTATGGTTTTAAGAATCAATTCCAAAAGTAATCCAAAAATAATTCAAAATATAATCCACTAGAGAAATTGCAAAAGTCCTGGTAATAAAATGTCCAAATAATTCCCAATTCAAATCTTAGTGAAGCATCCAAGATGGAAGACGATGTTACGTGATGAAGTCAGTTCTGGTCTTATGAAATTCAATGAGCACAATTATTTTCCAGATAAATAACAAAATAAATCCTCTTGATCCAAACAAATTGAAATAATTTCCAATACAAGGTAATTTAAAATAACTCAAAACGACACAACTTAATATTCTAACAGCCCAACTTCTACTAAAAAGTTCGCTCCAAAACATAATTGATATACCTGTTTTTACGTAAGGAAGAAAGGGGTCACATGATCTTCTAGAATCTTTTAGAACAAATTTACCTTAAAAAAATCTCATACACACCGTATGACCCAACTAAAAATAGAAAGATGTTTATAACAAAGCTCCATAATGTCCTTGGAATCAACCAATCATTTTAAAAGCTTGTTTACAACTCTGAAGCCAGGTCAGAAATGAGGTCAACACCTGGTGTTTATTTGTAAAGTATAGGTCATCTTCCAATGAAAGAATCTTAAACTAAAAATGTCAAATTGGAATCTGACAAACAAACAATTAAAATAAAAAATAAATGACCCAAATCAAATACACATAACAATACATTCCAGTGTTATAGTTAATTTTAGAACAAATATTTGATTTTTTAAAAACAAACATTTTGGGAAACAACAACAAAATTATTTTGAAGTAAAATATTGATGCTGTAATTTCACTGGGAACACCATTTTGCATGAAGATGTGACTACATTCTAGTGTTATAGTTAATTTTAGAACAAATCAATATTTGATTTTTAAAAGCAAACATTTCAAGAAACAACGTCAAAATTTTAAATTTTAAAAATTATTTTCTAAGCAAAATATTGATGCTGTGATTTCAAGTAATAGTCAAATATCTGCTCATCTTTGAGCAGATCTCTGAATACCAATTTGAGAATTTAAGTTTGCTATAATTTTTGGATCTTGATTTTCCATAATAAACTCTTTGTGAGAAATCGAGCTTTTCATGCACTGTGTACATATTTTGTTTGTTGCATTTCGGATGTTAGGTACTCTTTTCATTTAAGCAGTTTCAATAAGAGATCAAAAGAAATCTTTTAATGAAATACCAAGGTCTTGCTAACCATCCATTCAGGAGAAGTAATAATAACAAAATTTGTAAGATGACTGCCATGGCTGATATGATGGATGTCAAATGAGCATCATTCCAATTTAGATTAAAAAACTTTTAAAAACTATGTTGATATGTTCATCGATTCTGGAGGAGTAACCAAAACAATTTGTTCAAGATGGCTATCATAGCAGCCTTACTGAATATCCAAGGATCACCAGTTTTCCATTTGTGACCAAATTGACCTTGGAATGAATTTTGTGCATACAACTGCATGGTACTCTTCCAAGTAGTTTAGGAAGAGTAGTGATAATAAACTTGTGCTAATGGACAGATGAAGAACAGATCCTCCCATATGCTCTTCTGGTCTATGAGAGGCAACATACCAGATGATGGAAATAAGGCTATTACAGAATTTCTTCACATATATCACCAGTAGAGCTAAAATAAACAAGTTATTTGGAACGGTTCTTAAAGAAACTTCAACATATATCTTTATTTCACACTGAAATGTTATAAAAGGGTAAGAATTTTTTCCACATTAAATATACATCTGACCTAGTAACATTACAATATCATCAGTGCCTTGCATACCTTCCACATTGGTGTATAATCATCTCCAACAACATACTTATCAACAACCTGTGCATCAAATGGGTGATAATCTTGACTACAAAACCTGAAATTTGAAGTGAAATGATATCATATATTGTTTAGTTCTTTGGCAATAATGTTCTTGACTTAGTTATTTTTCCTTTTCATTATTTTCTTGATTAAGACATATAGGTTTGTTCATAAAGATGTTTATTTCTCTCCTACAAAACATACTATTAAGTTAATACAAAACTGGACCATGTTATTGAAAAATCACATAAAAAATTACCTAAAACATGTCAAAGAAATAAAGACAGTAAATGATAAATACCAGGGTCAATCAATTACAATTTTCTATAATACAGTGTTACTTGAATGGAAAACTTGCATAGAGCTTCTTAATTATGTTTATTGAGCAAAAAGTAATTATCTTCAAGGAAAGCAAATTTCAGCAAATTGATAGCAATTATTCATACTGTAAGAAATTTGTATTTTTACCTGACTAATATATCTCCTTTCACAATATATATTCTCAAAGGATCAATGGAAGTCAAAATAGTGTAGATTCCAATATCAAATTTCCTGCAAAAAGAAAATATATTTGCTGAAAATTTATGATCAGAATGGAACCAATGAACACAAAGAAACTGATAAAAACAAATACATTTGACCAAAACTGAATACTGAATTGAGTTCATATTAGTTTTTCTTCACTGATTTTTTTTTTTTTTTTTACAGATTTTAAAATATGTAAAACATATGATCACAAAATAGTGTCCTGAAAGCTATAGATAGTTTCCTGAATAAGTAAACTGACCTGAATAATGTCATGAAATCTATGGATAATTCCTTGAATAAGTAATGACTTGAATGTCATGAAATCTATGGATAATTCCTTGAATAAGTAATGACTTGAATGTCATGAAATCTATGGATAATTCCTTGAATAAGTAATGACTTGAATGTCATGAAATCTATGGAAAATTCCTTGAATAAGTAATGACTTGAATGTCATGAAATCTATGGATAATTCCTTGAATAAGTAATGACTTGAATGTCATGAAATCTACGGATAATTCCTTGAATAAGTAATGACTTGAATGTCATGAAATCTATGGATAATTCCTTGAATAAGTAATGACTTGAATGTCATGAAATCTATGGATAATTCCTTGAATAAGTAGTGACTTGAATGTCATGAAATCTATGGATAATTCCTTGAATAAGTAATGACTTGAATGTCATGAAATCAATGGATAATACCTTGAATAAGTAATGACTAGAATGTCATGAAATCTATGGATAATTCCTTGAATAAGTAATGACTTGAATGTTATGAAATCTATGGATAGTTCCATGAATAAGTAATGAATTGAATGCCATGAAATCTATCCATGGATAATTCTTTGAATAAGTACTGTGACCTGAATCATGTCATGAAATCTATGGATAATTCTTTGAATATATAATGTAGTGACCTGAATGATGTCCTGAAATCAATGGAGAATTCATTGAATAATTATGTAATGTAGTGACCTGAATAATGTCCTGAAATACATAGAGAATTCCTTGAATATGTAATGTAGTGACCTGAACAGTGTCATGAAATCTATGTATAATTCCTTGAATAAGCAGTGACTTGAATGTCATGATATCTATGGATAATTCAGCAAATAGGTAGTGATTTGAATACTGTCATGAAAGCTATGGATAATTCTTTGAATAAGTATTGTGACCTGAATAGTATCATAAAAGCTATGGATAATTATGTGAATGAGTAGTGTCCTCCTCTCTTTGGCAATCCTAGTGGGAGACACAAAAGTGATCCACATTAAAAGTGAAGTCTCTGATTAATATCTGAAGAAAATGGGTGAAAGAAGAGCATACAAAAAATAAGGTATTAATTTATGATGTGAAACAACATTACAATCATTTCTCAAGCACTAAAGGCTAAAATTAAATAGCAATAAAACAAAATTAGCTAATTTAATGTGATCCAGGACTGTATCTGTTGTATATGCGGGGAATAGGTATCATGAGGGACTCTACAGTACCACTGTGTATGAGATAGATGAAGACTGCAAATACTAATGAAACCCAAAACTCCAACCATCCAGCTGTCAATCAATTGGTCTTTATTCAAATTAAAATGGGCCACATGCTAATACTGTCTCACAAAATGTTTGATCCATTGCACACCATCATTTGTTGTATAAGGCTGCACTGGCAAAGAGACCTGCTACCATAATGGTTTGATACCTATATCGCTTTCACTAAATACATCCAGTTTAGTTTTCATCTAATTTGCAGGAATAGTTCACTATCAACCAAAACATTCCTTTAAAAAAATGCTGATATAAATGAATAGGTGTGGGTATCATGTTTCTGGTGAATACTCAATTAGTGTCATAAGAATTGGGAATAAATTATGCAATAATATATAATTACTGTTACCAATGCAAGTTATTATAGTAATTTGTAAACTGAGTTTTTGGGACTTATGCTTTACTGAATAAAACTAATTTTCCAGGAATCTATCATGTCTGTTTTATCTGCCCTCTTTTATTTCTTTAATTACTGTGTATTAAAAACATCTCTGATATTCTTGAAAAACTCCAAAATACCAATTTGCTGACAAAATATTGTTTATATGCCCGAGTCAAAATGTTCACCTGTAAGTGCAGTACAAAATTCTTTGTCATGACCTTTGTCTTTGAACTTTCTTATCATGGATAGAAGAATAATGACCTTGTCTCTATCCACATGCTAAGTTTGATAAACTTAACAAATAATATTTTTTTGGAAAAAGACAAACATGTTACTGAACTGGGATCATTCAAAGTATTCAGATATATCCATAGACCTGAAAACAATTTTTTTGTTTTATCATGCCAGCACAGTAAAGAAACCTAAGACCAGACCTTGATCACAAAGTGAATTAGATCAGCTCTGACTATTCCTGAACAGTTGCAGTTACCAAATGAATTCATCCAATCCATGCTGTGTTTTGTTGTATGAGAAATGCTTAAATATTCATGTGCATTGTATAATGAATTAAGATTTTATTTATCCAGCTGGATATATAATCTGCTGGCAGGTAAAAATGGTATATCCTGAAGTTAATGCTCTGATGACAGTCTACCACAATATGCAATGCAGTGCAACTCATAAAGTTCCATGTCAACACAAAGCATAGCCAAATAGTACTGCATATGAGTTCCCACAAAATCACTGCTAAAATAAGAAACAAGTTCATTCCCACAAGTTTAAATTACTCATAGTTCCCCCTGTCTCAGTCCTCATATTATACCAGTTTGTTCAGCAATGCACTTCCTAAAACTAAACCCAAAACAAAACTTAAATGTTACAAAAACGTTTTGGTATATAAATATGTGTATCAACAAATAATCAAAACTGAAGTCAAATGTGTTATGTAAATCTATAAAAAGATTTATAACAACTTCAATAGTTACTGTAATAAAACAAATGAAACAACTGCATGAAACGTTTGCTAGACACCATTTTCCTTTAGGATGAAACTAGATATAAAAAATCTTCCAGTCTCTATAATATCTTTATAGACTGTAGCAATAACAAGGTTTTAAAGATATCCACCATTGTGGTTATATAAAAGGTCTGATTTGCTTAATTTAAAAACAACAAAATATCTTGAGAAGTCTTTTGTGAAAAATCCAAAAATCATTCATTCAGCAGATGTATTGATGCAATTTTCAAGATGACACTTATGGCCATGTTAAAAGTCTACATATAAAATAAGAAGTCTTATTAGTGAAACTCTAATGTCAATTTAACCATTCATTCAGCAGAAAAGGTGATAATATTTTCAAGATGATTGGCCTAGTGGTCAGGTTAGATGTCAGATTCAATTCATTTTCATTGAAGTTCCACTCTTTTGCTTGGTCTTTTGGATAGGATTACATTTGTATAAAGTGACTTGTAACATTTGAGCTATGTGATCATGTTATTTAATGAATAATCTTGGGATGCATATACTGACATACATCAATCTCATTTCATTCAATATGTACTTGATGCTGCAGTGTGATTATCACTGGGCTGCAAAACAAAGCACTCAAAATCAGCACACAGTTTTAGAAAGCAATCATTTATATTAATTTGTAGTTGGTGATGAAAGTAAGAAACATTAGCTGGTCTCATTTACTTCAAATTTCATTGACACCTAATTCTATATTTCAGAGGTGCAAGAGCATTTTTTTGTTGGTTTTAATGGCACTATCAAAACATAATTAGCTATATGATGCTGAAGAACTCAGTTAAGTGCCTTCCCCATGAACACGCTGGGACAATTTGTTTGTCAGAAAAGGGACAGGGAAAACCTAGTGAATCTCAACTATTTATGAAACATTTTTACTAGTTCAACTGAGAGACCTAAACTGAACATGTCAGAATTACAATTATGATAAATATGCCAACTACAATGATACTGAATTCCATTTCAAGCCATTAGAGATTCGCTTGACAGCACAATTTCAACTGATTCGTCACCATACAGTTATGATGCAGAATTTCAGTGACAATCGTTAGGAGCATTTGAACCTGTTTCTACTAATTTAGTACAGACAATCGTGATGAAAAGTGTACCAATGTCTTGTGAACTTGATCCAATTACGACATCACTGCTGCTTGAGTGCTTAGACCCGATATTGCCTTCACTAAATGATGTATTAATATCTCTCTCTCATAAGGGGAATTCCCATCATTTTTCAAATTAGTTAGTTTTGCCCGTCACCCCTGCCAGGGTATAGGCTGCCCACAAAAGATCGCCAGAGGCTTCTGTCCTGTGCCATCCCTTCAAGCTGACTCCAGGTGTAACCCATCTTAGTGATGTCTGCCTCAAGGTTGCGTCGCCAGGTGTTTCTTGGTCATCCCCTTCTCCTCTTGCCTTGAGGGTTCCACCTCGATGAATGTCTGGTAATGTTGGTTCGCGGCTTATGTAGGGTGTGTCCTATCCATCCCCACCTTCTCTTCTTTATCTCATCCTCTATTGGAAGCTGGGAGGTTCTCTGCCACATGTTGTTGTTGCTGATGGTGTCTGGCCAGCGGATCTGGAGAATTCTTCTTAGGCAGCTGTTGATGAAGGTCTGAACTCTCTTTACTGTGGACTTGGTGGTTCTCCAAGTCTCTGCCCCATACAGTAGGACTGACTTCATGTTGGAGTTGAACAGTCTGACTTTGATAGTCAAGGAAATTTGTTTGGAGCTCCAGATGTTCTTGAGCTGAATGAAAGCTGCTCTCGCCTTTCTGATCCTTGCCTTGACATCTGTGTCTGTGCCACCCTGCTGGTTGAAAATGCTGCCTAGATACGTGAAGGATCATTTTTCAAAACTGCCATCGTAAAGCCACTGCTGAAGAAACCAACACTGGACCATAACGATTTAAATAACTACAAGACCCAGTTTCTAATCTCCCATTCATATAAAAAATCTTAGAAAAGGTTGTTCTAACTCAACTTGTATCTCATTTGAATTCAAACAGTCTTTTTAGCAATGTACAGTCTGCATATCGCCCTTGCCACAGTACAGAAACTACTCTTCTGAAAGTATTTAGTGACATTCTGCTTTGGATAGTGGAAAGATTACAGTCCTCACTCTCCTGGATTTATCTGCAGCATTTGTCACAATAGACCATGATATATTACTTCATTGTCTCCAGCACGTATCTGGCATTCAGAATATAGCCTTACAGTGGTTCAAGTCCTACTTAGTTGAAAGGACACAAATTATATCTGCAAACGGAATACACTCCAGCCCAGTTGACGTATGTTGTGGTGTTCCACAGGGATCTGTTCTTGGACCTGTTCTCTTCATTCTGTATACTCAGCCGCTCTCAAGTGTCATAGATCATCACCCAGTGTCGCACCAATTGTATGCTGATGACACCCAAATATACAAGTCTAGCCACCCAACTGAAGTTGATGCTACCATCCATGGAGTAGAGAAGTGCATTTCTTATGTGAAATCATGGATGACATGTAACAAGCTGCAGATGAATGATGATAAAACTGAGGCTATTCTGATCACAACACAAAGACTTTTTCATTCACATCCTTTTACCTCAGACAATAAATATCAGCAACACCAACATTAAATTCTCACAGTCAGTACGGAATCTAGGCATTACTCTAGACAGTACTCTCACATTACACCAACATGTCATGAACATATGCAGGGCTGCATATCTTGAATTGAGACGCAACAGTTCCATTCGTAAATATCTTTCAATTGATGCCACTAAAACACTTATGTGTTCATTAATACTTTCAAGACTGGACCATTGTAACTCAATTATATCTGGTTCGTCACTATATCTACTCTAGAAACTTCAAAAAGTTCAAAACACAGCTGCTCGGATCCTCTTTAGAGTACCTCAATCACAGCACACCTCACCACTGCTCTGTACCCTAAATTGGCTATCAATTCGATACAAAATCAAACACAAAATTTTTTCTCTGTGCTATGTTTCAATGACAGACTCCAGTCCAAAATACCTATCCAGCCTCACCCATGTGTATAAACCAGCTAGATCCTTACGCTCTTCTTCTGATAATCGTATACTCATTGTTCCCAAGGTGAAAACAAAGTCATATGGACAACATTCGTATGCACACCAGGGCCCGGCAGAGTTGAACGAATTGCCCATTGAAATTAGACACAAAGACACAGTGGTCCCTTTTAAGAGTGGTCTTAAGACTCACCTGTTTTGACTGCAGGGACAAACTTAGCGACCTAATCATTTTTTGTATCTTATATGTTTTCAGCATGTTTTTATGTTTTCCAATTTCATTGTTTTTGTCATTTGTTGTTCTGTAGTGTAGTCATATCATTATTGATGGTGTAAAGTGCTTAGAGCTTCGAAAGATTAGGTGCTATACAAAGTCTTCATTATTATTAGTATTATTAGTATTATTATACCAGACTTCTTGCTTAAACCTTACCTGCCATCAATAAGAAGAGGTTTAGACACATATTCTTGCACAAAGCTTCCTTTAGATTCCAAATCAAGTTCTACAATGAAAAAGTAAAACAAAATATTTAAAGTAAAATTGTGGTTTTTACTTGCCTGATTATAATATGTTAAGAACACATCCATTACCTTGCAATTTTAGCCTTCTCAAGCTCAAAAAGACATTCCCCATGTCTTTTTACTTGTTTACCATCAAAAGTGCTAAGAAGTCATCTGTTTACTGACATGAAGTCAGAAATGAGTGGCTTCACCTTGGATAGTGGGGATGGTGCCAACTCTTATCAGCTATCAGTTACTACTACTGCAGCAGCTGATCATGCATTTCTAGGGATGTTTGTTTTGTTTTTGTTAGTTTAAAAAAGCATTTAACATGTTACTGGCCATATCATGCAAAATGAAATGGGAGCCAAGTGCTTCAGAGACCGTGCCTATATAATAATTGGGCAAGTATCAAAGAGCCATGTTTTCAAACAAAAGTTAGTTTCTTATCAAACCATAACACATTAGGAGATTAGGTAAAATGTGGAGGGAGTTAATCCATATATTTTCACAGAAAAATTGATTTATTCTCCAAGTATAAACAATAAGAGATTAGGTAAGAGGTTGTGGACATTACATTATTTTTCTCTTCCAGATGGCCTTGTCTCTGGTCTCTATAACAGCAGCAGTTTGAAGTTTCATATATAATACTTGTTTTGGTAAACATTTGGTCTTAAGCATGCATGCAATTTATATTTTTTTAAAATCTGCTGCTCAATATTCTTTTCTGCTGCTAATGCTAATTTTTTTTTCTATTAAAATATGTCTCTTAAAAACTACTACTATCTTGCAAATCCACCCATCAAAGGCTAAAACTTCCTACCTGACAAACAGAAGTTATCTATCTACCTTGGTGGAGGAATTTGCACAAAAATCATGAATGCTTAGCTACTACATGAGCAAATGGAAGGGAATGGTGTAAATTAAATTATGATTGGGTAAGTATTATTTAAGAAAATTATTTTACTAGAATAAATTGGTTTTGTCAAATAAGTTACTTATCATAATACATAATGAGAATATGTAAGATGTGTAAAGAGATACATCCTCTTAACTAGAAGAGAGACATTAATCTCTGGTCTCATAAGGTATGTGAGACAGATTTTAAATGATTGACTGGAAAATAAATGACATATATTTGAAAGCAGGTTCAAATGGGAAAAGAAATTTGCTTCAAGAAATCCAGCAGAATTTGTCATGCTTTTTCACCAGAAGGTACCCTGTTGTGCCATGGTTTTAGGTCTTGAACCTATTAGGATGAAAGATCTATGAGATAAACCTGCAAAAGCAGATTAATTGGAACTACACCCTACATCACAGACAATGACAGAGAACAGTTTCACTCAAAGTAAATTCAGATGACCTGGGGTTATTTTCTGATATACTGAAAAAGTAACCCACTTTATATATGACAAGAATCTGTACTAATATAATTCACTATGTGAGAGGTAAGAAGAGGCATGACCTGAGGTATTGATGCATGAATTGATATAATGTGTTCTTGGGCATATCATGTTGTGAACACTTTGATTTGCCTTTGTAAGCTTTGAAATGGAAGGCCATCTTGCTTGTGTGATTTCTCCATGACATGTTACAGACCTGTTTGTTTCTAAGGGTTTGTGTAATATGATCCAAACATACAGGTTCAGCAACTTTGGGCAGGATGAAACACCTGCCATTGTGGTTGCTTGAAGATTCATGAGGTCATTTATCTATGATTTTTCCCATTTGTGTAGCAATCAGAAAGAGGCAACACTGATTCTCTTGCTTTCTGTATCACCTCTGGAATCAAAGGTGTTGAATTGTAAGTGTATGTGTCAAGGCAAATTCAATCTATAGAATGAGTATATAACGTCAAGACCTTTTGATTCAGGATTCCACTTTACAGATTCCCAAAATGCACAGGCCAGGGACTTGGTTCTACCATGCCCTTTGAGAAAAGTCACCAGCGTAAAGCTGTTATTCAGAACTCCCCTTCCCATGTAAACCCAATAAAATGCTTTTGAAATGGCTTTCATCGCAAGTTTGACAATATTGAGGGGGCCATACTCCACTGGCATTCCAGAATGATGGAAACATATGTTCCCCTTAGCTATGTGTGCTCACATCTATACAGATTGTGATTTCCAGAGGCTGTACTGCAAAGGTATGCTTGAGATAAGTGCAATTGCCCCATCTTTTAAGATGGAACCTCACATTTGTCCAGCCTGTGTGAAATTGGTTTAATGGGAATTTGGGCAATAGAATAATTTGTAATGGTGCATACATAAATTTCAGAGTGTACATGCAGAGCTGCACACTATAACAATTATCTGTAAAAAGGTAGAAAGACCAAATGACAACTTATTCATAGCTGCCAACCCCCCAGTACAAAAATACTGATTTTTGGGAACAAATACTGATTTTTCAAAATTTTAATGCATATGTAACTATTTACAACATATACAACCAACAGTAAAGTAGTGCCGTGCCTTATATAATTATTTAATGTCAAAGATGCACGTGTTGCACACTTGTACCTTTTGGAATTGCACCATGTTCCATTCGGGTGCCCATTCAGAAGGTGCAAGAGTGCAACACACTCAAACACAAGCTTTTTATAGGAGCCCTTTTCACACCTTGTTTCTTTTTCAATCATTGATTCCAATGTACCAACTTTCATTGATTATCTCATTTCTGAGATTTTCTTATTGAACTGATTTCATTCAAGCATAAGAGTTATCCTTTGCAATTTTAATGTCTGGATAATGTGTGCAAAATAAATTGCCAGCAACACTAGTAACTGAAATGGAAGGTTTATTTCTAGAAATTTAATAAATTAAATTTTGATCGATGTACATTAAGGTTCTCTCTGGCATTTTTCTATGTCGTAAGTTCATGCTGAGCTGTGTGTTATGAAGCAGGAAGCTGATGTTTCTTAGCTTTTTTGTGATCTTGCATTTCATGGGTACAATCCCCACAAACAAAATCACGTTACACAATTTGCAAAACGTCAAGTTTTCTAATTTACTATATGTTTTCACAAATCTGTACAAGATGGCACAAATGTCCTTCCAGTTGTTTCCTTCTATTTTTCCTGGAGAAAATTCTGAATATTCCTCTTTTCTATTTAACATGATTAGAAGCTGAATATTACGAAGACAAGATACAGTAACAGCGGTAACTATTGCAAAATCCAATATGGTGGATAAAGACAGGCATGGTAGCCTCGATTTTGAATGAACCAATCGTATTGTAGAACTGTTTTTTGTATATACATGTGATACATTCAATCAAAATAGAACTGAGTGCTCTTTCTAAACTGACAATTCCAAAGAAATTTTACTATTAGTTTTTAATTAAAAAACGTACACCCGTATTCAGGTCCAAAATACTGGACAAATACAGAAAAAAACGGGACAGTTGGCAGCTATGCCTATTACAGGTGAAATCAGTACAGTGTCACATATATAACTTGAATTGGACACTAAGACAAGATTAATGTAGAAAACTTGACCTCTGTGTATAAGAAAATAGAGTATATTATAGAGCAATACAAGTTTTCTATATCACACACAATACCTGCAAGTATTTATATACAACTACAGCAATGTGAAGGGATACAATTAAAACATGTTCATGACTGTACCAAGGTAAGCCTAAGTGCATGTGGACAGCAAAGAAATGACACTAAAAAGCCAGAAAGTGTGGGTCTGTTTTTGCTGGTATTGATCTCTACATGTTCATATGAGTGTCATCCAAGCTTCAAGGTGGGTTATGGGTGTCAGGGAGTCACTATTTCTGCATCATCGCAAGCCACAGGAGACAATTAGCTATGTT
Organism: Unio delphinus; assembly: GCA_029339505.1. NCBI lineage: Eukaryota > Metazoa > Mollusca > Bivalvia > Unionida > Unionidae > Unio > Unio delphinus. Next base: position 2,498,697 of record JAQISU010000054.1, read on the forward strand.
CTTTTATCAACCATTGCTGAATGGTGTGGAGATTTCCTCATTTTTTTTATGAATATGCACATTTCTCGCCACTGTAGCCCATCATGACCTTCTTACTGTTCTGAATGAGCCAATCAAAGTTTCTTTATCAATAAAACACACTTTCCTTTTCATGTCGTTGATTGTTACATTATTTTGTTGAAAATGTAGCTTTGTTTATGCAAAACTCATGTGAAAAACAAGGATGTTTACACACACACATGGACATGAGTGATAAAGGTGCAGATGATTGTCTCACATGACTTGTCACAATGTCACAGCTGGTCATGATAGAGCCAGGACAATCAATGGACCTGCCAGATGCTTGTCTGCCTAAGCCACCCTCCCACAAATGAAACTGACCAAAAAAAACTTACTACTTTTGTAAACCATATAAACAATTATACAAACAATCCACAAAATTTTTAAAATCTGCTGTACATGGTAAACTGCAATCTACTCAACACTATATACTTCTCTAATGAAAAGAAAAATGTAATATTTGTACCTTAATGAAACAAATATTAATCATAGTGATGGTTTATCTATTTATGAGCCTAGACCCTTTTGGATTTTGTATCAAATCAAAGCCACTGGTATCTGTAAGAGTATATTTCAATTTAAATACAAAAAATTATGAAATACTGGGCATATTCTGTGACTGAAACAGCTTCAATTTCAAAATCAAAACCAAATATCAATGAAAGACTAGGTCTAATAATAATCCATTGATCCACTTCATTTCAGGTTACTGGGATTCTCAGTTTTCAAAAGCACCTGCATGACAATGCTATAACAACAGTCCCTTGAAGGGAAGCAATACTGGTCAAAAAGCATTTTGAAGATTTAAAGATAAGACTATTACTTTCATTTAAATGCTGAGTGTTCAAACAACTTATAATATTCTTCAGCAATAGCAAGATTATTACATTGGTACAGTTTGCATTTAGGACAAAGAAAAACATCAAGACTTCTCTGGTGCAAAATGTAATCAAAGCCATTATGAGTATCAACTATACTTAATTATAAGTCAGTTCCAACATCAAACAACACTAACCCACATCTACCATCACATAATGTGCAGGCAGATCTGGGTCTATGTTGTTTATTTTCCTGATTATTTTTAAAAAACCGAAAGACTACAAAGACCCAAATCAACTGGCATATTATGCAACAGCAAATCCAGGTTTATGCAGTTTGCACGTAATCCTAACTCATAAGTAAGCAAGCACAGTATGCAAATTGTTATCCCATTGCTAGCTAAAAATAGGGGAGGAGCATTGAGTGCTGATGGGTGAGGATACTTTTGCACATGTGTATAATGGTGGGGTTTAGAGACAATGAGAAAAGCATTGGCATAAAATTACTTTGCAACAAACTTTGAGTTTAAACTTGGCAAACAACCATGGTATAATAAATAAGGTTCAGTTTAAACTTGGCAAACAACCATCATGGTATAATAAATAAGTTTCAGTTTAAACTTGGCAAACAACCATGGTATAATAGATAAGATTCAGTTTAAACTTGGCAAACAACCATGGTATAATAAATGAGGTTCAGTTTAAACTTGGCAAACAACCATGGCATAATATATAAGGTTCAGTTTAAACTTGGCAAACAACCATGGTATAATAAATGAGGTTCAGTTTAAACTTGGCAAACAACCATGGTATAATAGATAAGGTTCAGTTTAAACTTGGCAAACAAACATGGTATAATAGATAAGGTTCAGTTTAAACTTGGCAAACAACCATGGTATAATAAATGAGGTTCAGTTTAAACTTGGCAAACAACCATGATATAATAGATAAGGTTCAGTTTAAACTTGGCAAACAACCATGGTATAATAAATGAGGTTCAGTTTAAACTTGGCAAACAACCATGGTATAATAAATAAGGTTCAGTTTAAACTTGGTAAACAACCATCATGGTATAATAGATAAGGTTCAGTTTAAACTTGGCAAACAACCATGGTATAATAAATCAAGTTCAGTTTAAACTTGTATAATAAATAAGGTTCAGTTTAAACTTGGCAAACAACCATGGTATAATAGATAAGGTTCAGTTTAAACTTGGCAAACAACCATGGTATAATAAATGAGGCTCAGTTTAAACTTGGTAAACAACCATCATGGTATAATAGATAAGGTTCAGTTTAAACTTGGCAAACAACCATGGTATAATAAATCAAGTTCAGTTTAAACTTGTATAATAAATAAGGTTCAGTTTAAACTTGGCAAACAACCATGGTATAATAGATAAGGTTCAGTTTAAACTTGGCAAACAACCATGGTATAATAAATAAGGTTCAGTTTAAACTTGGCAAACAACCATGGTATAATAGATAAGGTTCAGTTTAAACTTGGCAAACAACCATGGTATAATAAATGAGGTTCAGTTTAAACTTGGCAAACAACCATGGTATAATAGATAAGGTTCAGTTTAAACTTAGCAAACAACCATGGTATAATAAATAAGGTTCAGTTTAAACTTGGCAAACAACCATGGTATAATAAATCAAGTTCAGTTTAAACTTGTATAATAAATAAGGTTCAGTTTAAACTTGGCAAACAACCATGGTATAATAGATAAGGTTCAGTTTAAACTTGGCAAACAACCATGGTATAATAAATAAGGTTCAGTTTAAACTTGGCAAACAACCATGGTATAATAGATAAGGTTCAGTTTAAACTTGGCAAACAACCATGGTATAATAAATGAGGTTCAGTTTAAACTTGGCAAACAACCATGGTATAATATAAAAGGTTCAGTTTAAACTTGGCAAACAACCATGGTATAATAAATGAGGTTCAGTTTAAACTTGGCAAACAACCATGGTATAATATATAAGGTTCAGTTTAAACTTGTGTTACGTCTATTGGATTTAAATTATTTATTTTTTAATTGTTAAATCCAAATTTGTCATTTTGGGTTTAATATTCATTAATTGGGAGATTTTTCTGGAAAATTCAGGCTGACCTAGACTCTAGCTGTAAACAGGTTGTCCTTGGCTTGTTGACCTAATTCCTGACCCTGCTTTAGACATTGTCAACAAGCTTCTAAAACTATTGGATAATTTCAAAGACAACTTTTTATTTTTAGTTCTTGGGGGTAGGAAAAATCTAGATCTTTCTTTGAGTACATGATTTAGTGAAGGTAGACCTTCTATCAATTTCTAGAAAATCACGTGATCCATTGTTTACATATTAAAAACGGGTATTTAAATCATTGTACTGGAAGAGAGATTCAGTAAAATCTGGGCTTTTTTAAAGTTAAGTTGTGTTTTCTGTTTGAGTTATAATTTTAATTACCTTGTACTGGACATTGTGTCAATTCATTGAAGCAAGTGGATTTATTAATTTATCTGGACGAGAAAACATGTGCTCATAATTTCATTTGGATGATAATAAAACAAGAACTGCATCACGTGACATTGTCAGCCATTTTGGATTCGAACCTGGAACTATTAGAACATTTATTTATCAGGACTCTTGCAATTCCATTAGTGGATTATTTTTTTGAATTCTATAATGGATTAATGTTGGATTTGATTCTTTAAAACCGTAAATTTATTTATTTTATGAAAATAATTGTACTTAATAAATTCATTATTCAAGTTATACAAGCTTGTTAGTTTTCACTCTTTCTGTGTTGCTGCTTATTCGAGCCTAAGCACATAACACTTGGCAAACAATCATGGTATAATAAATGAGGCTCAGTTTAAACTTGGCAAACAACCATGGTATAATAGATAAGGTTCAGTTTAAACTTGGCAAACAACCATGGTATAATAAATAAGGTTCAGTTTAAAAGGCATTAATTATATATATATATATATATATATATATATATATATATATATTTATTTTATGCTCAGCAGTGAATTACTTGATTTTCTAGTTAAAATAATATTGATATTTCACTGCAGTGAAAAAATAACAAGTGAAAAAATAACAGTGAAAAAATAACAATATTTTTTCACTACAGGAACTACATTTTTGGGTCAGAACATACTTAATTCCCTTTTATTTTCTATATAAATTTATGTGAGCATAAAATAAAAAGAATATTTGCTTGAAACGAGTGAATAATGGATACATTTCATCTCTTGGATAAAAAACTAGTATTTTCACTCGTGGCTTCGCCACTCGTGAAAATACTGAGTTTTTCATCCACTCGATGAAATATATCCGTTATTCACTCGTTTCAAGCAAATATCCTCTCTCTCTCTCTCTCTCTATATATATATATATATATATATGCAGTCAGCTGATGATTACCTTTAACTGTCAGTATCTTGATTCCTCTATGATTATTATTCTTTTGCACCCACATTTTGCCTGGATTATCTTTGACCTGTACATGAAATAAAATTACCAAATTATAATATCTCTGAGTTTTGCATACATCTTCTTCTATGTTTTATCATAAAACCAGCAATAGAAAATTTCAAGATTCCATAATAATATCTTAATGATAAAATAGCCTTAAGCTATTTTTAAAACCACTAGGTTTTTCTACCATAATTCATCCAGCAAAATAAACACTTTGTCATGTGATGAACTAAATTATGGATTTTTTAATTTTATCAAAACATTGCAATAAGTTGAAAAAATTTTAAGTTCATTAAAGCCATAAATAGTCATGTATATATAACCACCTGTAATATGATGAATATAATCCATATTGGTATTATGCAACTTTTAAGCTGGCCTGGACAGCAGACTTAGCAGAGAATTGATTATTCATTCAAAAGCTCTCCTCAAGTACAGTGACAGCAAGAAAAAGTTTTCAATGGTAATCACTGGAATGAATCTACTCTGACTCCTTATTTTTTTAGCATCACTTCCTTTTTGTACACTGATGGAAGTTGAAAGTAAGCAGAGACTGTAGCTTATTCTTTTTGTGATCTGCTGAAACTGTATGTATAACTAAAATTAAACAAGACTTTCTGATGCTGTACAGATTGTTGAAAATAAACTGATCTTTAAGTAAAATATTAAGTAGTTTTCATACCCTCAACACCTTGTTCTAGTGTTGATAATTTTATTCTTTTACATGTACATAATAATTTTTCACAAACCTTAATTAATATCCTTCAATATTACAGGAAAATCATAGCATTCAATGTAAATTATTTTCTATTTTCATTCATTTTGAATATACAGTGCATGATATAAGTGAACAGTTTAGTTTTTCACCAGTGTTTGGTCTAACTTTGCTTCAGTTCAAAAAAATAATTTTCTGACAATTCAAGGCAACTTAAAATAACTGGACAAGACTGTTTAATTTATAATTTACTTCTTGAAATGTTTGTTTAATATATAACTTAAATGTATAAAAATGCATAAATTCATCAGTCTGATGTGCATTCATTTTGATGCTTCATATGATTTATATCTCAAAATTTCATCAGCCTCAATATTTGAAGTACATCAAATATCTGAAGTCCAGACTGTTGTACATGGTTTTAGCATATACATACTTAACCTCAGTATCTAGCTCTGCATAGTCAATTCTGTTACCTTTCTAAATGACTGATTGATTCATAAGGCAAACAGCTGTTTTACTGACTTATTATGCATACTGAAAATACTTTTGATGACATGTCACACATCTATTAAAGTTTTAGAATTCCTTCTAGAATCTATGCAGTTAAGTCAATGGTTATAATCTTAGCATTTAATATCAATATACACTAATTACTCGGCTCTCCATCACAAGGCATACAGCATTACAGTTAGAGAACAGTTTCGCTCATATGCATTGTTTGTGGTTAATCTCCTAACTTTGTGAGTGATATGTGAAGTAAATTCATTGGTGTGGGTTTAGTCTAATATGTGGAAGAGATGGTCCACATTATTCAGGATGAATGTTTCCATGTTGATACATAATCCTTCCCCTCGTATGAAGGCAAACTGAGACTGAGACATAACACTGGTCCCATGATCACAAAGTAACAAATCAACACATGGATACCCAAATAGTGAGCCGAGAAGGCATTTCTGAGAAAAAATAAGTAGAGGTTCCTTTGGGTGGCAGAGAGAGACTTTAGAAACATCTCTTAGGAATTGAGTCATCAAGATGGACATTGTACACCAGATGTCACTAGAGAAACTATGAGAGTAGATTGATCCATGAGAATGCTGGATGTCATCCATAGGAATACCTGACAGCAATATGTGGGTTAGACTGATTCATGGCAGCTCAGTCTGACAATCACTATAAACTGTTGCCTAGGACCTTGAAAGAACAAATGGTTGACATGCCTTGATACTTTACAGATGTGTAGACTTCGAGTGGAACAAAAAGATATATGCTACTCGGTAGTGCTCAGGTAATGACCAAACTGTACATGAACTACCGGTAAATCAATGTGACCAACCAAACCATCAACACTGGTTTGACCAAGCCATACACAAATATCATGAAGCAAGCACTAACACAATACATTAAACAAATACAATATTGTAGAAAACTAATAATTTGAATACAGATAAATAAGAATTAAATAAACTATTGAATTAATCAATAAAAGGCCTATCAAGGTGTTAGAAACAAAACTAAAAAAAGATACAATTGTTGAACATACTGCATAACAAAAAGATTTCCATCAGAAATGCATGATTGTGCAGTTGTCATCTATGTGTGAAAAGCATCAACAGATCACAAAATGGGTACTGATCATGCTAAAGTTCCTGCTCACCTTCAACATCTATCATGGCACACACAATAATACAAGTGTTCTTCAAGTTAAAATTCAGACTCACCTTCAACATCCTTCTGGTTACACATAAAAATACAAGTACTGTACCAGCTGAAATCCCCGATGAACTTCTTTATCAATATGGCCATGAACTCACAAATAGAAGTGATACTAAACATCCTTAGTTACAGAATATTTTATACTAAATAAAATGTTTGACAAAGCTGCTAGTTTTCTATCCAGATTTAAATCTGCTGCTCCTATGATGTCTACAACATGTCTAATGTCTAAAAATAGAAAATACAACTGAATTATAGTTTGCATCTTTTCCTTAAAAAAGTCACACGACTAATTTTTGAGTCTTTCATCAGAAGATTTGAGACATCATATCTGAAATGCTTTATGCCACCCTGTTCATAGCATTAACATGTTCATTCTTATTTACATGTTTAAGAAACTTGTCTTTATCCTTGGGTATCCTAAAAGCCATTGGAATAGACTGTGATTGGGAGGTTGCAAGGCTGACCTTGTTGGTGATGTAACCAGACCCAGGGAAATGGTTCACCTGAAATAAAAAAAAAAGCTATGTAAAGCTATGTCTGGCCAAAATGTTTCTGTAACTAAGACAGTTTTGCTCCTTTTGTGACTTAGTGGTGGAAACAGTCATTTGATACCGATATTTTAGAAAATATTAGCACATCATAAAAATATTAAGAGCAACAAGGTATATTTTGCTGCTATTCTTAAATCTAGCCAGGGTTCACAATGTTAAAATTCACAATTCTATGTAAATTTAAGTGGTACTCAATAACACTGATCTTACTAAAATAAATAAAACTTAAAATATTGCATAAAAATTTCTCTAAAAAAAAAACATTTTAGACAACTGCTAACTTTTTTGCAGACTTGGAATTATATGTAGTCTTAATGAGATGGTTTTTTTGTCACATATGGAAACAAATGTTTAAAGATACATTAAAAATACTTATTTGAGAAGAGAAGAATATTGACAAGTGGAGAATATATTGCTACATACTTTCTTTGAGTAGGAAGCTGTCCCATTCTGCCAAGTCAGAGTTCATTACATATATAAAATACAGTGTGCATGACATGGTGTAAATAGGATTCTGGTTTAAAAAAACACCAATATAGTCAGAAACTATACATGAATTTGTTTCACTTAACACTGAACGTTCTGTGCAATAAAAACCTTTTTTTTTTTGAATTTCAATATTTACTCAACAACATTCAGTAATATTGGAGACTTTTTCAAGCTCAACTGAGAAAAAAAGAATTGGTTAAAATGTTGGTGTCCATTCTTGCATTTCATTATAAGGCACTGTATTAACTTCAACCTTACTGGTTATTTACAAGTCTGGCAAATTTTGTGCTGAAAGCACAGAAGCTACCAGAATGGTAAGTCCTTCAGTGATCTTAATGCTTAAAATCTGACATCTTACCATAATGCACAAATACTGCACATTAAGAGTTTAAAAAAAGATGGAAAGATGGCTGTTTTAGCTTAATTGGCTTGAACCAGCTCTTCTGTTTTTAATGATATATTTGCTTGTTGTCTATCTTTGTCTACATTATTGTGTATCATCATGCATTGGCTGTTCAGTTCATATGTGTTTTTATCTTCTTATTTTGGAAACAAGAACAATTAAAAATTTTCTCAGCTGTCTTGCTCCACTGTTACAACATCCGTTGTTCTTGAATAAACTGTCATCTCGTTATCGACAATCAACCCATTTATGATATGATGGACCATCATTAATTACTTTAAATGATCACTCCTGGGCTCTTCATGCTACATTGCGCTCAAGACTGAACTAATTGGGAATACATTCATCATTAATTAAATGTAACTGGAAGTGAAAAAAGAAATGTTGTTTCAAAGTTGGCTGGCATAGAACATGAAGAATAATTCCAATTATCTTTTTTTTGCCCTTTCCAGCTAAATAATTAAAAAATTCAGCAGTTAATTTAGATAACCTTGTGCAAATCACTATTAAATCATCAACTGTTGTGCCAACTATCCCAGAGATTCCATTGCATATTGCATTAATCAATGCCCAATCAGTAAGATCACTGGAAAAGTGCACAGAAATAGTTAATTTTATCAACGATCAGAATATCAACGTCTTCTTCCTGACAGAAACGTGGCTAAAAACATAAGGTGATGAGCCCAAGTGCAGGGATCTAATTACTCCATCAATTCGTTCCATGCCACTCTCATAGAAGAGAAATGATGTCATCACAAAAAATTCCATGATAAAATGTCTTAAATACAACACAACCTTCAATTTCTGCCACTCATCGTTTAAACTAGTCCAAACAACACTCACACTAGTACAAAGGTCAGTCAACTTTTTCTGCCTATTCCGCCTTCCTCCTAGTAGAAAACACAAGCTGACTGAATCTCTCTTTTTGGAGCAGTTTCCAATCTCATGGATGGAAATTTCATTAGATAGCAACCTGATTCTTCTTGGAGATTTAATCTCTGTATTATATGCCATCTGGATGTAGTCCCTAACAATCCACCTTTATTTGCTATTAAGAGAAACCTTTGTATGATAAATAGAACCAACTAATGCATGGCATCCAAGCAAACCTAACAACTTGCTTACCTCCTACAGCAGAACAACTTGATAACTGCCTGTTTTCGTTCCTTGAAAAACATGTCCCAGCCACCAAGTGCAGAGTATCAATACAAAAGCATTCTCCATGATATAGCAGTGTTAGTGACCAACTTCGCACTGCTAAAAGATACCACCGTAAGGCAGAGAGGCTTTGGCTTTCCACCAGACTCACTACTCACTACTGATTTGTCTGCAGCATTTGACACAATAGACAATGATACACTACTTCACCATCTCCAAGTGTATCACAATTTGGTATAATTATAGCATTTTGAAGCTCAATAATGCTTTACAAAGAAATCAATAAAAGCAATAAAAAAATGTTTTAATCTGTATAGGAAGCAACTGTAATTCCAGTCAATGCTTGGAACTGCTGATCCAGAAAAAGTGGTATGGAACTAGATTTAGTTCATTTTTCCATAAAAAATTTAACTAAATAAAATCAAGAAAAACATCAGACATATTGGCGCTATAGAAAAAAAAGAATGAACAAGATGGAATAAATATACAAGGGAAAGTAGAAGTGACCGAGTCAAAGCTTGCTATCATTAAAACATACTTAAAAAAATACTTCACATAAGATAATAATTACTAATGGCACATTAGGAAGTGACAGGATTGCACTAAAGCTACAAGTTTCACAATCAAGTGCCTTCTTTGCTGTTTTTGATATATATAAGTTAAGGTGTTCTATATGTTCTTTCCTCAAAAGCTACTGAGTTTCCATATGAATTTAGAATTTGTCAGAGCTTCGTTGAACAATCAGGAAACAGAAAAACTCACCTTCTGATGTGATTTAAGATTGGTCAGATGTTTAGCCATGGATGAGAAGGGATAATCATGAGCCCAAAGAACATCCCAGGTTGTTTGAGAGTCACCATGAACATAACCCAGTCTGCTGAACACCTCAAATACATGTCTTAAATAGCCAGATCCCAACTGAATGTAAAGAAAATTAAGCTCTGTTCAAAAGTATCTTGTGTGTTAGTTCTAGACACAACAATTGAAAAAAATATACATGTAAATACATTTGTAAAAGCAAAAGGTTCCAGTTTCACAGCACATTGAAGTAGCAGGGCTTTTACATGGACTGTAATGAAAATAATGTATGATGACATGATGGTGTAAGTTTACATATTAATAAGAATCCAAAATGGTAAGCAATAATTAATGCAGTGTAAAGTAACAAGTTACTTTATGGAAAAAATAACAATACTTAAATCATGAGAGTGAACAATCAACCATGTTCTGTATATGTACTTTGGAATACCCAACAGCTTTCCAATGATATTTAGACACTTGTTTATAAACACATTTAAATTTCAAAACTGATTCATCTCAGAATACGGGAGATGGCAGCAATCTCATATAGAGACTATTCCACAAATTTCAGGATGAATAGATGAATACTGGGTAATTTTTTCATAGGGTCAATACACCATTACACAAATTTTTTGCACATCCAATTTAGGTCAAAATAGTCAGATCTGTTTAAGTGGTTATTAGTGGAGCATAAATGGGAATTTTTGTGATTTAATCAGCCACTGTTTGTTGTCCCCATGCAGGGATAACCTCAACTGATGTGGTCAATGACTTAGTCTTAAGTTTTCTGTTGGATGCAGCACAACTTAAATAATTGAGTACAGTGTTAAATTATAAAAGAAGGTCTTTTAATCATTTCTTAAGAACATCACTTAAACATACTAAGGGCTGATATTCATGTCTAACTGAATTTACCATAAAGTCATTGACTACATTTTGATTCTTATATGAATAAAGTTGGACCAGTTGGTTATGGACAGGTTACTGGTCCTGTTGACTTGTGAAATTATTTGGCCAGTTTAACACACTGCATTCATTATGCAATATTTATACTTACAAAAACGAGATGTCTTACATTTTCCCCATGAATCCAGACAGTTGGGGCTCTCTTAGATTGCTGACCAGTCCCACCCTCCACAACAGCTGCCGTTTGGATGTGCTTAGAATGCTCATCTTTCATCTGCTGAAGCTGGTAGATGTTGAGATTCATCATGATGATTCCGAGAAACAGGATCATTGCTACTGCAAGAGCCATCTTCTCTGGACACCTCCAGTGTCTTGAGTACTGTCTTCTGGGATTCCATAGTGAATCATTGAATTCCTATAATGGTTACTATATATTCAGAGATAATAAGATTAAAAAGATTTTAATTAAGAAACTTATTAAGGGATGCAAATATGAGGCACAAATTCAACTAACACTTACCATATGTCAATATCTTTTGGCCACCATGATCAAAAAATTTGGTAATTTAGTAATGTACTTGTTATTTTTTTTTTAATTGATTTACTTTAAGTTACTGTATAACTCAATAATGTATAACTCTATAATCATAATTCAATAAAGCATAATTTTATAATGTTGTTGTTGTAGTGTTTAATGCCATTTTTCATCACACAATGGGCTATACATGGTGGCCAATTTTAATGGCAGAGGAAGAACCCAGGAAAAAACCAGGAAAGAAACACCAACCCACGAGAAGCTACCGGCAAGCTTTCTCACATACCCACATTGGGCGAATCTGAGACTCGAACACATGTAGAGGTGAGATGGCAGTGATCAGTAACGGAGAGCACTTTAGACTACTCTGCCACTTTATAATGTATAACTCTGTAATGTTCAACTCTATCATGTATAACTTTATAGTTTATAACTCAATAATGTACAATTTGATAATGTATAAATCTATGTTTATAACTCGACAATGTGTAACTCTACAATGTTTAACTTGACAATGTATAACTCAATAATGTATAAATCTATAATATATAACTCTATAATGTGTAACTCTATAATGTAGAACTTTATCATGTATAACTTAGTAATGTATAACTCAATAATGTATAAATCTATAATATATAACTCTATAATGTGTAACTCTATAATGTAGAACTTTATCATGTATAACTTAGTAATGTATAACTCATTAATACAGCTTAGATTTATAGGCTTGAAATCCTTATTGCAGCTACAAGGCTAAAAAGTGAAAAATGAAGAATAAGGGGGATTACAGTTATAAGAGTTTACAAATAGCATTAAAACAAATTTATTTATCTAGTAAAGTGCTAAATAAATGCATCAATAAAGTCAACTTTAAAGGTCACTAGGTTTAACCTAGTGCTTGTTTCCAATGGTGCATCCTCACTTGGTGATATATCAAAGTGGGATTGGAGGAGATAACCCCTCAAACAAAACGTGTTAAGATGAGTAATACCATACCTATTGCTATAGTACAGCTAGAAGTGATGACTCCACAACTGGCAAATAACAACTCAAGGAACAGTCACCCTTATCAGTGGGTGGGAGACTATTGTTGAATGGAATCTGTATGGGCCAATTTCAGAGTGACACCAACTGGGACCAAGGAGAAAAGCAGCTTTTGTTTTGGTGAAATAAGAGATAAGGTAAAACGATAAGTAGCATGAGTGCCAAATACAGCAATCGTCACATCTTCCAAAGATGAACTAGTTATGCCCATGAGACTGCAATGGCTCAAACCTCATGGGCTTTAAATTTGATAAAAGACATGTCACTATCTGTAAAAACTGGTAAGCTTCCTTATTAATTAATGCACTCAACTGATAAATAGTGGAAACTGAAGTATCAATTTAAACTTTAATGTGGCAGACAATATAATTCCAAACCTTTCACCTCCCTTTAAAGGATGCAAATTAAAAAATGTAGTACATAAGCTGATACTAGGGATTTCAAATGGGAGTGAAATAACTGATGGAAGATTAATAATTGCTTCAAAAAAACCTGGTTGGCAAAGGACAGAAACTGACTAACATTTTCCACTGAACCTGAAGAAGCTCACAGACATTTCATCTCGCACATGTTAAGGCAAGCAAGTGAACCATTTCAAGGGTAAGGTTCTCTAAGGAATCATCATCCAAAAGGCTCATGAGGGAGGGGATACTTAAGCACAAGACAAAAGGAACATCCTTTTTAAACACCATACAACTCAAAATATCAGATTAGTTCTGCTTGATGAGAATCAGATTTGATGGCCTGGCCTTTCAAACAATTTAGAGTGCTGGAAAGGGCTGCCCAGTAGGCCTTAATAGAAGAAACAAATGTTTTTTCTTTTCTAAACAAGAGAGAAAATCACAATCACGAAAGGACTACATTTGTCATCATATGCCTTTGATGCTAATCTTCTCCTGGATTGAATAAAGCACTTGTCAACTCTGATTGAAAACTTTTCTTTGCATAGAGATCATCTGAGATCAGCTAAGTTTGAAGGTTGAAAATCTGTTCTGAGGTAGGGTCCTTGGATGGTACACTAGGAGATCAAGAAGATCACTGAACAAAGATTGCTAGTGCCAAATAGGGATGATTCCTATGTAAGTTGTCAATTGAAGGAGGTTGCATATTTGTCTCTTTGTCCCCTAAAGTATCAACACTGACATCATCATTGGAGACTATCTTGCATCTACCTCTTATTTTGTGGATGAACCCTTGAAAGGCTAAAACAAAAAAAACAAAAAAAAAAAAAAAATTCCAAATTGTTTGATGTGGGTGGTAGATTCTTCCTAGAACCAAGAACCCTGATGAACGAGTCCATTCAGCTCTATATGAGCACTTCACCCTGAATCTAATGTCTGCATCAGCATACAGGTAGGAGAGTGGTTGGTAGGGGGTGCATGAAAACTCTGGCCAGAAACTGCTGATTCATCTACCAAATCAGATCATGGTAGAAATACAAACCTTGAGTGAATCAAGCTTTTCAAAGGATCCCTATATAGCTTCCACACACCCAACATATAGAATCTTGAGAGAGTGCAAGTGCTGTCTGCCTAGGAGAACCAAGTTAACTGAGAGAGAGAAAATGATGAGCTGACAACATGGTTTTTACTTTCATCACATTAAGAGACACAGATTATTCCTGTTTTTGAGGAAATTTATCCCCATGTTGAGATGTTTGGGGTCTCGGTGAGAGGTAGTACCTCTGATGGTTGGAACATGTTGTGCCTTCACAACTCTCACCTGTGGCTCCCAGCAGCTGTTTGCAAGCGACAGTTGCCACACCCCAGGAAACTGCTTCAACTGATGGGCTAAACCAGGTGAGGGTAGCCGATAGGTCTTGAGCCTACCAGTGATTTTAGGGACTTGTTCAACGAGTCATGCAAAGACTGCTCCAGCTGACTGGGCGGATGAGATCAATCAGAAGATCTAATGGTCAGTAAGGTGGTTCAGCAATGTGCTGTAGAGTGCAGAGGGCATGTCAAAGCACTAAAAAAGACATGGACATCCACTGCAGCCAAAAAAGTTGCCAGCTAAAGCAAGTTATTGTGCCACTGGACTCTGATTTTTGTGGCCAAGATGGTGAGGTTGCTTCAGTGCAATAGCTTCCTCACCATAATCTTCTTCATAGGCAGGTTTTTCCTGTGAAATGCTCTTCGCTCAAGCCCCTGCATCCTCTTTCTATCTACTCTGCACATCTTTCAAGTTCAACAGCTATGGGGGAGCGACAAAGCAACAGGTAGAGGTTATTACTGGCATTTGTAGTTCCAAAACTATTTGGAGGTGGTCTATGATCATTTTTCTTTGAACCAGGAGAGCAAAGAAGTCCAGCAGCACGGCTCACCCTAGTAAGATAAGTTCAGAAATGAGTGTACATAAAGTACAGACTGGATGATTCTCACTTCAACCTTTGCTGACTGAATGCCTGGTAAAAAACAATTGAAAAAGTTATTCTTGAATTGCTTTTTGTGGATGACTGCTCTCATGGTACACACAAAAGCAGATTTCCTGATCATTGTTACTCTCTTTGAAGAAGCCTCGAGACTCTTCAGACTCATTATCAGTCTGAAAAAGACTAAGGTACTTTACCAACCTGTTCCAGGCACCATAGCTCACCCCCTGATTGTTGCCATTGATGAAACCCAGCTGAAAGATGTCAATCACTTCAAGTACCTTGGAAGCATCATATCTTCCGACGGATCTCTAGACAAAAGAGACAACATCATGCATTAGCAGTGTCAGTCAATCACTAGGACATCTCTGCTCTCACGTGTTGAGTCACAGGAGTATCAAGCTGTCCACAACGATAAAGTTATATAAAGCAGCTGTACTAACAAGTCTCCTATATGAGGTATCCATCCGGTCGTTAGCGCACAGGTCAAAAGCGCAGAAGGCAACAAAATTAAAAGTCAATATGTCAAATATAAAAGATTCATATGTATAAATAATTCAAACAATAGAAATTAATCAGTTATTTAAATAAGGTTTACTATTATTAAAATGTGTTACAGTTTATTATGTCTATCACTGTTCAAATTGCAACATTATGTGCATAATCAATACAAACAAACAAGGCAAAAAAATTAAAAAAATTAAAATGAATTTCAGTTTATTATATCTACCACTTCAAATTTCAACCTTATGTGCGATTCCAAGCTAATATTCGATTAATGATACGTTGTTGTATGTTGGAACCAAAACTAGCAGGCATCGAATTTAATTCTGATGTACTTTGATTTTGATGCCTACGGCTGTCTAAATCCTGCTCGATATTGTTCGATCATAATCTCAACATGATATTGCTCCTTGCGAAAGTGGTCAACCAGCTTGTAGACAGATGGATGATGACAGTCTACTGTCTGTTGAAATGACTGATGCCATGCCTCAACCTAATTATTAGTGCGCGGTAAACTGTCATTTACACAGTCGCAAATGTTCCACTGATTAATAGGAAATAATAGGAAATCTCGGATTTCCTTGACAGTTTCTTCTTTGTCTTCCCACATAGTTGTCTTCCCAGTAATCATTGACTGGCTTAAGTTTCGGTGAGCTGCTTTCCACCAACTCATCAAAAGCATCTGTAACATCTTCCACTGGAACAAACTGAGGGCTAAAAGCATTTTGAAAAACATGTAAACATTTTCATCATCATGGTAAGCCTCCACTAAATGATATTCTTGTACACTGCGCCACAAACATTGTCCTAGATGGAAGAAGCATCCTGCTAACTGTTCTCCTGGTAAGATGGCTGCACAAGTGTTTAGAGAGGCTTTCTTGAAATTGGCCATTATGCCAGCAGGATTAAGACCAGGATGCAGTTCGAGAATTTTCTGCATGATGCGTTCATAGCCATGATGTTTTCTCTGGCAGCAAAACGTAGACTAGAGGAAAGGCCGAGTTGTTAATTAAAGCATGGATAGTGAATAGCCAAGTAAATAGTGTTGGAGCAACTTTAAAAGAACCATCGATAAACCAGTTATCATTTTGCTTTAGAAGAATCAGATTTTCAGTTGTTCTGTACATCAGAATGCGAACATCATCATCCGCACCTGAATCCCACAGAAGAAAATTAGTGTTTCTTGTGGATTTTTGCAGAGATTCTATAATGGCAATATCGTTTAACGAAGTTATGTTGGCATATAGAAGATTGCTTTTTTTCTCTGTCATTCAATCGCTCTCTGTGAAGCCATTATATGATGTCAAAATACTCGCTGTCTGCAACAAATTTCCGAGAGAGCTATGCTGAATTATTTGCCTTGGTCTCTTGACAGTGTTCATTGCTCTTCAATGGATCTCTGCTATGGTCTTCTTTGCTTCGTTGCTCACCAGATCTGGAGCATGGTTATGCTCAGAAAACACAGTGTTTGTGTGCACTATGATCACTTTAATTCGCCCTTTACAATCACGTTTACAGCATCTCCATGATGCACTGCCGTCGGCATCTACTTGGTCTTTTCTATATCAATATCCATCAGTTATTATATGCTCTTTCCCCTTCTGTAACTCAGTCTTTCCATAGTTTGATAAGATTTTCAAATTTTCTCAAAATAAATTTGGTATTTATAGTTGTCTAGGCTTATACTGCGTAAATGTGCATCTTGATGTCTGCTCACTGAAAGCAGTTATTTAAACTATTATTTTATTTCTACTCAATATTAAGAGTGTATTTTCTGATGTCTGCTCACTGGAAACAGTGATTTAAACTATTAGTTTATTTTTACTGAATATTAAGAGTGTATACTTTGAAGTTTGCTCACTGGAAACAGTGATTCAAACTATTAGTTTATTTCTACTCAATATTAAGAGTATATTATTTTATATACTTTGATGTCTGCTCATTGGAAACAGTGATTCAAACTATCAGTTTATTTCTACACAATATTAAGAGTGTATACTTTGATGTCTGCTCATTGGAAACAGTGATTCAAACTATTAGTTTATCTCTACTCAATATTAAGTGTGTACACACTTTGATGTCTGCTCAAACTGAATCAAATGTTTAGTTTATTTCTACTAAATATAAAAATTCTACACTCTTTGATGTGTGCTTACTAAAAAATGACATATAGAGTTTATGCTGCGTGCTTTTGATGGGCATATTTTGCTGCACGCTTTTGTCGGTGCACATTTGATCGGACCCTTTTGACCTGCGCGCTAATGACAGGGTGCCTCTATATGGATGTGAGACCTGGACAGCATACAAGAAGCACATGAAGCAACTTGTGTGCTTCCACAAAATAGCTATGTGCTGGATTATAGGCATCAGATGACAAGACAGTGACAAACCTAGAAGTGCTGGATAGAGCAGGCTTAACCAGTGTCGAAGCAATGGTCATGACAGCCCAACTGTCCACACAGGTCATGTCATCCGTATGGAAGAATCTTGAATGCCACATCAGATTTTGTATGGAGCTCTATCTAGTGGGCACAGAAAAATTGGTCACCCAAAGAAAAGAGTCAAAGACTCCATCAAGGACAGCCTGAGATGCTGCTCGATATCTATAATCTGTAACAAACCTCAAGTCTTGTGCTATAGACCTGGCTGGTGGCTGGTGTTCAGCTGTCAGTGAGGGGTGCAAAACCTTTGATGATGCCTGCAGAACAAAAATCGCAGATGCCAGGGAACGCAGGAAGGTATCAGTGACAAGAACTAACCAATTCCTCCAATGTACACATTACTCCAAGACATGCGCATCTCATATTGGACTCATCAGCCTCATTATGACCCATCAGCAAAGAGCAGAACAAGATAGACTTCATTGAGCACCAACATCCCCATGTAGACAAATCTATAGATGGAGTAAGCTCTGATTTCTCTGTTTTGTAGAAAGCCCAGCCTGGTCACTATGGTTGAACAGCAAGACAAATCTAGTCTGGAAGATGACTTTATAGATCAAGCATTTGTAAAAGTATTGGAGTACTGGGATACAGTGACCTTAAATGGGTTACAACTACTCTCATGACCCTGGTAAAAGCTCTGGGTTTTGAAATTGAAAAATCCTTCCCATCAAAGCAAAACCTGAGATACTGACTGTGTGCAGAAAAGAAAGGTATATGAAGGTATGTATCCTGAAGACTGAATGAGACCACCCCACTGCAAGGGTTTTATGGCATTCCTGAATGAGGCTGTGATCTCCCTTGCTCCCTTGTGAACGATTCTTTCAGCAGAAATCTGTTTAAGGAGCAAAGGTCAATAATTAGACAGGACTTCACCATTTCTTGGGAACCAAAGGGGTTATTCTGAAATGGTGTTGCTGCTTTGATTGTGGCTTTAAATGATTTAACTGATGGACCATGATGATGGTAAGGATGAATTTTGCTTCTTGAATGGTTTGAATAGCCTGGACCCATGTTGTTAGTCTCTCAAATCCTAAGTTACCATAAGCTGCCTCACAAGGTTCTTGCTGTGTTTGAGGAACATCTTGGAAGTGTCCAGAGCAACATCCCAGTGGAGATAGATACTAGGTTTCATTGACAAGGCAATGGACATGGGCAACATGTCTATAAATTTTTGTCCCTGCTTCAGACAAACAATTAAGAGCCATGGGCAATAGATTCCTCTTTCAGTGTGAATGAGGTTGCCAAAAAGAGCTTGACATGTAAGGCAAAAGTTACTAGTGACCTAGCTATTTGCTTGAAGGATTCAAGAGTTTCATTAGAAATACCCACTTGAGCCACATCATCCAAAGTGGGCAGTTTAGTTGCAAGGTGGGTAGGTGTGTTGTCCAGCGAAGTCTTGGCCCTTGCAAAACCTTTTGAGAGAGCTACTGAATCATAACCATGCTATGAAGTAACATGAGATCTGGATAGTAGTTCGCCTGAGAAAGTTATTCCAAACAGTTAAGAATTTTAGAGTCATCAGAATATGAAGGTCTATTACACAGGTCACTGGGCTCTATAAAAAACCAGCTCTCTTCCTCCTTAAGCAGTGGGTGAGAGTGATCCAGGTGACATAAAGGGGGTGAATACCACATCTGCCAATTCTGTATCAGACATGTATGCATTGATCAGGACAGAAAGTATGCCTTTGTCCCACACTCCTGGGAAGCATGACTATGTGACACATTGTCTCTCTGTTGCAGGGTAACTTTGCGGGAAGAGGAGCTTGAATCAGTAACCCCTCCTATAGAACTAACAGATTCTTCTTAGCAGTGGAAGAAGGCTCCACATACCATAGTCATTTAGAATTTTTTAAGATGGATCGTAGGAAAGAGGAGAATTCTAATCCAATCCCCTGGCTGATTGCCAGTCCCCCACTGGATGAAACATCCAAGCTGGAGGATGGGTTCAGCTCAATCCTTTTCCCAGTACTAGTGTTCACTGACTAGTCACAAGGCATAGACCAGTCAGGCAACTCCAATCTGTAGGTAGACCCTTTCCTAAATCTAATAGATCTCAACTCTCTGCTTACTGGAGCACACAATCCTTACACAAGTACTTACACCATCAAGGAAAATGCACAACCAAATTATAATCTCTACTAATGTCTACTGAAGAGGGAAAAAACTAAAAAAATGAATTGCAAAGTCATACACAAAATGCTCCTAACTCTCAAAAAAGCTTATATTACTAGAAAAAAAAACTTGATCAGGTAAATCAAAAATTTATGAACAATATGCACGCAAGAAATAATAGTAATTTCATTTGTTAACTCATAAAGTAATGTCAAATCTTCAATGATGTCAGGAACGCGGACATCACAGCCATGTGACAAGGAAAAGTATGAATTTCCAGAGTAATAGAGTAATTGGGGTGCAATAGATGTAAATCCAGTGATCTGGCCAACCCTAAGGGTGGATAAATTCTTGTCTTAGAGGATAGAAACTTGACACACAGAAACGTACCAGCAATACAATAGCATCAGTTATAGTATTCCTGATATTAAAATGATTTCTTACGGAATGCATTATTAGTTGAGACAAAAACCAGGGGAATGCTCTAATAGTCAGTGTCAACAAGTCAGATAGATTAAAATGTTTTGACTTTTCCTTTCCAAACAGATGTGGCATTTTGTGTTATTCAATACAGATTTCAAAGGTGCATGGCAACAAATGATATTATTACTGTATAATTGATGGGACATGGCATGTAATATGAATGCTTGTTTACAGTTTTGATGCTTGTATAAAACCTACTGCACATACAGTAAAATCTGTCTTGAAAGATGACTGCTGAGACCACCTGTCTTGAGAGACCACCTTCACAATGCAAATTTATAAATTATGTAGCATTGTGACCTGTTATGAGACTACCTGTCTTGAGAGACCACCTTCACAATGCAAATTTATAAATTATGTAGCATTGTGACCTGTTATGAGAGACTACCTGTCTTGAGAGTCCATATTTTTAAGCAAGAAAGGTGGTCTTTTTAAGACAGGTTCTACCATTATACTACATTCATAATTGTACCATATTTTAATACCATCATATTTATGTATACACCACCTCTTCATCTGGAACACTGATCCAGTGCCATTAAGTGTTTATAGCATCTGACTTGGATGTGGTAAGTTGTGGGTTTGATTCCTGGCCAAGTCAGACTTATAAAAATGGTACTCACAGCTGCCTCCCTTGGCATTTAGCATTAAAAGATTAGTGTTAAGACTGGTCAGCCTGGTGTAAGGATAATGTGACTGGGTGGGAAATCATGCTATATGTCTGCAGCATGAAGCCCAAGTGCTAGAAATCCCTATACACTGCCACTGCAGATATCCTAGCAATATGACTGAATTTGTTTAAAGCTATGTTTAAAATCCAAATCACAAACACTCATCTGGAACAGTCTGAACTGGTTTATACATATTTTGACTATGTGAATTCCCAAACAAGCATGCATAATTAATTATTAGGGATAACACTTCTGTAACACTAAAAGCATTTTGACACATTTTCTCAAGTACATTTAATAATTAAGTACATCAATGCTTTCCATTTTGTGACAACTTATTATATATCCTCTGAATGTTTTTGTATCAATTTTTCACAAATATATGGATGCCACATTCAATTTTAGTGAAAAATGTCTGGCAAGAGCCATTAGAATTTCAGGTACATATGAATACAATGGTGTTTATAATGTGCACTTTATACACTTATTTCTCTCTTGTTTTCAGGAGGGTGTGTGCATTTTACAGAACTTCAAAAAAGCTTTTGTCCAGGTGTGACTTACAACATGATAAAGGCACCATAGCTGCCAACCCTTGTCATGTTCACTGATTGTGAAATATAACTTCCTTGTATGTTGCATTGTAAAAGTTATTACAGGTACTAACCTTATTAAAGAATTAATGCTTACAAACCTTAACATTCCTTGTTCTGTGATATTTTTACGTTAATTAACTCATTTCTTTTCAAATAATTGTCGAAAAGTCAAGTGTTTTGTTCTGTGATTCTACCATAAATTCGTGTAAATAATGACTCAGGTGACTAGTTGTTCTAAGACACTGCAAAGTACCACGCTGAAGCAAAAACAAATATATAGTTACCATACCTATCTTATAAATGTTTTTTTCACTTAATAAGTTCTGTTTTACTTAAACTGTAATATTTATAACTAAAGCATTGTTGATATTCTCACATTTAAGGGACATCTTTTTCATAACTATGGTTTGTTTGTTATGATAATAATGACCCATTAATTAATGCATGAAAATGGCAAAGATAAGTTTTCATATTAATTTCTGACTATAAAATAATCACTGCTTTATTGACTCTGGTCTTTTTAAGGTAATCAGTGCTGCCTAAAGGTGTTATCGTAAATATAGTTACATTGCTTTGTCTAAGTAATTTGTATGCTAATGTAGATTTAAACTTGAATCCATGGGTTATGGCACCAATCACCTTGCCTGCACAAATTAAACATTATCTAACCTGTATGACAGTATGATTTATTCATATTTAATATTATTAACCCTTCTTCTCTAGGATCCAGGGATGGCACTTTCCTCTCTGTTTGGTGTAAAAAAGTTTGTATTTTTCTATAATAACCTCTATATACCTTGATTTCTTTTGTATGAATCCAGACTGATAATCTACATAGATGAAAATTAATTACTGGGTCAATTTGTGGGTGTGTCTGTAAAGCACCAATGGCTATAGATACCAGTAACTCTCTAACAGCCTTTTATGACAAAGTGTGCATGGTCAAAATGGTACAGGCATTGGCAAGTTCAGGCAAGGCTAAGGATGCCATAGTCAATAGATTTGGATTCTACATACTTTCACAGAATTAGGCAAAAAAATAACTGGGTTATGCCTTAGAAACATTTGACTATTTTTCGTTGTGCAAGTGTACAACATTAGGGTGAACAGGTGTTTTTCCAGACAAGCAACAGAACCAACATATATTTTGCTGGAAATTACTTGTGGCGAGGGACATTATAATTATGATATGTACGGGTATTTTACCCTGAATATTATTCACTGTCCTATGAATTTAAGCAAAATCAATTTATAACCGACACACTGGTCATTCTGGATCCTGTTGAGAAGAGCACGTTCCCCGTTGTATTCTCAAGCCATAGGGGTGAGTGTTAAATTTATATTTCATTTGATATGCGAAGTTTATTGAGTTTATATTGTCATATTGTGAAATGAATCATTTATTACAACGCAGATTTAAAATGTTGTGAAGTGTGAATTTCAAGTTGCTATTAAGAGTTTAACGTATTAGTATTTTCCAGAACTCATTATTATTACCAGTTTGGTTTTCTTGTAGCTAATGAGTGTGATGAGTTTAAGCTGATGAGTAAATCTAGATGTCTATATGTATGTATGTCTGTACATGTGGTGGCGCCATGACTGTAGATGTAGCTAATACAATGGTGATGTATGCTGTCTGTACGTGTATATGTATGACTGTACATGTAGTGGATTCGTGAAGGGTGCGAGTGGCTGATACAAGTGTGGGCCAAACCAAGGGACTTGGTGAAGCTGTGTGGTTTATCAGTGTATGAATCGTACGACTGACTGTAAAAGGGTCAAGAAGCATATGTTTGGTCCAATTGATGTTTCAGTTGGGTACATTTGTATTTACAGGAGATTATTTTGAATCTTAGTTGTATTCCAGGAGATTTGTGAATCTCACTTACAGTTTAGAACATCTGAAACATATTTGAAAACTTGAGATTGTTTGAATCTCAATCCTAGTCTATATGTGAAATTATGTGAATATCTTACAGTGCATACTATTATTTGAAATGAGGTTTCTTGAATCTGTATATCAGATAGATATAATATTTTTGGTTTATTTTGTGTGAATGTTTGTATACAGTGATTGGATCAATTGTATGTCAAGTGCGTGTGAGAATATATGTATTTATACATCATATATTTTTCTTTACTAATTATGTTCATAAATTTTCATCTTTCACACATCGTTTTTGAGTTTTTCATTTAATCCAAAATCCACTCAGTTTCTGTTCTGTGACACATACATAATGTTACGTATATTTGATTTAAATAACTTAATTACTTTTGTCAGATTCAAATTTGACATTTTGGATAAAAAAAATTCATTCATTGGGAAATTTTTCTAGAAATTTTCACTCTACAAGTAAACACCAGGTGTTGAACTCATTTCTGACCAGGTATTAGAGTTGTAAACAAGGTTTTAAAATGATTGGTTGATTCCAAGGACAAAATGGAGAATAAAGTATAAACATCTTTCTAATTTAGTTGGTCATACGATGTTTGCTTGATTTCTTGAACGTGAGATTGTTCTGAGAGATTCTGGAAGGTCGTGACCCCTTTCTTGTTTACGTAAAAACAGGTATATAAGTGATGTTTTGGAGCGAGATAAGTAGTAGAAGTTGGGCTTTTATAATATTGAGTCTTCTTTTTTGAGTTATTTTTAATTACCGTGTACTGGAAATTGTGTCAATTCGTTTGGGATCAAGAGGAATTTATTGTGTTATTTATCTAGAAATTACTTGTACTCATTTGAATTATTATAAAACTAAAATTCACTTCATCATGTGACATCGTCGTCCATATTGGATTTCATCATCAAGATTCGAACCGGGAACTATTAGGACATTTTATTATCAGGACTTGCAATTTCAATCGTGGATTATCGTGTGAATTCTTTTTGGATTAATTTTTGGACTTGATTATCTAAAACCATAAGTTTATTTATTTTCTTTTATGAAAATATTTGTACTCAATAAATTGTTTGTTAAATTTTTACAAGCTTGTTATTTTCACTTCTTTCTATGTTGCTGCTTAAGCACGTAACAATACATACATACATGAACTTTGGATAAGTGATAATTTAATTAAGGCTGGTGGTTTCTCCTGCATCTCTGGTTTCCTTTATGAAAAAGAATACCCTTTGCATATAAACATCTTGAGTACTGAGCATAAATAATATATATCATTAAAAACTGTTGTCCAGTCTACTTAGAACAAAAGATTTGATAAATTCATGTTAAAAGAAATACTCACATGATATGGGTATGACACTGGAGAGTTGTACATTAACGAAATGGTACTGGCTGAAAAGGCAAAACACATTGATAATTGAGTCAAGATATTTAGTCTACCATTCACAGCTCTAGTTTGGCTTTCTACAGTGGTATATTGCTTGCTGGCCTCTTAACATGTAAAGATGTAAACATGCAAGGCTTTTAAAGTGTATAGGTCAAGTGATACACAGCATGCATTTCCTTTAAATATTTGAGAAGGATAAGGTCAAGTGTTAACTAGCATGCATACTATCAAAGGTCTGAAAAGGACAAGGTGAAGTAATAACAGCATGCATTAACTTCAAAGAACTTAGAAGGCTAAATCATTACTAGCATACATGCCTTCAAAGATCTGAGAAACAAGATCAAGTGATTAACATAATACAAAACCCATGTATGATTGAGCCACAAATACAATGACTGTGGACTATTGAATACAGGCCTCTTCCATACATTAAATGCAAGCTTCCTGCAAACTCAGATTAAGGTAATTGGTGCAAAACACAAATTTCCTTGAGCCACAATAACCTTGGTATTTGGCCTTTTAACTCTAAATCAATTGGCTTCTGTCATACCTTAAATTTAAGCTATCCAGAAACTCTGATCAATGTATTTTTCTCTAAAACCAAAGTTATTATGCAAAAATGATTTTACTGATTTTACAGTGACATAGACATCTGACCTTTAAACCAAAAATTGACACATTTCTTTACCCCAAGTACAAAACTATTCACTGGTCTTTGTAATATAGAACAAAGGTTACTGCACACAAACCATGTCTCTTCTCAGTGACAATGAACTTGACATTTGACCTTCAAAACTGATAGACTTTTTCCAAACCCCAAGTATAAGCTAACCAGATCTACTTTGGCATTTTGGGTTTCTAGCAGTGAGAGGTTAATGTCAGCAGACAATGAGGATGTCTGCTCATAAGCAAATCAAGCAGTATCAATATTTTGTTCTATTTGATCCCATAGGATCCAGAGTAAGTTCTAGTCTGTGGGAAAATTCATCCGCATGTAAATGAAGTGCTGGGAAGGAATAAGCTCTGAAATGAAAAACTTCCTGATTTAAGCAAAGCTGGAGAATTTTGTGGTGAAAGGCAAATATTTGAATCTGCAGGTATACATAATGAAGGTCAATGGAGGACTCCCATTCTGACAGATGTACTGCATACCAGCCTGGTTTAATGGGAAAAGATCAATAACGAAGTGAACATTTCAGACTTTTTTATGATCAGGAATATTCAGGCATGGAATATGGGTTATTTGTTGCTCAGAACCCTCTCATATTTCTCTTTCTGTAAATGATTGTACACCTCTTGCTGTTTATTTCACCTGACTGGATTGGTGAAAATGAATAGGAGTCCTTGACAGATGGGGGCTGTTCTTGAAACATTATTTGGTAACTCTCACTCACACTGGAAAGAACCCATCCATCGAAAGTGATGCTTGACCAGGCTTCTGTAAGAAGCTTAGAAGAGTACCAGTACAAATCATACTAGTCATATAGTGTGTTGTGATATCACAATGAAAACTACGCATATTGACCAACAAATTCATACTACCATCGATTGTGACGTTCTACTCAACGCTGTCTATTTTAACCCAAGTTTAGTACTTGGCCACCATTGTAAAAGCCCATAGTAATGGATAATTTTTGTTTGTAAGTTTCTTGGTGACAGTTAAGGTGCAGCACATTCAATAATCAGGACCGAATAGACTTTGGTTTAAGAAACTTAATCTTAAATTTTAAAAGAAAAAATCTATATTTAACTTAAAATGAGTAAATGCACATAAATTACCCATTTAACTTGTACTACAAAAGGATGCACAGCAAGAGATGGCATGAATCACAAGGGCATCAAAGCATCATCATCATATAGTACTGTGACGTCTATTGGATTTAAATTATTTTTTTTTAATTGTTAAATCCAAATTTGTCATTTAGGGTTTAATATTCATTAATTGGGAGATTTTTTCTAGAAAGTTCAGGCTGACCTAGACTCTAGCTGTAAACAAGTTTTTGACCTTGGCTTGTTGGTCTAATTCCTGACCCTGCTTTAGACATTGTCAACAAGCTTCTAGAACTATTGGTTAATTTCAAGGACAACTTTTTATTTTTAGTTCTTGGGGGTAGGAAATATCTAGATCTTTCCTTTCAGTACGTGATTTAGTGAAGGTAGTTTTTTTCTTTGACTTTCTAGATAATCACGTGATCCCTGGTTTACATATTAAAAACGGGTATTTTATTCATTGTACTGGAAGAGAGATTCAGTAGAATCTGGGCTTTAAAGTTAACAGTTGTGTTTTTATGTTTGAGTTATAATTTTAATTACCTTGTACTGGACATTGTGTCAATTCAATGAAGCAAGTAGATTTATTTATTTATTTGGAGGAGAAAACATGTGCTCATAATTCATTTGGATGATAAAAAAACGAACTGCATCACGTGACATTGTCAGCCATTTTGGATTACATCGTCAAGATTCGAACCTGGAACTATTAGAACATTTGTTTATCAGGACTCTTGCAATTCCATTAGTGGATTATTTTTGTGAATTCTATATTGGATTAATGTTGGATTTGATTCTCTAAAACTGTAAGTTTATTTATTTTATAAAAATAATTGTACTTAATAAATTCATTGTTCAAGTTATACAAGCTTGTTAGTTTTCACTCTTTCTGTGTTGCTGCTTATTGGAGCCTAAGCACGTAACAGTATGATTGAGGGTTGCAGTCCTCCACCTTCCTTGGGATGACTTGTAGGTAGGGCATAATGCACTCTAAGAATATTCAGTCCTTACTTCCAGATGAGTTGTCACATATTCTTAAGATACTGGTCCTAGTATCTATGGACTCTAGAGCACTATTCTTTGACGCAGAGCTTTTAGTTTTGCAGTGATACCTATGAGCCTCTGCTGAAGAGAAAACTGAAGAATTACAAAGAAACAGGAAAGGAACTTTTCATCTGCCTTCTATATGTATTTATTGAATCAGCTATATTCTAATTTCAGCTGGCACAGGTTAGGTTGTTTAGGTGAGTCTCTCATGGACCTCTCAAGGGCCACACTTAATAAAAGACTGTTCCAACATTGTTTTCTGAAATGTATTTCATTTTGGGAGATGGGTTAACTCATTTTAATTATGCAATATATGGTTTTCATTATTGTGTAGCTTATTCTTCTTCATGCCAAAAAATTGTCCCATGTTTTTAATCCTTTCAGAGTGGTGAATTATCATGCATCTGGCTTCAGTCATATATACTATAGAACTATCATCTTTTTCTCACATGATGATTCTGCTAGGACATCTGAGATGGGTGGGATTTGGGCATTCAGCAATAGTGACATGAAAGTGATGCACATTTAAAATTAGTTTACTATTTCACCTCCCACTTCAAAAAATAAATTTTAAAAGCAACAATACCTAATCTGTCGCTCTCATTATAACTGATCTAAAACAGAAAATGAAAAATGCTCACCATTCAGAGAGATATCCATGTCACAGAATACTGGTGTCTCTCAAAGCCATACTATTGCTGCAAGGAAAGGTCACTGAGAAAAAAATTCCAAAGCTTGTGTGGTGCAGTCTCCATAACAGGTGAAAAAAACATACTACTCAGTGCATGAGGTAAGCTGTACAACATCTCTCTCAGGAGAGAGCACATGCTGCCTGGAATATGAAGAGAGGCCAATGTCTCGGGACTTAAGAGCTGTAAAAGGGAGGTCTGTTGTTGAGTCTGGTGGCAGATAAAGTACACTCTAGTGGATTTCCCCATAATAAGAATAGGGACTGTCATTGAGTGGTGAAGTGTCTATTACCCAAGGACTGTTGTACCTGACCTGAACAGACTGTCAGTTAAAACTTCTTCCCTTGAATGTGATAAACTTGAAGGATGACTTTCTCTGAGATGTTTCAGTCAAGGAGGTGCCAGATACACATGCAAGAGAAAGGGCATGTGTGAAACAGTTGAGAGAGTTGAAATGTCCAGATGTTTTAAAAACTCTTAAGAATTAGGCCCTACAGCAGGCACTCATAAATAGGTGCAAGTGCCCCATCCTGTCTCCTGATTTAACCTGTAAACATGTTTTGGCCCACATCTGCAAAACTTAATAGCTGACCATTACATATTTTCCCTACACACACCAAGTAGTTCGGAATCTGATGTTTTGCTCAACAGATAGGAGTGATGGTCAGGTGCATGATAGGGACCTCAGTCTGAGGAATGTCTTCTGATTCATCCATATGCACAAAGACAAAGACATTCATGTGCTGACAGTTTGGTCCTAGAAAATTTAAAGCTGATTGAGCATCTCTTTGTGGTTTCCACCTTATGTGAAGGAGAAAGTGTAGTAGGAACATATGAATACTTCCAGATCCACAGTGACATTCAAGTTTCCAAACATGGACAAGTAAAGGAGAGAAGTCAATGATGTTTTGACTTGCAGCACCTCTACCTGCATTAGGATTCAATCTATCAGATATCTTTCCATCTCAAAGACTTCATTGACACGGGAATGTATTTTGTCATGAAGCAGAACTAGGGTTGGATATCAATATGTTCCCCATCCCTAGTCTGAGCCCAAGGGGCATCCTCCCATTACAGCACACAATGGGTAACAGTCTTTAACCTGTCTCCATAGCATGAATCATCCTAAACTGATTCATAACTCAAAAGGGTGCAGTGCTGATCCATTCCATCTGATGGGCACAACATACTAACCTTAAGATATTGGGAGTGGTGAACCACCTACATGTGAATGTGGGCAACAAACATCTCTGAATGTATGCAGTGCACCACAGCATGTTTGTACAGTGCTCCACCTCTCTAAATGGTGGGTGCAACATGTGTGTGGTGCTCCACCTCCCTAACAGGAGTGAGCAACACACCTGGGTGGTGCTTAACATCCATAACAGGAGCAAGCTGCTTGCAACATGGGGCATGAGGTGAGTGGTGTTTCACCTCACTCGCAGGATCGAGCAACGTACTGCCCTGAACACAAGGTGTGTTTGACATCTCCACCCTTCTACAGGTATTCTGAGCAATAGATGCAGTCTGGGCAAGTGTCCCAATGACCCTTCTTGTTGCTATACTGCCCAACAGACTGCCTTGACATTATTCTGATATTTTTAAAAAAAGAAAAAAAAGGACAAAATATGTAAAAGTCACACACAAACTCACATGGCTGTATGCAATGCATACTATGTGCAATAATGTGTTAACAATTGAGGGCATCTTTTACCTGCCAATTTCTCTTTTTGTTCTCACCTTTTACTCATGAAAAAACCCCAACAAGAATGCAGACACGCAATGATTAAAAGTTGATTTTTTTACTTTTCTCTTCCTGCAAAAGCACCAACTTCATTAATAAACATGTTGAAGGAAACAATGACAATGCAACAACATGGTTGTTGATAGAGAGGTTAATGCACAATCCCCTCACTACCCTTTAATGCAAAGCAGATTGTGATGTTATTCTTCAACACAAGTACTGGGGTCCCGAGTGACCGAGTGGTCTAAAGCGCTCTCCGTTACGGATCACTGCGATCTCACCTCTGTCTGCATAGGTTCGAGTCTAAGATTCGGCTAATGTGGTTATGTGAGAAAGCTTGCCAGTAGCTTCTCGTTAGTCAGTGGTTCTTTCCATGGGTTTTCCCATGTTTTTCCTGCACCAATAATACTGGCCGCCATGTATAGCCTATCTTGTGCTGAAAAATAGCATTAAACCCTACAACAACAACATAACACATGTAGTTGCCAATATCTTAGTTATGTATTCAAAAGAAAAATAATATGTGGTAAGTTAACTCTTAACTCCTTAAGGAAATGAATTCCAAATAGAAAATAATTTAAATTACAGAAAAGGTAACACAAAGATTCAGAATAATTAATAAAAGCAATTTTCTTTGGTGTTATCTAGGGATAATGTACTTACAACAAGGTGTCCAGGAAAACGACGACAGCTCTACACATGCCCCAAGATTGGTGCATGAGCTGAGCAGTCTGCATCATAATGTCAACTCTCCACTCAATGGGAGAATGCAGCTTTATCAAATGCATGCTGTTTTCTTTGCATGAGAATATACATAATATCAGCATATAAATTACTGCTGCATTTTATAAATAAAAAAAATTGAAAAAGAGAAATATTGATTACAATATATATATATATATATATATATATATATATATATATATATGTAATGTAACACATGAATACCTGCCAGTGTATCTATGGTATGCAATATGCACACCAATAAACAGCGAAAGAAAATAAATGAAATATTACCAGTTTTTTTCGTTGTACTAAATACATGTAAGCTATTCAACTGTTAAACTTGATTAAATTTGCACAGTAACAATGCAATGCATCGTTACTAACAGATATAACTTATGTATGTTTAATCTGTATTATTTTTATTTCTTCAATGTTGTATGCTGTGTGATTATATTTTGACTTGTCCAAAATTGAGTTTATTATGTTCCTGACTAATAACTTTTATTTTGTAAATAAATTATACATAGTTAATATTTATCTATGACTGTGGGTTAAATGTTAGGATCATAATCAAATTAGATAAACAAATTTATTTGTGTCTGCAACATTGGTATTCCCCTGTAACATTGTAAGGAAAAATAACCAGACTGCAACATGTAACATGTAAATGCTAGACCCTGAGGCTAATAATTCCGCATCATAAAGGTTACCAAGTTAGCCTTCTGAACAATGAGGTGTCAAGCCAGTGTTTATAATATGGCCATAGGAACACCTGACTGGCATCTTATTTTGGCAAAGCCAGTTATATAACATGGCCATAACATGGTTCACATGTAAGTGATGAATTTCCTGTGTTGGCATCAAAGGAATGGGTCATAATGCAACACTTGACCGACTGCCGGGGGTGGGGGGCAGTGTCTGCTAATTATGTAGACCATGGGTGAATCGACATCCACTCAGAATTGAGCAAGGCGTGGCCATCATTGGAATCGCAAGCTTAAATGTAGTATCTTGAAAGCTAAATGTCAGTAGTCACTAAACCATCTTGCGGGAAGTTATAAGCTACTCCGATGTCATTTGAAATTGGCAAGAAACTTTGTTATTCTGTGAATTACAAAGGAGCTTCAGATAGGTCAGTGACATACTTGCTCGATTTTTGTAATCTATTACGGCAAAGCAATCATACTTTAATTATGTGCAGTATGTATATTTCATTTCTAGAATCGATAGTATGTAGAATTACCATTTGTAGGGTTTGATACCTTTGTAGTGTTTGATTCATTTGTAGTGTTTCATTTACATGCATATTTTGAGATATGAGCAATATTTATGTAAAGAATTAATACTGTAATTTGCTATTTGGCTGATTTGTAGTAACATCATGCATTTATTCATGTGATATTATAGATTTGCAAATATTGAATTGAATTATAACTTTGTATAATGGTTGCAGTGTGCAACATTAGTTAATAGGGATTTGCCTATTTGTGTATACTTTATAGGAAAGTATCATGTGTAAGGATGGATATGTTGTTGTTGTTTTGGGTTTAACACCATTTTTCAGCACAAGATAGGCTATACATGGCAGCCAGTATTAATGGTGGAGGATGAACCTGGGAAAACATCGGAAAGAACCACTGATCCACAAGAAGTTACTAGCAAGTTTTCTCACATACCCACATTGGCCGAATCGGAGACTTGAACCCACACAGACAGAAGTCAGTGATCCGTAATGGAGAGAACTTTAGACCAAGTGGATGAATATATCAGTGCATGGATTATGTAATATTGTTCTGTATAATAAGATTGAGAATCTATATATACTGATGTGATGAAATCTATTGATATATGCATGATAAGATACCTTATACACCATATCAGAAAGTATGGGTATTTCAATGTGCACGAAAGCATGACCATATAATAAAATGGCTTATCTATATAGATTGTTGTTTAGTTAGAGTCTAGATAGCTAGATAAATATGCTAATGTCCTTGTGTGTTCATACAGGAAGTTTTCAGAGACCAGAGGAGCTGTAGGAGACAGAGGGAAATACCCTAGTACATCTAGTCCAGAATCTCGGGGAGACAAGAAAAGGAGAATGGAGACAGAAGTTGATGGACTGGTGGGGAACTGGAGTACCAGTCCAGAGAAAGCATAATACAGATGAGTAGGAACATAGGACAGGAGGAAAATCTATCACACTAAGTCAGATGATGAATTAGACCATCACTTGGTCGAGTGAAAGATGAGTGATAGGGTTTTAAATATTGAATTTCATTTGAGAAATGACTTATTGAATGGTATTAAATTGTTGTTTTTTTTAATTTCACCTTGTATATTCAGTATTATGGGTATGTGAGAAAGCTTGCCAATAGCTTCTCGTGGGTCAGTGGTTCTTTCTGTGGTCTTCCCAGGTTCTTCCTCCACTATTAATACTGGCCTGTACAAATGGAAAAAAAAACATCATGGCAGATTCCATTATATTACACTAGAAAGTTTGCCACATGGTAAATGTTAACAACCAATGTGCATGCAAATTATAATGTGTATTGCATATTATTTAGTCTTTATGCAATACAATTATTATGCAATGAATCAATAATATATATTGCATGTCATATGCAATAAATCATGGTTTATTTTAGGTATTATAAATACTTTTCCTGCAAGACAAATTGGACTTGCATATTCCATTTACCATTTTATTTCTTTAAATAATGAGCCTGGGTTTAGAACGCTTGAAGAAGGTGCGCATCTAGCATTTATGATGATGATAATGATTGTCATAAAGAAGACTGTTACGTTTGTTTGATGTATTGTTGTTAATGATGATAATACTGATAATTATATTAAAGATAAAATGTTTTTTTTTAGGACATTTTAAATTCTAAACCATATTCTTGCCAATAAAAGGAAATCCTTTGTGTGGCTAACAGTTAATGTAATTTTAGATATAGTATAGCTTTTGGGAACAAATAAGCTTAAATAATAAATTCAAGGCAACTTTCTCATCCTAGCTTATATTAAATTTTTTTCTCAACTTTTTTGTCTTTTATCGTTCTTGTGACTTTTCTCAACTTTTCATAACTTTTCTCACTTTCGGACAATTTCTGATATCACGAGCTATTAGACTGTTGTGAAAGCAATTATGGTACTACTTTAAATATACCTTTGAATGCATGAAATATGATCAAGTAAAGTGAGGTCGTTTAAAATTATAAAATGTGGAAATATAATTTCAACAAATTAAAGCATTAAAAAAAATGATTGAGAAACGGAGGATGGAGCATTAACATGTACCGGCAAATTTGGCCAAAATACCCAAATGGAATTGTGGACGTTTCGCCCCACTTTAATGGACATTTCACCCCATTTCAATGGACATTTCAACCCATCTGGTACATGAACGTTTTGCCCCAAATCAATGGAAATATCGGACATTTATATAAACTCATTAGCATTACACTATTGACATTGTCTTTATTTTATTTTAGGGGCCTACCGTTAAGATTTCATTTCATACACCATAATCCTCTCTCTCTCTCTCTCTCTCTCTCTCTCTCTCTCTCTCTCTCTCTCTCTGTTAATTTATGTACTAAGACTGATCAGTAAAATAATCGACCGTTTACAGTGATAATTTTCTATACTGCAGTACTTTTTATTTTCGCACAATGATGTGGGGCGAAATGTCCTGGACCGAAACGTCCATGTACCAGATGGGGCGAAATGTCCATTGAAGTGGGGCGAAATGTCCATTGAAGTGGGCCGAAACGTCCAGGTACTGCCAAAATTATCTAGTTTTCACAATCTACTATTTAAAAATAAATTGCTGGATCAATTGATAACTATAACTTGGGGGGAAAAAAACACAAGGTTACCTTATCAAATGAAGCGGTTTCCTTAAAAACAAATCTGTCCCGGTAAAGGTAGCGGTCATATGTATACTGTGTAAGAGAAATATCCGAATGCAATACTGACAGTCAATTACGTACGATTTCGTTTGAGAAATCTTGAGCTAGCGATGCAAAACGGCTATATCTGACCTCATGTATATAGTCTTCAATCATTGTCATCCAAGATTGATAGTACAACAATGAATTCTTTATTTTACGAAATAATTCTGTTTTATTAAAGATGCTACCAACACGCGTTAGAGAAAGTTGCGAAGGTTTTCTTTACATACTTTTTTGGTGGGGTCCATTTTTGTTTTTGTGACCTTTCTTAAGTTTTCGCACTTTCTTAACTTTTTGCACTTTTTTCAACTTTTCGTACCATTTCGCAACTTTTCTTAAGTTTTCGCACTTTAGTCGTACCCAGGCTGAACAAATCATCTCTTTATTTCGGAATCACACTATCAGGTATCACGGTACCAATTCTTTTTCCATAGACCTCAGTGGTAATTTTTGTGAAATAAATATACTTTGTATCCTACTTCAGCACACATGTCACACACTGTCACAGAGAAAAATCTTATATTGTCAATTTAACAAGGACAAAACCAGGTACTCAATTGCATTTAAGAGAAATAATTCTGCTGGAACTAGACAGGGCTAAAAGTTATCTAGTCACAACAGACCCAGTTTCACCCAGGTGTCCCACATTTAAAAAGAAATACCAAAAAAAAAAAAAAAATACCAAACATGATTTAGATGTGAATTAACTTAATCTCACATGTTGCCAAGAGGCTTAACCTTTTTTTAGGCCTTACAGAAAGTACAACTCTTACATAATGCACCTAGTGTTTGTTGTTTATTTCAGAATGCAAGGTTCCTACACTGTAAGCTCTGCCCACTTGGGGTTTTACAATTGGTACCTTTATACCTATAGCCAACCTTAATTTTTTAAATAATCTGTGATATAACTTGGGACCATACAAGTAACACGTGTACTTAGTCTTGCTTGTCAAACACAATTTTAGGAGGTACCAAGCTGTGTCTTATATTAATGTGTATGTAATGGTCTTTCAACTATTCTAGCTGTTGTTTTCATATTTGTGCTTTACTACCAAACTACATTTTTGGGAATAAACTGAATTGTTTATTTCTGAATACAAGATTCATACACTGTAAGCTCCGCCCACCTGGGGTTGTACAATTGGTACCGTTAAACCATCAGTAAACATATCAGCTGTTCTAACACCGAATACTCATAATAAAATAGCTTTCTTTTGAAAGTAGTGTCTTGGAGCTGGGTTACTTGGAACTTTATAAACGAATCGACAGTAGTTAAAGGGTCACTATAGGGACAATGAAAATAGTCAAAAAGGTCGTGGGTCTGTATATGGTCAAGGATTATAGGGTTAATGGAAATGCCAGTCAAAAAGGTATTGGGTCTGTATAGGGACAATGGCATGGGACTTGCTATTAATAAAGGGCCACTAGGAATGGAATAGGTGAGGTGATGGGTATCGGGTAAGTTAGTTCAGCGAGTGGCGGGAGGCTTGCAAGTTAGCAAGTAACGGTTAGCAGGTAGCGTGTGGTAAGTTCAGCTAGTTCATAAACTATACTAATAAAACAATGATTGGCATGAGCGGGACTGGCGGGATATAGACATAGACATATGAAACATACAACACATAATCTGTAAAATGACAAAATTTCTTTAGGCAAGAAAGCAAATCTGTTCAAGGCAATGGTCCTGATAAAGGCCTTTGTGTTTATTTTTTTCTCACTCCATTTTCTTATTTTTGTCATCACTGTTGTCTTCTTCATTTCTTCGTTATTTTCTTCTTCCTTTTATTTTCTTCCTCCTTTTATATCTTAGCATTACAATTCCTCATTCTTACTTTTTCTAATTCATCGTCCTTCTCTTCCTTTTCTTGTCTCAAATTGTGTATTTCCATCATCACTCGATGGGGGATATAGGAATAGTGATCCTCATCCAGTTTCACCAGCTTCTCCTCCACCATACCCAGATCGTATTCTTGTAGTGTCTTCATCTTATCAAGATGATTAACTTACTTAGCTGGAATTTTTATAGCTATAACCGTTCACTAGGAACATATGTACAGCTTTTATAGCTACCATGTCGGTAGCCATTTAGTACCCTTAAAGTGCTTAATTGCACTATCAATTCATTAGGCGTTCCCCTGAATTACTAAAAAGTAACTATCAAGGGAAATGGAGGCCTATGGGGTGGGTAGGGATAGAGCATACACACACCCACCCCCATTCGACATCAACCGACCATAGCTGACAGCAACGGCAAAGGAGGAAAGGGTCCAGGTCCAGGAGCGCAGCGACACAGCAACACACACAAGAGCACACAAGAGAGAGACAGCAAGGCCACAGACGCAGTCCACACCTGAAACAAAAGGGTCGCACTTATTTCAAATTCAGTCCAGTTATACTAAGGACAGCTTAATATCCAATAATGTGTTAGCCACCTGTGCAATTTATCAAATATAAGAGTTGAAGAATTGATATTTAATATCCTATATTTCCAAAATTTCAAGTACATAAGCGAACATAACATAAGTCCCTAACAAATTTTGAATATTAAAAATGTCTTAGCGACATATATTAGTGTAGTCAATGATAGATATTTTTAGTTGTGAATTTGAACGGAGGTACCAATAATAAATCATATCAGCTTTTTAGGGCCACGGAAAGTTATTCAAAGAGGGGTACTCGTAACCAAATGAGCCCCCTATTATTCAGGCAATTGACTATGGCAATGAAAAAATCTTTTCACTACGAGGTGGTCCGGTGGCGACCGGCATGACTGCTTCTATCTACATCCATGTCGGGGTGGCGGCCTCCATGATTGCTTCAAGTTACATCCATGCCGGTCACATTCTCAAGTCGCACCAGTGCAAGCAACTACCACTGTTTCTTCTCCATTTCCGTCTCTGCCGCAAGCTAGTGGGAGTTACGAAACTTCCATGTCGAGTCCACGTGGTAGGCGCCACTTTCCAAGTTTCCCTCCATGTCCGTCCCCGCCACAAATCAAGTTCGGGAGTTACGAGACTTCCATTTCGAGCCACCTGTACTAGCGACACCGTACGAGTCGAGTTTTTCCTTTCCGAAGAAGCGACGGGGCAACATCACAAGTCGTCCTTAACTTTTCAGCCCGGGATATCATCATGCCATTACAGCACTCCCATTGTGACGTCACCAGGCCATCCGCTCCAGAAAAGACGTCCTCCTCGGTCCACAGCCACTGCCTGAATATCAAGATGATTAAATAAACATTTCCCTTGATATGTGTAAAGGACGGACGTGAAGGAAAGCATCCCTTACACTCACTTCATA
Source organism: Unio delphinus (assembly GCA_029339505.1). Classification (NCBI taxonomy): domain Eukaryota; kingdom Metazoa; phylum Mollusca; class Bivalvia; order Unionida; family Unionidae; genus Unio; species Unio delphinus. Next base: position 2,537,073 of record JAQISU010000054.1, read on the forward strand.
TATCATCTGCCCTCCACACATGAGAAGAGAAAAAAGAATAAAAGAAAAAAAAAAAAAAACAAACAAACCTAATTATCTAATATCCACACACCAGAAGGAGCAAAAAACAAACCCCAAATTTACTATTCACACATGGGTAAGGGAAAAAAGCCCACAATATATCCCATCCACATAAGCGTACACGAACGCAGACAAAATCAAAATCTACTATCCACACAAACACAGTGTCTACTATTCAAATAACGTACATAGAAATCCAAATCTACTATCCACACACTGGAAGGAGGAAAAACCAAACACAATATCTACTGTTCACACTAACATATACCAAAAAGTACACACACACACGCGCGCGCGCGCGCATACACACACCAATGAGGTAAGAAAAAACAAAACCAAAATACTATTCACACAACGTACGCGAACGCATTGAAACCACAATATACTAACGACACAAAGAAGAAGAAAACCATTTGATAATATCAACACAGAGATAACCCAAGATATATATATATATATATATATATATATATATATATATATATATATATATATATATATATATAATCAACACAGATTAAAGAAAATAATCAATTATATACTATCAACACAGAGTGAAGAAGAAAAATATTTTTTTAAAAGTATTAAAGTATTTAAGCCCTCCGTTAAAATGAACAACTCGACCAAACACCCACACCGACACAGATAATAGAAAACCCATTTAGCCCTATATGTGTGATTTTAGAGGAAAAAATCTAGACATAAAATAATGGATAGACAAATTGACTTTTTTTGAGGGTTACCAAAATCTTTTACACAATGTAAACTTATTTCAAGAGGAAACGTTTGAACGGTGTGTGATGTGCATGCTACTTAACTGAACCATTTATATTCGCTGCTGGAGTATGATCATCCCTGTGCAGAAAATACACTTATTGCTTCCAAAAAAGAGGGTATACAGCAGACTACCATACAACGACCTTTATCACTCGTGATACAACATATGCCGTGGAAGGCAATCAACGAGATTATTCCGACGGTTGAGGATTACCAACAATTATTACGTGAACTATGTCCATTGAATTAGGGTCGAGCTGGATGGGTGTGTCTTAGTGACATCGCTTTCTGGGATTTCGTTTATCAGCCGATTCCTTTTGGACTCTTTACAGATAGTAGTTACCACAAAATTAAACATGAAAGTGATCCATTTAAATGTCCACGCAGGACATACTTATTCTGTTAAAACCTTGCTCTTTCATCTGGATACTTCTCGACCTCTACGGGAGAAAAAAAATCGTCAACCTTAAGTTACTGAAGATGTGTACGACGATGTGTGTGTAACTTGTGACTTACACCCTTACTGGACATATATATGTGACTGGAAACGTTGGGGTTTCGAGACTTGGACCGAAGAATTGGCCAATTATGCCCAAGATGTTTTATCCTAAATTCAAATGTCCAGTCAAAACAGTAACCTTTAAACATGTGATAGTGACAGTTCTAGAAGAAGTCCCGACACAGAGGAAAGTCACTCCTGGACAGGACAACACAGTCATGGACATTCCCGAAAAAAAAAAAAACATTTTTTTGGGGGGTGGGGTGGGGGTGGGAGACCTACGTAACTGTACCAAATGTATAAATTGTAAGAACATTATACAATGTCCCTTGAGCACAGCTGTTACAAAAAACATGTTGTAGAGTGACATACTTCCACTTTTATCACTGTAATGTGTATTTATCGCTGTATTTAACCATGTGACATTCATGTACTTTTTGTCGTTCGTGACGTTGCATTTTAAACACGTTTTGAAATAAATGTGTCCTGAAAAAGTATCAGAACTCTTGTCTTGTTTTTCTTCGTGTCAAAGTGAAATTCCCTGCACTATAGCTACCTCTGTTTGCTAATTGCTCCCTCTTCCTCCACTTTTAAGGTCATCGACGAACGTTTAGATCATGCTAGTTGGAAGTAATTGTATCTTAAACAACCCGTTAACATATTAATTGCCGGACCTAGCGGTTTAGGCAAAACCAAGTTTGTCAAACGTTTGATCAAACATAAACATCATTTGATCGATTGTCCACCTAAACGGATCGTAAAGTTTTACATTGAGTGACAATCGACGTGCAGTCACTTGCGAGAAAGTCAAGGCGATTCTATTGTGTTTGTGGAAGGCATTCCTGGCAAAGATGACGGGATCGTGTCTGAAGTCAATCAAACCCATCTGGTCATCTTCGACGACATGTTGGGAGATGATGAAGAAGTTAAACTGTGGTTTACACGCAAAGGGTATCATCGTAATGCCAGTGTCAGTTACATGACAAAGATTGTTTCAACAACGTAAAGCCCATCACACCATCAGTTTCAGTGCTCATTACTTGGTCTTGTTAGAAAGCCCTTGAGATAAATCGCAAGTGCAAGTCTTAGTCAAACAGTGAGGAACGCATTGGCTGACTCATGCGTTCAACGATGCCACTCAAACCACACACACCTATTTACTCGTGGATTTAAAACATACTACCCTCGAATAGTTGAGATTTCGTAACCATCTGCTTCACGACTGGTGCCTGTCGTGTACACATCCTCTTCGACGACTTGACAACAACAACAAATCGTTAAAATAAAATAAAAAGTATTTGGCCACGTTGATTCTGTCTCACACAGTGTCAACATGAAGTCCTTCAGTTTCAGCTTCCCGTCAAAATGATTCGAATCTACGGCATCAGTCGCGCAAAAAAATATCCAGAAATACGTGCTCGTGTTTTAGAAGCCAGTTACAAAGAAGTCGTGCGATGGTTTACAGTGAGATCCCGTTAAGTACGCAACGCATCATTAACATTCCACACCAAACCAAACGCTTTTTTAATAGAGAAACTGGCCGATCCTCGCATCGACACTTAAACCAAGAAGAAATTCATTTTGAATGCTAAAAGTAGCGGTTCTCTAGGAGGTGTCATCAAATTGTTCCCTCTTAAAATAGGATCCAAATGCTCCCAAATTCCTCCCCAAGCGAAACGCCACTCCCACGAAAGCCAAACAGACGCATGAGAAGACAAAGAGCATGTCAAGTCCAGGTAATATCAACAGGAAAAGAATGACGTACGGAAAAATATAAATAAAATCCCGAAGAGAAGACATCAGAAAATAGCTTCTTACCGTAAGAGGCCTCGATCAACAAATACGGTAACCGCGTCTCGAACAGCCTTAGGTTGCTCCACTTCACCTTTGCTAGTGATGCCAGCCAAGCCCAATTAAGCAACAGTTCTTCCTCGTTGGATCAAGCATTAAAAATCTGCGCCTCCAAGAACTTCTCATCCATAGGTGGCACCCTTCTCATCTTTACCTGCAGGTGCATCTGCTCACAAAGTACCTGCTTCCAAAATCAGATTCAAAGAGAGATCGGACAATTTACACGGTTTATTAGATTTGTCCAAGCAAGAAATGTCCCAATTAAGCCTGTTACGACCCCCTTCACGACGGGCTATGCCTGTCATCAAGTTTATACGACGCAACGAGAATCAGTGGCGACGCATTCCAGTATGCAAAGGCCTCGGCTAAGGGATGTAGATCAGTGCTTTTGCGATCTTGAACACCATCGTCGAGCCAAGAATTGGGAAATGTTCTCTGTCCTGTTCAAATCTCCTTCTCCCATATGAACACAACTCTTTCAAACAGCCTCCACAGTCATTATCGATACCGTGTGCATATTTTCCTGAATATCTTGAAAAGCGCGATACCTTTGTTTCCACATCAACATCAGAAAGAATGCTAAGCAAAGCATATGTACCTTTTTTTGGTGCTAAATGGTCAAAAAAAAAATACCCATCCGTCAAAAGAAGGAGATGTTGTTACAACGCGGAGGAATTTTACCCATGTTTTAGGACCCTTGCCGAAATGAGTGTGGGGAACAATACTCGGAGGAATCATGGAATCAAGATGAAAAAGAACCAAGAAGATGAAAAAGACTTCTTGAGTCAAAATATGTCAGACCTGACCTTTGGAACTGATTGCAAGGACGAAAACTGGCTTTAATGCCTTAGAACCGTACATGGAATACAATTGTTGGCAAGAACAACGGACTACGCATTTGCGTCCCAATCCTCATTTGACCGAAATGTCACTGTCACAACACGAATTCAAATTGTTGAGAGATCGCCACGACTTGTTCGAAACAGAAAAATTGGGAAGATACGGTCAAATATTGCAACGACTGCAACACACCAGAAAGTTGTAGACAAAACAGCTCAATCGACTCTGAAAGATTTTAAGACCCTTATGAAAAAGTCCACCATGATTAACTCCAGTGACTAAGACCGAAAAATGGGAAGATTTTTAAACTCTACCAGAAAAAGTACTCAAGTTAACAACACCACCAGAGAAAATACGCAAGTTAACAACAACACCTGCATCAACAATTAGATGGGTTAAAAGATAATGGCCACCCCTTGGTACACGGAAGAGAAAAGAAATGTGAAGATAGAAGTGAAACTAGAACTGATTACTCCTGTTCAGACATCCTCCTCATCGACGCTATTTCGTTCGCAGTACACGCAAAACATTACAAGCAAAGAAAATGCCATAAAGAAAGAGTGACATCAGTGTAGAGGGGGTAACAAAATTGGAGAATGTGTTAGCCAGAATATACTACGAATCAGATCATCACGCAGGTTACGGAGGAGTTTAGAAATTGTATCGTCATTTCAAAACTCCGACTGAAAAATATCCGTTTACCTCCAGTGCAACGATGGTTACTAGAACAAGCCATGTCACTGTACAAAAACCCATTCGATGAAACTTTTCCAGAAGTCGCACCCAAGTGGAGGTCATTGATCATCAATGCAAGACGATTTAGGCAATGTCTCTCATTTGGCCATATACAATCGCGGCTATAAATATTTGTGTCATCGATGTCTTTCTAAATTTGCATAGGTCGTGCCATTGACTTCCAAATCGAGCAGTGGGTTAGTGCGAGCTCATAAACCTCAGTTGAAACAATTAATTGTTCGTCACCATCCTCTATGTCAAACCGACACGAACATCAAATCCCTAACACAGATTTCCAAAAAGAACTAAGGAAACGTGACATATTCTTTACCACCGATAATCCCGAAACCAAAGCCAGCATCGTGGAACGTTTTCAACGCACCTTGAATAAACACATTCTCAAGCACATAGACATCATAGCACACATGGTTCAAGCGTATAGTCAATCTTTCCATCGGAGCATTGGATGCTCCCCTACACCCATGAAGTGATTCCCGATAACGAAGTGGCTCTTTCTGAGCGCATATTTGGTACATGTCGATAGTGGTCGTCCCCAAAAAGGTGGAATGTTCTCAGCAGAAGATTAAGTGCGCATTGGCAAAACAGAACCCACTTTCGACAGAGGGTACTTACCCAACTGGACCACCGAATATTTTCGTGCCACTGGACTAGTGCGTGACCGTCATACTGACGTCTATAAATTGAATGAAACGAACGGGGATTTGTTAAAGGGAACGTTTTACTTGCCAGAGTTTCAATGCGTGACCAAGAACGAAGACAAAGCGTACATCAAAAGCATTGTTGAAAGAAGACTCTGAAAAGTGGCAAAATGTCGTGTCAAAGACGTTAAAGTACGTTGGAATGAATATCCTCTCGGTTTAATTCAACACAGCCTCAGCTGCCACTGCAACCACAGTTACCACTCCTTCACCCAGTTCGTTTCTACAAGATTTACAATAGCAACTCTTGTGGGTGTGGCGTAGTGGAAATGATTTATCCTACACAAATAATAAACATCACTGAAACTCAAAACACTTTCCAGGTCGAAATCATGAACGTCAAATTGCAAGAAGAAATGAATAAAATCGCGTTTTGTTTTAAGTAACACAATGTTAGTAAGTAATTCATCATTTAGCATGTAAACGTTGCCCATTTCGGCAGGCTATTTTTTAAATGGTGAACAGTTGATGGATACTAACAACGGTTGACAGGTTCGAGGCAGCGTTTGGCAAAGCGCTGAACAGAGTCTAAAAAGTGTCAGATTGAATACCATAAAGTGGCTCGTCGCCTACTAATGATATTTAAGGATGCCAAAACGTTGTCCATCAGGTGTAATGGTATTTGGGTTGAATATTTGGGTGGACACTAACAGATGGTAGCACAGAATCCGAGCCCGAAGATCAACAGCAATGTAGAGTTTTAATGGGCTTTTGGATCCCCTGTAGAACTGAACCAATAACTCAATTTGATCTTTGTGCAGTCCTCCTATGTAGTGGAGTACAAAGTAGTGGGCCACATGCACAAAAGGTTCAAAAATGTCTTAACAGGAAGACATTGAAGAACTAGAGTAGGTTATCTGTATTCAGAAGAATACGTATTAGAAAATGGCACCCCCCGAAGAAGTGTATTAAGGCCGACCCTATTTAATGTCATGATCAATCATTTACAACGCTCTGCGAACTCAGTAAAATCGATTTATTGCAATTTGCTGACGACAGTGGCATTTGGAAACCGGGAAACCGACGCAATTAGCAGTTAATTACTGAACTGCAAACCAATATAACTTAAATTGGCAAATGGGCCAACAAATGAAAGTTCAAAATATCAAAAGGAAAAACAAATGAAATTATATTTTCTTTTAACAACAGGTACACGATAGAACCCCAACCCTGTATATACAAAGCGAATCAATTAAATTTGAAAAAGTGACACAATTTAGGTATGTATTACCAACAGTATCTCTCATGGAAACACCAAATCACTGAGATAATACGCAAATGTAATAGAAACCAAAACCTCGTTAAAAACATAAAAGGTTTAAAAAGGAAAACAGACCAAGACACGCTGGTAAAGCTCTACATGGCCTTAATTAGGTCAAAACAGGATTATGGATACCAGATTTACGCCTTAGCCAAACTCTCACTACCTCAAAGACCTTGGATTAATCCAAGCCAAAGCGTGTCGCATATCTACAGGCAGACTTAAAACACTTCCAAAGAAGAACTACATATTCTAACAGAATCTCTGTACACAACTCCAACAAATTTCACCAACTTAGTCAAATACTAGGAGAGTCGGTGGAGAAATTTGTAAGAAAACTGTATGAAATTGCTGACCATTGTGACTTTGGCGCACAAAAGGATGAAACAATAAGGGATCGTCTTGTAATTGGAATTCGGGATAAAGAGGTTTCGGAAAAACTACAAATGGAGGCTGACCTCACCTTAGTGAAGGCCATACAAATAGCGAGACAGTCAGAACTGGTTAAAAGTCAGTTACGCGACCAAAGTCAGACGGACAAAAATTTGGATGAAATCTCTAAACAGAACAAGGCATCAAGCACTAAACCATGGTCGACTAACCAAAATGGACAACGTCAGTGGCGCAAACTAAATCAGATTGGTCAAACAACAGCACAACAAACCTGTCACAAATGCAACAGGCGGCATGGTAGAGGTGAGAGATGTCCCGCTAAAGGAAAACGGTGCAGAAGTTTTAACAAAAATGACCACTTTGTCATTGTCTGTCGCTCTAAGGAAGTAAATGAGGTCACATTTAATGAAACACCAGCTACAGATTATGCAGAATACCAAGAAACATTGTTCCTTGGCTCAGTAACTATGTGTGACGATGATAAGGAGGCATGGCGTGTGATTTTGAACATTTGTAGAGCCCCAGTTCACTTCAAAATAGACACGGGAGCAGATGCAACAGTTATGTCTGAAGCAACATACAACTCTCTTCCAACAAGACCAAAGCTTAGACAATCGGAATCCAGGTTGTGTAGCCCTGGAGGGATTCTGGATTCAAAAGGCGAGTTTATGGCACATACTACATATAAGAAAGTATCATACCAGTTTCGGGTATTTGTCATCAAGGGACAAAGTGCCAATAATCTCCTTGGTCGTGCAGTTGCACACGCAATGGGTCTTGTGAAAATAGTTGAAGAGATCAACAAAACAGCCTTTTGGCACTTTGGCCTGTTGAAGTGTGAGCCAGTGAAGATCACTCTCCAGGATGATGCCAGGCCATACAGTATAGCTGCACCCAGGCGTGTTCCGTTTCCTTTGTTGTCGAAGGTGAAAGAAGAATTGCTCCATATGCAGCAGGAAGGCATCATTGAAGAAGTAACAGAGCCCACAGAATGGTGTGCGCCTATGGTATCAGTCCCTAAGAAAAATAGCAAAGTCAGAATTTGTGTTGACTTGAAGAAGCTCAATGAAGCTGTCAAACGGGAGAGATATATGCTCCCTACTCTAGATGATATATCACCGAAGCTGATAGGCTCCACTGTCTTCTCCAAACTTGATGCAGAAAGCGGATTTTATCAAATACCCTTACATCCAGAAAGTGCAAAACTGACCACCTTTATTACTCCGCTGGGTCGCTTCTGTTTTAAACGAGTTCCATTTGGTATTACGTCGGCTCCAGAGATTTTTCAGAGAAAAATGACAGAGCTGCTGACTGGCTATGAAGGGGCTGAGGCCATTATGGATGATATACTCATTTATGGCAGAACCTTAGAGGAGCATGACAGACGACTAAATTTGGTTATAGAAAAGCTCAACAGGAGTGGACTGAAGCTCAACAAAGAAAAATGTGAATTTAGAAAGAATAAATTGGAATTCTTTGGTCACGTGATTAGCCAGGATGGCATACGCCCCAGTCCAGCAAAGGTTGCTGCAGTGAAAGAGCTTCCTGCTCCATTAAATATCAGTGAGCTTCGTCGCACCATGGGCATGATCAGCTACCTTGGTAGATTTCTCCCAGACTTATCTACAATAATGCGACCAATTTTGGACCTGCTGAAATCAGACACAGCCTGGTATTGGGGCCCAGACCAGGATTATGCCTTCACGAAAGTCAAGGAGATGCTGACATCCACGCCAGTCTTAGCGTTTTATGACCCTAACAAGTTAACTGTTGTCAGCGCTGATGCCAGCAGTTATGGAATTGGTGGGGCAATATTCCAACAACATGGAGAAAAACTCAAGCCAGTTGCCTTTTGTTCAAGAACACTCACCCCTGCAGAGATTAAATATGCACAGATAGAGAAGGAGTGCCTTGCATATGTGTGGGCTTGTGAAAAGTTTTCACGATATCTTGTTGGACTGGACTCGTTCAGATTGCATACAGACCACAAACCTTTAGTGCCATTGATCAACACACATGATTTAGATAAAGCCCCTTTAAGGTGTCAACGACTGTTGATGCGGTTAAGACGCTTCAACGCAAAGGCAGAGTATGTTGCTGGGAAGCTTTTAGTAGTTCCATACACCCTTTCTCGGAGCCCTCTCCTGGACCAGGACGCCACGTACGAAGAGGAAGTGGAAGTTTTTATAGAGTCAATGGAGGCATGCAGGCCAATTTCCGATACGAAATTAGAACAAATAAAAGAAGGTTACAGGAGTGACCACAATCTGCAGACTGCAATGACCTTCACCAGAAATGGATGGCCGGATAAGAAAAATAGTTGTCCCATAGATGTACAACCATACTTTGCTGTACGCAGTGAACTCTCAGTTCAGAACGACCTATATCTTTTCAGGGACAGGGTTATTATACCTACAGTCTTGAGGCCCGGAATTCTGGATAACATTCACGAGGGTCATCAGGGATTAGCCAAATGTCGTGAAAGAGCCCAAAGTTGTGTATGGTGGCCAGGAATCGCGAGACAGATCCAAGACAAAATAGAGACATGTGAATTTTGTCAGATTAGAAAGCCAGCACAGAAGAGGGAACCAATGAAGACAACCTCTCTACCAGACCGACCATGGCAGAAAATTGCAATTCATATTTGTGAAGTCAAACAAGAAAGATACCTGGTAGCTATTGACTACTTTTCACGCTATCTGGAAATTATGCATCTAACAAAAATAACCTCCCAGCAAGTAATTGGAAAGCTAAAGAGCACATTTGCACGATGGGGAATCCCAGAAATTGTAGTTTCAGACAATGGGACCCAGTTCACTTCATCAGAATTCAAGGAGTTTGCGGAGAAATACAACTTCAAACAAGTATTTACCAGTCCTCACTACCCACAAGCGAATGGTGAGGCAGAAAGTGGTGTCAAAATAGCAAAATCTATACTTATGCAGGGTGATGTATTCCTTGCCTTGATGGCTTATAGAGCCACACCGACGGCTGCGACAGGTGCCAGCCCAGCCCAATTGATGATGGGACGCCAGATGAGGACCACCTTGCCCATTATTGAAAAGAAGTTAAACCCCAAGTGGCCAAACCTCAAAATCATCAGGCAGAGAGACCGTAAGACAAAACAAAGATATGAATTATTTTACAACCGGCGTTACACTACACGCAATTTGCCAGATATTAATGAGGGAGACAGCGTCAGAATCAAATGGCAAGGAAATGATAACAATTGGTCAACACCAGGCATAGTTATTCAAGCCGACAAAGATCGAAGAAGCTACTTGGTAAAGACTCCCCAAGGGATATACAGGCGCAATCGAATCCATGTTATGCGGATAAAAAGCCCTGAGAACCTACTTCCAGTTGAGACAAATACGTCTACAGAAATTGTAACAGAGTCCCCACAGTGTACTGTCAGGAGTCATTTGGATTCCAGCACAAAGTCTCTAAATAACATGGAGCCCGTACCACCATCGGATGAATATACCACCCAGTGTGACCCAGTCCAGCCAACCCCCAATAGCCAAAACACTCCAGTGCGGACGTTAAGTGGGAGAGTCGTCCGAAAATCAGCCAGATTCAATGATTTTGTCTAAGAAAGTGACTTTTATAAATGTGCCAACGCGTAGTTTAGTATTCGATTTCTGAATTGGACTTTTAGGTTTCTATAGTATTATATTCAGGACTATCTTGTGCAAGTTTACAGTAACCTATTATATAAATCAATTCCGTTAATTTCTATCATTGGACATGTCAGATACAAAGACAGTAAATTCATTGTGTTTCTTATTTACTAATAAGCAAAATCTTATGTTCTGATAATCTTAGAAGAGGGGAGATGTGACATATTGTAGTTTACTCGTTAGTTCTAATTAATAACTGCTCCCCTTAGTAGTTGCAACATTAGATAGGGACTGCTCCCTGGATGGAGGGCGCCGCGATACAATATAGAAAGTTGTGGACGTGTACTGTGAAGGTGTGTTAATAAAGACTGTTCAAGCAACAACTTGAGACTCCCTCATTTTCCATGACACAGGAAAAAGCAATATCAAATTGTAGAATTCATGTGGGTGCCGTCCCATATCAACATCCCAGGAATCGACATGGCCGACTTAGCAGCAAAGAATGAATTCAACGAACCAAACCCAACCAAAATCGAGTACAGCGTCCCACAAATATACTGCATGATATCCTAAAAATCACCTCTAAATGGTAAACCGATTGGGCCACATTCCTCCAAAGGGCTAATGCTCCATTCGATTCACAAAACAGTGAGTCGCACGAACAAAGCACCGTCAACAAGCAACAAACACAATCAACGGATTATAAATTAGATCAAAACAAGAAAAACTATACTAGCTAGTGGTATGAGGAAATACATTCTGGCTAATATAGAAAATGGAGCAAAATGTCCCATTGCAATGATGACGAGGATCTCCGGAACGTATTCAACACTTGCCCGAGCTAAAGCGAGCAAAGGAAAAAATGTAACTAGCTCTCGTAAGAAAAATAGCCTCCATATACTTACCCCGATTTACTGTTTCAAAGAAGCCATAACCAAACTAATGACTCCATACTAATTTTCGTCAAAGAAATTGATAAAATTGGAAAATCGAACCCTTCAACTCATATTTAGACCAGTTTTATATCTCATAAATTGATTTGTAAAGCATTACAATTCAAGTATTGATTACCATATATCTACCCCATAAACCTACAAAATGTCCATCCTTACAAATTTCACCACCCAACTGCTCGTTTCAATAATTGAGACGGCGGTATAACCTCAAATGATTTATACAACCAACACCGCCCACATACATATGGGTGATTTATGGCACGCCAAATCGTTCAAAATGGATGAGTGGAGCAATCGTAGGGTGAGCTTGGAGCGATCGTAGTGTGAGCTGGAGCAATTGTAGGGTGAACTGGAGCAATCGTAGGGTGAGCTGGAGCAATCGTAGGGTGAGCTTGGAGCGATCGTAGGGTGAACTAGAGCAATCGTAAGGTGAGCTGGAGCAATTGTAGGGTGAACTGGAGCAATCGTAGGGTGAGCTTGGAGCGATCGTAGGGTGAACTAGAGCAATCGTAGGGTGAGATTTTATATATATATATATATATATATATATATATATATATATATATATATATATATATATATATATATATATATATATATATATATATATATATAAACAAAATAAGAACATACTGACACTTGGATTGACAGAAACTTTTAAAATAAATAAGGTTAGAAGGTTCAAATGGTCCTAATTTTGCAATAAGCCTAGCAATCAAACAGTGAAATAAAACTTGGGGGAAAAAATATTCTTGTTAATGTAAACCTGGATGTTTAATGATGCCTATTAGTATTAATTCTTCTTCCATTCCTCACAATGTAAAATCAAAGAAATGAGAATATTGATGATGAGTTTAAGTGAGACTAAGTTATATCATTCTGATGGAGGACACTAAGTTTTAAATACAGTCTGAGGGTAGATTCTAAACTGCAAACACTTTGATGGCAGAGACCAAGTTACATACATTCTTAAGGTATAACACAACATATTAATCTCAGCAAAGTTTAAAGGCAGGTCATTGCCAGTTTGTATTTCATGTTTTCATGGTATAAAATTTAGTTTCAGAAATAACAGAGCTACTTAATTGTCTTGACATGGCATATCCCAATGTTTTTACCATCCCCCACCCTACCCACATCTAATGATGGTCCCCAAAATTATAACCCTATTACATGCAATCTGTGTAGCAAGTTTTTGTGAATTTTCAACTGGCAGTTCAGAAGGAAATATATTTACAGGTAGATGATGGTATATAAATATCTCCTGTTCAAGTGTAGGGATAACAAATATAGGTTTGGACTGCTATGTATTTAATTTTAGGAGTGGGGTACATGAGCAGCAATAACAACCATACCACAGAATTTCAAAAACATAGGACTAAAACTGAAATTAAATTCAATCATATGTTTCAAGATCTAGGACCACAAACTTCCCAATAAAATAAAGAAATCACTATCCATGAATAGGACCAGGCACTAAAAACAAAACGTGAAACTTCACCTGGGGAAGATCAAATAGGTTATGTAATATATAAAAACTTACCTCTAACTTTAGTCAAATTGATCATAAAAATGCTAAACATAATCTGGGACACAGGAAGGCTACCCAAAAAATGGAAAACAGTGATAGTAATACCCGTTTTAAAACCAAATAAAGATCGAAATAACATTCAATCATACAGACCCATATCACTTACTAATAATATCTGCAAAATTATGGAAACTATTATCACCAATAGACTTAAACACCACTTGGAGAGCAATAACTTGATATCTCCAAATCAATGTGGGTTTAGAAATAACAGATCCACTACGGATCAATTAATAAAATTAGAATCCGCCATTAAGCTAGCATTCAACAACAACAACAAAAAAGCGGATAGAAACTTAATTGCGGTATTTCTTGATCTGGAAAAAGCTTTCGATCTTGTATGGACCAAAGGCCTTATAGCCAAATTAAATCATTATGGCATTACAGGTCGAATATTCAATTTTATACAAAACTTTTTAACGGACCGCAAAATTATAACCAGGGTAGGGGCAACTTACTCTGAAGAACACACCTTTGAAAATGGAACTCCACAAGGAAGTGTTCTCAGCCCCACCCTATTTAGCCTTATGATAAATGACCTTGATTCAAATCTGGCAACACCCAAAATTGGATTATCTCAATTTGCTGATGATAGTGGACTATGGAGAGCAGCAACCCCTCCAACCACCAACACATGGCTGAAATACAAAACAGCCTTAACAATATCGGAAAATGGGCTGACAAGTGGGGATTCCAATTTTCGCACCAAAAAACGGCAGCTGTACTGTTTACCCCTCACAGGAAATTCAAAGTTTATCCCAAACTCAAAATACAAAATCAAGATATTACATTCGTAAAAGTAGCCAAATTTCTGGGTATGTACTTTGATGAACATCTAACATGGGCTTATCATATTGACGACTTAGTTAAAACATGTAATCAAGACCTAAATCTGTTAAGAAGCCTCAAAGGAACGCAGTGGAGTGCTAATCAAAAAACAATTTTGAGTTTATACAGGGCATTAATAAGATCAAAACTAGACTATGGATGCCAAGTTTATACCACGGCTTCCATCAGTCAACTCAACAAATTAAATAAAATACAGAGGAAAGCCCTACTCGTAGCTACTGGTGCACTACCATTCACGTCCACAGCTGAGTTGCAGGTCTTGACAGGGGAATCGCCATTACACTTAAGAAGGCAGAAACTCATGTTGAGATATGCAACTCGACTGTCTACTCATGATAAAATGCATCCCACCCTGGTGGCTATTAATAAATGTAACACCCCTTTCGGAAAACCTTAAAAAACAATACATCTTTTGGCAAAATAGTACATGAATTAAAACATCAAATTCCAGTAGATATATTCCAAGTAGAAACTAATCAAATATTTGATAAAGAACCTTGGAGTAATGTACCAATAAAAGTAAATACCTCCCTTGCAGAAAAAGGTAACAAAGAAAATCAACAACAGTATTTAAAAACATTAGCAATGGAAACTATTAACAACCAGTACCAAAACTATATACACATTTACACGGATGTCTCAAAAATTACAAATCCTTTTAAAACAGATGCAACCTGGGTCATACCAAAACACAATATCCAAATGGGCAGTCGTCTTCCCGACCACTGTTCCATTTATACAGCTGAATTTTGGGCCATCCTTGAATTTTTAAATTGGATACAAGATAACAAACCAAACAAGACTTTGATTATTAGTGACTCGCTTAGCGTCCTTACTTCCATTAAAACAATAACACCAAATCTTGAGAAAATTTCCTTAAACAAATTAATCAAACCCTTAAATTACTCAACTCTCAAAATATAACAGTCGAGTTTTTGTGGATTCCATCCCACATAGACATAAAATGAAATTAATGAGCAGATCAACTGGCTAAAAATAAACTCACCGAACCAAATTACATGCCGCTCAAGTATAGTCAGACTGAAATCTATAGTCTGATCTATTCAATGATTAATCGAAAATGGCAAACGGATTGGGAACAAAATAAACAAGGGAGAATTTTACACAGCATCATTAAGGAAGTCAATAGGAACATCTTAACGCCTAGGTGCAGCAGTTTTGAACAATCTAAAATAAACAGAATAATTCTAGGAAAAACAAAACTGGCTAACAGCTTTGGGAAATATATAGGACCTTTTCCACACAACATTAATTGCTTCAGTTGTAACTTACCTGAAGATTTACATCGCATATTTAATAACTGTAAAAAAACGCAAAAGGAAAGGAACATATTCAGATCTAAACAATTAAACATTTCTGCACCAAGTACATACCCGGAAGTAATTCAATTAGCCAACAGTAACCCTCAAAAAACAATTCAGAATATAATAGAATTACTCAGAACAACAGGGCTCATTGATAAAATATAAAATTAAAATAATTACATTAAGACCAAAGAACTCACTAGTCCTGGATTTTAACCTTATTTTTTAAAATAATCACATCCTCGCGGAATGGGAGTGTACAGGATCAGAAGGGACTCCGTTACCCCTCAAAGGGAGCCCACCTACACTAAGCTGGGTATAACGCACTCATGACGATACCTGTGCAACCAAAGCTAACAGGATGTTGTAACACTCTAACGAAATCACCAGGAAAAACAAAAATAAACATTAAAATATGCTAGAAATAACAACATATAGGACCATACAAAATTATAAAACAAGTGTCTAGGAATCCACCTCTCTTCTGTCTGCTCCTAAATCTCTCCCTATATACAGCCTCATTGACAGCATTTGTATACAACTAAACTATGATTTACATGTTCAGATTAGAACCCCAACAATCCGGGATATCGTCATGGTCTAAAATATGACCATTAAAATTGTAACCCGTTTTATGGCCCCGAAAAGATATTATGAAGTAGTCTCAAAGTCATAAAAGGAAATTAATTAGCAGACCAACTGGCTAAAAATAAACTCACCGAACCAAATTACATGCCGCTCAATGTTGCAATATAAAGTTAATTACTCTAAGTCAGATCCTCAAATTAATATTACTATAATAAGGTAGACCAGACTATCAGGCCCCGCAGCACAAGGCTGCATTATAAACTAAGCTATAAGAACTAAGGCCTATAACATGATTTAGATGGTCAATACCTGACCATCTAGAATGACAGCAAACGCTGCAATAAATTTTTTACACAATAACCTTAATTACTTAAAATTTTTACGTTGAATAACTACCAACACGAGAATAGGCTGTCATATGAGGTTGTATACTCTACATTAATAACAGCACAAAGTATTCAAATTGTTCAGGGAAAACACGGAATTGATACGACGGGAGGAGGCAACATCAAGATGAAGGAACAACAAAAGCATGACACCCAAGAAGGCCACAGGAACTCACCGGACGGGATGAGGGAACATCGGTTACACCCTGTAACGCTCCATCAGAAAGCCCTTTTAAGGGCTATTTATACTTACAGAATTTCCTTTTGGCTCAGAAACTCTATTCGACAATCTCGTTCTTCAAAAATCAAACTTGATCAATTTTGGCTCTCCACCATCAAAATTAACAACCCACTTAACCTGACATTGACCAACCTCCACATGTCACTTGACATACCTAGTTTACAAAATTGATAGGGAAAACACCAAATGTACACTCTGTACTAGACAAAAATTGGAATGATAGGCTGTTAGGAAAAAATATAACTTGAAAGATTGACTCAATTGCACAGGTGGCTTACACAATATCGGCATAGGGTGTCCACTAGCAGCAACTGGACTCGATTTGATAAGGCTAGGGCGTGGAAGACGAACGACATCAAAGTGCCAGTTCACAGATCCTTTTACTCCTTCTCCGCTGCCTGACTCCAACACCAGCAAAGTGACTAGAAGTGGAAACCATTTTTCACTAGTCATCATTTGGTGCCATTGCACCTCTAGCTCTGCATCCTCCAATTGGTTGATAGAGTTGAGTGCCTGGCTGTTCTATTCCCACTCACCTAGGTCTTTCATTCATGTCGATAGCCCCTTATAGGGGTGCGGCATGACAACCAAATTAAATAGCATACTATGTATGCATAAACGCCAGTGGGGATGTGGCACCATTCCTTCCTCACGGGAAAATCTAAATCACTACCATATTAATTGGCAGTGTAAAATAGTGAACAAATGACCCTTCGTGGCCGGTTTCAATTAAAACCATAATTTATTTATTCATACACGCCACAAGCGTAAACAATGGCAACATCCAGGAGTGTGGAGAAACAGAACTAGGCTAACCTGATTGTCGACGAAAACATGGCTGATCCATTGGACTTTATCTACTTTTACGTAACACGGGTTCTGATTAGATATTGGAAATCTTGATTTCAAGCTCGGCCTATTCTCACACTGATGTAAAGTACAACTAAACTATTTGGCAATTCACTAATTACACAGATACTTAATACTTCATTTTAGAAGTAATAAGATATCAAACCGATTGGATTCTGTCTTTAACTAGAGTGAAACAAATTGACAAACTAGCTTTCCTAAACCAGGTGTCTTCTTGCTTTGCCGTGACCCGACATATTATTCAAAGGCGAGACTGCTACAACACAGCCTAGTGTAGTCAAAGTTACCTTTGGTCCCGACCAATTAAATAGCCCGACCCTCGGGCATTAACTGGTCGCGAAAGCACATAGTTGCGCATGCGACCTTAATTCATATAATTGAATTGAATACGCGCCACACACAGCAGCACATCAAACAATATTTTTAGACAGTACTTAACCAACCCAATTAAGAAATATAAGGTGGTATCGAATCTAAAACCATCAGGGCAGCGGGTCATAAAACCATATAAATAATAGGCTGTCACACGGGGCTATATCCAGTATAGATTCAAAACAGCACAGAGTCTATCCAAAATTAATAGGGAAAACTTTAGAAAAGATACCCTGGAGTATGACCGACAGAAGCGCAAATCTTCCCGAGCCACCTTTCCACCGCTGGGCACCACAACTAAACCACACGTGCAGTGCACGCCTTCTTCCGCAGCGGTATCGAACTGGATAGAAGTGAGTGCGTACTGGGTCTATTCCCACTCACAAAGGCCTACCATTCATTTCTATAGACGTTCTATAGCGACTCCGATCTGACGGCCAAATTAAATAGTATTCTATGAACACATAAATGCCCTTGGGAGTTGGCACTATTTCGCTCCCTCGGGATTAATTAAATAGCTAGCTGTGCTAGCATTAAACAGTGCTGAATGTCTCACGGTGGACGAAGCACTATAATTTAAATTTCGTTCGATACGCGCCACAATTCACCGTAGCAAGCAAAAAGAGCGCACGTTGTGATGGAATCCGATACTGCAACAAGGAGCGTAGCGGCACCTAGATGGCTGCCTGCTATTGCAGTTATAGCTGCCCCAGCCCTAAGGGCCATCAAGGCACTTGGAAAAAAAAACAAGCTTCAAACTGGAATTTACGAGCTGGAGCAAACAGAACAACATTATTACTATCCTGGGATAACAACACTGTGGGAGTGGACTTAAACAAAGGAAATCTCGGATATTTTGGACTTATCGCAAACAATAGCAGTAGAAAACGTAGGAGTAGAAGGAAAGCCTCCAAGGCAGCACCTAAAACCGGTAGGTTCGCTGAATTTAGCGATACAATAGAGAATCACACAGAACCAGTGAAGACCCCCCCCCCCCAATTGTTGACTACATCCACCCAGAATAACGACATTACTCAGCAGCAACAATATGTGGAAATGCAAACGGAGGTAGATTGGACGGAGCCCGTAGAGGAAGTGGAATCGAATTCAAGTTCAGAAATAGAGCCCTCGCCAAAAAACAGAGGCAAATAGCTCCACTTCTTCAAAAAACGAAGAAGCCAACGAACTTGTTGAAAGATACACACAACTTGGAAAAATGAATACCTTGACTAGTAGGAAAATATCTGAAAACTACGTTTGTGCAGTCAAGTATACAGCCTGTAGACAGCTGAAAAGCAAAACGCCCTCCCTGTGGCAATGGCGCTTTGCACAACGTATAGTGATGGAGTACTACAACAGAATTTTCCACGAAATGCCGCTCTATCAACTCGTCGAAACCGTCGTTGAACTATCATAAATGCGTGAGTTTGAGGCAATACCTTGGGGGACAATTCACGATTCACGAACTGCGGCAGATATCAGTAACGAAGAATACCGCAGAAAAATCTTAAGTTTGCCGACCTAACAGTCCTTTTAAGGGCTAAAATGTTTGCCCTTATTAAGAGATTCTATTTTGGCTTAGAATCTCGGCTAGATAAAACTAAAACTGTTTATTTGATCCTTTCTATCCGCCAATCAAAATGAAAACAACCAAACAATCAACCTAATATTGACTTTCAAATTTCGAAAAGTCACTTGGGCTCAACATAGGGCTTTCCAGGGGTCGGCTGATGCAGGACATTAGTCTTCCTGGTACTGATGATGAGACCAGACGTATCACTTTCAGTGTCTAGAGCAAATTTGGAGGGGTCATCCAGTTCTTCTGTGATGGGTAATTGGGGGATACTGCAGATGGATCCATCATTGAGCGATTCAGGACGCTGTAAAAGTGTTTAGCCCTTTGGGTAAATTGTAAGCAACCATACGGTCGCCTGTTTCTTTATATATATGGAATGCTACATGATCATTGGGGGCCTCGAGTGCCGAGTGGTTTAAGGTCTCACTGCCATATCACCTCTTTCTGCGTCAGTTCGAGTCTCTCTCGCTTGGCCAATGTGTTTCTGTTCTCTTTCACATCCTTTTCCTTAACCAATAAATATCAGCAACACCAACATTAAATTCACACAGTCAGTACGAAACCTAGGTGTTACTCTAGACAGTACTCTCACATTGCACCAACATGTCAAGAACATATGCAAGGCTATATATTTTGAGCTGAGACGCGTCAGCTCAGAGGCGTAGCTAGGGAGGGGGGCAGGGGGGTACATATGTCCCCGGGCGCTATACTAGTGGGGGCGCCAAAATGGGCTTTGAAATAGGTTGTAACGGGTAATGGTGATTTTATTGATGAAAATAATGGGTTTCAGAATTGAGGTGGGGGGGGGGGGAATGAATATTGTACCCGGGCGCCAAACACTCTAGCTACACCTCTGCATCAGCTCCATTCGCAAATATCTTTCAGTTGATGCCACTAGAACACTTGTGTGTACATTAGTACTTTCAAGACTGGACTATTGTAAATAAATTCCAATTATGTCTGGTTCGTCTCAATATCTACTCAGAACCGTCCAAAAGTTCAAAACACAGCTGATCAGATCATCTTTAGAGTAGCACGAGATGAGCATACCTCCTCACGCTCTGTACCCTACACTGGCTAACCATTCTATCGAGAATCAAACACACAAATGTGTTCTCTGTGCTACGTTTCAATGATGAACTCGAGTCCAACATACCTATCCGGCCTCACCCATGCGTACACACCATCAAGATACTTACGCTCATCTTCTGACATTCGTATACTCATTATTTACCACTATGAAAGCGAAGTCATATGGAGAACGTTCGTTTGCATACCAGGGCCCAGCAAAATGGGACGAATTGCCCATCGAAATTAAACAGAAATACACAGTGACCCCTTTCAAAAGTGCTCTTAAAACTCTCACCCTTTTTGATTGCAAGAAGAAGCTTAGAAACATAAAAATGTTTCCTACCTTAAATCTTTTAAACATTTGTTTGTTTTCCAAGTTCATGGTGCTTATTTTGGTGGGTTATTTTGTATTCGTAATCAGTATAGATGTTGTAAAGCGCTTAGAGCTTCTAAAGATTAGGCGCTATACAAAGTCCTCATTATTATTATTATTTATTTTTCTTTCTATGTCTCTAACTATACATACATACATGCATGCATGCATGCATGCATGCATACATACATACATACATACATACATACATACATACATACATACATACATACAGCAGGCCCGCACCGGGGGGGGGGGGGGGGGCAACCATGGCACTTGTCAGGGGCCCGAGCTAGATAGGCACATATACGCACATATTTGAAACACGAAAGGGGCCCGAACTCTGTCAGCTGCCTGGGGCCCAGAATTTCCTAGGTGCGGGCCTGCATACAGTCACACTTGACTATTATAAGCAAAGGGCGGCGCGTGGTCAAATATAAAGTAAATACAGAAGTGATAGGATAGTCAGAAGAGTATTGATTTGAAATGTAGAAATAAGTATAGCGGCTGTGATATATGGAATCACTATGCTTTACTTGTAGCCGACTAGTTCATTAGAATGTGATATTGGAAAGCTTTAGCTTGTGAGATACCAGGAGTTTCTGCAATTATCAATGCTAATTTGTTCCAGGTCTATTGTACAACGGATGAAGTTGAACTTGAAACAATTTGTCGATGCTGACTTTAATTAGAACTTTTTTTTTAATACTGTGGTTTGCCCTAGTTTAGCTATATTCCTGGAACAGGTATTTATCCGCTGGTATGTTCACTATAAAAAAAAATAGGTGGTTTGCAATCTTGTACAGAATGTCAGCTGGGCCTTTGTTCGCCTGGATTGGAGTAATTCCCACTAGAGATGGTTCAACATTGCACTGGCACTGCTATGGGCAGCCGTCGCCGCCAAAATTACATTAATCAAATGATCTAGTATGAAATCAAATGATTTAACCTAGCAAATGAAATGATCAATCCTCCAAATGATGTGGTGTCACATGAAATGATTTAACTAACAAAACCGAATGATGCTTTCAAGTTTCAAATGACGTGGTATTAAATGAAATGATTCAGTGTGAAATGAAATGATTTAACCCAACTAACGGAATGATCAATTCAGATTCCAAATGATGTTGTGTGATATGAAATGATGTAGCATGAAATGAAATGATTGAACCCCAAAAATGAAATAATGAATTCAGATTTCAAATGATGTGGCGTTAAATAAAATGATCTGGTATTAAATAAAATGATTTAAAGAACAAAACGGAATGATGATATATGCTTCCAAATGACGTGCTGTTAGATAAAATGATGTAGTCTAACATGAAATGATTTAACTCAACAAATGAAATCATGAATTTAATTCCAAATGATCTGGTATTAAATAAAATGATTTAAAGAACAAAACGGATTAATGAAATCTGGTTCCAAACGATATATTATTAAATGAAAGTACGTAGTATGAAATAAAATGATTTAACTCAACAAAACGGATTGATGAATTCTGCTTCCAAATGACGTAATATTAAATGAAATTATGTAGTCTTGAATTAAATGATTTACCCCCCCCCCCCAAAAAAAAAAATGGTGTATTCAGATTCCAAATGATCTGGCATTAGTTGAAATGGTCTGAAGAGCAGAATGGAATGATCAGCTCATATTGCAAATGATGTGGTATTAAATGAAACGTATTGAAAGTAAACCATCTGATCAAAATACGAATCAGCTTGCGTAAATTCAAACAATCACAGGGGGGTGGGGGCGCTGTTTTCTATGACGTATGATGTCAGCACCCCGAAACAGAATCGACGGTCGTATTTGCAGCATTCGGCTGAGATTTTTGCATAGGACAGATGCAGAGCAAAGCAAAGGCAAGTGTTTCTTTTCGTAATTTATAAACAAGAGCCACGTTTTCCAATCAGCATAAAGTGCTTTTATCCACATTAATGAATGTGCGTGTATTTTTTTCTTTCTTCAAGTTCTGCCCTGTTCTGCGCGAGTTTCTTCTGCTTCAACAAAGCGAGATCTATCAACTAAAGAGATTAAATCTTGACTTTATTTGATCATTATTAATTAACATGTTTAATGACCTTACACACTAAGCCAAAAATGTGTTTCCCGTCACTTTTGGTATGTTTTTCATTACCGTCCCTACGTGCATACTCGTTATTCGTCCAAGGTTTATTTATTTATTTATTTATTTATTTATTTATTTATTTATTTATAACTTTTCAGTACTGACTAATTTTAAGATAAACTAATAACAGCGTTGTCTCCAAAATTGTATAATCCTGTCAGTTTTACAGGCTTCCATATATCAAGAAACTCTGTGTATATGATGCTTTATTTCTTATATATTGGTCACTATAAAGGCGGATGTACTTTAGGAATGATATTGTGTTTTTTTTTTTGTGGCTATAAGTTAAATGTATTACCAGTAAACGGTAATATATGGCTATATGTATATTAGAAGTAACACTGAAGAAACTATGACCATTAAAATATTAAATTGAAATAAATAATTTTAAATATAAAAAATAAAGGTTCTGAAATGATATGAACATGGAAGTTTATAAAAGTTTATGATTAAAATTTACACGAACATTGTGCATGCAACATTCGTGCAACAATGTTTATCAATTAGCATACTAATAAAAAAGTTAATCTTTTTTAGTTTCTATTTCTGTACACATTTCATCTATTTTTCATAAACCAAACTTTTAGTCTTTTATCTTCCAATATATATAAAACCTAGTACCAAAATAATAACTGTGTATTTTATAAGAATATCTAGTTTGAATGAATTATTAATGTCAGTTAGTTTCATAATTTCATTCCAATTTCCATCTGCACATTATTTCTGGTGCGTCTACTTTTTAATAAAAACGAAGATGGAACCTTCATGATAATATATGGTTTTGTAAAGTTCCTTGAAAAATTGTAAAAGCAGAAAATATTTTCTAAAAAATCATTGAAACATGATCCTGGGATAATTCAGAAAGAAGAAAAGAAATAGATTCCATTGCTGCTGTAATTCTTTCGATATATGTTTCAACACTACAAAGACTTCCATATTTGTAAAGTTGTATATGGTGAGCCCTTAGAAAGACAAACGGTCCACATCTCCATATAGATGAAACAAATCAACATGGAACGTGTATCAACAATTAGCATCTCTTGATACTTTAAGTTTGGGTCTATATGAAGTGTTACAACTTTATGGTGTTAAACTAAGTAAGAGAAACAAAATCTAACTTTCTGCATCATTATCAGAAATATTATGTCAAGTAACTTCTTCTTCTTCTTCTTCTTCTTCTTCTTCTTCTTATTATTATTATTATTATTATTATTATTATCATTATTGCTGTTGTTGTTGTTGAACATGATATTTGTGCTCCTGGTGTCTTTAATTTATTCTCTTGAGATTGTTTTATTGTGGTGCTGTACACACCTACAAGCACTTCTCCGCATTTTCTGACATGACAGGAGGCGCCACCAGTTATTGGTCTAAGTGGTGCTAAACAGTGATGGTGATTGTAATGTTTTGTTATTGAAGAATAACTCCAGTAGCGATATATAACTTTTCTCATAGCTTTTATTAAATAAAATTTGTATATATGTCAGCAGTAGCACATGCGCAGGCGCGCACTGAGAAAATGTATCATGAAAAGGAGAGCGATATATGCATTCCAATCAATATGTATGTACAGCAAGTATGACTTAGAACGCGATGAGAATAATGATAGTGTATGGCATGAAATTAATATTACGTATAAATATGAGCGACAACATCATACGTAGTAATTTTTCTGAAAGAAATGTGTTCACAATATAAAGACTTAGTTTCTAATGATTAGTTTCTAATGATTCGACGCCAAACTATATAAACAATATGTTCGGTAAAAGGACAAATAATGTCAATACAGTTTCTGGTCCATCGATAATATGCTCTATACCAAATTATAACTTTCTTCTTTCTAAGCCCGAAATGGAGTTGTAAAAAAAATAGTTTGGGTCTAGTCATTTGGAACTGGCTACCTATAGATGTTAAAGAAGAACCATCAGAGCATTCCTTTCATCACAGGCGTTTGCAATGGCTAGAATCTAAATATGGTGAGCCCTTAGAAAGACAAACGGTCCACATCTCCACATAGATGAAACAAATCAACATGGAACGTTTATCAACAATTAGCATCTCTTGATACTTTAAGTTTGGGTCTATATGAAGTGTTACAACTTTATGGTGTTAAACTAAGTAAGAGAAACAAAATCTAACTTTCTGCATCATTATCAGAAATATTATGTCAAGTAACTTCTTCTTCTTCTTCTTCTTCTTCTTCTTCTTATTATTATTATTATTATTATTATTATTATTGCTGTTGTTGTTGTTGAACATGATATTTGTGCTCCTGGTGTCTTTAATTTATTCTCTTGAGATTGTTTTATTGTGGTGCTGTACACACCTACAAGCACTTCTCCGCATTTTCTGACATGACAGGAGGCGCCACCAGTTATTGGTCTAAGTGGTGCTAAACAGTGATGGTGATTGTAATGTTTTGTTATTGAAGAATAACTCCAGTAGCGATCTATAACTTTTCTCATAGCTTTTATTAAATAAAATTTGTATATATGTCAGCAGTAGCACATGCGCAGGCGCGCACTGAGAAAATGTATCATGAAAAGGAGAGCGATATATGCATTCCAATCAATATGTATGTACAGCAAGTATGACTTAGAATGCGATGAGAATAATGATAGTGTATGGCATGAAATTAATATTACGTATAAATATGAGCGACAACATCATACGTAGTAATTTTTCTGAAAGAAATGTGTTCACAATATAAAGACTTAGTTTCTAATGATTAGTTTCTAATGATTCGACGCCAAACTATATAAACAATATGTTCGGTAAAAGGACAAATAATGTCAATACAGTTTCTGGTCCATCGATAATATGCTCTATACCAAATTATAACTTTCTTCTTTCTAAGCCCGAAATGGAATTGTAAAAAAATAGTTTGGGTCCAGTCATTTGGAACTGGCTACCTATAGATGTTAAAGAAGAACCATCAGAGCATTCCTTTCATCACAGGCGTTTGCAATGGCTAGAATCTAAATAATGTATATAACTGGTTATGGTCAGCTTTCCCATGTGTGTGTGTGTGTGTTTGTGTGTGTGTGTCCGTGCGTGTGTCTTTTGAATCAAAAGCTTTAAATCATGCATGTGGTGTACACAATGCTTTCTGTGCTATATCAACATTTAATTGTTCCTGTGTATATAATCATTTTTCTGTATGATGTTTGTTTCTCAACTGTATTTTATATATTTGTCTCTACATTTATATGTATATAATAAAGTGCCACAAATGAAGTTAGTTTCGGTACTAATTGTGTTACCATCATCACATAAGATTATTATTATTATTATTATTATTATTATTATTATTATTATTATTATTATTACAAAATGCAAAGAGAAATTAACATTGAACCAAAGGTGGAAAACAAAGAGAAATGCGTGAAATTAATATGTAAAACTCAGGCGTGGATATGAGTTACGCGATCAGTGAAGTATGCATTAATAATAATAATAATAATAATAATAATAATAATAATAATAATAATAATAATAATAATAATAATTTATCTTTTATCAGGATAACACATTTGGTCATGGCTGACCCATCTGCCGTGTGGTCCTCAGTTTTGTAATCGGCTAGGTTACAATTTTGTAATAAAAATATTTTTTTTAAAAACAAGAAAGACAAAAAAATACACAAAATAAAAATATAAGATCATGCACATAACCAGGTATCTTCGCACACTCATTCTGACTATGTGTGACTATATTGTGAAACATACAACTATGAACAATATTCAGTACATAGGTACATACATCTCAGCATAAGTCTCTCTCTCTCTCTCTCTCTCTCTCTCTCTCTCTCTCTCTCTCTCTCTATATATATATATATATATATATATATATATATATATATATATATATATATATATATATATATATATATATATATATATGTCGAATAAGATCTGGATATATCAATGATGGATATAAAGTTTTCTATTCAGAGTTTTTAGTATGTCAATCCAGCTGGTCTAGAAAGAATTTCTTTAAGGATATTTTAAAAGAAGCAAGGGAAGTTGAATTACGTATACTCGTTGATAAGGAATTCCATACAGTAGGTGCTGATACAAAAATGAGCTTTTGTAAAGATTGGTTTTCGACCGAGGAATCTGGAGATCGTTGTTATTCGTCGATCGGAGAATACGCTCAGTATTCGATGATCTTAGTTCAGTTATGTATGAGATATAATCTGGAGAAAGACCGTTAAAAGACTTGTATGTCATCATTCCTTTAAAATAAAGACTACGTTTTAGTATAGGTAGCCATTTCATACACGAAAACAAAACATCTGAGGGAGTCATAACAGAAAGTTTCAGTATTATTTGGGCTGCCCTTTTTTGGAGTCTATCAGTTCTGGACAGATTATAATTTGATGTGTTCCCCCATATGGTACAGCCGTAATCTATAAGTGGTAGTATATAACTCGAAAAATAAATTTCAAGTGATTGTGGCGATAGAAATTTCGAAAGCAATTTTAACAGTTATTCTGTTGACTACCTTTGCACATAGGTTATCGATATGCGCATTCCAGCTGAGGTGTTGATCAACGTAGACACAAAGAAGTTTCTGATTTTTGACAATAGATACGTCTAAGCCATTTTGAGCTAGAATTAAATCCATGTTAGTAGATAGACGCTGCCTTTTTCCAATTGTCATACATTTCATTTTAGAGATGTTAATATGCATTTTGTTTTGATGACACCAAACTGATATATTGTTGAGGTCGATTTGAAGATTATTTTTAATGGAGTCTAGAGATTTACCTGATAAATGCAATGTCGAATCATTGAATGAACGATGGGATATAGAATATGAGGGCGATTATTAACTGGGAAAGTAAGGTACAGTGTGTAAGAGGTAAAGTATGTGGTGGGGAATTATGATTTTGTTTAGGCTGCTATCAAATACTAGTTCGAAGTTATATATGAAACAGAATATTACAGTGAGCACCATTTATCAACGAAGGGTTAACCAGACTCAGTCGGTAAAAGACGGCTTTTATTCTGCATGCTAACCTGGATGGTACAAAGGATAACAGTGCCTTACTGGATATTTGCTTCCTTATGATAATATGAACTAATACGTTTAATCTATATGGCTTATTTTGTATTAAACGCATACTAATTATTTATTAATTACAAGACACCAGTAAAGCTGCGGATACATGATTGCCATCAAACTATTTTTCTCATTGATCTTAAACCCTGTGAGGGTATAACATCAACCAGCTGTTGATGTTAATCAGTTCTAGACCAGTGTAGCATGTCTCATTAATTTCTTTGTCAAGAACAGTTGAGTGATATTTAAAGCTAATTAGAATTAGGCTAACATAGTTTTGTGGTATTGCGTTAAAACATAAGATGAGACGTCGTGTTCTAACTATCAATAACTTTAATATTCTTTTTTTGGGGGGACACCAGACAAGACTGGTGCCCCTCCCCCTATTAAAAAAAATTAGAAAAAGTATGTTTATGTATGTGTGTTGTTTTGTGTTTTTTAGAATTTTTCTTTAACTTTACTCTAACCTTAATTTTTTCCCATCGGGATTATATACTAATGAAGAGATATTTTGGTCCCTAATGTTTCTATGGAGGGGTGTCCCGGGCTTTGAGACCCATCATGGGTCTCCTGCCTCCTTTAAAATTTCAGAATTAACCCTGGCTAGGGGTTCCCTATATCCTTTGTGTGCTATTTGTATGTGCTATATGTAAACATATATATACAATGTGTCTTGTTAGGATAGCCGTCCTAGAGCAAATTTCCCAGTTGTATAATTTTCTCTATTTTTTTTAAAAACAGACCCTTAAACGGTCTTTGTTTCTTATATATTTAAAATTTAAAACATTTTAATCCTTTTGAATTTGGTACAAAACATGGTGTAATTAAGTTTATTTTTAAATGGTTGTTACCAACCTTATTGTTTTAGTGCTTGTACTATTATGTTCCATGTTTTGTAATCTTCCTTATTTATCCAATGGGACTACTTTGATCGAAACTAGATCTGTACATTTTTTTATTTTATTTGTAGGTCACCAGTATCCTCTTGACGGCCCTGTTTCCCTTCTATCTAACGTTTTTTTTCTATAACAATTACCTGTCCGCATGACCTCATATTCCTAACTATATAATCTGCTACTTCATCCCGTAGTTTAGTGTTATAAATCCCATCAAAATAAAAAAAAATAAAAAATTTAATTGTTATTGTATTGCTGTGTATTTTTAATTTTTCCAATGATTTCAATTCTTTCTGTTTTATTTTTTCACAATTAGTCATAGTATGAATTTTTGTAAAAGGTAGATTTTACACAATGGACATTTTGGCGATACACTGACCATATGCCGTCGCACTGCGAAGTCTCCTGTCAACCACGCATCATGCATGTATTTGAACAGGATACTTTTCATTTTAAGTGATTTAAGTCTGACCCAGTTTCCCCAGGCCCTGTCCCAATCTACGGTAATGTGTTTCTGTTCTATATTATTTTTTTTCCTTATTTATTGTGTGGTCTGTTATCCATTTGTATGTTGATTTTGTGTCAATTTCCCATAATTATTTTGCGTCCCTATATTTTAGTAACAATTCTTTTATGGATCTTAATTTCCTTGGCATCTCTATTAACTTAACTAGATTATTGTTTCTATATATGTATGTTCTCTGCTTCATGGAGAACCCGTAGAAATATATTTAGAGACCTTGCCAAGCTATTTTTGGCTCTGCTTTAAGTTCCTTAAACCTGTTTAAAATGTTGGTGTATTTAATCAGGGTTGGATGGGGGAGGCCTAGGCCTCCCCTCTTCTCTTCCCTGTATAGTGTTTCTTTGTTTATGTAGTGCATTTTAAAAGCCCATAAATATTTGATAATTCCGTTATCTATGTTTTTAAGCGTTGCGTTTGGTATGTCTAACGATTTTAATTTATAATTAAGGTGCACATACATATAGTTTTTTGCTACTTGTGCCCGTTCCAAAAGGCATAGTGGCGTGAGTGCCCAGATTTTTTATATTATCTTGTATTTTCTATCTGATTTCTTTGAGATTTTGTTCGTTCTCACTTTCCCCAAAATTTACTCCTAATGTTTTAACTCTTTTTAATTAGGGGAAGAGGAAGCCCATGTCGCTTACCTCTCCAGTCTCCTAACAAAAATATATTTTGTCGGGGTTTATTTTAGAACCCGACACCTTACCAAATTGGTTAAATTCCTTGAATAATTCATCATAGGAATTCTTTTCTTGTACAAAGTTAGTGCAGTCATCAGCATGTTGTACCATTTTTACCTCCTCTTTAATATTTGGAACCCTGATTTTTTTAATCCTTCGGTTTTTCCTAATTTTAATACTAAGTAATTCTATTGCTATTACATATAATAGCATAGATAGTGGGTATCCCTGCCTCACTGATCTTTTAATTTCAAATTTTTCCGTTTTTGTTCCATTTACCTGTACGTATGAGTTGATATTTTTGTACAGGGTTTTAGTCCTGTAAAACTGACAGGATTATACAATTTTGGAGACAACGCTGTTATTAATTTATCTTAAAATTAGTCAGTACTGTAAATTTATAAATAAATAAATAAATAAATAAATAAATAAATAAATAAATAAATAAATAAACCTTGGACGAATAACGAGTATGCACGTAGGGACGGTAATGTACAATATACCAAAAGTGACGGGAAACACATTTTTGGCTTAGTGTGTAAGGTCATTAAACATGTTAATTAATAATGATCAAATAAAGTCAAGATTTAATCTCTTTAGTTGATAGATCTCGCTTTGTTGAAGCAGAAGAAACTCGCGCAGTACAGGGCAGAACTTGAAGAAAGAAAAAAATACACGCACATTCATTAATGTGGATAAAAGCACTTTATGCTGATTGGAAAACGTGGCTCTTGTTTATAAATTACGAAAAGAAACACTTGCCTTTGCTTTGCTCTGCAACTGTCCTATGCAAAAATCTCAGCCGAATGCTGCAAATACGACCGTCGATTCTGTTTCGGGGTGCTGACATCATACGTCATAGATAACAGCGCCCCCACCCCCCTGTGATTGTTTGGATTTACGCAAGCTGATTCGTATTTTGATCAGATAGTTTGCTTTCAATACGTTTTATTTCAAACCACATCATTTGGAATATGAGCTGATCATTCCATTCTGCTCTTCAGACCATTTCAACTAATGCCAGATAATTTGGAATCTGAATACACCATTTTTTTTTAATTTATTTTTTTTAGGGGGGGGGGGTAAATTATTTAATTCAAGACTACATAATTTCATTTAATATTACGTCATTTGGAAGCAGAATTCATCAATCCGTTTTGTGTTTAAATCATTTTATTTAATACCAGATCATTTGGAATTAAATTCATGATTTCATTTGTTGAGTTAAATCATTTCATGTTAGACTACATCATTTTATCTAACAGCACGTCATTTGGAAGCATATATCATCATTCCGTTTTGTTCTTTAAATCATTTTATTTAATACCAGATCATTTTATTTAACGCCACATCATTTGAAATCTGAATTCATTATTTCATTTTTGGGGTTCAATCATTTCATTTCATGCTACATCATTTCATATCACACAACATCATTTGGAATCTGAATTGATCATTCCGTTAGTTGGGTTAAATCATTTCATTTCACACTGAATCATTTCAGTTAATACCACGTCATTTGAAACTTGAAAGCATCATTCGGTTTTGTTGGTTAAATCATTTCATGTGACACCTTATCATTTGGAATCTGGATTGATCATTTCATTTGCTAGGTTAAATCATTTGATTTCATACTAGATCATTTGATTAATGTAATTTTGGCGGAGACGGCTGCCCATACACTGCCAGTGTTACGAAATATTTTGTTCTCAGGTAAACGTAGCAGCTCTCTTCTGAACCATCTCTATCTTATGTATTAGGTCTTTATTATGTGGGTTCCACACGGTCGTACAATACTAACGACCTGCTCGAACCAGAGTGAGAATTTGAAAACTGAGCGTCGTTAGAAGAGTATCATCCACTTTATATATTGCTTAACGCAAGAAGAGTTAAATAATCTTTTGTACCTTTGATTCTCCCGCCACTTGTTTCCATGACGTTGACTCGGTATACAAACAAGCGCGTCAACCGATAGGTGGCATACAGGAGCCGCTCAGAGGTAAATAAACGTGATTTGCCGTGTGTATTGGAAAAGAAGGGGCTTGTACAGTAGTTTCAGTTAGTGAAAGGAATATGTACATCTATGTACAACAATGTAACATTACAATATTGTTACGCTAAGAGATCACGCAGACTTTGACTGATGATGAACAAGAAGATAACGGCTAATTGGGTGTTTAATTTCAGCTTATATACAGTCAAAAGGAAGGTGCAGAAACATGTATGCGTGAAGTCAGTTAATGTTTTTATCAACTGCTGTCTTTGAGTCAAATCCAGCTCGTTGCTGCTGTTTTATTGTTTAAAAAAACACATTAATTTGTTACCAGCAACAGCAGAAAAAGTGTCTGTAGTTTGTGGATAACATTTCAAGTGGACATTTTGTTGGTAACGATATCAAAAGGCGTCTTTTAACCATGCCGCGTCACGTAACAAGCCTTGGAAGCAGTAGCTTTGCCACCTCCAGTAAGATTCTGCAAAAATATGAGCAAGATCGGATGTACCAAATTCACAAGCAGAAGGTAATTTTGAAATCAATCCCATTTTTTATCAATTTGTTCAGTCAGTCTGTCAAATATTTTTCTACATTAAAAGTGCATACATTTTGGACAATTTTGCATTCCATGTACATGTATCTATACAAAAATATCCATCTGCCACAATTGTGCGTTCTCCACCCATTCACCCCTCAGTTCATTCATTTAACTTGTTATCACTATTTCTCCATGTAATATCCAGAATAATCTATGGATTTAAACTAAAGTAATAAAATAGAGTGAAAACTGTAAAATTCAGCAAATAGTTTATTTCCCTTGAATACAAAGTGAAAGTTCAAAATATTGTGAATTAAATCCCAAATAATCAGCAAAGTTCTATCACCAGTTATGTTGAGTAAAGTTCTAATTAAATTCCAGTGGTGTTCAATATAAGGTCTAGCACTGACATCATTGATGTACCTGTAGTCTTGAAAGTACTAGTGTACCAGTGGCAAGAAATGTGATTAAGTGCTAACAGTATTCTAATTAATCACAACAATATAATACAAGATATCCTTGCCTGAATTAACCGTAAGGTCTAAATTAATGTCTCTGTCCAAGAAAATTATTGAGCAATCTATAATTCCAGAGGATAATAATTTGAATAAAAAATTTCACCCAAATCAAGGAATGAGAGTTTCCCCATTCTGGAACATTCTATGTTGTTAACAAGATAAAATCTGCTATGAAAATTATAATAATTTGGTAGGCTTGGTTTATCATTGCAAAATACCAATTTTCTAGACCCATACCCAAATAAATATGTTTACCTATATTAATAATGATTAAAGTGATTATAATATTTAACCAACATACTCTCATAGAGAAATATTAACCATGTATTATTTGCTTACAAAGTAAAAATAACATTGGTATCCCTAGTCAGGTATAGAGTGGATTTGATTTTAGACAAGGTGAAGTCCAAAATACAATGATACATTACACATCATCATGGAAAAAACCTAACAATACAAATTAAATATATATAGCAATGGTTACAGATTTAATTTTATGGGTTACTTGTACTATTATGTATAAAATACCTCAGTACAAGGCAGTCCATTTTATAAGTTGGGTTAGGTCAAGACTTAATTTAATTATTTAATAGTACTATTTCATTTATACCACAGAATTAAATGACCTAACATAATTTTTGGCACCCATGAATAACATGAACCTTGCAAAAGGCTTTGTAGGCCTTGATTGAGAGTTGGCTTTTGGTGATGGCATTGGCAATAAACATATAAAGAGCAGAAATGATTATGATTACTTGTAGCAGCTACTGTAGTGGTATTATTAATGATCCTTATTTAGATAAGAAAATGTTTAAAATTTTTCACTCATCTTAGGTAAAACGTCTGAAGCATAATTGTGGTAGTATTGCTCCTTTCCAATGAGGCCATTTTTATCAGTCTGTTTGCTATCTGCATTTATGACAAAATAAGTTAATATAAGAACTAATAGATAGAAAAGAAAAGACTGAAACAGTGTGATAATGGATGATTCTTAGGCAACAAATTCACTATGCATTTAAGTTAGATTTAGTGCTGGTACCTTGGTCTTAATTAGATCAGAAGGAAAGATAAGATCTTATTTTGAGTTAAAGGCTTATCATTGGGATACATGTCCTTTTAGATAATTGTTAATAACTTACCTACTTTAATTCAAAATAATAAACCATTTATGTATTTGGTTGATGAATTATTTCAGTTATAGCAAAGACTTGCCTGCAGATCTACCGTATATAAATGTGAACACTAGAAACTAACTGTGTCACCTCAGTCTTGGTAAATGGCTTAAAAGTTAATGGTGATTATTGTATATGTAAAATAGTTATAACTACACTGACCAACATATTTTGAAGTGGTCAGTAGTCATAGATCAAGAACAGGAGTATATATGTGATAGGTTTATGATTTTCAGGCCTGAAATAGTATCAGATTAAAAGCAAAAGAGTAAAATTTGTGACATAACATAATAAATAATTTAGTAACCTGCCATAATGTCTGTTTATTCTCTTTTGATTCTGCAGAACAGCTTGTATTTTGCACCATCAAAGTTATCTAAACCTTGTATGTAGCTTGTACTTTGGATAAGGAAGAACCATAGTTTTGGTGTGAAATGATCAAATGTCAAGGTTATTGTGACTTTTAGAAGAAAAATGTTTTCTGCAAAATACTGTTATTGCACCATTTCATATCTAGACAAGATATTATGGAGGCTTGTACTGGCATGGGAGGAGTATTGATTTGGTGTCAAAATAGCAAAGGTCAAGGTTACTGTGATAGAAAGAAGAACATTGTTCTACATAACACATACCAAATTTTGTGGATA
Source organism: Unio delphinus (assembly GCA_029339505.1). Classification (NCBI taxonomy): domain Eukaryota; kingdom Metazoa; phylum Mollusca; class Bivalvia; order Unionida; family Unionidae; genus Unio; species Unio delphinus. The sequence continues at coordinate 2,572,197 of JAQISU010000054.1, forward strand.
GCATGCACTTTTGATATGGAAGAAGACACTTGATTTTGTGAGTAATAACATTGTCACTGCCTAGAAGAAAACAACATCAGTTCTCTATCACAGACATGGAGCACACTTCATGGATGGGCTACACTAGAATTTTGGGGTAGGATGGTCAAAGGTTAGGGTCAGTGTGATTGAAAGAAGAAAAACAGTTTGACAAAAACATTAGTATATTAACTGACCATCACTGTTTTTCATTAATGACCCTAGCACTTTCCCACCCCAGTTTTTAAAAAAAATCACAGAAAGTCACATTAAAAATGTATAATTCTAAACTAATTGAGAAGAAATTAAGAAAACAAATATACCTGCCTACTTTAATGCAATAACTTGTGCAATAAGACAAACTTTATTGTTTGTTTTGGCCTAATTATGTTGATTGCTGAAGCACATTTTGTGGAGGGCTTGTCTTTAGGGAATAGAAAAGACCTACATATTTTGGGTATAAGATGTCAAAGATCAGCGTTACTGTGGGTCAAAGAAAAATGGGTTTTGTAAATTAGCCATTGTTGTTCAATATATTCAATCTCAATCATTTTCAAAAGTTGGCTCATCATAGATTTGAATGCTGATTGCAAGGTGGGTAGATGATACTTGTTAAATACATGGATGTTCATAAATCATTCTAATGGAGTATAATAAATCATTACAGTCATGTGTGTGTGTGTGATTTTTATTTTTAATGTAGCTTTAACAATTTTTCAGTCATATTGCTACATTGTCTTCAGTGGGGCAGTTTAAAGTGATGTCTAGCACTGGCGCATCATGCTGCAAACATGTAGCATGAATGTCCCACCCAGTCACATTATCCTGACACCAGGCCGATAATATGGAAGAGTGGAACCATATGACATGTTTTGAAATGAGTGAACATAAAATATATGGTTTTGTTTGACCATTAATGGTGAATAATGAAAATAAGATTTGAGTGCAAAGAATCTTTTGAGAGGTTATTCTAGATTTCACTGCAAAAATAAGACCATGTTTTACTGATGGAATTTCAGTAATTTTACAAACTTGAATTTGGAAAATGGATTATTGAAGTTATCAGCTGACTCTTTGGTGCAGATTTGAAAGCAAACATTTCAAAAACATGCAGATCCAGAAATTGCTTTAGCTTATATGATTTTTTCTACACAGAAGCTGTCACCAAAGATGTATCTATGCTGATAAGTATAGGTTTGATCATGAGCACTCAGAAATTTAAAGTTACTGAATTTATAATATCATGGTGTTTTTATACATTTGCTATGGGAACTGAATTCCCACCTTGAGCTTGTCTAAGGATGCACAATTGTAGTGGGAGTCAGGCTGATCTATTGGTAGAACTTGAAACAATACTCTTTTGGTTCCAAGTCTTGCACTAGTTACTAACCACTGCAGCTTCTCAGTTTTTATATGTATCAGTAAATTACTAAACTGCTGAATGGACAGACATCATTTTTAACAATTTAACAAGATGTTGTTTGGTTATTCTAAAAAGTAGCTTTTACAGTGAATTTCTTGTTCAAACACTCTTAATGTTCTTTTTCAGTTTAGTAGCACATTTACAACACATTTAGAGAAAATGTGCACATATATATGATATGAAATTAAAAAAATCAACTTGCGCACTCTTGTGTTGTAAATGTGCTACTAAACTGAAAAAGAACATTAACAAATTTGTCTAGGCAAACAGAAGTTTCCAAGGTACTTTCCTGCAGTCAAGTTCAAAATATTGAGAGGAAGAAAAGGTCTTGTTCCAGTCATGTTCAGCAAGTTGTATACACTGTGAACTCAACAGAGGACATATATCAGTACCTTTATTTAGTATGTACATTCTTATATGATAGAACTGGTCATAGTTTCTTGTAATATGAGTAATTTCCATATTGTAGTAAATGTCATAGTCAGCCTTGCAGGTGTGATAATATGAATATTTGCTATTCAAAGTATGTATTGACAAATAAGGAAAAAAAATTTATGTTTTAAGTTGCTGATAAATTTTAATTATAATATCCTTACATATCCAGGATTTGTGGACTTTCAGTTCCTAACATAGCATCTGGCAGTTTGTTAGTTTGCTTAGCTGAACAAAAGGTTTTTGATGTTATTGCCAATTTTAAGCAGAGTTAAGTGTTAATTATAAAACTCACACGATTTATTTGACTGGTTTCTTTGGAAATAAGAGGCAATCATCACTAATGATTAACCACTAGCTGGAATTTTTTCAAAGCAGGATTTTTTTTCCTGAAAATGTAATGCTCTCAAGCGATGTTTATGATCTGTTGTTTAATAACAGGAATCCGACACACTTATTGCTTGGAAAACAATTAAATGGATAACATCAAGTGTCTTCAACATCAAAAGATGGCTTGTAAAATTGATGACTAGATGATATTGTTAAATTAATTAAAAAAATAAGTGTTCCTAAACCCATCAGTTGCTTGTATAAATAAATTATTGCACAAGTCTAGCTTTTTATTATTGTTACGGCTATTGGATTTAATTTTATTTATTTTTAATTATTAAATCTAAAATTGTCATTTAGGGTTTAACATTAATTGGGAAATTGTTCTAGAAAGTTGTAAACAAGTTTTGACCTTGGCTTGTTTGACCTAAATCCTGACCTTGCTTTAGACATTGTCAACAAGCCTCTAAATCTATTGGTCAATTTCAAGGACAACACTTTTATTGAGGGTGGGAAGTGAATGATTTCCTTCTATAATATTTCATTATTACCTGACCTGGAGAAGGTAGCTTCTTTTCCATGACCTTCCAGACTCACATGATTCCTCTTGTTTACGAGGGAATTACATATATATATAGCTGTGTTTTGGAGGCTAATTTTAGTAGAATCTTTGGGCTGTAAGAAATTAGTTGTGTTATTTTCTGTTTGAGTTTATTTATTTTATTCTGGACTTTGTGTCAATTCGTTGGAAAAGAAGAATTATTCTATTTATCTGGAAAAGGACATATGTTTCATAATTTCATCAGGATGATTAAAAACAAGAACTGTACCACGTGACATTGTCAGCCATTTTGGATTATTGCATCGTCAAGATTCGAACCTGGAACTATTAGAAAATTTATTTATCAGGACTTGAAATTCCATTAGTGGATTATTTTGTGAATTCTGTATTTGTTGGATTTGATTCTCTAAAACCGTAAGTTTATTTATTTTATGAAAATAATTGTACTTAATAAAATCATTGTTAAAGTTATACAAGCTTGTTAGTTTTCACTCTTTCTGTGTTGCTGCTTATTCGAGCCTAAGCATGTAACATAGAATTGGTGGCTATCGTCTCGGGATTGAGATTGAGATTGAGATTTAAATAAATTAGAATTTAAATTTGAATTTCCCCTAGTTTTTGAAAAAATTAAATTTTTTTTTGAGACTAACACGCTTGTATCAAAATGACATCTAAGGTAGAAATATTTCTTTCTAATCCTACCCAGGAGCAATTAGATCTTTTCAAAAAAGACGAGTTGGTTCAACTTGCCAGGAAATATGATCTTTCCGAAGTGAAGGCTTCTTTAACGAAACAAGATATCAAAAAGATTTTGGTCCAGTATTTGGTAGAACAGGATGTTTTGGAACAAAGTGCTTTGATTCCAGTCAGTTAGTCTACACCAGACTCTGACATTAAACTGAAGGAATTAGAATTAAAATTCAAGATGGAATTAGAGTTGAAGAAGCTGGAATTTCAGAGAGAGAGTGAATTAGAGTTAAAAAAACTGGAATTACAAAAAGAGCAGATGCGGATTGATAGAGAGAAAGAGGATAAAAAAAAACAAATTGAATTACAAAAAGAGCAGATGCTGATTGATAGAGAAAAAGAGGAGAGAGAGAGAGAATTAGAGTTAAAGAGGCTGGAGTTTCAGGAAAAGGAGAAAGAGAAACAATTTGAATTACAGAGAGAGCAGATGCGAATTGAGAGAGAGCGAGAGAAGGAAGAAAGGGAATATCAGTGTAAAATGAAAGAATTTGAGCTGGCAAGTGAAAATCACCATCATACTTCAAAACAAAATTTTGATTTAGCAAGGAATATTAGATTAGTGCCCCCTTTCAAAGAAAAAGAAGTAGACAAATATTTTATTCTTTTCGAAAAAGTTGCAGAAAATTTAAAGTGGCCAAAAGAGAATTGGACTCAGTTACTACAATGTGTACTTACTGGTAAGGCTAGCGAGATTTACACTTCACTGTCTGTTCATCAAAGTAGTGACTATGATGTAGTTAAAGAATGCATTTTAAGAGGTTATGAGTTAGTTCCTGAAGCTTATAGGCAAAAATTTAGAAATTACAGAAAAGAAGCTGGACAAACTCATGTCGAATTTGCTAGACAAAAAGAGCAGTTGTTTGATAGATGGTGTTTGGCCAAGAAAGTTGAGCAAGATTATCAAAATCTCAAGCAAATTATATTAATTGAAGAGTTCAAAAACTGTGTCCATAATGATGTTAAAACTTATCTTGATGAGCATCAGATTGAAACCTTGGAAAATGCTGCTCGAGCTGCTGACGAATATTCTTTGACACATAAAGCTCCTTTTGTTAACAAGACTTCTACTCAACAATTTTCTGGCAGAAAAGTATTTCTGCCTAATTCAAGCCCTTCTAAAACTCAAACTAACACAACTTTCAGGAGTCAGACTTCAGAGAAGTTTGATTCTAAATCCTTGTCTCTTCCGACGTGTAACTTTTGCAAGAAAAAAGGACACGTTGTTTCTGATTGCTACAAATTAAAAAATAGGCATCAGAATCAAGACAGACCTGTTCCAAATGCTCTTATTTCCAAGAGGTCAAGGTCACAGTCATGTATTGAAAGCAATACATTTGTTGGGTCTAGTAAACCCCAGTCTGATTTTATTATGGAGAATTATGAACCATTCATATCGAAGGGTTCTATATCACTCTTGGGTGATTCGGCCAATCCCACCCCTATTAAAATTTTAAGGGACACAGGAGCTTCTCAGAGTCTTTTATTATCAGGTATTTTGCCTTTTTCTGAGAAGTCTTCTTCTAATGAAAGTGTTCTTATTCAGGGAGTAGAGTGCGGCTTTGTTAATGTTCCTCACCATTGTGTAAATTTGTCATCAGACTTAGTGTCAGGACCTGTGACAATCGGAACAGTCTCGGTTTTGCCCGTAGAGGGAATTGATTTATTGCTAGGCAACGACTTAGCTGGGGACAAGGTTGTGGTTAATCCACTTGTAACTGACAAGCCTAATTTGGATCAGAAAGTTGATCCAATTGAAAAAGAATTCCCTGAGATATTTCAAGCTTGTGCAGTTACCAGAGCTATGGCGAAGAAAGCTCTTGAGAATGATGTTGATGAAGGGAGTATTCCTTTATCTGACACATGTATAGGTCAGGCTTTTGATGAGGTCACTTTTACTCCTTCTTTGGATCAATCAGAAGGTATTGATCATAGTGATCCTCTTTTAACAACTCATTCTCTTTATTCTAATCAGGGTGATAAACGACAGTCACTTGTCGTTGAACAGGAAAAAGATCCCGAGATCTCCTGTTTGTTTCAAAGGGCCATAAATGAGACTGAAGCCACTGAAGTTCCTGTCTGTTATTTCATTAAAAATGGAATCCTTATGAGAAAATGGAGACCTCCCGAGGTACCTGCTGGTGATGAATGGTCAGTGAACTATCAAATAGTAGTTCCAAAACCTTACAGACAGGAAATACTTAATCTGGCCCATGAAACTCCTTTGGCTGGTCATTTAGGGATTAATAAAACTTATCACAAGATCTTGTCTCACTTCTATTGGCCAAGAATCAAAAGTGATGTCGTCAAATACTGTAGATCTTGTCATACTTGTCAAATGGTAGGAAAACCCAATCAGAAGATACCTAAGGCTCATCTGCAACCTATTCCTGCATTTGACGAACCATTTAGTAGAATTATGGTAGATTGTGTAGGTCCCTTACCTAAGACCAAGTCAGGTAACCAATACCTGTTGACCATTATGTGTGCATCAACAAGGTTTCCAGAGGCTATTCCATTGAGGAATATAAAATCTAAAACAATAGTAAAAGCTTTGATAAAGTTTTTTACTCAGTATGGCCTAGCTTCCCAAATCTGTTCAGTCAGATCAAGGTTCAAACTTTATGTCTGGTATTTTCCAGCAAGTTATGTATGAATTAGGCATTCAACAGTTCAAATCTTCTGCCTATCATCCTGAGAGCCAAGGGGCTTTAGAAAGATTTCATCAGACTTTGAAAAATATGATTCGATCATATTGTTTTGATACAAATAAAGATTGGGATGAAGGCATTCATTTACTATTGTTTGCTGTTAGAGAATCAGTTCAAGAATCTCTGAGCTTCAGTTCCTTTGAACTGGTTTTTGGACATACTGTGCGTGGACCATTGAAGTTGTTGAAAGAGAAACTTTTAACTAATGAAGATACTGAAATCAATCTTCTTGATTATGTGTCTGATTTTAGATACAAATTGTCAAAGGCTTGTGAGGTTGCAAAAACAAATCTGCACTCTGCGCAATATAAAATGAAAGCAAGATATGATAAAAAATTGAAGGAAAGAAGCTTTCAACCTGGCGATAGAGTCTTGGCTCTCTTGCCATTGCCACAAAACCCTCTTCAGGCTAAGTATTATGGTCCCTACACAGTCGATAGGAAAATTAATGACTTGAATTACATTATAAATACTCCTGGGAGGCGCAAACAAAATCAACTCTGTCATATAAATATGCTGAAGGAGTATATTGAAAGAGATAGCCATGCTAAACATGTAATTGGTTTAGTTGTACCTGTCCCACTCAATGAAGGAATATCATCAGATTCTACTGATATTGAAGTGATGACTGATATTGAAATGACGAATCTTTGCAATTCAGAAATTATGAAAAATCTAGACCAGAAACTTTCACATTTGCAAGTGCAAGAAAGAAATGAATTGAAGCAATTATTAATAGAATTTGAGCACTTATTTCCAGATATTCCTACAAGGACAAACAAAATTTTTCATGACGTTGAAATTGAAAATTCAAGACCTATTAAACAACATCCATACAGGATTAATCCACTCAAACAGGAATACTTAAAAAAGGAAATTCAATATTTGCTGGAGAATGATTTTATCGAGCCCAGTAAAAGTGATTGGAGTTCACCATGCATACTTGTTCCAAAACCAGATAAAACTTTCCATATGTGCACTGATTATAGGAAGGTGAACAATGTGACAAAAACAGATTCATTCCCATTACCAAGAATTGACGATTGTATTGATAAAATCGGGAATGCCAAGTATGTCACCAAATTTGACCTTCTGAAGGGATTTTGGCAGATTCCACTGACGGAAAGAGCAAAGGAAGTTTCAGCATTTGTGACTCCAGATGGACTTTACCAATATAAAGTAATGCCGTTTGGGATGAAAGGGTCGCCAAGTACATTTCAACGTCTCATGAATATGATTACTTCTGGTCTAGAAAATTGTGATGCTTATATAGATGATGTCATCATCTACAATGACACCTGGATAGAACATCTAGCAACAATTCGAAAATTCTTTGACAGACTCACTGATGCAGGTTTGACAATCAATTTATCTAAAAGTGAGTTCTGTCGTGCTAGTGTGACTTTCTTAGGACATATTGTAGGACATGGGCAGGTTAAACTAATAGATGCCAAGGTTGAGGCTATCTCTAAATTTCCTGTGCCTGAAAATAGAAAACAACTGATGCGGTTTTTAGGTATGGTTGGATATTATCGTAAATTTTGTTCAAATTTTTCTATAGTAGCAGAACCCCTGACAAATTTATTGAAAAAGAAGAATAAGTTCTTTTGGACTGAAAAATGTCAGGAGGCTTTTGATAAGTTGAAAGCCATACTTGAAACAGCACCGGTTCTTGCAGCTCCAAATTTTTGGTCAATCTTTCAAATTATCTGTTGATGCAAGTGATGTTGGGGTTGGAGCGGTTTTAATTCAAGAGGACAAAAATGGAATTGAACATGCAGTGTGTTATTTTTCTAAGAAATTGAATAAGCACCAGAAAAATTATTCAACAATCGAGAAGGAATGTTTGGCATTGATTTTGGCTTTGCAACATTTTAAAGTTTATTTAAGTTCAGCTCCTTCTTCGATTATAGTTTTTAGCGACCACAACCCCCTTACTTTCATCGGCAAGATGAAAAACAAAAACCAAAGATTATTAAGATGGAGTTTGTTATTACAAGAGTATAATCTTGATATCAGGCACATAAAAGGAAAAGATAATATAATTGCAGACGCTCTTTCCCGTGTATAATAAATTATATTGTGTAATTTATAACCTCAGATGTAAATTGGTTTGTGATAAAAAGAAAGTTTTATCATATAAACCTTTCTTTTTATTTTATGGGGGAAGGTGTTACGGCTATTGGATTTAATTTTATTTATTTTTAATTATTAAATCTAAAATTGTCATTTAGGGTTTAACATTAATTGGGAAATTGTTCTAGAAAGTTCAGCTTAATCACTTTAACTGTAAATAGGCTGACTTAGATTGTAAACAAGTTTTGACCTTGGCTTGTTTGACCTAAATCCTGACCTTGCTTTAGACATTGTCAACAAGCCTCTAAATCTATTGGTCAATTTCAAGGACAACACTTTTATTGAGGGTGGGAAGTGAATGATTTCCTTCTAGAATATTTCATTATTACCTGACCTGGAGAAGGTAGCTTCTTTTCCATGACCTTCCAGACTCACATGATTCCTCTTGTTTACGAGGGAATTACATATATATATAGCTGTATTTTGGAGGCTAACTTTAGTAGAATCATTGGGCTGTAAGAAATTAGTTGTGTTATTTTCTGTTTGAGTTTATTTATTTTATTCTGGACTTTGTGTCAATTCGTTGGAAAAGAAGAATTATTCTATTTATCTGGAAAAGGACATATGTTTCATAATTTCATCAGGATGATTAAAAACAAGAACTGTACCACGTGACATTGTCAGCCATTTTGGATTATTACATCGTCAAGATTCGAACCTGGAACTATTAGAACATTTATTTATCAGGACTTGAAATTCCATTAGTGGATTATTTTGTGAATTCTGTATTTGTTGGATTTGATTCTCTAAAACCGTAAGTTTATTTATTTTATGAAAATAATTGTACTTAATAAAATCATTGTTAAAGTTATACAAGCTTGTTAGTTTTCACTCTTTCTGTGTTGCTGCTTATTCGAGCCTAAGCACGTAACATTATCCTTTATGTAATTGATGACAATTTCTTGGTCAAATGCTGAGATTGATATTACAGTGTATCTTGGTTTCTTTAATAATATTAAAAATCTGACAGGATGTTTGAGCTGTGTATGCATTCTAACTGTGTAGTACTGTTTAACTGTGCATGCATTCCATCTGTGTATGCATTCCAACTGTGTATGCATTTTGTTTATGGATTCAAACTGTACATGCTTTCTAGCTGTATATGCATTCTAACTGTGTAGTACTGTCTAACTGTGCATGCATTCCAACTGTGTATGCATTCTAACTGTGTATGCACTCTGTGAATACAATCTAACTGTGCATGTATTCCAACTGTGTATGCATTTTGTTTATGCATTCGAACTGTACATGCTTTCTAGCTGTATATGCATTCTAACTGTATGCATTCTTACCTTTCTCATTTACATATCTATCTACATTGTATTACATGTATTTACACATATTTCGGCAAATAGTTCACAAAACCTAAAAGTAAATATAAGTTTAAAAAATATAAAACTATTTCCTTCAGATATTCCATATTTTATCTTTTTTTTTGGGATATTATGTTTTAGGAAAACTCCGGTTTCTCAAGGTCAGGTTAAGAGTTCCACTCATCTTGCACTGGGCATGCTGACCTCTATAAAATATGTAAATCCTTGTCATTTATGTACGACTCATGTACATGTATTTGCATATATATGAAGACTCTTTTCAAGCAACTTCTTGTCTGTTGACAGACTAAATTTTAAGTTGTATGGATCAGTAAAGTCTTCATGTACTGATCAATTTCTCCAGACAGGCCAATCCAATGATTTATCATGAGTCTTAATTTAATTATAATTTAATCTTGTGTAATGCATATATAAAATAAAGCAGATGTTGATATGCATGTAACCATAATGGGGATAAACTTATTTTTGTCAACTAGGAAAGTGAAATCTTTAGGGAAAGATGGAATTTTTTTAGTTTTTTACATACTTCATGCAAAAGAAAAAAGATGTTACACATTGTGAAAAACATGGTTATAGAAATGTAGGAAAAATAAACCCAGCCTCATGTGAAAAATACATGTACATATATACTTTTTTTTGTTTCCTCTTGAGACTCCTTGTCTAAAATTACATCTGTTCATAACTGACTATTTTTTAATTATAAAAAATAAATAAATTATGAGACAGTTGTTATGTCTATTGGATTTAAATTATTTATTTTTTAATTGTTAAATCCAAATTTGTCATTTAGGGTGTAATATTCATTAATTGGGAGATTTTTTCTAGAATGTTCAGGCTGACCATCCTTTAACTGTAAACAAGTTTTTGACCTTGGCTTGTCGAACTAATTCCTGACCCTGCTTTAGACATTGTCAACAAGCTTCTAAAACTATTGGTTAATTTCAAGGACAACTTTTTATTTTTAGTTCTTGGGTGTAGGAAATATCTAGAGTATGTGATTTAGTGAAGGCAGTCTCTTTCTGTGACCTTCCATGAACTTCTATCAATTTCTAGAAAATCACGTGATCACTTGTTTACTTAAGAAAAACAGTTATATAGACTGTTGTTTGGGATAGAACAGTTCAGTAGAATCTCTGGGCTTTAAAATTAACTGTTGTGTATTTATGTTTGAGTTATAATTTTAATTATCTTGTTCTGGACATTATGTCAATTCAGTGAAGAAAGAGGATTTATTTATCTATTTGGAAGAGAAATCATGTGCTCATAATTCATTTGGATGATAAAAAAACAAGAACTGCATCACGTGACATTGTCAGCCATTTTGGATTACATCATCAAGATTCGAACCTGGAACTATTAGAACATTTGTTTATCAGGACTCTTGCAATTCCATTATTGGATTATTTTTGTGAATTCTATATTGGATTAATGTTGGATTTGATTCTCTAAAACTGTAAGTTTATTTATTTTATAAAAATAATTGTACTTAATAAATTCATTGTTCAAGTTATACAAGCTTGTTAGTTTTCACTCTTTCTGTGTTGCTGCTTATTTGAGCCTAAGCACGTAACACAGTGTTCTATGTCCAGGTTTGTTATTTTGTTGTTGTGGGATTGGCATGTTTGCTTTAGATTTGAATTTTTCTGTATTCCAAAACAAATGTGAAATAACTGAAGTCAAAGTCAACAAACAGGATCTACTTCTTAAGCAGCTTTTTCAGTGCCATTATTCAGCCTGTTAAGAAATGCACCAATACATGTATTTTCTTGTTCGGAAACCAGTATGTTGATATATATATTAGACATGGCAGGGTTTTAGAACTGAGAGTTGCAATAGAAGCTGAATATGTTCTTGTCTCATATATTTTCTTTTCAGTTAGTATGTAGTGGCCCTTGGTGATCAAGTGGTCTAAGGTGCTTGCCTCTACAGATCACTCGCACATCTTGCCCCCACAGTGAGCTCTAGGCTCAGCCAATGTGGATATTTGAGAAAGCTTGCCAGTAGCTTCCCGTGGGTCATTAGTTCTTCTTGGCATCTTCTGGAGACCTCCTCTGGCCACCATATATAACCTATCATGTGCTTAAAAGTGATGTTTAACCCCACATACCCAAACCATTAAGTGTGTATATCAACAGTCATTTTAAAACTCTTTTTCAATGTATAGCAGTGAACATACCTTAATTTGTAAAGGTGTATTCTAAACCATTATCTTGTTGAGCAGCTTGTATCTTGTTACATGCATCAGTTGGGATAGTTATTTTCACCTTGACTTTTTCATAATAAGTATAACCAAAAATTTTTATTTACATGTATGTCTCAAATGGATTTCAGAAGAATTCATTAGTGTCTGGTTATTTAAGACCTGTTCAGTTTTGCCTGTATCACAGGATCACCTTGAATGAATGGCATAATCATTGAGATCATTGTTTAATAGGGAAAGTGGCCTCATGTCAACTTTATACAGTTATTACCCTCTGCAGACTCGTGGATGTATAATAGGTCCAATGCACCCGTTTGCGTGTCAAAATAGGTTACCACTGGAGGTAAAAGCCACAAGAGCTCATTGGTTAGCATCATGGACTGGTGATCAAAAGATCATGGCACGAATACCACCATTAGATTAAACCAGATGAGCTACATTTGTGTGTCATTGGGCAATGCACATTACTCAAGTAGCCTCAATACTCTTTTGCCGTTTTGTGTTGTTGTGATACAAAACACCAAACCTCCCAAAATCTCATAACACTAAAGTGACTAATTAACCAGTAGCTCTGACATGTTTTTTAGATTTGATAGTAATAACTCGTTGACTTATAATTACTGCAGCCTTATTTTCATGGTGACCACATTGATATAGCAAGACTCAGTAACTTTGATGCATTGTAAAGATTTAGTTAAAAATAGTTTGTTTGTTTATTTGGTTAGGATTTTTAACATAGCTTTAACAATGTTTCAGTTATATTGCTATCATATCTGCAGTGAGGCAGTTTATATGTTTAGCAATGGGGCATCATGCCACAGACATGTAGCATGATGTCCCCACCCAGTCACATTATCTTGAAACCAGGCAGACCAGTCCTAACACTAACCTCTTTGTACTGAGCATCAAGCGAGGAAGCTGTTAGTACCTTTTTTCTAAGTCTTTGGTATGACTTGGCCGGGGATCTAATACGCAATGGACGCTCTAACCACTAGGCCTCTGGAGCGGTTGTTAAAAATCTGGATCTTTTGGAATCACTGAAAAGACACAAAAGTAACACACATATTAAAATGTCTATTTTTTTGTGTCACTTCATTTGCAATTATCTATTCCAACTTGACAGTATATTCAAATACCAGAGAAGTTTGTGAACACATGAATCTGAATAAAAAAATATCCAGCTTAATGTACAATGTAAATATCAGTAAAGAAAAAAAAATGACTTTTAGATTCTCTGTATTTCTTCAATTATGATAAATAAATTTGAAAATTTTACAGAAACTGCACATATGACCTGCCTGTATTTACAAAAGTATTTATGTATTTCTTTATTCCTTCATTCTTCCAATTTTAATGACAGCTAGTTCAGAAACATGTAAACTTTGATCATGAATCTTGTTAAATTAAAGTACATAGACTAAAATTATGTATACCATCACAATTACACAACAGATTCAAATCGTTTTAGCAAATTACATTTAAGTTTGTTGTATGTATGTTAGATACATATATGTATTCTTTGAACCAACAACCTCAAAACAAAGTTGAATATATCACATGTGCATAAAAACTCCCAACAATTCTGTGTTTGTGAAACACATATATCCCTTCACATTATGACTTCTGCATTGAAGTTTGGTGGTAGGTCACTCAGGGTAAGGACTGCCAAAAGGGCAATCTGTATTTGTCTCTTCGTGCCCATTGTAGCTGTTTACATGGCTTGGGGAATTAAGTAGTGTTGTTCTGATTATCGATTATAATCAATCATCAGTTGGTTGAGCAGATAATCGATTGTGAACTCCATAATCGATTGTGTGTAAAGGGAGACTACTTTTTAGGTGCATGCAAAGCACAAAGGTTAGTAAAACTCCCAGCCACTAAAGTTGTCCTGAAATTTATTACTTCCCTTCTCAACTACAAATATGAAACCTTATGATTCATAATTAGGAACATATAGTCATTATTATATGGTCAGGTTGTTAAATTGTTGAGTTAATACATTTAAACACATTTTGTTGATTTGTTTCAGTCAAATTGCAACATCTTTTATAGTATTTATAAACAATGACAAAAAAGAAAAACATGTGCTTCTATACTTTAAATTATAGACACGTCACATGTGAACAAAGAATTTTGGGGGATTGTAGCAGTATTTCAGTTACATATGACTGATCAGCCATAAAAAGTTGTGTTCATTTAACAAAGTTGTAGAACAAAAGTAACACATAATGTAATATTATTGTCAGGTTAAAGTATACATGTCATTAAAAGAGATTACTTCTGTACATATATAAACATATTGAACACTTGATCAAAGATATAACTGTTTAACAAAAATTAAAATTTGCTCTTAGTAACCGATTATAATCGATGATCAGTTGGTTAAGGGGAACCGATTATCGATTATGAATTCTGACCGATTTCCATCACTAGAATTAAGAATGGACCCCAGATTCAAGGTGAATAACGTATTTTCTTGACCAGTAAGCATGTAGATATGGTCATAGTGTGGGTATCACATAAACTTCAAAGTTCATGAGCCAGAGGCTATGACCCTGCTCTTTTCTGAGCTGTTATTGGGTAGTGCAATTATTTTCCTTTTAATGATCAAGATATGGAGATTTGTTAAATTCAGAGTGCTACTGAAAGGTTGGGGTTGGATAATATCTACTGGACTAGCATAAGTGCAGCTTTGCTGGGGTAGAGATAACTTATAATAGTGACATGGTCATTTGCATGTATACATTTGTCTTTTCATGCACAAGTATATATGTGATGTTAAAGCTGTCACTTAGGGGCTAAATCCATAGAGTGTAACATGGATACCAGGGTCAAGATCAGCTGCATGTATAAGTTTGTCTTTCCATGCCGAGTAAATGTGCTACTTGTATATTGTTATAAAGTGGGGACCTCTATATAAGGCTCTAAGTTATGAGTCAGGTGGGGGATAAGAGATGAATCCTTGGGTCAAGGTCAGCTGCATGCATAAATTTGCCTTATCTTGCAGAAATGTATATATACCGAAAAGGTAGGCATCTCAATAGTTTCAAGGCTATGACCAAGTTATCAGGGTAGAGCTCAACAACAGAGTTTCCTTTGTATTTTCATTACCAGTAAGTGTATATAGTGTGGGCAAGTATGGTTAGATTAACTGTCACAATATTCCCAAACTGCTATGAAAGTATATGGATAAGAAAGGCTTAGTCTTCCATAATTCGGAATAGATGTTAAAGGAAACCATACAACTATGTGCATAGTTTCATATTAGTATCAATAAATAATAGGTTTGAATGGTATTTGTTACAAATAATTGAATAAAGACCATAAATGTATTCATTTACATTTATGAAAACATGCTTTTGTATTAACACGTGTAGTTGCAAATTTAGGATATGTACTTAGATTACATGATATATTGTGGTAAATTCATTGATACAAATCTGTCTTTTTTGTACTCCTTACATTTTGCCAAAGAAGTTAAGACAATTTCTTACTATCAAAACCAATCTGGATGGAAATAATTTACTCCCAAATAAATTATTTATGGAATTTAATTTGTTTGATTGCAGATTTTGCACTCCGATTAGGCTAAAGAGGTTTTTGGCTCTATTGGTCATTTACCATAATAGCTTATTGGATATTCTTTTTTATCCTCCTGAATAGAAAGTCATATGACATGGGGTTTTCACCAAAATACTTCTTTTGGTTTGTAGTTGATTCTAAATGAAAATAGTACCACACAGTGGCCATTTTGAAAATATTTTGAAGATTACTTCTCCAGAATGGATGTTGATATCAACATAAGTTTTCATTAAAAGATTACTTGTGATTAGTTCTTTCTAAAGACAGTGTTGCTGACTTGATATCCAGTTTAGTCATCATGTACTCATCTTGAAAATCATGTTATTGCAATTACATCTAATTAAAAAATGATATTGGCTGTTTCCAATAGAAGAATGATATTGGCTGTAAGGGTTTCCACTAGGAGACTTCTCATGATGTCTAGTTAGTTCTATGAAAATGATGCCAATCGGATGTCCAACATTGTTATTGCCACTATTCCTGAAGAAAATGTCATATTGACATGGGGTGTTTACCATAATATTTCTTATAGTGCCTGATTGGTTATAGTTGTAACATATCACAAACCACCACAATTGTCAGTATTCAGTTACCTTAAATTTAAATTATCTTTGTTATAATACAATATATTTCACAATGAATAAGCATTAAGAATCTGATGACACTTGTATGGATGAACAACAGACATTTGGAATTCAAATAAAAATATTCATGTTGCACTTGAATATTACTGAGAATTATGTTAAGACTCGGGTGACTGTTATTAAACTCAGCTGTAAACACCTAACAATCAGCATTGAAGGTCATTGTAGCTTGTTTCTTGATCAGAAATTTGTAGGCCATTCTCATATCATGTAGTAAGACTTGTTGAAGAGATCTTATATTATACACTGTATAGCATTTAGAAAGATCTTAAACTTTAGAAAATCAGTTTTAATTTGCCAGAATTAGTATACCCTTTTGATCTTCAAAAGATTACATTCAATGTATATCCACCCTGTTGTGACAATTAGCTAGCAGTAGTATCGTTATTTTGATATTGTAATTACATACAGGTGAAAAGAAATTGATTGTCAAATACATTTTCTGTTGAGGTCATGGTACTAGTATCTTGATAGGATATTCAAACTTAACACATTACCCCTTGGAGTTTTTTGCTATTTTAACATGAAATATGAGTAGGAAACACATTTTGGGGACTATTTCTGAATACATCCTAATACATTGACTTCCAAGTAATTTTCCATTAGCCAAATGAGTAGTTGTACTAAAAAAATGTTTTCCATTGGTTAGTTTGCTGGTGCGGTGCATGAGCAGAAGGTGAAAAGTTGGAGTTCTTTTCATCCTTTTTCTTTTTGCTTAACGAACCCATAATTATTGCATGGATAAGATTCTTTATTCAAAATGCCCACCTTTCCCTACTCTTTGCACAGCTTCACCTGTCTGCGTGCACTTCAGACCGGTCTGCCTTAGACCAGGTGGCGCATGCAATCATGTACACCTCTGTGATATGAAGTTGATTTCTGTATTAGTTTCTTTTAAGAAATAATGAAAAAGACAGTGTCCAGTTCAAAGCATATTTAGTAATTTTATAGCTGGGTGATTGCTATTTCAAAACTGGACTAAAAGAAAGACCAAATGTGGAAATATATTGGATTAAACTTTCTGGCACAGGTGATTCACTTTGGCATTACTTTCTGGTGGAATTAATATTTGACAGCGGTTGACAGATGTTTTGAAACTCTGGTCGATTGACTCATTAAGACTTTATGCATTTTGAAATGACCCCTAATATATACCATGTTCTTATTAACTTGATAATGACACATATCATTTCAAGAGTACCCAAAAAAGGTTGAAGTTGAAATGGCCAGGTTTTGAGGAATGCAACTATTCCAAATTAGCTTGTGAGTTGGAGTTTGTATTTCAGGTGATAATACTAGGTTTTAAGTTGTTCCCATATAAGCTAATTCATCATTGCATAGTTTATATCTCCTTGCATACTGTATGTACAGCAAATCCATTATATTATTTTAATGCTAGTAGTCTTTTCTTACCATACTGTACTAGACTAATGCATTAGTACTCCATAACATTTTTTATGGTTGTCATTGACAACTGTAAGATTAATAAAATCATATTGGGACAGATTTCTATGTCAATTTTACCATACAATTGTATTGTTGCATGTTTATAATACATAACACTCCAATATCATAAAGTTTATTTCTGTGCAAAATATGAGATTTGATAAAAAAAATATATATTCAGTTATCAGTCTGATTTAGGGAGCTTATTGTAACTGGATGTTTTATCATCAGTAACCTGACAGAATGTTATGCGTAGCTAATTAGGGAGAAATCGCTTCCTCTTTCTCGGGGGGGGGGGGGGGGGGGGGGCCTGAGTGGCCTAGTGGTCTAAAGTGCTGTCTATTACAGATCACTGCCATTTCACCTCTGTCTGCATGGGTTCGAGTCTAAGATTCAGCTAATGTAGTTATGTGAGAAAGCTTGCCGGTAGCTTCTTGTTTGTCGGTGATTCTTTCCTGGGTTTTTCCGGGGTTCTTCCTCCACCAATAATACTGGCCACCATGTATAGCCTATTGTGTGGTGAAAAAATGGCATTAAACCCTAAAAAACAAACAAATAAACTTTCGCTTCCTCCAACGACCAAGAGGGAGAAGTGTCAGCTCACAGAAGACAGTTTGTTTGCATAGAAAAATAATTTTCTTTATGCACTTAATTTCAGTTATGTATGTATGTATGTATGTATGTATGTATGTATGTATGTATGTATGTATGTATGTATGTATGTATGTATGTATGTATGTATGTATGTATGTATGTATGCATGCATGCATTTATGTATTGATATGTGTGTGTGTATGAGCATGCATGCATGAATGTATGCTGGATAAATTAATAAAAAATGAACTTTGCAATGTCAATTTGTACCATGCTTCAGTATAAGCTGTCCTTTATGTCAGGTCTATTTTATTGTTACACAGTATATTGAGCAATTTTGATGTATATATAAATGACCAACTGTGATGAAACCTGTCTCTATTTACCTTGCAATCCAATTGTGAGATAAAACTAAACGACCATCTGTGATTAAGCCATTTACTTTGCATTCCAATTTTGAGATAAAACTAAATGATCATCTGTGATTAAGCCATTTACCTTGGATTCCAATTTGGAGGTGTATATAAATGACCAACTGTGATGAAACCTATCTTTATTTACCTTGCAATCCAATTTTGAGGTGTATATAAATGACACATCAAAACTGGCAAAGAAGTGAAATGATCCTGACTGGTTACAGGGTCCATTTGCAAAGTTCATTAAAGCCACACATCAACAGTCAACAATTTATTCTTGGCAGTCTAGCCCTCAAAATGGGTGCTGCCAAATCCCAAGGAGGGGAGCTTCCCCCCCTTTTTGAAGGGTAAGGACCAGGACAGCCAGAGACGCTCATTCTCTTTCCAGCAGAGTGTAATTCTTCAATTGGTTTCAGTAGGTGTCAGGCTACACCTCTTTTCCAGAAGTTTGGTCTGACATCACAAATTAGGATGGGTCTTTTCTATCATGACAGGTAGGCACCAGCTTTAGTTAATTATCTTCTTATAAGGGGCCCCGAGTGGCCGAGTCGTCTAAAGCGCTGTCCATTACGGACCACTGCCATTTCACTTCTGTCTGCATGTGTTTGAGTCTAAGATTCGGCAAATGTAGTTATGTGAGAAAGCTTACCAGTAGCTTCTCGTGGGTCGGTGGTTCTTTCCGGGGGTTGTCCGGGTTCTTCCTCCACCATTAATACTGGCCGCCATGTATAGCTTATATTGTGCTGAAAAATGGCATTAAACTATAAAACCAAAACAAAACATCTTCTTATAACAAGGTCCTCCATGTTCACCACCAGTTCAAACTAGTGCTATTAAAGGATGAGTTACCCTTCCTTGATCCGAAGGTTCTGGTACCAAGTGTAAGGGAAAAGTTTCATCTAATTATCAGCCTTCCCTTCCTAAACAGGTTTCAGCAGGAGGTTGCTTTCCAAATGGAGACCACAGTTTCAGTCAGTAATGCCATAAGACTTTATGACTTGTCATTCTTGGTTGGTCCTCAGATTACATACTTTCACATCCCAATCTCTCCTCCTCACAGGCTGTACCTCTAGTTTCGCTTGGAAGTTTTTCATTTAGCACTCTCTTTGAGCCTCCAAACTTAGTGTTTACAAAAGTCATGAGAGTTAAAGTTACAGTCCACTTAAAGGTCAATGGATGTTCCATTCCTCATATATTTTGATGATTGCTATCCAGAATCCCACAGATTTAATCTGTCTTGCTGTTGGTCCACAGTCCTTTAACTTAAACTTGAGAAATCACTTCATCTCAAGATTTCATGTTGAGTAGATAATATATAGCATTGGGTATTGAATTAAAAATCATCTTGCGAAATATCGCAATATTAAGCAATATATTGCAATATATTGATTTAAGAAAGAATTCCAGATTACTGTTAATTTATTGAAATAAAATCAATGCAAACTGCCAAAAATTACTTAAAATTATTTAATTACTTAATTAAAATACAGTAGAAAAATTAATAAAATGCAGTACAGTTGTTGTAATCTAGCACAGAAATAAAGAGTTACAATTTAAGTTATTTGTCTGAACAGTTCACAGTTTGTGATTTGCTTTTTGATAAACATAAAATGCATAAAACTTGGTCTCTTCATTGTCACTTTACCCTGTATAGTTCAGACTGAACTGCGTTGAAAATCACATGTTGGAACTTACTTTACATTGTTTTTAAGAAGATAAGAACATTAGCATGATTTGGTTTTAGGTCTGAACGTTGTGCATTTACTATATCTCCTGTAGTGGAGAACACAGTCAAAAGGGACACTTGTTGCTAAGGATGGACAATAAGGATTTAGCATGCTTAGCTAATCTAGGAAATCTCTGCTTGTGATTTTTTTCCACCATTGAAGAGGATTTGAATCCAAAGCAATCGGCGGAAACACTCTATAATTCGTATGCTCTTCATCTAGTTCATCCATTTGTGTTTTTGAATTCTCAACACCAGTTATGTAGACATCACCTAGAAGTTCTTGCATGTCAGCACATTTACCAATGTCTGACTTGAGCTTCTTGCACACATAGTTGGCACACAGCAATTGCCTCATCAATTTTCCCATCCCTTTTACACTTTCTTAATGCTATATGAATCCATATGGCAGACCACGCTTTTAAATTTTGCACCCGGTCATACTCAGCCAGTCTAGAAATACTTGTAGCTCAAGGTCAATGTCAGTTAGTCATCAATGTTAACATGGTGCTTATTTGTTTACAAAGAGAAGTAAAAGTTTCAAAAGGATGAAGATTCTCAAAAATGTAACTTCCGATTATCCATGTTGCAACTGCTTAGGAAATGAGAAAGAAATGTTACTGAAGCTTATTAATTTAAAAAAATAAAACGGTTCATTTGCTACTTATCAATATTTACATCAATATCACACTATTAAGAAAGTTATATTGTGATAATTGTCTCATTGGTTTAATACCACAATATACTGTTATTCGATATTATAACTTGCCTAATCAGGCAATCAATATTTCTCAGGACAGAGCAGACATGATTTTGACCATGTAGTAGGTGCTGAAAACCTAGACCATGTTGTTGGCCTGTCCATTCTTTCTCTGCTGGAGACTTTGCAGTCCTCAGTAAACTTGGCTCATCTAGGAAGACTGCACCTGTTTCCTGTTCAGTTTCTCCTTCTGATGAATCTATCCTCCACTCAAAGAATTTGAAAGTGAGAGCAGTTTTATTTTTTCCTTTTATGTTTGTAGCATTTGCAAAGGTTGGGGTGTGGTACTTCCAATATATTAATTAAAATATTATGGAAGTTCCACCCTGGCTTGTGAAGTTATAAAGTTAGATTAATGATGAAATAGATGTACAGCTCTGAGCACCCAGTCAGAACACAAAGATGAAATTCAAATAAAACAATTTAATAAAGGGGATAATTTTAATGATAAACTCAATCACTCGTCCTCCAAGTGATAGCCTACTTCATCTTGTGATTTTCAGTGTGAGTTCAATTTTCCCCTGGCCTTTAGTTCTACTCATCTCTTTATTCATTCCTCCCACTCCTCCTGGACTTCACCTCTCCCGACTTCTCTCCTTCCTTCTCTTTTCTTCCGTCTCTCTATTGGAGACATGGGGACCACTATCACTGGTCTGTCCCTTGAAGCTTCCTCTCCCGACCTCTCTCCTTCCTTCTTTTTTCTTCCGTCTCTCTATCGGAGACACTGGGACCACTGTCACTAGTCTGTCCCTCTAAGCTTCCTTTAGAAGCTACACTTAGAATCCTATCCTAAGGTTTTTCCCCTGCCAATAACGCATGGCTGATTGGAGTTGCTATATTCTGGCAATCATCCTAGAGAACTAAATCTTGCTGGCAGGTCTAAGGATATCATACTTAGCCCAAATCAGGGTCCCGTCCCTATCTCGATTCTGATTGGGTAGCGCTGTGGCCCTGTCCAATCAACTAAGCGACCAATTAAACCTGGCTGTCAGTCTGCATATCAAGAAGATAAGGCACATCCACTCCTTCAGGCAACTTCTTTGATATGCACAAGCGCTCCCACACCAATGTGATAATTGCACTTCTGACGGTCTTGGTTGGGCTTCCCACCCTAGGCATGGCAAACTTACGTAAGGGATAGTGTTAGCCTGCGGTCATGTTTAACAATAAACAATGGCTTGTCCGAATTACTTTGATTATACATGGTTCTAGTTCAATTTTGGGTCGGGCAAAACGCCACAATGTTGTATTCACAAAGTAAGGGGTATCTGAGTGGTGGTCATTATAACTTAAGTTTTATTCAGCAGTTAACATATTTTATCAAAAAAGTCAGTCAGTGAGTAATATCGTAAAGCAATTATCATGACCTTGTGTTTTGAAATTGAATGTCTCATCTGCATCAGGATATTTTAAGTGTACATTCGTCTTTTTTTCATTAATTACTCACTACATCATCACTTTAATCAGATTATAATTAACATGACCAGAATGAATAATAGAAGATTTCTGTTCCATCTTATTGATTAAGGGTGTTATTTCATGCAACAACTAATCAAGTTTAGGTCAGGCCACAATGATGGCTCAACATGCAAATGCTATCCAGTTTTGAATTTGAGTGTGCAGTATATTGCAATATATAAGATCCCTGCTATTAAAATCGGAGATGTTTTTGCTATAATTAAAAAGAAATACTATTCTGTAATGGAAGATTCATTATAATCTTATTGAATCAATTGTTGAGCATTTATAAATAATATTGAAAACCATGATATCTTGTTCTCAGTACATTTAAACCAATAACATGATTACTAGGAGAAGCATACAATTGCTAAAATCACATGGAGATTGATAAATTATGGATTGTTGTTTTTTTATGCTGTAGTCTGTCCATTTAGAAGAAGCATATATTTATGTAGTTAAAATATATTACAAAATATTGTGCAGTAGAATATCTTATGATTGAAATGAGACTATATTTACAGTGATACATGGTTACAGGGTGGTATTTACAATATCTCTAAGCTGGTCAGTGTGTCTAAATAAGTATATTTTAAATGTATATATAATAATATATTTAAGTGAAATATTTGAGAGAGGATCAATTGAGTCACCTAGTTACTGCATTTGCTGTATCACCTTATTTCTCAACAATAGTTTTTAATGTTATGTCAAGAAATAAACTGAAAGATTCAATTTTATAAGCATCAGCAATTGCTAAAAATAGTAGAATCTCCTACATTTTGTACTTATTACCTAAAGTGGTATATATATAACTCACTTGGACAAGGACCATGCTACCATAAAATCTCATGGCCTTGCATTAATCATATATCCATACATCTATTGTCTGTTATTAGTCTGTCTGTTAACATTTGTTAGTTTGTACCATGCATTTCTAGTCTGTACATCTGTACGGTTAACAATGATATTTTGTACTGCACATCTATCACTTGGTCTGACCGCTCCGGCGGCCTAGTGGTTAGAGCATCTGCCGTGAGAGCAAGAGGTCATGCGTTCGATCCCTGGTCGAGTCATACCAAAGACTTACAAAAATGGTACTAACAGCTGCCTCGCTTGATGCTCAGCATTAAGAGGTTAGTGTTAGGACTGGTCAGCCTGGTGTCAGGATAATGTGACTGGGTGGGACATCATGCTACATCTCTGCAGCATGATGCCCCAGTGCTAGACATCACTATAAACTGCCTCACTGCAGACATCATAGCGATATGACTGAAAAATTGTTAAAGCTACGTTAAAAATCTTAATAAAACAAACAAAATCAATCGGTCTGTCTGTTAACATTTACTGTTTTATGTCACACATTTGTTTATTGCATGGTCTGTCTGTTTAGATTGATATTTTGTACCACACATTTATCTATTGGTCTGTCTGTTAACATTTGCAGTTTTGTACCACACATCTGTCTATTGGTTTGTCTGTTATG
Organism: Unio delphinus; assembly: GCA_029339505.1. Lineage (NCBI taxonomy): Eukaryota > Metazoa > Mollusca > Bivalvia > Unionida > Unionidae > Unio > Unio delphinus. Next base: position 2,596,199 of record JAQISU010000054.1, read on the forward strand.
ATTGATATTTTGTACCACACATCTATCTATTGGTCTCTCTGTTAACATTGATATTTTGTACATGTATCACACATCTATCTATTGGTCTGTCTGTTAACACTGATATTTTATATCACACATCTATCTATTAATCTATGTTTTAATGTTTGCTGTTTTGTACGACACATCTGTCTATTGGCCTGTCTGTTAACATTGATATTTGTATCACACTTCAATCTTTTGGTCTGTCTGTCAACACTGATATTTTGTACTTGTATCACCCATTTGTCAATAGGTCTTGTCTGTTAACATTTAATATTTTGTACCACACATTTATCTATTGGTCTGTCTGTTAAGATTGATCATTTTTGCCATATAATGTAGTTCTATCTGTTAACATCACTATTTTGTATTTTAAATTTGTTCATGTAGCCATCTGACCTCATTCGTCGCTAAGGTTCCAAAATGCTAACCTTATATAGACCATGGCAACATCTATTGGAAGTCATGAGTTGCCTCCCTTAATATATATATATATATATATATATATATATATATATATATATATATATATATATATATATATATATATATATATATATATATATATATATATAGTGCAAACTAATCAATCAATGTAATAGCTGTGCTTTGAACATCAGCTGAAAATGGTGGAGGTAATTGATTTCTGCAGGATACTTTGTAAGTTTAACATCAAAAGTATGACTATGTACCAAAGAGAGGATTACTTGTGTATTTGCATGAAAGGTATTTGTCCAAACACAGACCTGCAGTGGGAAATTGCCAAGTCCATTTAGGTTGTGTGCTGAATTCCTTTGTCTTGATCATGTAAGAACAGCAACCAAATTAGAACAACTTGATTTTGATTGTATGCTGTGGCTTGCTGCTGCATCCAATAAAATGTACAGACCTGAAGCACAGAAATATCTGCTCGATTCAAATAGTTGTACATGGGGTTAATATATTAGAACTTTGGCTAGTAAATATGTCTTACCTGATTTATGTTCATAGAAGCTTTCTACAGCAGTATGGCTCAATAGCAGACATGGTCTGATCTGAAATATATATGCTGATGACACTCAAATATACAAGTCTAGCCACCCAACTGAAGTTGATGCTACCATCCATGGAGTAGAGAAGTGCATTTCTGATGTGAAATCATGGATTACATGTAACAAGCTGCAGATGAATGATGATAAAACTGAGGCTATGCTGATCAGAACACAAACACTTTCTCATTCACATGCATATGGCAACACTGGCAATGCAGTCTTATGACTTCCGTAGCAATTAGGTGGAAATCTCAATTTCAACATTTTCTCTAGGTTATGGCTGAGCCAGTCAGTCATGGTAAAAATGTATATAAGGATGCAGTATCAAAACAGGGTGGCTCCCCAAACAACAATGTATCTTCTGTCTTTATGACCATAAAGAAAACCAATTTTCAACTTGCATACATACATATTTATAAACTGTATTATAGTAGCTGCAGTTAAAGTACATATTTGTAGGGTTTGATCCAAAAGATGCAGGTAATTCAATACTTTAGGTGAAGTAAATATTAAACAATTCATTGTGAAACATGCATACAGTAATTGAATTTCAAAAGCCATGTAATATGATCAATTAAATCCTTTTAACAATTTAAGTTTAATATTTATTTACTTATTTTACATTGCTTTTTTCAGTGTGAACTTAAATCATTTAATAAATACCATTTTTACAGTCTATTCTCATGTCTGACATTTCTATATAAAAAAACGGGTAACAGTATCTTAAGAGTTCTTCTTAAATGGAATCCATTTTCTGGAAAATTACCTTGATCTTATGTTTTCAGTGGCAACAGATGGTATTGTATAAAGGAGAATGATTTTGGTTTGTAGATTTGTCAACAAAAATTAATAATGATTTATGTAGTATTTTCCCAAAAAGTATTCCCTATTAAATATGAATGAACCCTGATTGATTTGAGATGTTGAAATATTCTCCCTTCCAGCACCATATAATGCTTTACAATGAAACCTGAAGTTATGGGAGCAGCTTGAAGACATCCATTAATATGAAGTAGAAGTGATACTGAGGTCCCCTTGCATTAGTCGTGTATCAATACCAAGTAAAAAAAGTCCCCATTTTAGTACATTTGATAATTTATCAAGATTATGCTGTCTTTTGGAGTCCTTTTAGAAAGCTAATTAAGTCCTCTAGCTGTCCAGTGTGAGGCTTGATACTAAATCTTGTCCATGTATCTAAGGCAGTAAGTCATAATATACTTTTAGAAATTCTAGCTAAACATATGCATTGTATCTACATGTATCATGTGCATCAATTTTCCAGCCTATATTCAGACTTTTGATTTCAATTGAAAATATTGATCATCAAACTTCAGGATGTAATTTTTACTATCTTCGTAAGATACAGAAAGCCCATAATAATATTTCAGTGTATATAACCTCACTTATAAATTGGGTCAAATTGCAGACAGATAGACCCTGATCTGTCATTACATAATGTATCTACAGATTAGGGTCTATGTTGTTTGTTTTACTGATAACTTTTAACATACAACATTGACCCAGATCTGGCAGTGTATCATGTGATAGCAGTTCTGGTGTCAATGCATTGTGTATGAGGATCTGACTTGTAGGTGACTTTGTATATACTTACATTTTACTTAAATTTTAAAAAATCTGTGGTGTTCTTGGGCATTTTTTTTTGTCATAGACCACTCCTGTTTATCTTTATTAATGTTGTTATCTGGGTTGAATTTGAGACTTATAATCTTTTCAGTAAACCAAATCAGCCATTGATTGGTTCTAGATATTATCTGTATTTGTCACAGAAAGTGTCATTTTAAGAATACTTATATAATTTATACTAAAGGTGTAAACCCCCCCCCCCCCAGTTTTTATTGCTTATAATGAATTATTGAAAATTGAATGCTTGTTTTTTTTCTATTTATAATCATTCTACATTTATTTGGATTTTTTGTGACACTGCAGTACTCCACTGTAAATATTTGGAAGGAAATCCTGAATAATAAGCTATTGCTTACAATCATTGACAGGCTTAGCTCATTGAAGACAGACAGAACCTAACTCATTACATTTTTGTTTTGGAATTATGATAACCTCAAAAACTAAAACCAGTTGTGAAGAGTTTTGAGTTATATTAATATTTTTTTTAAAATGATTACTATTAGAATAAACATTACTATTCCTTTTCTAAAAATATAACTGAAACAATTTGGAACTTGAAAATGTTATGGGATCCATGATTCATTTTTGAGAAAAATGTGATAAAAATAATCTCTCTATATCCATGCAGCTATTGAAAGGTGTCGTTTATATAGAGGTTTAAATAAAAATTAAAAGAAGGACCCCCCCTCAACATCCATTATTGGCAGGTGTCATTAAGGTATACAGGTTTAAAAAGTAATTTTCTATGACTTGTTTCACTGTAGATATTGACCTTTGTAGAGATGTACTCAAATATATTATGGTCATTATAATTTCTTTTGTCTTGTGAGACTTAAACAAAACTCTTGGAAGCAATTAAATTTCCAAAGATAAAAGTATTTTATAGGTGAGTTATAGAATATATATGTATATTTTATAAAGTTATAGAATATCAACGTATATTTTATAGATGAAGTCATAGAATATATATGTATATTTTATAAAGTTATAGAATATCTATGTATATATTTTATAGATGAAGTTATAGAATATATATGTATATTTTATAAAGTTATAGAATATCAACGTATATTTTATAGATGAAGTTATAGAATATATATGTATATTTTATAAAGTTGTAGAATATCTATGTATATTTTATAGATGAAGTTATAGAATATATATGTATATTTTATAAAGTTGTAGAATATCTATGTATATTTTATAGATGAAGTTATAGAATATATATGTATATTTTATAAAGTTATAGAATATCTATGTATATTTCATAGATGAAGTTATAGAATATCTATGTATATTTCATATGAAATTATAGAATATCAATGTATATTTTATAGATAAAGTTAAAGAATATCTTTGTATATATTCTATAGATGAAGTTATAGAATATCTGTGTATAATATATTTGATAGAAAAAGCTATAGAATATCTATGTATATTTTATAGATGAAGTTGTAGAATATCTATGTGATTTTTAAAAAAAATGATGTAATGGCAATAATAAAATAAAAACCATGTACATGTATGAATTTAGATTGTTCTTATGGTTTTAGTTGTATACATTTTCTGTTTCAGTTGGCAAACAGCAAGCATATGCTTAATAACTCCAGACCTGGAACATATCCCCACCTGATACTGCGACTTAAACAAATTCAGGTAAGTATGTTGCAGTTATCAACTAATATTTACAAACTCTTTTAGCTTATACTTCTTATCCCAAGTTTTTATTGGGAGGGGGAACCATTTAGGAATTCTGATTATCTGTCTGTCCATCACTTGTTAGTGCAACTTGATCCTGTTAAAAGGTCTTGAAGACACATATTAAGCTTACATGTTTTAATGGATGAACATTAAAACAGTAAATTTTACAGTTATGACCAGAAAATGTATATATTAACAAAACACTTTCTTAAACATTTTCATTTGGAGTTATTGCTCCTTTTGTATGCTGACCATTTGTCTGTCCATCAATTTTCATCTGTCCACTAATTTTCCTTTTCAGCACAATAACCTCGGTTTTGCATCTCCTACAGTTCTCAAACTCTGGATGGCTTGTGCTTTAGGTTGAAAAGAACCCTATCAAGTTTGAGGTCAAAAGTCAATGTTTAACTGTGTCTGCAAGAAGTAAAATAGTTTCCATACCATAACATTAGTTCTTCATCACAGAGCTGAACCACACTTTTTGGATCTCGTTTACTTAGGATAGATATTGAAGCCTGTTGACATGGGGGTCCAAAACATGAATAATGGTTTCTGCACAAAAATACCAGTTTTAAAACATATAACCTTCATGAAAAATTGTGGATGACTTGCATGTTGGTTAAGGAAGAAGCTAATAATTTTGGGGTTAAATGGTCAAAGATCAATGAATGTCACTTGGATTACAGGAAGAAAAAAGGGTTTTCAATAGCAACTTTATTTCAAAGTCATTTAGTTTGACCAAAGTTTGTGGCAGTCTTGCCCTTATGGTATGGAAGAGGCCTATTGATTTTATGAATGTAGCTCCTCTTGCAATTTTGTCTGGATTTCTGTGAAATGTAGTACAGATTATCATCATTATTTTACTGACAGATTTCAGAAGGATTATACCCGGTTTTGTTCCTTCACTTCTATCATTGGGTAGGAGGTACATTTGTGTAAGCAAATTGCTCAACAATCATATATTTCTTTTCATTTTGTTCACAATTTGTTTATACAGAATTCTCATCTCTAACACTATTAAGGGTAACAAGAGCTGTGAGAAATTCCGTTTTGTCAGCTGTTTTTCAAACAATGTTTTTTGTTGCTTTTATCCTTATGTTTTCAAAGAAATAACACACTTTTAACATTCACGAGGAATATGAAACTTGTATGCATAGATGACACATAAATCTAACTAATGCAAGTAACATGTTATTGTCATAATTTAAATAACAAATAGGTTTTCATTGAACAATAGTAATGTATATTAAAAATGGTAAATAGAGTTGGTTAGTAACCACATGATCTTTCTACACAAGGGGATTATAATAAAATCCTGTACAATAAATATTCAAATAAAATTAAATAATTATTTCCATTCTAAATAATTTTGGCATATGTAGATTAGCATGAAACTGTAAATACACATCTATCCTATGGTCTAGTAAGTCATAAATGAAAATTTTGCCACTCAAACCTTTAGTATAGGCATCACAGTCATGAAAACTGTTAATATCTTCCTGAATGGAAAACCATAATGACATGGGGTTTTCACAACAAAACTTAGTATGATGTCTGGCTGGTCTTATAAGAAAATAGTGCCAAATCAGACATCTTGAAAATTGTGTTAATGCTACTCCACCTGAATTGATATTATAATGGGATTTTCCCCAGAAGACTTCCTTTGACGTCGAGTTGGTCTTAAATGACAAGACTGCAAATCTGCAATCCAATATAGCTGCAGCAGTTTGATCCAGATTGAACCGGTTAAAACCGGTCAAAATAGCCTTATTCTATTTAGAATAAATTGGTTTGAACCGGTTTATATTTAAATATTTACTATTGAAACTGTTATTACTATTCTTCTTTAACAAAAGTACTGTTGCCATGGGGTTTTCTTCTGAAAACTTTTCATGATGTTTGGTTGTCATGAATGAAAATGGTGCTGATCAAACTGCCCAATCTGTTTTTTATTTTTCGTTTTGAATGAAAATAATTGCTGTGGAGTTTTCACCTGATGATTTCTTATAACATCTATTTAGTTCTAAATAGAAATGCCACTGATCTGATGTCCAATATGGCCATCACAGTAAAGTAACCATCTAGAAAAGATTGTTATCACAATCCTTCTAAATTTATAGTCTTATCAACATGGAGTTTTACAAGATGCTTTATTATTATGTCTGGTTGGTCCTAAATAAAAATGGCATCATTCACTATGCTTGCCACAGTGGCCATCTTGAAAATCTTTTTACCACTATTTCTTCAGAATGAATAATCATATCAGCATGAGGTTTTGCTGTAAGTGTAAGATTTCTTATGATGTCTGGTGAAAATCATAAATGAAAACAATCTGACTTCTAATATGGCTGCCACCATAGCCATCTTAAAAATCAAAAGTTTGAACATATTACCTGACCGAAAACTGGATCCAACAAAATCAAACACAGAGGAAAATAATCAACTAATATCTTTAATGCCATTCACGCATGACACGGTGTTAGGCACAAAATGATTAAGACAGGTCTACTGTATGACAATATCTCAAATATGGCAAATAAAAATCATTATTTGAAAACACATTCACTTGAGTGTAAGTGACAATCTTTTCAACAGCTCGGATTACAAAAGTATCCTTGTTATTTACCTGCAGACATCAATGCTGGTTTATATTAATTACAGCTGCAGATGCCAAGGAAGTGGTGGAAAAACGCAACTGGCAGCCAGCAGTAAACTTCTTCTCTAAACTTACCAACAGGATATCAGATGAATGTTATTTTTAATACATGTATAAAGCAAGATGGCCTTGGAAGGTGACTTTGGACTCTGAAGCTGTTTTTCTTAAAAATATATCAATACAAAGTTTAGTTGATTGCGAAGCAAGCTGATAATGGAAGCCAACTATGGATTCTTTTAGGTGTGCCCAATTTTTTTTTTTTTAATATAAAAAGACGGTTGGGATATGGAAACTTTGTTTCCTTTTCACCAGTATTGACATAAATTTTGTAAATAAATTGAAACTATGGAGCAATTTCTAAAGTGACTCAAAATAATGCTATTTGTGTGAACATCGATGACCAAGCATCATCCAGAAGGTCATAGCTGCCAACCCCCGAGTGCAAAAATACTGATTACTTGTGACAAAAATACTGATTTTCAGGACCAAATACTGATTTTTAAATTTTAATGCATATGTATCTATTTACAACATATACAACCATCAGTAAAGTTGGACAGTGCCTTACATAATTATTTAATGTCAAAGATGCATGTGTTGCACATTTGTACCTTCTGGAGTTGCACGTATTCCATATGGGTGCTCATTCAAAAGGTGCAAGAGTGCAACACACTCAAACACAAGCTATTTATAGGAGCCCTTCCCATGCCTTTTTTTTTTTAATCATTGATTCCAATGTACCAATTTTCATTTATTATCTCAATTCTGTAATTTTCTTATTGAAATGTTTTCGTTCAAGCATAAGAATTATCTTTTGCGATTTTAATGTCTGAAAAACTTGTGCAAAATAAATCGCCAACATTAGTAACTGAAAAAGGAAGGTTTATTTCTAAAAGAAATTAAAAATTATATTTCGATCGATGTGCATTAAGGTTCTCTCTGTCATTTATCTACGTCGTAAGTTCAGGCTGAGTTGTGTGTGATGAAGCAGGAAGCTGATGTTTATTAGCTTTTTCGTGCTCTTGCATTTCATGGGCGCCTCCGTGCCCAATAGCGAAATCACGTTACACAATTTACAACAACAGTTTTTCTCCTTTACTTTACGGTTTCACAAATCTATATAAGACGGCACAAATATCCTTCCAGTTGTCTCCTATTTCTTCTGGAGAAAATTCTGAATATTCTGCCTTCGAATTTATCATGATTAGAAGCTGAATATTACGAAGACTAGATACAGCATCAGCGGTAACTATTGCGAAATCCAATATGGTGGATAATGACAGGCCTGGTAGCCTCGATTTCGAATGAACCAATCGTATTGTAGAACTGTATTTGTATATCAATCAATCAATCAATCCTCTCTGCGCCGTCTGGTGCTTGAGGCAACAGCAAGGGAGCACCATTTCCGTCTGTCGGCAGCTATTGCAGGGGCGGTCTGATAGGTGAGGCCTCTGGTCTTAAGGTCTCTCTCCACTGTTCGTCGCCAGGTCTCTTTGGGTCTGCCACGGTTCCTTTTACCCTGTGGGATCCATCTCAGTGCCACCCTTGGTAGTGAGTCAGGAGGCATTCTGCAGACATGGCCGAGCCATCTCCATCGCCGAGTTGAAATGATCTCAGAGATGGTGCTTGCACCCGCTCTGTGCCGAAGTTCCTCATTTGAGATCATGTTTGGCCAGAAAATCCTCATGATGCGTCGCAGGCATTTGGTTTGAAACACTTCGAGCTTGTGTTCTATGTTCGCAGTGGACTTCCAACACTCTGAGCCGTACAAAAGGACGCTCAACACGTTGCTCTTGAAGATACGGATCTTTGTGTGGACACTGAGGTTTCTTGTCCTCCATATGGGCTTCAGCATTGCGAAGGTCTGGTTGGCCTTGCCGATTCTTGTGACGACTTCCCTTGTGCTATCTCCATCCGTGGCGACCTTGCTACCCAGGTAAGTGAAATCGTCTAGTTCTTGCAGAGGCTGGTCATTGATGGTGATTGGGTTGCCCACTCTAGTATTCTTCCTCAAGACTTTTGTCTTCCCTATGTTGACTCGAAGACCTATGGTATTTGCTGTCTGTACCAACTGTTGTGTCTTCTGTTGAATATCCTGGTGTCTGCTTGCCAGCAACCCGATGTCGTTGGCATAGTCCAGGTCATCCAGCATTGAGGTCAACGTCCATTGTATTCCATGCCTCTTGCCCTCTGTGGTGCGGCGCATGATCCAGTCAATGGCCAGTGAGAAGAGAATTGGAGAGAGAATGCATCCTTGCTTCACTCCGGTTTCCACCTTGAATGGTTCAGTGAGTTGGTTGTTGTGGATTACTCTGCACTCAGAGTTTTCGTACAGGGACCTGATGACATTGACAATTTTCTTGGGGATGCCATAATGTCGTAGGATCCTCCACATAGAGTCTCGGTGCAGGCTGTCGAAAGCCTTCTCAAAGTCCACAAAGACCACATAAAGGGATCCATTCCATTCATGAGACTGCTCAAGTATCTGCCTCAGTGTGAAGATGTGGTCGATGCAAGATTTGCCTTTCCTGAAGCCTGCTTGTTCCTGGCGTAGGATGCCGTCCACAGCTGTTGTGATGCGTTGAAGAATGATGCGGCTAAAGATCTTACTGGAGAGGGATAGCAATGTGATTCCTCGCCAGTTGTTGCAGTTTCCCAGATCTCCTTTCTTGGGAAGTTTAACTATGATTCCGGTTTTCCAGTCATTTGGTGCTTTTTCACTATCCCATATCTTTTGGAGAATCTGGCAAAGAAGCTTCGGCGTCTCTGTGTCTTCTGCCTTCAGCATCTCGGAACACACTCCATCATCGCCAGGTGCCTTTCCATTCTTCAGCTTGTGAATGGCCTGCTTGACCTCCTCAACAGTGATGTCGTTGCAATTGATGTCAAGGTCCTCCTCTGCTTCAGGAATGTCAGCGAGTACGGGTGGGTCTGGGCGATTCAGGATATACTCGAAATGTTGCTTCCATCTTTCCATCTTCTCCTCCTCCACTGTGACATAGTTTCCAACTTCGTCTCTCACTGGAAGATCGTGGTGCTGACTATAGTCGCCCTTCAGTTTCTTTGTGTTTTGATACACCGTTTTCATGTCTTTCTGCCCTGCTGCTACCTCTGCCTCCTTGGCTAGCCTCTCTGCAAATTCTCTCCTGTCTCTCCTTGCTGATTTCTTCACCTCCTTGTCTTTTCCTCCATACTCCTGCATAATTCTCTATTTGTATATACATGTGCTATATTCTGTCAAAAGAGAACTGAGAGCGCGTCCTAAACTGACAATTCCAACGAAATTTTATTATTATTTTTTAAAATAAAAAACGTATTTTTTGCAAAAAAAACGTACACCCGTATTCAGGTCCAAAATACGGGACAAATACGGAAAAAACGGGACAGTTGGCAGCTATGGAAGGTTTGGAGAAAGTAAAATCACATGATAATAAGTGAAGGCCAGAAGAATAAAAGATCTTTTCACCAACAAAATGATCATTAACATGGATGAAACTCTACTGTATTTTGATCTCATTCCTGACTGATGATGGGGGTCAAAAGTGTGAGAATTAGCATGACTAGTACAGGTTTTAAAAAAAAATTATACTTTAGTCCATACAGTTTCCATATTAGGTGATGTGTTGCCTCAAATAATTTTTCACAGTATGAGAAAGCTAAAAATATATTCATTTAATAAAAGAATGGATCATGCATGTGTAGAAAAAAGGTTTTGTTGATGAGATGCTGCTGCAGTGGATTAAAGAGCTTTATCTCAAGTACAGTTTCATGTTTTTTTAACATAAAATTTCAGTTGGTGTGTATTTTCCAACATTTAAATTTGGAATGATTTAAAAATGTCCCACAACTAAAAAAGAACAGTTCCAGAACATACAGTGCACAAAATCTTACTTGTAAAATTAATTTATGGTGCCCCAATAAATATTGTGTCCCAACATATATGATAAATATGGTGCTCTATGATTCTGCAAGTTAAGCAAAGAGCTTAAAAAATGTCATAACTAATTTATTTAAGCTAACTAGTCATAGATTATTTTGTTTGTTTGTTTTAGGGTTTAACGCCATTTTTCAGCACACGATAGGCTATACATGGCGGAAAGTATTATTGGTGGAGTCAGAACCCGGAAAACCCCCTGGAAAGAACCACTGACCCACAAGAAGCTACTGGCAAGCTTTCTCACATAGCTACATTAGCCAAATCTTAGACTCGAACCCACGCAGACAGAGGTGAGATGGCAGTGATCCGTAATGGAAAGAGCTTTAGACCACTCGGCTACTAGGGGCCCCTAGCCATACATTAGGATTAGCAGATGAGAACAAATATATATATATATATATATATATATATATATATATATATATATATATATATATATATATATATATATATATATATATATATATATATATTCATTTACTGCAGTAAAACATCTCTAAAGCAAATCACATGAGAATTTAGCTTTTGATTATTACACTTAAACTCCACAGGAAGTTTGTTTATCAATGTGATCACTCAAGCTTATAGATGTATCAGAGAATATTAGAATATTTTTTTTTAGCAATAATATAACCTCATTTAAATTTGTGTCCATTCAATTGATGGAAAACAACACCTGCCAATGCAATTCATTATTTTAAGTAAGATTCATACAGTCAATTGAAGTCAGATATTATAAAAATTAGTTTATTATAAATGAGATAGACCTGAGGAAACCATCAAATTCAATGAAATCAATTATGTGCATTTGGATCACCAAGTAGAAATACTTGTATCAAGAGCCCTTCCTTTCCTCTTTTATTTCTTTCTCAATCCTCTTGTTTTCTTTGTTTTTCCTCCATTACTTTTGTACTTTTGGCTTTGCAGTAGTTTATGCAAATGAAAATTCTAAAGTATATTTTAATATATACTTTTATTTCCACTAAGGCTGCCCTTAAATATAGAAAGGGTTAGGTAGGTATGCTTTTTTGTTTTAAAGTATATTATTAGTATATTATTTGTATGAAATGAGCTTTCAGTTTATATTAATTTTCTTGAGTGTTCTTAATAAATGAATGAAAATTACCAAAGCATGTCAACAAACTGTTTCTCCTTTTTTTTAAATTAGCAGGTGAAAATTGGGTTGGCTGAACACATTTTAATCTTTGCAATATTATGATTGCAATGTATGGAGCAAACTGTTTACATGTACCAGTTGTACAGATGATTGTTGAATCTGATTGGATAGACAAACAGTTGCCATTTATCAGATTTTGACAAAAAGTAGTCTACTTCTGTAAAAATCAATGCTTTCATTATGATGGGATCAGTATGACATCACTTTTGACCAAGGGACATAAATTGACAGAGTTGCAATTTCTGTTTCTTACTAAATAATGAATATTCTCATATGATTTTAAGAACTTCAAAAACAGTTCTATAGACAAAAAATGATTACATCAACAAAAAGTATGGGAAAACTTGGAAAATCTGCCTTGAAGGCAACATTAAATTCACACGGTCAGTATGAAACCAAGGTGTTACTCTAGACAGTACTCTCACATTGTACCAACATGTCATGAACATATGCAAGGCTGCATATTCTTGAAATGAGATGCATCAGTTCCAATCGAAAATATCTTTCAGTTGATGCAACTAAAACACTCGTGTCTTCATTAGTACTTTCAAGACTGGACTATTGTAACTCTATTCTGTCTGGTTCATCACAATATCTACTCCAGAAACTTCAGAAAGTTCAAAACACAGCTGCTCAGATCTTCTTTAGAGTACCTCAATCAAAGCACAACTCACCACCCTACACTGGCTATCCATTCGATACAGAATCAAACACAAAATTTGTTCTCTGTGCTAATGTTTCACTGACAGACTCCAGTCCAACATACCCATCCAGCCTCACCCATGTGTATACACCAGCAAGATACTTATTGTTCCCACTATGAAAACGAAGTCATATGGACAATGTTCTTTTGCATGCCAGGGCCCATTGAAATTAGACACAAAGACACAGTGGTCCCTTTTAAGAGTGCTCCTAAAACTCACCTATTTTGACTGATAATTATAGGTGTTGTATTAGCGGTTAGAGCTTCCAAAGATTAGGCGCTATGCAAAGTCCTCCTTATTATTATTATTATTATTGCAGAAAACCAGGGGCCCCGAGTGGCCGAGTGGTCTAAAGCGCTTTCCGTTATGGACCACTGCCATCTCACGTCTGTCTGCGCGTGTTTGAGTCTAAGATTCGGCAAATATAGTTATGTGAGAAAGCTTGCCAGTAGCTTCTCGTGGGTCGGTGATTCTTTCCGGGGTTTGTCCGGTTTCTTCCTCCACCATTAATACTGGCCGCCATGTATAGCCTATATTGTACTGAAAAATGGCGTTAAACCATAAAAAACAAACAAAACAAGCAGAAAATCAATATAATTGTGTAATTCAGAACATATATTTTTTGTTTATGTTGTATATTTGATGAAAGGAGTCAATAGTCTTCAGTATCCACAAATTTGGTGAATTTCGAAATACTCACACAGCTATCTACATGTATTTAATAAACATTTAGTAATGGGTTGCGTTTTACAATAATTGTAAATTTAATGACAGTTTCTTGGGGATAGGCATTCAGCAAGGAGTTGTAGATGACAATGCACCACAACATTACATTATTTTTGTGATTTGTGATTTTTTAGACAAATATCAGTTTTTAAAAAAGTTAAATTCTCTAACATTTTATGTGTGATCATCATGAAGAGAAGTAGCAAATATTGTTTGCCTGCAGCAAGTCTTTGATATGATGGAATTAAGGATGAAATCTTGTTAACTTTGCCATGTTAAATAAATAATAAAATTAGATCAATAATTAATAATGTTTCTTTGCAGAAGGAGGAGGAAAGACAAGCAGAAGTAGATCATGACAACAAAATTCTTCTCAATCGTATGACCAAAATATTGAAATATGGTGGACAGGTGGATAACTGGAATGATTATGAATCTCGAAGGTAATAAAGTAGTGACAAAACATTTGTGAATTCATTGATTACATTTTAAATGTACAATCTTGTGTATCGTAAAAGATGTCTTAGATGTTTGCTGTGTCCCATCATGTGACTTCAAAATAAGGTCTTTAACTTTTTTAAAGAGTATGGTTTCTTTTTGAAAAAAATGGACTTTGTATTTTAATAATCATAGCCTTTTTTGGCTTCATTATTTGTTTTGTTTTTTAATTGTGGGCTACCATTTTGGGATATCATTTTGGCACTACATGTATACCGTATTTACCACATATGTTGGGACACGAAAAAATAATTATTTTTTTTCGTGTCCCAGAACTTATGGTGAACTTTTTTAAACCTACATCATGTGTCCCAAGACTTAGGAAATGAAAAACATTATGTTCAATTTGCCCTCCCCTGCATGTTACAATAAAATAGATAAATAAAATGCGTATTTGATAATAAAATGAAAGAAACAAGAAACTAACCTTGAACTGTTTTCATTTATTCAAATTTTTGGTCGACATTAGCATTTTATTAAAGGAAAAATATATCCACAAACTCCTTATGAGTAGCGCGTGTATCCATTATCCATAGTGTACTAGCTTTCGTCAGACAACACAATACATTAGTCATTGACGTGAATATTGAGAAACTAATCATGTTTAGTTGGTCCTCAAAGATTTGAATGTTATGAAAATGAAAATTGGATCCCGCAAAATCACATACAAATGAGATAGAGGAAGAAAGTGTGAGAATTATCAAACCCCATTGGTCGAAAGCAACTGACATTTACGTGTGATACGGTGTAAGGTACAAAATAATCAAAAGTGTATTATATCCAGGGTAACAATATGACAATATCTCGCAAACTAAATTCATTATTAGAAATACATTCACTGTGAGTACAAATGACAATCTTTTTGATTCCATGAGTTACAAAAGTAATATTAAAGCAAGTTAATGCTGTGTATACTATTTACTGAATAACTCGAAACCAGTTTGTGTCAATTATGACTACAGACGGCTTATAAATGAAAGCCCAGGTGTTGAATAAACACATCTTGTAACAGCCATAAACTCGTTTGAACTTACTGGCAGGATATCCAATTCAAAGGTTAATTTATTGCAAAGCAAGCCGAGCCCGGAAGCAGACTTTGGATTCCTATTAGCGTGGAGATTTTTTTTTTAACTATGCATGTGTATACAAAGTCGGCATGGGGAAGCCAAGGAAAATGACAACACCTCTTGTATTAAAACAAGCCAGATCTGATCCGAAAATCATTTAAAGTTTGTGGTACAGTCCTACCCGTTTATCTCGTTATCCTCGGGCCCGAGGAAATATTGTGGGCATAGGCGGATGTCCCAATAAGTGTGTGTGTGGGGGGGGGGGGCTGAAAAAAGATAAAATTTAAAATTCCTCAGCAAAGGGTGACTTGTCGTCAGTGAATAACATTTACACTTTGAGAAAAAAAAATGGAACTTTTGAGTACATGAAGACAGAATCAGTGTGAAATACACTTGTATATTGACAAATTACATTTTGGTTACCTTTGTGTAATAAAATCCAAATTAAAATACTGCATTGATCACATCCTGATACGAAAAACGTTATGATATTCACCGTCGGCATTAGCACATGGCTGGGAAGTTGTAATTTACATGCTTCATGTACATGTACTTAAATTGGCCTCGATTTAGATCAGTCTGTTCCCATCTTATTGAGGCTAGGAAGGGGATGGGGTTATTCACAGGGAAGTGAAAAACTGTCAACAGTACATGTATTCTCCACAAATACTTTTGTATCCGATGTTATGACGAACATTAAAGCAACTGAACCAACCACTTGTTGCAGCGAAGTTCGCCACACTAAGTGTTTTCGATAATGCTTCATATGAACCATTTTGATGCTTCCTCCACGTCTTAAAATGTAGCAGTCTTGCTTCTTCTTTTGGGGAGCGCAGTTACCTTCAACTTAGTCTTTCTTTATAGACTCAGCAGCTTTCATCCTTCCTGAATGTGTTATTTGTAAGCGAAAAAATTTCACAGACCTCTTTGCAAGATGTTCATCCTTTATCTTCCTTAACAGCCAGATATTTAGTTTCCAGAAACTGTAAATTTAATTTGTGTATTACCCTGCTGTTGTTAGCCATTGTAAATGTAAATAAAGTTCAAAACCAAACTTTCACAGCAACAAAAAAAAATTGTTTTAATCACCGATCACTTTCAAATGTCTCGGAAACGCGTAATCTGTATTTTCACGCAATTTTTATATATTGGATTCAGAAAATCGTGTATACAGGAATCCTCTGTACGCATCAATTTCATAGATGGCAAATTTAAAGGCTTGCTAGTCCTGCTTCGACCACCTGTCGATTGGGAAATTGTGTTCATCAATTGATCCTGTTAGCTGTGCTGATATTTACAATCAGAAAATTCAGTGACTGAAAGACCCACAGATGTACATGCTGTCATTGTAAGAATACATCTGAAGAACGTGACCCACAAGCTAGGCGGCAAGATCAAAGACTTAACTAGCTGCAGAGTGGTGGGAAAATGTGCTGCTATGTTTTTTTTTTATCCGGCCGCGACATCAAAATCCTGGCGGCAAGATCAACTAATTCTTGAACAAAGTATGGGTAGGAACTGGCAGTTTGTCGACATAAATTATTAGAAAACAAAGTACAGACACTATTTACCGATATATCTCTCTGTCTCTTTCTTTTTCTCTCTCTCTGAATATATTTTTACGAAAAGTGAAAACAAACAACACTCACAGTTTTCTTTTTTAAAGTTTTACTTAATAAAATATACATTTGAGTACATTTTCTGACATGTAATTTTCGAATGATTTAAAAGGTGTCCCACAATTTACGACTTGAAAAAAGCTGCGTGTCCCAGAATATACAGTGCACAAAAAAATTACTTTTAAAATAAATTTATGGTATCCCAACAAATACGGTGTCCCAACATATACGGTAAATACGGTAGCTAGGATTGTGACATTAAATTCCGTAAACACGTTCATAAAAAAAAATATGTGGTTCTGGTAGTCCTGGTAGCAACTGGTAATAAGTCTGAGCAGAATTGTATATGAACCCAATTCTAATATGAATATAGTTTCATAATGAAAAATTTGTCTTTGACAGCTGAATGTAACACATAAATGGTATCAATTAATTCATATTGTATCATATCTGAAAGATGATCTGTATGTCTCTTCGAAATGTTTGAAGTGACCTAAACACTTTGGCTACAAATATAATGATGATGTCCCCAAACATAATTAATCCTAATGGCTATGACTGATTCAGAGCTGATGCAGAATACTATTATTTGTATTCCAAATATAAAGACCATATAAAGACCAAATATATATGTCCAAAATGAGATTGTCAAGAGGAAATATGCCACTGAATAAAACTGAGATGACAAGAATTTATGAAACTTATGTGTCGAAAATGTTGACCATTCTATCCAAGATAAATGTGAGCCCAATTCAGTTTATTGGAAATGGGAACGCAAGGAAATAACCTGTATTATCATTACATGCTGATTATGGAGAAGACCTTCAGACTTTTTATTTAAATGTTTTGCAAAACATGTGCATATTAAACATTTCTCTGATAAAATTTACTCAGGGATAAGTAACCAATACCTGTTGACCATTATGTGTGCATTGGCAAGGTATCCAAAGGCAATTCCTTTGAGGAATTTTAAATCTAAAACAGTAGTAAAAGCTTTGATAAAGTTTTTACTCAATTTGGCCTTTCTAAATCTGTCAGATTGGGTCAGAAATCAAATTTTGGGTATGGAACTTTCCAGCTTATTTTGCTTGAATTCAGCATCCAGCAATTGAAGTAAAAAATGAAATTATAGTTTGACAGAACAACAAGGAGATCAAGAACTCTTGGGTGTGATAATAGAATTCTGTCTCTCTTGCTAATTCACTATTTCTTCAACATTTTCTTCAGATTGGATTTTATGGCCCCTGCAAAGTTAAGAAGAAATTGATTGAGATAAATTATAATATTTGTGCTCCTGGGATCAAATTAAATTATAGGAGTATGAGTATATTGAAAGAGATAGGTTAAACATGCAATTAATTTAGTTGTACCAGCCCCACTGAGGGAAGAATTAAGTGAAGGAATCTCATCAGATTTTACTGATATTGGAGTGACAAATCTTCAGAATTCAGAAATTATGAAAGATCTGGGACAGAAACTTTCAAATTTGCAAGAGAAAGAAAGAAATGAAATCATACCATTATTAATGATATATATGCACTTATTCCCATATGTTCCTACAAGGACAAACAAAATTTTCCATGACATTAAAATTGTAGATTCCAAACCTGTGAAACATCACCCATACAGAATGAACCCTCTTAAACATTAATATTTGAGAAAAAAAATTCAGTATTTGCTGGAGAATGATTTCATCGAGGCCAGTAAAAGTGAATAGAGTTCACCATGCATACTTGTTCTGAAACCAGTTTAAACTATGTACTGATTATAGCAAAGTGAATAGTGTGACAAAGACAGATTCATTTCCATTACTAAGAATTAATGACTGTATTGATATGATCAGAAATCACCAAATTCAACCTTCGGAAAGGATTTTATTAAATTCCACTAACAGAAAGTGCAAAGGAAATTTTGACATTCATGACTCCAGATGAACTTTACCAATATAAAGTAATGCCATTTTTTATAAAAGGGTCGCAAAGTACCCTTCGGAAGAACATTTAGCAACAATTTGGATTTTCTTTGAAAGACTGCTTATGATTGGACAAGTGAAATTAAGGCATACACCTTGGAGGTTATGGGGATTTAAAGTGACAACCTTGATCAAAATTCTTTAGTTTGAAATTTTCTGAGAGAGAGATAGATGGCTCTGAAGAAGCCAGAAAAGAATAATTCTTCCTCTTTAAATGAGAAATGGACCAAGTGACTGTCTTGTGAGAAAGACAAGGTTTAGTGCTGGTTGAACAAATTCTAAAGTTAACAGCATTATAGAACAGTTTTCTGAGGGAGAGGGGACTCATAGTCCAAAGACAGACTCCCCAAAAAATGAAAAGTGATGAGTGAAGTCTGAAAAGGGGAAGTGATGGGTGCGGAGTAAAATCTAGGAAGTCCAAGAAGGATGAGATGGTCAGAAAAGGAAGACTAAATGAAATAGGAAACATTGGAACATGGTTGAGAGGAAGGTGATGCAATCCGTCATGGACATTGCACTCTTTTCACTATTCGTTATAATGATGAAATAAATCCAAATTATACACTGCTAGTAAATCCTGTTGATATTGTTTAAGTTGAATTGAATTTTTACTATAATTTATTTGATTAAATTTGTTATATTGCTTGTCTAAGGGGACTCATATTGCATTATTTCTTCCCAATAATCTTGCCCAGTTCTCTGTTGATATTCTTTCTTTCAATCACACTGGGTCATAATATTGGGGGAGGTCATTCCCTAGATAACATAGCTAAGTCCAATTACTACCCCTCTTACTAAGAGGGAGTGATTACAAGCACAAAACAGACTTCAGCATATGTCATTGTCTTCAATCTCAAATTTTTCATTAGAACTTGAATTTCAATCTTTTAGAACATTTCATTTAATTTGTGGATTACCTGAGTATTCTTGGATTATTTTTGGATTTTATTCTTAAAACTTTAGGATCTTTTTGACATTTTTACAATCTTTTTCCAGGGAAACAAATTATTTGTTAAATTTTACAAAGCTTGTTGCTTTCACTTTATCTGTGTTACTGTTTATTAGAGCCTAAACACATAAGATTATGAACACAAGTCAAACACCTGTCATGATCAATCTGTGTTTTCATTAGTGCTCAAAATCAGATGGTACCAACACAGTTAATGAACATATTATATGGTCTTTTACCATCTCTATCTCTCTCTCTCTCCCTCTACATATATATGCATGCAGTATATTATGACAATGATAGTTTTGAGAGTTTTATTTAGCACTAAAGGCTGCACACAATCCAAAATAATCCAACGTTTATCTCATAAGATATCATATCAAGTATGATCACCCTTTTTGGGGTGGCAGGCCATATTTGTTTTCAGAGGCTCTTAATTTGTTAACTAGCATAGTTTGAGCTATAAATATTATCCCTAATAGCAAATGACAGAAATAAAATCAAAATTAGTCCTAATATAATTATAAAGGTAATAGGCATTTTGGTCAACTACTACTTGCTTAGGTAAAACATGGTGTGTATCAGTGGAGGTAAACAACAGAGTGAAGATTGTAAGTAAAACACACATGGATGGACACAGACAGACAGAAAAACATGCCTAATCAAAATACAAGGTATATCATTAATTGTGTGGATAATTGAAAAACCAACTGTAAACTTATTTTTCTTCCTTTTCTTTTCCAGTTTAAATTATCCTTACAGAGAAAGACAGACTCAAAAAATAGCAAGAGAGAATCGAGGTATTGCCCACAGATTAGAAAAGGTCAGACCTGTGTATCAAAGAAAAAAATGGGTAAGTTGTTATATGCTTGGTTAAGTTGTTTTAAGCTTTGTTTTAGAAATTGTGGAGAAAGAATAAATTTCCAGTTCTTTATTCTTTAATTATTTCATATAAGGAATGGCTCTTACATGGGGAGATATATTCAAGAAAGCATTGCACAATAAAATGCAGACCAATATTTACATTTTCAAATTACCTTTGACCCTTAGCAAGGTAAGAATATTAGATTTTCAAATAGCTATATAGTGTAATCTTTTACAGGCAATCATACTACTAAATAAACAAAAAGAGTAACCTTGATCTCTGATCACATAAAGCACTGGCAGATACATGAAAATAGCATAAACATGTATCTGTCATAGCATAAAACACCTGCATGTAAGTGAAAATAACATAGACATGCATTTGTCATAACATAAAACACCTGTAGATCAGTGAAAACAGCATAGACATGCATCTGTCATGACATAAAACACCAGCAGATCAGTACAATTAGCATATACATTAATATGTCATAAAACACCTGCATCTCAGTGCAAATGGTATATACATGCATCTGTCATACATAAAACACCTGCATAAGTGAAAATAGCATAGGCATATATCTGTCATAGCACAAAACACTTGCAGATCAGTGCAAATAGTACAGACATGCATCTGTCATAACAAAACACCTGCAGATCAGTGCAAATACCATATACATGCATCTGTCATAACAAAACACCTGCAGATCAGTTTAAATAGCATATACATGCATCTGTCATAACAAACCACCAGCAGATCAATCTAAATAGCATATACATGGATCTGTCATTACAAAACACTTGCAGATCAGTGCAAATACCATATACATGCATCTGTCATAACAAAACACCTGCAGATCAGTGCAAATACCATATACATGCATCTGTCATAACAAAACACCTGCAGATCAGTTTAAATAGCATATACATGCATCTGTCATAACAAACCAACAGCAGATCAATCTAAATAGCATATACATGCATCTGTCATTACAAAACACTTGCAGATCAGTGCAAATACCATATACATGCATCTGTCATAACAAAACACCTGCAGATCGGTGTAAATAGCATATGCATGCATCTGTCATAACAAAACACCAGCAGATCAGTCTAAATAGCATATACATGCATCTGTCATTACAAAACACCTGCAGATCAGTGCAAATACCATATACATGCATCTGTCATAATTAAAACACATGCATATCAGTGCGTGTAGCATATACATGCATCTGTCATGGCATAAGACATGCAGATCAGTGCAAATACCATAGACATGCATCTGTCATAAATTAAAACACATGCAGATCAGTGCAAGTAGCATAGACATGCATTTGTTATAACAAAGCACCTGTAGATCGGTGCAAATAGCATAGATTCAGATATGTCATCACTTATAGAACTAGTAGATACACTGGCAGATTAGTACAGACATTACAGATTCATATCTATCATCACATAAAGTTTTTCACAGATCAGTACAAAAGGCTTTTGATCTGCCATATACAGCATAACAGATCTATATAGTTTAGGGCAACATGTCGAAATGATTACATTGCCACATAAACTTTGACTGGATGCTGTTTGGTCTACATGAGGTTTCTTGGGAACATTGTAGACACTAATCTGCTTGCAAATTATGGGATGGCAGGTCTGGGTCTAGTGTACTTACAGTTTTATGTTTTTTATGCATGAATAAATGTTGGATTCTTGAATGCATTGAACCAAACTGTAAGATAAAGAAACTTACTTTGTCATATGTATGTAGCTCAAGTTTATATGTGGATTGTATCTTAAATATGGACACCTCATAAAGTCAGTAATGGGAAAATTTGCCATTTTACTTTCATAAAATTCTTACCCTTTCTAAAAACTTAAAGGTCTACTCTATTTTTAGGACAGTGAATACAAGCAGCATGAGTATCGGAGGAGAATGCTTGCAGATAGTACCAAGGATTACACTAAACTGACACCAAGAAGATACAATAGCAGGATATCTAAAGCAGTAAGTTAGTGGTAGCAGTTCATTGTATGACCTGCATAAGCATGTTTATACACATCTCAAGCAATGGCCACAGTATTATAGTGATGGTCACTGTTTGTAACAGTAATGGCCCAAGTGTTGCCAACTTTAAAGTTTTTCATTAAAGTTTTGAGTTTAAGTTATTTTTGCAAGCCAGATGAAGGGGAGGGGATACATTATTACATAGGTGAAGATGAGACACTGAGTTATATGAATCCTTTTTACAAGTATTAAGTACCTTATTTCATGTCTTAAGAATGACTATTTTTGTAGCAACATAATATCTGTCTTTCTGATTGCTTTCATAACACCTGTAAAATATGTGATTAAAAATTAATTCATAATTTGTTTCATTTTGCTAAATGTTAAAAAAGGATGAATCATTATTGAAATGCATGTTTATAACATACATAATATTCACATGTCACAGTGGTAAAAGTATTAGTAAACTTTAAATGAATGGCTATTTGATATACCTTTTGAACATGTATACATCTGTTCTTTGAATCATTAAGTACATAATTGCAAGTGCTGGAATTTGAAAGCAGACTTTCTTTTGTAGTTAAATAATGAATCTAAACATATGGATTGCAGTAAATTTGCCATCAAGTTTTGCAGTTTGTAAAAGTTCACAACTGGTCTTATGAAATTTGCCATAATTATTAAAAATGGCTAAATATTTGCTGTGCCTTTCCAAAATCAAACTGTTTAGGTATAACTAGTACAATAGTACAGTATATCACTTCAAACCAGCATAAAACTAAGATAATCTCTGTGTGTGTGTGTGGCTGATTCAAAATGAGATAAAAGATATAATATTAAATTTAAAACATTTAACAGGTATTGTTCATTTCATCAACTTAAATTATACTGTCGCAAGAATGGTGTTTAAATGCATTGAATGTCTATTACAGAGGAGTTTAGACACAGGACTAAGTCAATTATATGAAGATGACTTTGAGAGTGATCATGAGGATGATGTGAAAACTAAACTCCCCAAACTGGTGAGTAGGGTACAGGTATTTTTTTCTTGTACTCCAAAAACCTGAAAAATTAAACATATCTGGTCTTACCAAAAATAAGCACCTATAAATGTGATAAAATGAAAGTATTAGATTTACATGTGAATTTTGCTATTCAAATGGTTGTTCTATGCCTTATTCCATGAGTGCATTGTTGCAGAAGCGGTATGAATAACTAGTACTAAATTCCAGGGGCCCACAATGGTCAGGGGCCTGCTGGAAAATGTTTCCTAGGGACCATAAATTTCCTCCATGGCAATGCATGAATATCTTGACTATTTATCTTTGAACCTTAGTTCTTTCTCTCTTTCATTAACCGTCTTTGTTTTAATATAATCTTAACATGAATGAGATATCACTGTTAAAACTTTACAAATACATTTTTTTTATACAGTGATATGCTGAGCCAAATATAAATTACCATCTTTACTATATTTTTTATAACAGTCTTACTTTTTTTTTCTCTTTACAATGTTTTAATGTTTTCTGGTGTCTGGACAGTTATCAACAGTATTTCTATTTTTTATTCTAATTTTCGACACATAAAATAAAATCTGTGACTAAAATTTAATTTAAAACTCACTGCTTGAAAAATGAAAATATGACGATATGGATTTGATACGTTTGTACATTATATATAGATATCATTTACAAGTTGACATTGATTGATAGGAATGATATACAAGAAGTCCGTAACAGTTTAGGTAAGAAGTTTTGTTTTTAAAAATTTTTTTTTTTTTAAACAAGCCAAGAAAGAAAGGATGCATTAATAAAACAGGTCTGCATTAACGTTAAATCCAAATACCATTTAAATAGATTTTGAAAATTGTTAGAATATGTTTTGTGTAAGTCATGCGATGACTCATTATTTGTTTGATTCCGTATTCTGTCAAATTAATAATGTGATCTTAACTATAAAAGCAAAATGGGTTTTTATCTTCATTTATAAAATATATATTTTAAATCACCTAAAGAAAATTGCTTAGTTTAGTAGATCATGAAATTCACATAATATTTACCCTTACAAATACTTTACAGTTGGAATTATTTTTAATCCCATTGTAATATTTCAAGTAAATTTACTGTCCTATATATTCCTCTGTTTAGGTAAATGACATTAGTCATATATTTGTCATTGCTTATTTATTGAGAGAGAGAGAGAGAGAGAGAGAGAGAGAGAGAGAGAGAGAGAGAGAGAGAGAGAGATTCTGATCATGATGCTGTACAACCTGCTGAATATAAAATCAACTCTTTCATATGTTAGCGAGAAGATTTTAATAATTATGTGCAACAGTAATATTCATACGTTCGAACTGCATGACACTTATCAGTGGACTTTTACAGTCCAAACATGATTGAATATTTGTTCAGTTAGTATGAAAAATGGCAGCAAACTTTACAGTGGACTAGAACTGGATTTGTGAGTAAATGAATAAATATTTCAAAGATTGTTTGGCATGAAGGTTTCAGTTGTCTTTACAATCTATGTTCTTTTGGCTGATTAAGATGAAACAATTTGATCTTATTGTTATGTATATTTAACTTGCATTGTGTTGGCTTTTGTCCATGATTACATATTTTATTGTATTATTGACCTTTATGCATAACTGAGGGTAGGAGTCTAATATCTTGTAGGGTAAACATGTGTACTAAGTTTTGGATACAGTCTTGATTCTGACCTTAAAATTGTCTAGAAATGAATTCGGTTTACAAATTGATGGAAATTTCCAGTTGTCAGATTAGTGGAGATCTATAATAGATTGTTTATAACTTAGAATGTTCTGAAAATGAACTTTGATCCCCATCCCAGTTCTCAGTTGTGTATTAGGTTTTTATATTAATGTTGATTATACCAGAATCACTCATTCCTATCTTAACATAAAATTTAATCAGTCTTCAGATTAAGTCACTATTTTCGGATTATTGTAAATCCATTCAAGGAAATTTTCAATTATAACATAGTGATATATCAAACTTTTAGTACATAAACACTGTTCGAGTCTAAAGGAACATCAGTTTATTCAGAATTGGAAATCATTTGAAACTTTACTGGAATTCATGCTTAATACTCTATTTGTCTGGACTTTGGATAGTCCTTTCAGGACTGTTGGGGATTTAAATCACAATACTATAAAATCTTTTTAAATTTTCACTTTGTATTCTTGGGGAGTATATTATTTCTTGAATTTTGCAAAACTTGTTGGTTTTCACTCTTTTCTTTAAGGTATTTAATGCATTTTCTAGTTTGTAAACAATAGCATTTATATAGTCTTAAAAAGGAATTAATACATATACCTTCAGACAAATAGTTTAATTTTATTGGATCTACATTGTTGGCCAGCTCCATAAATAAAAAAATATTAGCAGATCTTGCCCCATTCAAACTCAAACCCTATGTTTTTAGACAGTTTGGTTGGAAATTTTTTTTTTAGTCCCTAAGTTTTGGAACAGCCACAAGAATAATTACATTTTGATGTGTAAAGCAGAGTAAAGACCATGTGTAGTGAAGAAATATTATAATTGTTGAAATAGGGTAATTTTTCATTGTGATTGGGATTATAGCCCTAATCTTAGCACTCACGCCATGTTTAAGCTTTGTGGTATAGCTTGATAAAAAAATTGTAACAGTGTCAATCCTGGCAAGACCTCATTACTTTTGTGTCAGATTTTCTGTCTGAAGAAACATATTATCTATATGTATAAATAAATAAAAAAAACATAACATCCCCTGTTCGATTCTGAGCCCAAAGTATATATTAACCGAGTGTGAATCATGTCAAGTTTTGTATCATACTATGACATTAATTTATGCTTTAAATTGTAATCACATTTTATCATTGATAATGCTGAAAATAAGTATATTTGACCTTGATTTCTTTTAATTCATAAAGGAACCGATGTTTTGGAACCATGAAACTTTGTCATTTTCTATTGAATTTCTGTAGACTGATATCCAGTAATCTTTGATCTTACATAAATCTAGGTAGCAAAATTTATCTAAATTCTTGAGATTCATAATTTGAGTATACAGCTGACGTTGATATCCCAAAAGTGGTCATGTAACTTGAAATTGCATTACTTAAAATTTTGGTTTCAGTGTCTAAATTTTTTTGTTGAAAATATGTAATTCATTGAACTTTATTACTATTCATTTTAGTCCTTTTATGAATCCTAAGTTTTTGTTTAAGGCAAAATAATTTAATTTATTATTTGTCATTATGTTTTTAGTCTTCATTGAAAACATTAAATTTAAAACAAATTCATATGAAATCAGATCAATATAAAATTCACTTCAGTGGTTGGATACTTTCACTTAGAATTGTTAAACATATCCCTGGGTGTTACTAGTCATGGTTTTGTGACCAATGACATTGTTGGTAATTTAATTTAGTGGATTACCAAAAGGATGCTGTTGATACCATAGAAAGGTGATTGCTAGATCTTTAAATTAGGGCCTGCAGCAGTCATGAAATATAAAAAATTTGTCTTCCAAAAACATTTGTTCCCCACAAAAAAAGTGTATTCAGAATATACCTAATAATTTCAATACAACTATTTATTATGCAAATCTACATATTTTGAAAATGACATATTTTCAATACTTGAGATCTTAATGCCATTTTTTTCTGTCTGCCTTAGAAAGAGAAACACCAAAACACTCATTCAAAAGATAGTGTCAAGAATGAAACAAAATCTGTCAAGCTTCCCCAGATTCAACAAAGTCAAAACCAGATGCAGCAAGATGAAAACCAAAGGATGGTAAGGTCTTCCAGTAGTCTTAAGAGCCACTAGATAGTATGACAGTCCAACAAAGTTTGGACCTATCTATTTAATTTTATTTGTGAAGTGGTCAGTTTCGTTTCAGTTTTTATCAGTTGCATTACATCACTGCTTTTTTAAATTTTGCAGTCCTAAAGGTACAGAGCAAATATTGTTATTTTATTTTCTCTTAAGTTTTAAATTACTTGACTGGATATTTTCTTGTTCTTTCTTCTATTTTTGCTAATGCAGACTTGAAAGGTGGGAGAGCTCTGATACAGAGATCAAAGGTTTTGGAATGTATCTAATAAAAATGAATAGTTTTATTATATCAGTTTTGAGCTGTCTTGTTCTTGAATGTTAAGTGTCATGATTGTTCCTAGAACTATTGAAAATTCTTTACTGAGCTTACAATCATAATACAAATTTATTTTTAAAATCCTTTACAGTCTTTACCAGATTGCTTGCAGTACACTCTTTGTACCTGGCATGCTGATATACCATGTGTTAGTTTTCATTATACATTGTGTTAGTTTTCCATGTTCTACTTTGTGTTAGTTTTTCATGTTCTTCCATGTGTTAGTTTTTTATGTTCTACCATGTGTTAGTTTTTTTATGTTCTTCCATGTGTTAGTTTTTTATGTTCTACCATGTGATTTTCATGTTTTACTATGTGTTTGTTTTTCATGATCTACCATATGTTAGTTTTTTCTGTTCTTCCAGTGGCCCCATAATGGCTGAGTGGTCTAAAGCACTTTCCATTATAGATTACTGCCATCTCACGTCTGTCTGCGTGGGGTCGAATCTCAGATTCGGCTAATGTGGGTATGTGAGAAAGCTTATAAGTAGCTTCTCGTGGGTTGGTGGTTTTTTCCGGGTGTTTTCCCAGGTTCTTCCTCCATCCTTAATACTGGCCACCATGTATAGCCTATTATGTGCTGAAAATTGGCATTAAAACCCGCAACAAAAACAACAACATGTTCTTCCCCATGTATTAATTTTTAAAATTCTTCTATGTGTTAGTTGATCACATTCTACCATGTATTAGTTTACCATGTACTACCATGAGATATTTAATTCATGATTAAATCTACATAACTTAGATATGTCTCAGGAGTCGATGCATAGATACCTTTCATATCTGGCAAATTTCAAAATCAGATGGTGATCCCCTCCCCCGACAGACTATAGTATAAGATTCATATTGCCCAGCTTGAGCTTTAGTACAGGAAAGCAGGCATCGTAATAAAAATATATTTGCATTGTTATGTTAATTTATACATAATCTCTTTGTATAAAATATTTGACTAGTTAACATTTTATCAAATATTGGAGCAAGTGGTATGAATTTTATAGTAGACAGCCACATATTTCTGGTGGACACTGTTCTCTGGGCACAAGATTTGTCTGATTCTAAAATAGTGAGGTGAGTGCAGTTACCTAAAAAGTTGATAATGAAGCATGACTAACTTTATTTGTTTACTCAGTCATTTAGTTATGCCTATAATATATATTCCTTTTAGAAAAAATAGAGTACTCATCACATAATTAATTTCATTTTTCATCAAACATCCCCATCTTTCATCATCATGGACAACCACGATATTGTTACGGCTATTGGATTTAAATCATTTATTTTTTTTAATTGTTAAATCTAAATTTGTTATTTAGGGTTTAATATTTATTCATTAATTGGGAGATTTTTTTCTAGAAAATTCAGGTTGACCTAGATTCTAGTTGTAAACAGGCTGACCTTGGCTTGGTTACCTCTTTATCTGACCCTGCTTTAGACATTGTCAACAAGCATCTAAAACTATTGGTTAATTTCAAGGACAACTTTTTATTTTTAGTAATTAGCGGCTGATTTTTCTTCTGATTCATTCTTTCAGTACGTGACTGGGTGAAGGTAGCTTCTTTCTATGACCTTCCAGAATCACATGATTCCTTTTTGTTTATGAGGGAATTATATAGCTGTGTTTTGGAAGCTAACATTAGTAGAATTTTGGGCTTTAAAATGAACAGTTGTGTATTCATGTTTGAGTTATAAGTTTTATTATTCTTGTTTTGGACTTTGTGTCAATTCATAGAAGAAAGAGGATTTATTATCTATTTGGAGGAAAAAACATGTGCTCATAATTCATGTGGATGATAAATTAAACAAGAACTGCATCACGTGACATTGTCAGCCATTTTGGATTACATTGTCAAGATTCGAACCTGGAACTATTAGAACATTTATTTATCAGGACTCTTACAATTCCATTAGTGGATTATTTTTGTGAATTCTATATTGGATTAATGTTGGATTTGATTCTCTAAAACTGTAAGTTTATTTATTTTATGAAAATAATTGTACTTAATAAATTCATTGTTAAAGTTTTACAAGCTTGTTAGTTTTCACTCTTTCTGTGTTGCTGCTTATTCGAGCCTAAGCACGTAACAATATTCCATCAACTTTTTTCTCTTTATTCCCAGTTCTAGTTTAGTTTTAAATTAGCTTAGTCTTGTTGACTGTAAAACAACAAAACAACAACCAAACACCAGTCAGCTGTGAATTGCCAACCATCAGTGTCTAAACAAATGGTTGACAGGAATTTTAATAATTGTATGAAAATATTGTGGTAAAGGGTTTGTAGGTGAGCTTATTAACATGTGGTAAGAATGGGTCTATTAAAATGGGGTATGGCTTGGCTTATTAACATGGGGCAAGAATGGGCTTATTATCAAGGTTAAGATCATCATAAGTCATATACAGTGTTTGGAAAAGGATTAAATTTTAATCACAGGTTTTGATTTCTGACTTTAATGGATATCCAGTTGGTTCTAAATGACAGTGGTACCAATTTTACATCCAGCTTGGTTACCACTATGACCATCTTAAAACATATTGTTTTTGGGCCTTATTGCAGTTGTCTTTGGTTTTTGTGTCACTATGAGTTGCCTATACTTACTTGGTACTATATAGCCAAGATTGTGCTAATGTCACTATAATACATACAGAATTCAGCTTAAAATCCTAGGAAAGTACACTGCTATACATGTATATGTTAAACTTATCACAAAAATCACACTCTTGTCCTAAAGATTGATTCAGAAGTAGTTGTTGCATGCTAATTCTAGGTTATACAAAAATGGTTTTAAATTATGTATGTTCTTGCCATACCATCAATAAGTTAATTACTGGGAACCAAGGTGATATGTGTAGTGTTTTCATCTTATTGATATTACCATCACTACATTGCGATACCACAACATAACAACAAGTCTCTACAAAAAAGAAACCAGCCGTGGATAAAAATCATTATTTGGAAATTGAACAAGTTGATCTGTAACCTTCTTGCTCTGATTTTGTATTGGACATACTGACATATTCCGATTAGACAAGAATTTCATTAAGTGCTGTTATTGATCATGTATGGAAATGTGTCCACAAAAAAGCATTCCAAAGGAAGAAAATTGGTAAGATAAGACATAAATGTTTCTATCCAATCAAAATAAATTTACATAAACTTCATAACTGTTTATCTTTACTAATGAAAATTCAGAATGAAATATGTAATATATGAGACAATTTTAAAAATAGTTTGTATGTGAGGTCGTGTATAAATAATTAGAATATTTTGTAATTTATGAAACAGTTGCAAGGATTGAAAAAGAATAACAAATCTGCATAGTGCCAGGTTTTATGAATAAATTGTTACATAATGTATCGTAATTATAGCATAACTAGATTTTATAGAACTTCACAATTAGCAATACCAGTGATTGATATAGGGAAGCTTTAAATCTCTGATAAATTACAATACAAATTTATATTTAAATTTTGTGTTTGAACTACCTAGCCCAAATAAAACCAAGTGTTGTGAATTTGAAATGTAATAATTATGAATCAGGAAAGTATCTCATCTTTTAACACAAGTTGGTATAAAAACAATTTCTTATACTTTTCACGAACAAACTGTTTTACTATCAGTCTTGTGGCTTAAGTGTCCATGTAAGATGCGGGAGGTCACAGGTTCAAAACCTCTCCAAGTCACACTGAAGTGGCACTAGCAGCTGCCTCACATGGCACTCAGCATTAAGAGGTTAGTGTTAAGACTGGTCAGCCTAGTGTCAGGATAATGTAACTAGGTGTAACATGATGCTACATGTTTGCAGCATGATGATGATAACCCAGTGCTAGACATCACTACAAACTGACATATTTTCTTTCTGATGTTCTGTCTGATAAAACCAAAAACAACCATACAGTATTTAAGTTTTGATCTCAAGCAGATATTTTTGAGGAGAAATAGAAAGGGTATTGATTTAGTATTTTCTTTTGCACAACAGTTTGTGAAGTAATATTTATATAACATTTCTGATCTTATTTCTTCTCCCATGAATCAGCTACCAACACCCGATTTATCCATGTACCTACCTCCACGTGAACAGAAAATTAAAATATCACCTACAAAGGAGGTAACTGCACTCAGCTTCACTCAGTATACAAAGTTCACATAAAAATGATTTTTTTTGTAAACAAAATTATTTATCTATGATGAATGTTCTAGTGTTAAAAACATTTATGATGTCATAGCCATTTTCACAGCATTGCTTTTGTACAGAACAATTTTATAATTATAGAAATATTTAGGAAAAGATTATTTTCTCAATAGATTTAGCTTCAGATGACAAATCATGTATGCATATAAGTTACATTTTTTTAAAAAGCTCTACTGGTCATAGATTAAACTGTTATGGGATGGGCTGCTGTTCTTGATCCATCCATACACTAGCACAAGTTTATTATTGCTACTACTCCTAAACTATGACATGCACAGTAGCCATCTTTTAAATGTTTTTATTGCTTCTCTTTCTGAACGGATGGTCACATCAACATTGGGTTTTCATTAAAATAGTTCTAATGATGTCTAGTTGTTCTGAATCACCTGACACTCAATATGGCCACCATAGTTGTCATTTTGAAAATTTCAATCCCACCTAAACAGAAAGTTATATTGACATGGGATTTTCACCAGAAGCCTATGGGCACTATATCTTCTTGGTCCTAAATGAAAACATTTCCTATTTGACCTCCATTTTAAATGTCATGTAAACATCTTGAAAATCAGATTATCTAGACCTCAGTGAAAATGTGGCATGGAGTGTGACATACAATATGACAAATATGAAAACATTATCACTACTCTGAAAAATTGGAATTAAAAGTAATTTCACCAAAAGAGCTTTTGTGATCTATAGTTGCACCTATATGAAAATGGGTCCAGTCTGAGATTTAATTTTGCCACCATAGCAACCATCTTAAACATTTTGTTATTGTCAGTGGATAGTCATATGAACATGGAGTTTTCACTGATATGCTTTTTATGATATCTAGATAAATGAAAATGGTGCCAGTCTTATATCCAACATCACTGATGTGATGGCCACCTTGAACATCTTGTTATCACATGGGGTTTTCACCCCCAAAAATAAATCTAATGAAGTATAGTTAATCCTAAATGAAAATGGTGCTGATCTTGCATCCATTGTGGCTGATACAGCATCCAGTTTGAAAATCGTTATCACTCAAGAATATCACAGATGGTTTCAACACTCATCAGTTAGAAGAAGCAGTTTTATCTTGGATTTCAAGAAAATGGTTTCTTATTTGACCAGTCTCTTCCAATAACTATTTCTTTTTTATTTTCAATTTCAACATTGCGTTATATCTATTTTAAAATCAAAGCCTGTTTCTGTTTCTTTCATCACCATTTTCATGATAAAGATATGCTTATAATTTGCTGTGTGTATTTTATTTTATTTTTGAACCAATGTTTTAAGAAATATTTGGTACACAACACTAATTTTTATTATGTATAATACTGTTGAAATATTTAATTTTCAGATTACGATAATGGCATTATTTTCATTTGTGATATTGACTTTTGATGCTTTTGTCGTTATTGATTGTAATGATTGGAGATTTTCAATACACTGAAATATGTTTTATGCCTTGTGCATCAGTGTGAAGGTCCAAACAAGGAAAAATATGACTCTGACTTGTATCAGTGTTTAGTGTATAACATTTGAACCAGTGAAGATATTTTAATAATACTTTAATCAAATATAGAGTATGACTAGGCAAAGAATTATATACCACAGCTATGTCCACTGCCTCAGTTTAAAGGTCATTGCAAGGAAAATATAATTACCTGACCTCTGTCAATGTACAGGTATAATTTTTGAAGCAGTGATCGTACTTTAATGAATATATATCTTGACATGTCAGTGTCTCCCCAATATTCACATTCATACTCCCAATTCTCAAGGTCAAGGTCACACCATGGATGATGTAAGTAACAGGCCTATTTCCTTGTCCATTCTGTTACTTTTTACTCACGGCATATATTTTGAGGGAACTTTATGTCCACACCTTATTTCACTGCAGTCATAACTCAAACTTTAAATTTAAGGTAATTGGTAGGTCATCATACAGACATATTATGTGCCATTTGCAGTATTCTGTTACTAAAACAACCAGAGGGATAAGGACATTTGAGTGGACATTTTATTTAGATAGGAATCTTTAAAATTATGTTACTGTCAATATGTTACTGAAAACATGTCAGCAAACATTTGGGACACCATAACCATGGTATCCATAAAGACACTCATGAAACAAAGAGAATTTACCACAATACTCAGTGACAAAGAGGCATCATTTTTACTGCCAAGGACAAAGGCTACAGCTACAAACTATGTGGTTCAGCAGCCATTGCTTGCAAAGACTGAACCTTTTATATGGGTGCTTTGGACTTTATCTTTCACTTTTACAGAAACTCTTTGACCTAAAATCAGTTGTAAACTGATGCAGAGAATAGTTAATGGATCCTACATTTGCAAGCTCAAAGGAGAATCTACACAAGAAAATAAACTTTAGAGTAAATCATGGACATAACTGAATCCATTCAGAAGAAGAACATCTCACAAATATCATGTCATTTCTAATCATCTCAAATGGGTGGCTTTTTCAGAAGGACAAAAATTTAATTGCAAAAGGAAACAATTAAGGTTTTAACGTTATGTATCTTCAGAAAAAAAGATTAAAAGGCTTAAGTATCAAATAAGAACTTAATAATATTTGATGCTAAACATCAAACCAGAATGAGAAGAATTGCCTTGCATAAAAAGTTATCATTGTTGGTCTTAATGCTTTTTATGAAAAAAACACAACTAAAGAATAACCATTATAAACATAACTTAGGGGCCTTTATAACAAAATTGATTATCCTTCCTCTGTGTTGAGTTCAAGAAGATAATACAAAAGATGCCAAGACAAAAACCTGGCAGGTTTACAAACAAAGGGAATCTAGTTTTCAAGATTGTTAGACAAAACATTTCATGCAAAGAGGAAAAATGATATTGAATATGTCAGTGGAGAAATGAACCCAAAAAAGGATGGGTCTATGGATAGCGATTATTCTTTTAAATTTAGTGTTCAAAATACATTTTCTGATAGAACGTGATACAGTCAATAACAATATACAAATAACAATAAAGTTAAGTTAAATAGGTTTGATTATTAATTTAAAGTATTTATATAAATTCTTGTTTTAGTCATTTTATTAAAAATGTGTGTATCACTAGGGATGGAAGAGAGGAGCAATATGTACTCTTACTTTTAAACTTGACAATATTTGCAAACATTAAAGGGGTGTCATTATGTGTCATATCATGTTTTAGGAGTTTCAAGTTCTGTATCTAGACACGGGGAGTGGGGATGAACCTTTGTTTTGATAAAGTTACAGATGGTTACAACTTTGGACTTGGAGCTTTAGGAACTTGATTTTCAAGCTGAAAACATTTTAAGTATTCATTACATTTCTATAGTTCATCTTTGCCATGTAATGATAATGGATATGATTTTTTAAACAAAACAGTTCTATAGATTACCTTTGCCATGTAATGATTGTTAAACAAAACACAGTTCTATAGATTACCTTTGCCATGTAATGATTGTTAAACAAAACACAGTTCTTTAGATTACATTTGCCATGTAATGATTTTAACAAATATAAACAACAGTTCTATAGATTACCTTTGCCATGTAATGATAATGGATATGATTTTTTAAACAAAACACATTTCTATAGATTACCTTTGCCATGTAATAATTTTAAAAAAATTACATTTTTTAGATTACCTTTGCCATGTAATGATTTTTAAAACAAAACAACATAGTTTCTATAGATTACTTTTGCCATGTAATGATAAGGGATATGATTTTTTTAAAAAAAATAGTTCAGTAGATTACCTTTGGCATGTAATGATTTGTTAAAATACACAGTTGTATAGATTACCTTTGCCATGGAATTTTTTTTTAAAACCCAGTTCTATTACCTTTGCCATGTAATGATTTTTAAAAAGACAACAGTTCTATAGATTACTTTTGCCATGTAATGATTTTAACAAAAACACAGTTCTTTAGATTACCTTTGCCATGTAATGATAATGGATATGATTTTAAGAAAAACATGGTTCTATAGATTACCTTTGCCATGTAATGATTTTAGCAAAAAACACAGTTCTGTAGATTACCTTTGCCATGTAATGATTTTAGCAAAAACACAGTTCTGTAGATTACCTTTGCCATGTAATGATTTTAGCAAAAACACAGTTCTGTAGATTACCTTTGCCATGTAATGATTTTAGCAAAAACACAGTTCTGTAGATTACCTTTGCCGTGTAATGATAATGGATATGATTTTAAAAAAACATTGATGATGCTTACAGATTGTACTATCAGTAATATATAACCTGCTGCATTTGCATAGCTTACTCTTTTCCATTGGAAAACACCATTGACCAAAAAATGAGAATTCATCCTCCCATAGGGTATCTTTTAAGAAATATATTAAATGTAACCCTGGTCTGTGCACACTAGCCCTCATTCTTTTTCCAGCTGCAGCCATCATATATTGAAAGAGACAATTGCTCTCACTTTGCATGCATTTTATTTATGAAATTTACTGTTAGATCAGGTCATATTTAGTATCAAATATCTAAACAGTCACAGGCTCATTATAATTCTTTTCCTTCATAATCTTGCATGGAAGTTACACTACAATGTGGCTGTCAGCATTAATTTTTCTCTCTTTGGGAATTATTTATTTCTTTTTTCTAGCTCAGGTATTCAATAGTTAACACTAATTTGGTCTGAGGACTCATCTTGTTTGATTGATTTAATACAGCAACATAATCCATTTTATCAGACTTTTGCTGCTTACTTTCAAGGGAGTATATAAGGATACTGCATTGTTCAAGCTGATTTAGAGGAATATTTTAAGGCAGTTCATGTATTTTTGTTCAGTTCATGTCGAAAATGTAAAAACATGCACATTCTTCCAATGATAAAAACTCAACTGGCTAAGAAATATGAGACTACAAAATCCAACTCAGGAACTTTCTTCTTGTGATGAACTTAAAATTGATAAGAATTGGAGAGCAGATTTAAAACCAAGTTATGGAAAACTGAAATTTCGAACAATTTTGCCGGCTGATCAAAAGATTATTTTTGAGAACCTTACCCACAAGACTGTGTGTTCATCAGATGTAGAAGCAAGCTGCATACTCTATTCATTGAACAAAGCTCACCTCTCTGTGGTTCATTGGGAATTATGAGGCAGTTTCCCTCCTTTGCTAACTAGGGTTTACAGTAAAAAGCCTGTTTCCATTGGCTGCTCTTCTTCAGATTGAGATCCCCTGTCTCAGCTGTTTCTTTGCTAGGGATGATCAGGATAGACTTTTAGGCTCAGTTTAACTGCTTTACATTTGATCTGACAGCATCAAAAGAGAGAAGAATGGGTATGAAGCATGTTTTCCTCAGCTGATATCTCAGCTTCCATCATTTCATATAGGATTACCATCACTATCAAGTGAGCAGTGTCATTTATCAAAAAGGCTTATGTGAATACCATCCAGCAAATAGTCTACAGTTCTATATAGTAGGAGTAAGCATTCCTTGCTGTTTTTTTTTACCAATATGTGGGATCATCAGCCTCCCTTTGAACTGGCCAATTTAGTTGTGCAGTAGCAGGGTTATGTATTACTAATATTAAAGTGTAGCTTCTTTTCTGGGGTGGTGGTGTGGGATAGACAGATTTCATTCTGATACTTAGCTATTGCTGTTACCATTCCCTCTGCCCACCCTGCACTTATGTCCCACTAGTTTTAAGGGTTCGTCCTGAAACAAAGCTTTGGGCTAGTGCACATGGGTTAGGTTCATGGGTTAGATTTAAGACCTTTCTTGAAAGGCACACTCTGAGAGGTTGAATTCTCATTCTATGGGTATTTTCTGTGTGGGAAAAGGTGAGCCTTGCAGTACCAACAAATAAGTATTATATCATTAAATTTAGCTTTATTCAATACCCTAATAAAATTTTAGAAGGAATTAAATCAGGAACATTAGCTTTATTCCCCCCATACAGGAATTACATCAAGAAAGTTAGCTTTATTCTCTCCCAAGTACAGTTTTCAAAGGAATTACATTAGGAAAATGTTGCAATATACTGCAGTTGTTTTGGCTCTTTTGGTAGTATGTATACACTGACTCTTTTTAAAATGCATAGAAATTCCAGTTAAAGTCTGATGAGCACTTGTTCATTTGTATTACAGTAAGTTACATGTATCAGATACTGGTAATCATGCCTAACCACCCACAGGAGGAAAATGTAATGGCTTTATGAAGTCTGTCCATCAGCAGTCCATATGCTTGTTAGTCACTTTTTTATATAAGCAAGACATCTCAAAAGCTGCTGAGCAAAGTCAGACAAAATTGGATATTTAGATACCTTGAATGGGTTCCATGAACATTTACATTCTAGTTGCCTTGTCGCTCTTTTTCAATTTTTTTTACATGTCTGTTAATTGTTTTTAAAGACCTTTTTAATACAAAGACCTTGTGAGCATATTTAAGCTAAAATCCCTTGAAGCAAACTCATGAAGCTTGGTACAGATATATGTATTCATATGTATATATCTTGTTTAAGTTTTTGGATAATTATTGTACAGTGTGACCCGCTATAACATGATACATGTAGATGGGAGTCATAGAACTTGACCAGGTTATAGACAGAGCCGTGTTATAAAAAACCAGGTCAGTTAGCTGAAGAAAATGATGCATCAACCCCAATGAATTTATGGGAGAGGGAGGTAATAAATGTAGGCAGTAAAATACATGTTTCATTGGCACAGTTACCATCTTAAATCGAGTATATTAAATGAGAAATACACCTGTAGTGAAAACTGAGGAGGCATATATTTCATTTTACTTCATTAAGAGAACCATGCATTGGTACATATATGTGTATACTGTTGTTATCTACGTCTAATGTATAGCATCAATAAAGCATCAACACTGTGTACTCACCCACAAATCTCATCATATACATTGAATCCACAATACAAGTGATTCCATAAAAAATATGCACACATATTGGTTGAAAATATTCAATAATTTTGTCAAAGGTCATATAAGTTTGAATTACGTGGAAAAACAGCACAATCATGTAATGAATAATTAAGCACAATGTTACTTTTCATTATGTCCAAAGTCAGTAAAAGTTAGTTTGCATTATAAGCCATTGTAGTTAGCATTCAGAATCATAAATGTTTTCCCTGCAAATGTGTTCCTGTCATGTTGGAAAATGAAACAAATCCACCAGATTCCATTGCTTTTATTATAGTTTGGTACTGACTTCCTTTGAAGTAAAGTTCTTTGTTTATATTGAAGATTGTAATAGGCTTTTTTTGATGAAGGATGCATATGTTATTGAAATCACAGCTAAAAAAACAGCTTTTGAGAACCAAACAAATGGCTATTTGTTCTTGTTGTGGTGGCAACATCAAACAATTTTATTGCATGATTGAGACTGATTTATGTTCTGTTTTCTTAGTATGTATTCATAACATTCAGTGCTTCAAATGGTAATCTATTTTCTTTGAAATTTCAGCAAACTATTTTATCTGAGTACCTTTTTAAAAAAGGAATTGGCTGTCATTTGGTTGATTGTAGATATTGTTCCTACCTGTCTCTTTAATAGACTGGCAAGTAAGATGTTGTATTTATTTTTATTTCTTTTTTTAAAAAACTTTTACATTTATGGTAGCAAATTGATGCAACCTTCCACGCATGTGTCAGAAATTTAACAAAGTGTCAATGGATGATAAAGATACAGGTGTTCTAGTCTGACATAGATTACTACAGAAGATGTTATGAAGGATTTAATTCTGAGTTAAAAGAAGAATCAGTCTAAGTAAATATAGTGATTTCTAGTGAGCTGCTGAAAATTTGACAAAAGATAGAATACAAGATAATGCCTTATCTGTTTGATCTCTGCTACCATAAATGTCAGCAAGAACAAAAACTGATATCTCAAAACATACAGTACTCATGCCAGATGTCCACATATTAAGCAGATTACAATATAACAAAGCACTGTTAAGATGGTTAGTCAATATGGACAAAAAACTCCTTTTATGTAACAATAGATAAATTTCAGTGCATTTTATATCAAGCTTGCAGCTTCCTTTCATGGGTCCTCTGAATTTCTCCACTCCAAACAAATGGTTTACACAAGTTTAAACAGCCAACAATGTTGTCAGTAAAAACAAATTGCCAGAGGGTATATTTTACCACCAATAGGGAAAAAGAAATCAAAGTTTGCGACATGTGGTGAAGCCCTACGCAATCTCTGAGTAGACTTTTTACACATTATTTTTTGTACTTTTCAGAAGAAAAAAATATCCTTTTGTTTATGAGAAAATTCTATATTCAGTTTCAGGAGCCACATCATCTTGTATTATTCATGCGCAATATCATCTCCAAAATGATAATAAACATTTTACGTTTTCTCATACTTTTAAGAAAGACATTTTTTTTTTGTGTGTGAGAAAAATACATGTATATAAAATTTTGGAATCACACCACAACTGTGTTATATCTGAACTCATAACAGAGCATTCTATAGCATGGTCACTCTGTAATTATTAAAAATGTTTCTACATTTATAATTATTTTTGTTCTTGTTTTTGGTCCACAGTGTTTAACAACTTAAATTTTATTTGTTTTTTTGTCAAGGATTTCAGATACATGGCCCCTCTTCTAGACAAGTAGACAAATATCACACTTGTTTTGCAAAACTTATACTTCCTCTATGCAACTTACTTTGACCATACTGTTGCAGTCTTACAAAAAAATTTGATAACAAAATGTCATTGTATAAATATTTTCCGTTCGCTAGGCTTTTCCTTTCATTCTGTCCAAATTCCAATTTTATAGAATGACATGTTTTTTTGGGTGGTGTTGGTGGTGGAGAAGCACAAGATTATGCTTTGATGAACATTTCCGTTCTAGTTTAATGCATGTTTTCTTTACTTTTTAGTGGTTGCAATCATTATGTTTGTCATTTTAGGCTATCAAAGATCTTTCTGTTAGTTCATAATTTTATTTGACTAAATTTTGTGCTGGATAACTCTTGTTCACTCTTATTATGAAGTATATGTCATGCTCATTTTATCTGCAATACCTCTTTTATAATGTAAAAAGTCAATTACTTATGTTTTTATTAGTATGTATGACTTAATTTATTATACTTAATTGTATCTTTCAATACATTTAAGTAAGTATTTATTGAATAATTTTTAGGAAGTCAATTATGACATTTATTGCTTTCTGTTTAGAAGAGCATATAAACTTTTACATTTTATGACTTAGTGGTCTTTCATACTGAAATTTACATTGAATCTCTATTATTGGCTTGAGGTCATAATATTCACACCCATTTAGATGACAGTTTTATGTCATTATTTTGCCTGCTGTAGAAAAGAAAGAAGAGTAAGAAAACAATAGGCACACAGACATCAGTATCAGAGTCATCTGGGGATAACAGTGATTACGGAGACGATGATCTCCAAAGTGGGCAGTTGAGAAACCAGCCAAAAAAGACAGCATACCCTAATGATAGGAGTGTAGAATCAAACACTGGCTTGGAGAATGTGCAGACACTAGTAAACAACATGGCTGATGACAAGATTGAGCAGAATTATGATAATGATTATGGTGAAGAAATGTATGGTCAAATAGATGAAAATGAGGTAGAGGTGAGTGAAAAGAAACATCATCAAAGTGGTCAAAAAACCCATCAGGTATTGCCAATAAACTCAACAATGAAAATGATTTGCAATTTACAGAGACAAAAGTGAGATAAATAAAACATGTAGAAACGGATTAAAGAAATCAGAGCAGTAACTAGTGAGGAATCAACAAGTAGGTAGTTCACTTACTACATATATTTCTGTGAAACATGTATGGGGTTCCTATTCCAATGTTCATTTTCTAAAATATATTTCAAAAAGAACAATTTCACAACATAGAAAGGCATTGGCAACTGAGAACAAGGGGAACAGAATTGAAGATATCCTTTGCAAACAAGTAGTTCACCACATGATGAATTTCACAGTTCACCAAACAAAATTTATACAGTGCACAAGTCTAATTTCAGAGTTCAGAAATCACATTCACGTGTTAAAGAATCACATAACTCACATCATGAGATTCATTTGCCATATCATTCACATATACCAGCTTTGTTACAAAAGGCAGATTTAAATCATGAACATGTAGGTAAAGAAAAGGCCAACAGTTGATTTCTCAAAATGGTTTGAAAAGTGAATGCCTTTTTTAGTAGTTCAAAGCTTAAAGAAAGTATGAGAATTCACCAGAGAAATCATCACCCGAGTTGGGTTCCGATAATTCATTTTATATAGATAAACAGTAGCATTGGTTGTATGCCATTTCACCATCAAGGAATATTTAAACACAGAACACAAAGAAGCATGGAAATGCAGACAAGAGTTGTTAACATGCTGATGTTGTATATGGCAAGGAGGTTCACAGTATGATGCACATTCTGATGTTGTATGGCAAGGATGTTCACAGTATAATGCACATTATATGTTGTATATGGCAAGGATGTTCACAGTATGATGCATGTGCTGATGTTGCATATGGCAAGGAGGTTCACAGTATGATGCACATGCTGATGTTATATGGCAAGGATCATTCACAGTATGATGCACGTGCTGATGTTGTATATGGCAAGGAGGTTCACAGTATGATGCACATGCTGATGTTGTATGGCAAGGATCATTCACAGTATGATACACATTCTGATGTTGCATGGCAAGGAGGTTCACAGCATGATGCACAGAAGGCACGACACTTAGTATTGATGTGTTGTACCATTATACATGTGTACCTGGATCTGCATGTATATGTTGTAGATGATGGATGTTTTTTTTTACGGTCCATATATGTATATATATATGTATATATATGTATGTATATTTAATGGCACATTAGGACAATAATGGCTATATGATGCCTATTACCTGTAAAGTACTAAGAGTGTAAAAAAAAAGAATTGCAGAAGACCATTTAGCCATGTATGATATCATGGCAGAGCATGAATTAAACACAATGTTTCAAAAAGGCCTGCATGGAAGATTCTCAGATTCAAACTAATTGCCTTTAATTTCTATTACAACATAGACTGTAAATGTTGGATGAGTTTACAGGCTTTTTTAGCTTAGTAGAGAGGAAGATAGCTAGGTTTATGCATCATGTCTAATGAGTGTCGTACCTGAATTTGCAAACTTAAGAAAAAAGATTGCAGTATGTGTTATTGAAAACTCCCTCTTTAGATAATGTAGATCAGTCTTTTTATGTAATCATTGTGCTCAGAAAGTATTCTTGACTATATTAAAAGTCATACAGGTTATGTATGCTCATTTTCTCATCTCAAATATAAATTTTCATTTTAAAATTTAAAACATACATTTTACCCAAATCCTTTTCATTCCTAATTATTTAATGCTTTCCACCTTAACTGTAATCCAGAAACTATCAGATGATAATTATCAATTACTATAAACTTTTACAGTGAGGGCCAGGTCAAGAAAAGAAACATATCAAATCTAATAATCATAATATGGTGTAGTACAAATTTGTTTATCAAAATACTTAGGTTTCATTATGACATCATAGTCCGTGACATTCAAACCAACTTGTTCTGACTGGATCACACCTTCAGGTTGATCTCATCCAAAAATGTACATTGCTGTATGTACTTCTCAAGGTGTGTAATTAAAGACCTTCCAAAGGAATGTGTCAGTATAAGTATCCAAATAAAGTGAATAATTGCCATTTAAAGATACAGTAATATCAAATTTACACCCATTAATGAAGTAGTTGGTGCTGAAAGCCTATATGAGCTATATGACATTTACTATGGGAGAACACCCCATGTAGATAAATTAGATTGGTCCTTTTATGTAAACAGTATCTTATTATATTGTGTGTACATTATGTTACTGAAATGCATGTGTGATAAATATTAAGCAGCCAATGCTTGAATACTGCACATTTAGGATGCCTTTTCTCACAAATGACTCAAGGCACAAAAATTGACTCAGACCCCAGTTAAAAGCTCTTTTTAGTCAGCATCATTACTGAATACATTAATGGGTATTTTTGTATGCTTTTCTTGAATGATTTAGCTCTTAGTTTTCTGGTCAC
This sequence comes from Unio delphinus, assembly GCA_029339505.1. Lineage (NCBI taxonomy): Eukaryota > Metazoa > Mollusca > Bivalvia > Unionida > Unionidae > Unio > Unio delphinus. The sequence continues at coordinate 2,640,193 of JAQISU010000054.1, forward strand.
ATATTACATCAAAGTTCATATTTTGTTAGCAATATCTATCTATCTATCTATCTATCTATCTATCTATCTATCTATCTATCTATATATATATATATATATATATATATATATTCATAATTGTTATCATATGTGAAAACAGTTGATGATTGTTTTCATTGGTATCAAATTTGGAAGATTTTAACAAAACAACTTTCTCTGTACCTTAACTTAAGAGGAAAAATGTTTAAAAGTTATTTACAAATTGATGGAGTATGAAAAATTTGAGACAACAATGATATGCATTTTTCATTTATTAGATCTTTCCCTCTCATGATGAACCAAGTTTATGTACACTGCAGCTGCAAATTACCATGTGCATGTACACTGATAGCCAAGTAATGCACACTGATAGCCAAATGCATGTACACTGATAGCCAATTGCATGTACACTAGAGATGCAACTAGTCCAGTGCATATACAAAGATAGTCAAGTGCATGTACACTGATAGTCAAGTGCATCTACACAAATAGCCAATTGCATGCACACTGATATTCAAGCATATGTACACTGATAGCCAAGTGTATGTACCTGATAGCCAAATGCATGTACACTGTAGATGCAAATAGACATTTGTTTAGTGCTGTATTTTTTTGGGTAAGATATAGAACAGTTTTGTAGTTTTTCTTCAAAATGCTGCACAGTTATTATTCTCATATGACTGTTTGCCTTCTACTTGTTTTGCAAAATAATAACTGGTTAGTGTAATAAGTTATGGAAAAATCATTTCTTTAAGTTTGGCTCAGTAAGAATTTGATTTGTGCAGATAGACCATTTTTCATACATGTTCTGAAAAGTATGTTCGGTTTTGTATCTCACTTGAGTCTAATACTCTCCACTGAAATTTAAATTTGTCAAATTTAGCTCTGATCAGTACATATTTTTCATATAAATAAAGAATCAAACTTCAGCATTATTCTATGAGATTCCATTGTTGAACCAGTCAGAAGTATTTTCTCCAGTCTTATTTTTATGCTACCACCATTTTGGGGAGGGGCAGAGACTTATGATGTTCTATCTAGTCTTCTTTAGGCAGATCTCTTGCATGGTTCTGTGGGATCTTCACAAAATAGGATGTGGTAAGGTCTATGAAAATGATTAGGAACCTCCAAGTGAGGTTTAGCAACACTCTGGTAAAGTCACGGATTGATTGGCAGGTAGTCAGTATTCATAATTGAAACTTGGATCACTTATATGCACAATGTTTACATTAATGTTTATGTTTTGGACCAACCACATGAAACAGTTATGGGTAGAGTAATACAAGCTTTAGTTAATGAGTGAAAAATCTTGCAAATTGTTGGACAGTGGCACTAACTGGGAACATTTACAAATAACTTCTCAACCGTTGTTTATATGTTTGCATTAATTGCTTATGCGCAAATACTGCTAATGGACTTTGCAATATAGATAGCATATATTTTAAACAACAACAAAAAATAAGTAACTAACACCTTGATAAGACTCATTATTGGTATTGATCTCTTGGTTAAATGAGATTACTGATGTTACCCAGGTCTATGTGTCATGTCCTATCAAGTTACGTAATGTCATTTTTGTTGTATTTTTGTGTTTAATCAATAACATTTGAAGAACTTCATAGATTGAAACAAAATTTAGCATTCAGCTATATAATTATAAAAGCTTAATTATGAAAGCTAGTCAGATTTGATTTTCACTGTTTTCCCAAAAAAATTAAGTTAATTAAGCTTTGGCCCTTGTATGACTTAGAACATAGCCATTCAATTGTATAAATTTGGCTGGGGTACATATGTCATATTGACATATATTTTTAGTTTCATGTAATAATTTTAATTTCATGTTTTCAAGGAGCACACTGAAAATGCAGGCACTGGTGAAGATAACAGTGACATCACACTTCTCTTCAAGGCAGCAAAACAGATGGGTAATTGAATTATAATCTGCTGAAAATAACAAATTTATCACACACAAACACAAACACACACACACATACATACACGGATTGCTGTACTTGTGAACCATCCGACTAGGGACCGGGTTATGGATACATACTTAAATAATTGTTTAAACAACACATAAACATTAAATAAGGTAAAAATATCCTCTATTGATGCTTTTTTTACCAACATATTTTCTATACACAGTACACTAAATGTTATTGAGTGTCAATGTTGCAACATTGTGGACACGAAATTGTAGTTATGGACATGGTGTCCATAATGCTGTGTGTGTTTTTATTATTGTGTAACCAGTTGTGAACCATGTGTCCACAAGTCTGATGAAAAATAAGTGTATTATAATATTACTATAATAAATGACCATTCATGTCACTGACTTAGCGCTATCTTTCGAGGGGAAAAATCTTTAGGAAAAAGTTAGATTTTGCGATGAAACTATATTTCTGTTCTGAACCGATTACTTTTATCATGATTACAGGTAGTGTCTTTATGAAGAATAGCACACAATTTGGCATATGTATGGTAATGGTCAGGATAGGGGGAGCAAGCAAGTGGAAGAGAAAAATAAATCAATTATGTATGTGATGAAATTAAGTGTTTTTCGTGTTGAATTAAGCAATTCTGTAGTGATTTGTGAACGTATTGTTACGTGTACAGATGTATCACTTGACCGAACGGTGTCAAACCCTTGTGCGAATCCCGCTGGAAGTCATATGTTTCTCCCAAATTTCCAAAGACTTCCATACAATTTGAGTTGTAAATTAGAAAGCCAGACGTGTCTGCTTTTATATATTAAATTTTACTCTAATCAAGTCAAGACCACAGATAAAACAACTTGCCAAACATTTGCATGGTTTTTCTTCATAATCCTCAGATTTCTGTACCGCCAGCCGGTTATGCCATTTATCCCCTTTTTCATTGGGAATTATTTAACTCTGCCACCTTAGGCCAGTCAATGAACACTTTTACTGACACATTACTCCAATATAATGAATCTATTTTCCTATGTGGAAACATTAACGGTATCTACCAAGTTCCTGCTTATTGATTCTATTGAGTAATTTACTGGTTTCCTACCGTAAATACTGCCACCTCAGCAACACCACTATTGTACACCACTAGATTTTAATATGGACTATGTTACACCAGGCCAGGGACAGTCATTTGGTTTGAACCTGAATTCACTACTAGCAAACCATGGCATTGTTCAAACTCACTAACACTCAACTCCATGATTTTTGCTCCTAGTAATTGGCAAATTATTTCGGGCTAGGAATATTTCCATGGTGCTGAATCCCAATAATCACACAAACCTAAGAATTGCTTAAAACAGGGTGCTATCAAATGCGCATACTCCAAATTTATTACATTATATATATGTTGTCAAACTATGCTGTAAGTACAACTATATTGTCTAGTGGTTAATTTACAAGTACATGTATAGAGATTGTTGCAATTTGTATAGTCTGAGAGAGAGAGAGAGAGAGAGAGAGAGAGAGTTTATGGTCAGTGGTACAGTTACTAAAGTACTACAGTATGTACGCAACATGTTGTATAAATTTTTCATTAAAAGGATACTCATACACACTCTGTCTAGTTCTAATATTGCTTAAATAGAACATTTTATTATTATAATTTTGCATTGTATATACCGAATCATTTCATTTGTACTTCTTGTATACACTGTAATCATGTTGAGTTCGTTTTTCCATTCTCTGAAATGATTCACTGGACAGGGGGAAATCATAGTTAGTATTATCAAACAGGAAAAGCAGTGTGGGTTAATAATTACTGGCTAGTGTGGAGAATGTTGTAATATTTTGAAAATAGTTGCACAAGGCAAATCTAATCAAAATATTGAATTGGTTGCAACATGTCAATAAGGAAAACGTGAGTAAATATGCTATGAAGTGTTAGTTTTAATCATTGCCTTAAATGTAGGCTGATTTTACCATGCATATATTAACTCTTAGAAGTTTGTAGGCAAAATGTCGTGAAATTATTTAACGCTTGTTTTGGATTTTGGATTTTGTCTTTTTTATTTCTACTTTTAGAGAAAGTTCTAGTAGAATGTATCTTGTTCATCATTATAATTTGCCTGAACTAGACAGTATTAAGAGGAAATTAAAAAGTGGTCATATATTTTCTACATAGTGTAAAGTAAACATTAATTTTTGTGAAGAATGGCTTAATCATGATTAATATAGTGAGAAATACTTCTAGAATAGATATAATGCATTTTAGAACATTCACCGTTGTGAATTTTATAACAAGAACTGCATAATACTTCTCTTGCTATATTATGTATTATGTTTAATAAGTAAAAATAAAGAGTTTGCAAGTATTTTCAAATTATACTGAGATTAAACATTTATTAAAATGACGACATTAGATATTGCCCTCATAAAATCATCGATAAAAGCTCAAAGTAATACAAAAGATTATTGGCACTAATTCCACACATATTATTACAAAGTGATTCTTACCCTTTTGAGTATGTTCAACTTGGTCTTTTTTTCTAAACCTATTTGCTACTTCAGTTATAAATCTTTTCTCCCCTACTGCTAATGCGTGAGGTGAGAATACCCAGTAAAAAGTGAGAGATTGCAGTATCCAATGGCAATGACATGCGCAAACCACAATGTGTGTATGTAATCATAAAAATAATAATAATAATAATAATAATAATGCTTTATTTATAGAGGGTGACTCATTAGTCAAGGACTATTCTCTCTGGAGGCCCTCTTGATGAGAGTACAACAAATGCACATTGTGTGAAGAAGCAATAATTAGTGCTTATATTAGCATGTTTAGTATTAAAATAGTAAATTCCATTATCTATTAGAAACACATGCATGCTCATGATATCTCTTCCTAAATACTCTAATATTTTCAGGCGATTTTACATGTAGTGGAAGCTTATTCCACAGAACTATACCAGAGTATTGAAAATTCTTTTTGAATTGCTCTGTTCTTGGTTTTGGTACTAGAAGGTTTCTATGTGAGATTGATGTCAACTGGTATTGTGTTGAAAAAGGCCTGAATAAGTCCTGAAGATACTCTGGTGCAGTTCCATGTAGACATTTATATAAAAGAACTGCCTTGTGAAAATCTATCCTGTCATATATTGTGAACCATTCTGTAAATAATGCTTTTGAGGGATGATTAACAGATGTATCTAAAATTACACGTGCTGCTCATTTCTAGAGTTTATAAATCCTGTCAAGCTCAGATTTAGCACAGTTTCCCCATACATTAGAACAGTAATCAATTGTTGGAAGAATATATGACTTGTAGTATAGATTGCGAGTTTCCATAGGTAAATATTTCTTGAGTCTGCTGAGAAGGGCAATTTTGGATGACAGTGTTTCACAAAGCTTATCAATATGATCATTCCATAATAAATTACATGTATTATCTATGGACACACCTACAAGCCTTTCATGACTGACATTTTCTCATTAATGATTATTTATTGCAAGAGATAGTTTTGGGTTCCTTGACTTGTGTAGCTTTTGTGTCATCCCCAGAATCATACATTTTGTTTTACCTTCATTAATTACCATCCTATTTTGTTGTACCCAGTTTTGGACTCTAATAAGGTCTGAGTTTAATGTTGTTCGGATAACTTCAGTATCAGAACTAGATGTATACAAGGTTGCATCATCTGCAAACAAATCTGTATTGGTGGATTCATTATTTAATGGTAGATCATTGATATAGATAAGGAAGAAGAGAGGGCCCAAAACTGAGCCTTGAGGGACTCCTGAATGAATAGTGCGAATTTGAGAGCTAATATTGCCAATGCTTATTTGTTGAGACCTTTGGTTTACGTATGATCTAAACCAGTTTAAAGAAGGATTGTCAAACCTGTAACAGTTCACCTTTTGCAGCAGAATTTGATGATCAACAAGATCAAAAGCTTTCTTAAAGTCAAGGAAAACAATCCCAGTCATATGCCCATTATCCATTTCCTTCAGCCAAAGATCAATTAATTTGGTAAGTTCTGTTTGGTCAGGTGGGTTCATACAAACTGGCGTTTGCGCGGGAGTGGGGCAAGATACACGCTCATGGTAGGAAATGGTTCACAACTTTGGTCTGCTCTTTTGGTTTTAAAATCATGTATGTGCATCAAAATGATAATTTACAGGTGTATACTTTATGGACACCCACATTTAGTGTCCACAATGTAAAATGTATCCACAACGAAGGTCTATACTTTGGGTCAGTGTCCACAACACTGTAAATCCAAGTGCACACACACACACACACACACACCCACACACACACCATGTTTTCTTCAAGGTTATTGTAATGTAACACATGATTTTAGGTTTCATATGTTTATAAGTCACTCCATTTTAATAACTAGCCCAGTTTTGCTGTCAGAATTTGTCATGATCTCAAAAATTCAGACATCCAAAAACTCAAACCATAAATATGTACTCATAGAATGTAATGTATAGGAACTTCAAAGATAAGTTTAAAGCAGAATTCCAAGAGTTTTTTTCAGATTAATTTACCCATCACTCCTTTATCCCAGTTTGTCATGGTATAATTTCCAATACAATGGTTTAAATATATTATGTATTATGTACCAAGTTTGTATATCATGGATTGTAATTTTAGGATGTCAAAATTGCATATAAATACCATGTCTTTGTTTTATCTTTTTTTTTCTTCTCAGCCAAGCCAGATGAGGTTTTTATTAAAGTGCTGGTTAAAAAGTCTCATAAGCAGAGAATGCCCCTCAAGGAGAAATTCAGGCAGAAGTATGACCTGGTATGTTTAAATGATGTACTTTTGATTTAAAATAGATGAGGAATTTATATATTGGATGTTGTAGCTGAATGACCACTCCATTGTCTTAGATTAATGTTTGTATCATTACCCTTAATGTAAATCTGATTCCAAAATAGATGGATTTTTAATTGGAGCCACAGTGGCTCAGTTGTTAGGATGCTTCACACATAACTAATTGAGTGCAAGTTCAATTCTGTCTAGATCAATCAGGATTGGCTGCTGTGGTCTTTGGGCTGTGCTCTATTTGTATTGGCATCATACCATTTTGTCATTGTACATGTATATGTGTCAATAAATACCAAACCAAGCCAAATTAATATTTTTAATAAACACATTCATCAGTCTGCATGCAAAAATCATTTTGGATTTTTATACTTAATTTTAGATTTATTAATGGAAATTTGATTCCTATTTGAATATATCCTCCAATCACATATTAGGAATATAAACCCTGCTACCTCCAGAATTCAGCCCTCACAAAAACAAAATTGTGTAATTTTGTCTATAGACAGAGACAGTAACTTTCTCTTCCAAACTATTTATTTAAATTAATACAGAAGACCCACCCTGGCTCGTTTTTGTCAGAAATTGAAGTAGTGATAGGGAGATGCAAAGTTCTGAGCCCCCAGTTAGCGGTGCCAACAGTTAAGTTAATGAATACACAAATTGTGAACTTTAAATAACAACGATTTAATATAATTCAAACAGTAATCTCTCAAATGCAATTCAGCTAAAACCCTATCACTCGACCAAGTGACGGCCTATTTCATCCTTTGAATTAGTGTGTGAAATTTTCCCTTCTGTCCCGAGTTCCTACTCATCTGTAATGTTCTTCTTCTCTTTTCCTTGTCTCCCTCCATTCTCCCTTCAAGTTTTCCCTCTGTTCTTCCTTCTCTCTTTTGTCTCCCAGAGACTTGGACCACTGCCCTTGGGAATTCCCTCTGGTCCCTAAAAGCTTTTAAAGAATACATACAAGAACATTAGCAAAGAATATTCCTTTTGCTATGTAACTCACACTAACTTTAATATCATCAGATAGGCCATTACCATTTTTGGTCATGCATTCTTGTCCATTGAAATACACATTCTCCCTGCCAAGTATATATATATATATATATATATATATATATATATATATATATATATATATATATATATATATATATATATATATATATATATATATATATATTCTCAATCTTATTATACACAAAACGATATCATATAATCAGATATATTTCTGTACATTGCACTTCTACAGGTGTACACAGATATGCACATATCCATGTGCTGATATATCCATACACATGATACTCCTACAAGTATACACAAATAGGCAAATTCCTATACTAATGTTGCACACCACAACCATTATACAAAGTTTATAATTCAAATCAACATTTGCAAATCTATAATATCAAATGGATAAATGCATGAGGTTACTCTGAATTACAATATTAATTTTACACATCACATAGCCCATATCTCAAAATACACATGTATATTAAACACTACGAATGAATCCAACTACAAATGGTAATTCTATGTACTAAAGTATATATATATACTGCAATAATTAAAGTACACTTACTTTGCAGTAATATTTTACAACAATCAAGCAAATAATAATTAACCTGTTTCAAAGCTCCTGTTTATTCCCAGAATAAGAATCCCGCCAATAACGAATGGTCTTGGAGTAGTTTAATTGCCTTACTTCCTGCAAAATAATTGTAACACTACTAACATTTTGGTTCTCAAGATAGTATATTTTAACTTGAGATTCTAATGTTTGGGATGCATTGCTCAATTCCGAGTGGATGTTGGTTCATAATGATCAGAAATCGCCCCTCCCAACCATCTGTTGAGGATGTTTACGATACAATTTGATGATCCTTTGTTCCAAACAAATCGTCACTTACATGTGAACAATGTTACATAACTGGCTTTGGCAAAAATAACCAGTGCGTCTCTAGTTTATGGCTATGTCAATTAAAGGGCTGGACACCATACATTTTGACAGTGAGAAATTATAGCCTCAGGGTCAAACATACCCATGTTGAAATCTGGTTTAATTCTACAACGTGACACTGATCCCTTTATTACAGAAATCATGGCATTGGACAGGAACTATGCTGTGGCCAATTTGACTTCCTGCTCCTATATGGTGGATACATGCACTCTGTACACCACATCCAAACTTATTTGCAATATAGTGGCCACATTTTCATTGTTGAACTTAGTATTGCTTCCAATATTTATTAAGGCAGACAAAATGCATATTCCACCATGGCCCAGAAAACCTCCATTTGGATTGCCTCTGCTGTTCAATGGGATGATATAGGAATTGTGGAAGCAGGTAGCCCAAGAACTGCCCCTCTATCTTTCAGTTCATCTTCTATGATGTGATTACTGGAGACAAGGAGATATGGGATCATTGGATGCTCAACTCAAAAGCCAGCTGTGATCCTAACCCTATGCATGAAGACAATCTGCTATTCAATTTTGGAGGCAGACATATCAAGGGGATAGAAAATCAAGTATCTCTCTTTTGACTCGTGTCCTAAACTGCCTGAAGACAAGTATTTAGTAGTATGATTATTGTTTGATTTTCTAACATAGATAGACAGTCTCTTTCAGCCAAGCAAGTGGGTGATTAGACTAGGAGGTGCTTTGGTTCTTATTTTGCCAACCCCCTTCTGTTTCATCCTTTCCATTTTTGATGGAAGTATTCTTGGACTTGTTAAAGGATACAGTTTTGTAGCAAGAGATCTGGACACTTATAGGGAAGTTGTTGTTAGAGATTATTAAGAATCCACATTCACCAAATATTTCCTTCAAGCCTTTTCTAGTTAGGATATCCAGTGGTGTTTATGATGAAATATTAAGATCAGCCTGCCTTTCCATTTGTGCTATCAAATTTACCATCTTTCATGATCTGAAAGACACATATTTTCACTTTCACATCCATCCATCATTACAGAAATTCATGTAGTTTTCATACTGAGAAAATTATCAGTTGTATGCACTCTCTCCCAGTTTGAACATAATTCCTTTGGCCATCATGCAACTACTCTGTTGTTTTTTCTGTATGGCTTCATCAGTGGTGGCATATTAGATGACATCCTCCAGCAACATATGATGAGTTCTATTCAAGACAAAGGAAAGAATAATTTCATTTTCCTTTTACATTAGCTAGGTTTTCTGATCAGTTTGGAAGTCCTGTCTTTGTCCATCCCATCAGTTCAACCACTTGGGTATATGTTCCACCACCACAACTAGGTACCTCTTCCCCATTTTCATCTGGTCCAAATCCTCATCCTCACAGATTCCACTTCTAGCACAAAAAAAATAGCAACCAGGGAGTTCCCCATATCTCTTGGATTGTTCATTGCAGCAGCAGATCTTATTTTAATGTGTTTCCTATAAATGCACTTGTTGTAGATAATCTTGCTATCTCAAGATCATCCCATTTCCATGCTGTTTGCTTACAAACTCAGTATAACAAGTAAGATAGTATTATTCTTGGATCACTAATGTAAGCAAGATTGGCTCATGTCCTCTTGGAAAGCTGCACCCAGATGTGACTGTGTGTACAATGCAAACAACTGTGGTTTAAGGAAACCTTCTGTTACTTTGACTTCAACACTGTCAAGAACCAGTGGGGTATGGAAGACACAGTTCTCCACATCTATTTCTTGGAGATGAAAGCCATTATTAAAGCCTTTCATTTCTGGAGTGACCATCATCAGAACAAGATGGAGCTCATTATATCAGACAACTTGGCCTCCTAAAGACAAGGTGGTACCAAATCACCCCATCTCTACATTTTGGTCAGGACATTCTGTTTTTGGTACTAACAACATTCAGATCAGATATATTACTGGTAGACTCAGTGTTGTGGCTATTTCTCAGTCAGTGAGGGAACAGATGCTCCATACAGAGTGGATCATTCATGTGTTGGTATTTCACTAGTTTTGTCAACTATGGGCATGTTCAATGATTGATAAAAGATATTCTGGTATAATGATAGGGAGGATCTTGTCATAACAGAGATCTCTCTGATTTGTTGTCCAACTTTGATTTGGGTAGGCCTAAATCACTCACATTGTCAAACTATGGACAGGGTACAGAACCCCTCAAACCTTTTAATTGTGGTTAAAGTGGTTAATACACATGACATATATGACATATCACTAGAACACAACTGCCTCATGAAGATCATTACTTATTAAATAAGAGCAATATCTGTGGGCCTTTCTCCCAGTCAGACCTTGAAAGGAGGACATAACCCCTCAGACCATCTTGTCATGGTTTTAGTGGGCAATATATTTGGTATACCCTGACATATCCCTAGAACAGAGTCACCTCATGAATAGTTCTACTCCTGAAAACAGGCATCAGTTGACATCAGCACAACCTCCAAATGAGCACCCTGCACAGCTTTAACTAAATTTACTAAATTTTACATGGTAAAGAAGATCTCATTATTTATTCCTTCCAGACATAAAGCACATCAGCTGTAGTTGTACTGCTCCTATTTAGGAGAGAGGGTTAACATTCACATGAGAAATCAATGTTCTCCCTTCAAAGGTTATCAGGGGTATAGGTTGGATGCTCATCATTCACCTATTACCTATTCTCCTAGTGGTAATGTGATCAGGGAATGTGTTTGAAGGAAAAAGCAAATTTATGAGTAAAATTATGTTTCTCCTAGAATGCTTACTTGATCACTTTACTTTAATACCCTCCCGTTCTCCCTGCAATGTGAGCATCTGGTTACAAAATGTTCCACTCCTCTTAAATTGACACCACCAGTAGCTGCTGACTGGAGATAATGGGCAAGAGTTGTTGCCCATTGTGTATATGTAGTGTAGACAGAAAAGATAAATTTGTGTCTTTGGGAGTGTTGGATGGACCAGTGTAGTAGGGCTTATATTTATAATGTTAATGTGATCATGTTAGTATTTTAGGAGAAACACACTTTACTTAACAAATTGCCTTTTGAAAAATTAGGTCCTTTGGACTATGTTCTTTCTGTACTGAAACTAAATGTAATTTATGCAAAATAGCTTAAAGTTTAACACAATGTTTCACTCAGACTTTACAATTTATGGATGGTTAGTTCCTTCTTGGACCATGGTTGTAATTATTTAGAGAATCTTTATTTACTTTATTTTTTGAGAAAACAATTTTAGTTTTTCACCATATCATTTGAGTAGTGCAGATAAAACTGCATTGCAGCATAAAATAATAGAGCTATGCAAATTATATTCAGATTCATTGATGAATTTTGAGTAATTGTTAATTTGGAATTTTAAGTAATTGTTAATAATTTCTCTTTTATAAATTGTTCTAATTTCATTAGATTCTTTGTTTAAGTACCTGAAACTTTGTTTTATCAAGCTGCAAAATTTAGAAAGTAATTGTAAGACACATGGAGAAATTTTGGAGCCTTGTAAATAGCTGAACTAAATGACAATAATGATCTTATATTAAACTTTGGCAGACAGGATGTTCTAAGCACAAAGCATATCTTAACAAGGGAGAAATGTGGTAAAATTGAACCTGTCTTTCTCTTTGAAGGACTTAATGACAGAATTGAAGAGTGGTTTAGGTCTGGACTGGGAACGTTTGATAGATGCCTTGCTTCAAGAACAAGGGGTGTCAGATGCTTTTGCTGTCTTTGATGCTCTCAGTGTAAATATTAGTTTTTTTTTGTCATTTATAAATTTCTTGCAATTACCCCCACTTGTGCATTTTTGTTCGAATACTCACATGTTTAGTTTTTTCTATAGACAGTTAAATAACATTTTAGTGCAAATGTTTTGTTGACAAATATATTTTATGTTTGCCAGAATTAGGTTTTCATTCAATTTTGTAAAATATTGTTGTATAATGATAGTTGTCTCTCACTTTGTGAATTTCTTTCTTGCAAACTGAACAAAAAGACTTCATGAAAAGTGTTAGATTATTACATATTCCCATAAGATATCTTTTTTTCAGTGGATGACAACAAAATCATGTGATTTGCAGTAATTCAGGATAGTGCACAGTCATACATTGTTGTTTAAAGAATTTATGACATTCCTGCAGTTTTGTTGCAAATGTCTCTGTCATCATCACAGTATATTGTTTTCACATACACATTGTAAAATCATGGCATTTCTCTGTTGATTATTACTATTTTTCATTGGTTTCATATTTTCTGGACACAAAACATACCAAACTTTTAAAAACATAAAAAATCAATGTCAGCATAGCCCAGACTTGAATAATATGTAGTAAATATTGAATATATTAAAGTAATTCACACTGACAGTCATATAGCAAGGAAAACAGTATAACATGTAAAATAATTATGCATCATTAATTTTTTGTGTTGGGGCAGATACATATAGTTTTGAACTAAATTAATTTCATTTTTTTCATGACTGAATTAAAATTAAGTGTTTCTTAGATTATTACTATGCCCCTTTACAAGTTACATTGGTATATACTGTGTCAGAACCTTGAAAATTTCTAAGTGTGAATAATGCAGAGACCCAGATCTGCTGCCAGCAGATTAGAATCTATATCCATTTATTGCATGATTTGATTTATGTGATTGATCTTTGATTTTATTGATCTTTAATAGCATGTTAATACATGAAAGTAATTGTAATAAAAGTGCCCCTTTCCCAGAGACATATCATGGCTGACTCAGCCTGGTCTGGGACCACTCCAGTAGCCTAGTGATTAGAGTGTCTGCCTGAGATATGGGAAGTTGGGAATCATGTCAAAGACATATCAGAATGGTACTAACAGCTGCTCCCTATGCATTCATCATTGAGAGGTTTAAGTGTTAAGACTGGCTGGCCTGGTGTCAGAATAATGTGACTGAGTGGGACTTCATGCTAAAGTCTGTGGCATAATGCCCCAGTAATAGATATGGTTTTAAACTGCCACACTTCAGACATCAAAGCAATATGACTAAACAATTTGTTAAAGCTATTTTAAATATCCAAATCTCACACACTCATCCAAGTCAAGCAGGATTAGAATTTTTTTAATATCTTTAATGATCTAATTACTACCATGGCAGTCTTTATGATTTGAAACAACTAGTTTGGACTGTTTGGAGCAGTATTCCATGTCAGCTTTGGGTTGACACAGCTATCAATTAGTTATGCATTATATGTGTATACATATGGTACATGGATGGTTTATGTATATCATTATGTAGTTTGCTTACAAGACCATATAAATCCGTATAATCTCCTTTATATAATCTCTATTCTTGGGAAATAAAATGAATAGTTTAAATCATGATGTTTTATTTATTATATTATCATGAATTCAGTCCTTTTAGTTTATTAGCAACATCCAATTTTCATAATTTACACAGATTTTGTACCATATATTCTAACATTAAGTTGAATCCCAATGCAAACAGAAGAAAACTAGAGATGTCTTGGTATAATGCACAAATAGGTCTTGGTTAGTCAAGTTTGTTAAGAACAATAAGTAGAACAAATTACATATACCATGATGTACCATCAAATTGTATGACAACAGGTCTGGGTCACTGTTGTTTGCAGTTGAATTAAAGTTGTATGCAGGTATATATAGCAGAGTATTGTCTGTAATTTTTAAAAATAATACAAACTTGCAAACATTTTATGATTTACAGTATATTTTAAGGTATTTGTGTAATACTTGTTTTTTAGAAAGTAGTAATGACACAACATAACTATCTCTTTACAGACATTTAAATCAAAAGTTTTCTAGTGCAAAAAATGGTATGTGGTGAACTTTGACAATATGTATTGAGCATGGGTGTGATGGCAAGTATAAATGTTTGGGTTTTGGGATATTTGATGCTGTTAGTTGGAGTGCAGTACAGATAGGTATAACCTGCTCAGTGTTCATGCACGATTTATTCTTTTTTGTGGGGGCTTGTGGTTTGTAAGAATTTTACATTTTGTGGAGATCAGATATATTTTCACGCAGCCATAAACTTGCATATATGATGCTTTGAACTGATTAATTTGGTGAGTAATGTAAAGTTATTCCTAATTAGATCTACCATGATGCATGGATGAATTGAGTATAATTATTACTACTTAGAGCTACCATGATGCATGAATGAACTGAGAATAATTATTCCTACTTATATATATATATATATATATATATATATATATATATATATATATATATATATATATATATATATATATATATATCATGATGCATGGATAAATTGAGTATAAGTATTCCTAGTTAGATATACCAATGATTCAGGGATAAATTGAGTATAATTATTCCTACTTGTACCTATCATGATACATGAATGAATTGAGAAAAATTATTCCAACTTATATCTACCATGATGCATGGATAAATTGAGAATAATTATTCCTACTTACATCTACCATGATACATGGATGAATGGAGAATAATTATTCATACTTAGGTCTACCATGATGCATGGATGAATTAGAATAATTAGTTCTAGTGAGATATACCATGATGCATGGATGAATTGAGAATAATTATTCCTAGTTAGATATACATGATGCATGGATGAATTGAGTATAATTATTCATACTTAGGTCTACCATGATGCATGGATGATTTGAGAATAATTATTCGTACTTATATCTATCATGATGCATGGATGAATTAGAATAACTATTCATACTTAAGTCTACCAATTGATGCATGAATGAATTAGAATAATTATTCCTACTTAGGTCTACAATGATGCATGGATGAATTAGAATAATTATTCCTAGTGAGATATACCATGATGCATGGATGAATTGAGAATAATTATTCCAACTTAGATCTACCATAATGCATGGATGATTTAGGATAATTATTCCTAATTAGATATCCCATGATGCATGAATTAATTGAGAACAATTATTCCTACTTATATATACCATGATGCATAGATGAATTGAGAATAATTATTCCTAATTAGATATCACATGATGCATGAATTAATTGAGAAAAAATTATTCCTACTTAGGTCTACCATGATGTATGGATGAATTGAGAATAATTATTCCTAATTGGATCTACCATGATGCATGGATGAATTGAGTATAATTATTCCTACGTAGATCTACCATGATACATGAATGTATTGAGTATAATTATTCCTACTTAGATCTACCATGATGCATGGATGAATTGAGAATAATGAATTGAGAATTATTCCTAGTTAGATATACATGATGCATGGCTGAATTGAATATAATTATTCCTACATATTTCTACCAATGATGCATGGATGAATTGAGTATAATTATTCCTACGTAGGTCTACCATGATGCATGAATGAATTGAGAATAATTATTCCTACTTATATCTATCATGATACATGGATGAATTGAGAATAATTATTCATACTAAAGTCTACCATGATGCATAGATGAATTAGAATAATTATTCCTACTTAGGTCTACCATGATTCATGGATGAATAAGAATAATTATTCCTATTGAGATATACCATGATGCATGGATGAATTGAGAATAATTATTCCTAATTAGATCTACCATGATGCATGGATGAATTAGAATAATTATTCCTACTTAGGTCTACCATGATATGAATTGAGTATAATTATTCCTACTTAGATCTACCATGATGCATAGATGAATTGAGAATAATTATTCCTAATTAGATATCCCATGATGCATGAATTAATTGAGAAAAATTATTCCTACTTAGATATACCATGATGCATTGATGAATTAAGAATACTTATCCCAGATTAGATATCCCATGATGCATGAATTAATTGAGAAAAAATTATTCCTTTTTAGGTCTACCATGATACATGGATGTTTTGAGGTCTGGGTGTTGTTTGCAGTTTACATTATTCCTACTTAAATATACAATCATGCATGAATGAATTTAGAAGAAATATTCCTACTTAAATATACCATGACACATGGATGAATTGATAATAATTATTCCAGATTAGATATCCCATGATGCATGAATTAATTGAGATAAAGTTATTCCTACTTAGATCAACCATGATGCATGAATGTATTGAGTATAATTATTACTACTTAGGTCTACTATGATGCATGGATGTATTGAGTATAATTATTGCTACTTAGGTCTACCATGATACATGGATGTATTGAGTATAATTATTGCTACTTAGGTCTACCATGATGCATGAATGTATTGAGTATAATTATTCCTACTTAGGTCTACCATGATGCATGGATGTATTGAGTATAATTATTCCTACTTAGGTCTACCATGATGCATGGATGAATTGAGAATAATTATTCCTAATTAGATCTACCATGATGCATGGATGTATTGAGTATAATTATTCCTACTTAGGTCTACCATGATGCATGGATGTCTTGAGTATAATTATTCTTACTTAGGTCTACCATGATGCATGTATGAATTGAGAATAATTATTCCTAATTAGATCTACCATGTTGCATGTATGAATTGAGTATAATTATTCCTACTTAGGACTACCATGATGCATGAATGAAGTATAATTATTCCTAATTAGATCTACCATGATGCATGGATGAATTGAGTATAATTATTCCAACTTAGGTCTACCATGATGATGCATGAATGAATTGAGTATAATTATTCCTACTTAGGTCTACCATGATGCATGAATGTATTGAGTATAATTATTCCTACTTAGATCTACCATGATGCATGAATAAATTGAGAATAATTATTCCTGCTTAGATCTATTGTGATGCATGGATAAATTGAGTATAATTATTCCTAGTTAGATATACCAATGATGCAGGGATAAATTGAGTATAATTATTCCTACATAGATCTACCAATGATGCATGGATGAATTGAGAATTCTTCATACTTATATCTACCATGATACATTGATGAATTGAGAATAATTATTCATACTTAGGTCTATTATGATGCATGGATGAATTAGAATAATTATTCCTACTTAGGTCTACCATGATGCATGGATGAATTAAAATAATTATTCCTAGTGAAATATACCATGATGCATGGATGAATTGAGAATAAATATTTCTAATTAGATTTAGCATGATGCATGGATGAATTAGAACAATTATTTCTACTTAGGTCTGCCATGATACGAATTGAGTATAATTATTCCTACTTAGATCTACCATGATGCATAGATGAATTGAGAATAATTATTCCTAATTAGATATCCCATGATGCATGAATTGAGAATAATTATTCCTACTTAGATATACCATGATGCATGAATTGAGAATAATTATTCCTACTTAGATATACCATGATGCATGAATTAATTGAGAATAATTATTCCTACTTAGATAGACCATGATGCATGAATGAATTGAGTATATTCTATTTAGATATACCATGATGCATGGATGAATTGAGAATAATTATTCCTACTTAGATATACAATCATGCATGATTGAATTTAGAAAAGTTATTCCTACTTAAATATACCATGACACAAGGAAGAATTGATAATAATTATTCCAGATTAGATATCCCATGATGCATGAATTAATTGAGAAAAAAATATTCCTACTTATGTCAACCATGATGCATGGATGTATTGAGTATAATTATTCCTACTTAGATCTACCATGATGCATGAATAAATTGAAAATAATTATTCCTACGTAGATATACCATTTGCATGGATGAATTGAATATAATTATTCCTAGTTTGATATACCATGATGCATGGATGAATTGAGAATAATTATTCCTACTTGTATTTACCAATAATGCATGAATGGAGAATAATTATTCCTACTTAGGTCTACCATGATGCATGAATGAATTGAGAATAATTATTCATATTTAGGTCTACCATGATGCATGGATGAATAAGAATAATTATTCCTACTTAGATATACAATCATGCATGAATGAATTTAGAAACATTATTCCTACATAAATATACCATGACACATAGATGAATTGATAATAATTATTCCAGATTAATTAACCCATGATGCATGAATTAATTGAGAAAAAAGTATTCCTACTTAGGTCTACCATGATGCATGAATGGAGTATAATTATTCCTACTTAGGTGTACCATGATGCATCAATGAATTGAGAATAATTATTCCTAATTAGATCTACCATGATGCATGAATGAATTGAGTATAATTATTCCTACTTAGATCTACCGTGATGCATGAATGAATTGAGTATAATTATTCCTAGTTAGATCTACCGTGTTGCAAGAATGAATTGAAAATAATTATTCCTACTTAGATCTACATGTACCATGATACATGGATGAATTCAATATAATTATTCCTACTTATATCTATCATGATGCATGAATGAATTGCGAAAAAAAAATTCCTACATATATCTACCATGATGCATGGATAAATTGAGAATAAGTATTCCTATGTATATCTACCATGATACATGGATGAATTAAAATAATTAATGTTACTTAGATCTGCCAATGATGCATGGATGTATTGAGTATAGTTATTCCTATTTCGATCTACCATGATGCATGGATGAATATAGCAGCGAGGGGGGGGGGGCGAATCCTACATTTGCCCGAGACATCATTTGCTCTAAATCTAACAAACATCTCGAGAGAATTAATTCGAATCCTTCTTTTTCAACAAATAAAAAAGGATTACTTGCTCGAAACATAAGTTTTTCGCAAATCATACTCCAAGATCGTTTAGTCAAAATACGGTCTCGTCGTGATGTCATCGCCCCCCCCCCCCCCCCCCCCCCCCCCCCGCTGCTACAGGTTAAAAATTTATTTCAACCGAATATTTGATCAAGTCCGATACGATATCGTGCCCGAGGATCATGTAAATTTATTGTTATAAATCCATGCGGGGTTGACTGAGCTTTACTAAAGAAATTTTTAAATTGATTGAAGTCCATATCGGAATGTGAAATTAATTCATGCGTTAAATGCTATTCCTGATAAATCTTTCAAAGAAAAATTGGCTTCGTGGTTGGTAAAATCAGCTATGAAAGGCAAATTGATGATGGGCCCTGGTAATTAATAATATGGAATCTATTTATTATTCTCCGAGGGGATACTGGAGGGGTAACGCTGCAATCAATAAACTCGCCAACGCCGCAAAAGTGAAAAAGGCCACTGCGGCTAATTGGTTATCCAAACAGGCTATATGGCAAATTTATCTACCGCGTCCTAAACAAATCAATTTTGATGTTACCGGACCCAATGAAGTTCATCAAGCTGATTTATTGTTTTTACCACATGACAACGGTTACAAATACGCGCTAACCGTAGTTGACGTTGCGAGTGGATACAAACAAGCAGAACCGCTAAAAACAAAATCATCACCTGAAGTTGCTTCTGCATTTGAAAAGATTTATCGACGAGGCCCTCTACGCTGGCCAAATCTATTACAAGTCGATTCTGGCAAGGAATTTCAGGGTGTGGTTGCATCTACAATGAAACATCACAATGTCACCATCAGACGGGGACATACTGCGTTACATCGCGATCAGGCAATTGTAGAACGATTTAATCAGACTCTTGCTGAGCGGTTATTTGGATATCAATACGCAAAAGAATTCATCCAAGAAAAGCGATCCCGTGAATGGGTCAAAAGGTTACCAGGGGTAGTTGCAGCGCTAAATAACGAGATTACCAGAGCAATCAATATGAAACCTAACAACGCAATAAACAAAAAGTATATACCACAACCACAGCGGGATAGCGTTTCTCAGCCAATTCTCAGCAATGTCACCGTGAGATATTTATATGAACCAATAGAACTCGAAGGTGGTAAAAAAGAGGCTACTGATCCTATTTGGAGTGTCACTACGCATAGCATATCTACTATAACACGATCAACTGGTAGACCTCCAATCTATAAATTGGATTCAACTGCCCCTCAGCAGGGTTTTACACGCGAACAATTACAAGTGATTCCTGATGATACTCAATTGCCGCCGCATGGTCTTAACTAGCGCCGTTGCGTCTGTTGCACTCAAGACAAGTCAACATTACATTGTTTCTGACATGACCGAGACTGTTATTTTTTCTGTCTACGGTAAATTGGCGAGGATCTTTATCCGAATACTGCCAACGCATTATACAATTGCAACTCACGCAGTGATTATTCTGTTGTTGCTTCGGTGTAATTATTAATTCAGCATCAATATCAAATTCTCGTTTTTTTTTTTGTCTTGTTGTTTGTAACCAGAGAGTTTTTTTTTATTAATGATGCTAACATCAATATCATCCATTGTGGTGTCGTCATCAAATACAATTCTTCGAAGCTGATTCATTCGCCGTACTCTAGACACTGCAAGATAGACTAAATTTGACCACTCAATGCGATTATCGACTATCCAAACAATTGTATCCGCGATGGTTAATCCCTGCGAGGAATGTATTGTTGTTATGTAACCCAGTGTCCATGGCGATTTATTAGCACGCAATGCGTCTTCGACAACACTGATATCAACCAGCACAATATCATTTAATACTAGTGTTTGTCTTTCGCGCTGTCCTGGAATTTCAACTTCAATATTCTGTCGCCGTGTGTCAGCGGGTCTATAACACAATGGAACTTTTATCAGGGGATGTTTTTCTTTGTGAAGCTCAAACAACTTTTTCTGAAGTGTGTCTCTGACTATTTTTCTGCTAGCAACTACAAAATCGTTTGGTCTCCATGTGTTATAAAATTCCTCCATTGGAGTTTCAGAAATTATTTCCCTGATTATTTCACATTGGATTCTGTCGGGTTTCAGTCTAATTAATTTTTTAACCTCACTTAACTGTTCATCAAGTGCCCTATAATCGCTATCAATTTCTTCATAATAGTCCACGAATTCTTTCAGCCACTTATGTGGACCCGCGCCGACAAATGGTGGTGGCTGTCCATGATCTCCGCACATTATCACGGTCATGTTTTTTGTCAGCAGCTAATCCAAGAACATCTTTAATATTTCTTTGATACTGTGCATACTTCATCCCAAATTATAACCTCGGGGATGAATTTCTCTCCCATTCGTTCAGGTGTCCATTTGTCACCACTATATCTGAAAAAAAACTATGATACGTACACGCGGAAACGCCTCGTTGTTTTATCTCTCTGGCTAATCTATGTGTTGGCGTCAGCACAATCATGTTTACGCGTCCTCGATATAACTCGATTGCACGCGTCGTTTTTCCTGACCCGCCACAGCCGTTTAAATAAACTGTTTTATATCTACAAATTGGATCTGATATCGGTGGTGCATTAGAACGTTCTGATAAATTATCACCGCGTAAGTAATTACTTTTAATTTCAACATCTGCTGATTCAGAATAATCACGCAGCATTTCTTTTTTAATTCTCCATGATCCCCAACTTTCATCCGAATTAGTGAATTCAGCAACTGCGCAACTGTACTTGCTGTTAATGTAAAATGATGAATCAACGGCAACTCTAACCGCAGTGTCAGGAAATCTATTTATCATTGAAAATAAATTAATACAAACGTAGCCCAGCATCGACGACCTCAAATGTGTATACGGGGATCTGTAACCGTCGCTGTAAGTAACAACCGTACCCAATTTTGTTCCATCGGACACAAAAGCATCTTTACGATCCACATATATGTTTTTAGATACTGCATCCGCGATTACGAAGTCGTATTCGGTGTTATCCATAATCAGCCGTGAACAATATCGTTTATAGTCGCATTTTTTTCCTCCCTGAGTGAATTTTCCGATTATTCTTCAGCCGAGATCTTTTGCTTCGATGTTTCGCTGATTAAATACCCATTTGGATCACTCAATGACATATTCTTCGTCGGCATCAATATGTTTTCTGGATTCCTCAATTATACTATCAAGACGTTCCGGTGTTGGTAACCAGACATTGATTTGTTTCCGATATGATATAATTGCTTCACTGACCGTCAGCGAAATTAACATTTTTGTATCAATCATGAACCGTAATAACGCTATTGGCAGCCACTTCTTTTCAGACATGTGTCTACCAATCCAAACATAACAACAGCGATGAAGTCCTGCTGCGAACTCAAATAATACTACACGAGCGAATCCAGTTAAATCAAAATCAGGCAGCGGCCCATTAATTGCAACACGAGTCATTTCATGTACGGGGTGTCCAAATCGTTTAAAATACTCAGTACACTCTCCATAACCAAGAAAACTTGCTGGATAACAAGCAACCATATCAACTGAAATGATATTATCATGGTCGTATTTTTGATTCCATAAACCGCCATGATTAAATTCTAAACAACTAGCCTCAATGTCTGGCGAGAATTCTACGCGCGTTGGTTTCCATGCGTTTTTGATTCTTGCAAAATGAGCTGCAACCGACGGGATTGTAAAACAGTTTGTAAATAATTGTTCGTCGTTGATAATTTCATCGTTGATGATTTCATCATTGTTGTTGCCTTCGCCACACGCCGTTAAAAATCCGCTAGCTGTTTTTTTTTCATTTTGTTGTGAAATGCTTCAGTGTGGTATAATTCACCGTTTGGTCTTACAAACTGATCAAACGTATTCGTGTCGTTTTCAGTGCTGCGAAGTAACCACACCGACACGGGGTCGTTTTTACTCAAATGCGCAATAGCATCGAATAGTTTTTCTTCAACGAGAAAACTATCCCTGGAGAATTCTTCTCGTAAGAATTCGTCGGGTATATACTTTATTGTTCTGTTTCGTGGAAATATTGTGACCGCGGACGTCCATGCGTGTTCATTATGATCAATAATTTTAATTGGGGCTCCATTTTTGTTATATTTTGATTCGTATAAAACTTCTCCGGTTATCGTCATAACTGTTATTGGAAATCTCAGTGATGTTTCTAATTTCGCTATATCGCTAATAGTTGCTCCGTGGTCTTTCACCGTTAACTCCCATTGAGCTATTTTGCTACGCCGTAGATCGGTAAGTTTGTTCCCTTGGGATGCATTTGTAAAATGTTCTGTTATTCGTGCTGCTACACAATTGAGTGGCAAAGCCACTGACGACGAAGTTGCCGGCGACGACTGTTTCATTGGTTTAAGTTTTCTTATATCAGGTTTTTCATTTAACGGATATATCCCATACACAACTGCTGTTTCAGGATATGCTCGTTCATAGTATGGTTTGTCAATTCCAGTTAACAAACCAGCTTAGAATCACGGCTAACAACGACAGTTTTCTTGTCTTTGAGAATCGGTTCAAATTTGTCTCGTATAATCCAACCGCCTGATTCTACACGGATAATGAATTTCACTCTAAAAAAATACTTTTTGTTGCCAAGTTGTGATAACATCAACGCTGCGTTGCTGTCATTCATGGTGGCATCAACAACGCCTTCAATTCGAAATGTTGACCAGCTATGAGATGCACCGTCGTGCTTGAATTCATTAATACAATCACGTATTTTATTTATCAGGGATCTATCAGTTATTGCCCGTTTTGGCACATCTTTGAGGGTTCTATCGAGATTAAATTTAACGTTTTTGTAATGCTTAATTGCTGATAATCTCTCGAACTCCTCCATGTTATAATTAAAACAAGTATTTAAATAGAAAAATATAGTATAATGAATCACTGCAAGTGGCTAATGATTGGATCAACAACTCCATGTAACAAAACATGCAGAAGCGAATTCTGTGGGTATCATTTACAAAGCGTTCGCAACGGTTCCTTTGGCCCCCTTCCGTGCCTCCGATGTGGGGTGGGGGTAAGGGGAAAATCGCAGTTGTGTCTCAGTTGTGGCGGCAAACGATACAGAGAACTAAAACGCTACTATGACAAACTAATAAAAATGCAGTCATTGATTCTACCGATGACTCCGTCAGCGACAAAATCATAAAAACTCCCCAAGATTATATCAAGAGGTTTATAATTAAAGCAGATATAAATTAGACAAGTAGTATTATTATACAAATGAGCCAAGATTTCAGACCTCACCCAGTGCTTGTTAATTATGAAGCATCCCGTGATGGTGTTGTTAGAAATTGCAGACTAAAAAAACCGGTTGGACGGGTAAATAATATGGGATACTTGGTGTTTACAGCCGGGAAGAAGACATATCTTAATCAGAGAATAATCTATGAAGCATTTTACGGATTAATCGAAGACGGATTTGTGATTGATCACATTGATGGATTCCCTCAAAATAACAAATTGGATAACTTACGAGTTGTTACTCAAAGTGAGAATGCAAAATTAGGTGGAACCGGCAAACACGCAAAAAGGGCAAAACATGTCAAATCATTTGATACAGAAACCAACGAAGAAAAATTATTTCAATCAATAAATGAAGCCAGTACATATTTTGATATTTGTAGGTCTTCAATACGATTTGTTGCAGAAAATATAACTAAATTAACTCTGTCAAAGAAAAATGGCAATAAAATAAAATTCGTATACATCTGAAACGATTCAAGGGAGATAAATCCTTTATGGATAAGTCCGCCGCCACTCATAACACTCTACTAAGTTCCCTTGTATTATGACCGTCAAAGGTATTTGTGTGTCGTCTGCTACACCTGTAGAGAGAGAGAGAGAGAGAGAGAGTTATAATTGACATAGGCGCGCACACGTGACTGTAATGGAGTATAATACATGAGTTTCGGTAGAGTTGTATTTATCAACTTTTAACATTTCTAAAACTTTTTATGTCGCTTGGCTAAAACTGCATCATTTAAACAGTTTGTGTTTATTTAAACCCTTAGACCATCTACATTCAGCTATTTATACACTTTTAGTACAGACGTTCTTTATAATCCAACGCGTTAGCTATGTTCGC
Organism: Unio delphinus; assembly: GCA_029339505.1. Classification (NCBI taxonomy): domain Eukaryota; kingdom Metazoa; phylum Mollusca; class Bivalvia; order Unionida; family Unionidae; genus Unio; species Unio delphinus. The sequence goes on from JAQISU010000054.1 coordinate 2,665,731, forward strand.
TCAGCCGGAACGAGAATGAAACACTAGTGTTTTCCATTCATTGAAGTAAGTGGGCGTGGTTAAAATTCCTCTGTATACAGCTCTTTGTGACCTAATCGGTAATGCATTTTGTCTAGAGGATTAGAACAGAGAAAATACACACTGTTATCTAACAACTGTATTCTTTTGTTTAGTGTTTTATTTAAATATTTTGTCTCATTTAAATGTTGTGAAACAGCATTAATAAGTAATTCAAGAAAATAAAATAACACACCCGTGAATCAACGCTGCTGTATTAGTCACCTTATATATGTTATGACTCGTAATAAGATTGGGGCTTTCAAAAGCCAAATCCGACCGATCAAAACTAACCAACGCCATTAACCCGGGCGTGTGGGTGTCTTTTGTCAATCATTCAACCGGGTTAATTTAATTGGGCTGCTTTTGATTGGATGGATTGGCCGTAGAAAATCCGCCCCGTCGTTTCATGTTTGTGCTGTCTTTGTGCCGTCCCACATCATTACATCACAAATTCCATCATCGTTTCATTGTATATACCATCCTTAATTAAGTATATATGGAATTGTGCCGTCCCACATCAATCGTTTCATTGAATAATACCATCCTGAATTAAGTATATGTTATGCCTAAAATCTGCTGCAACACTCGAGTGGAGATATATATGGCATTGTGCCGTCCCACATCATCGTTTCATTGTAAATATCCATCCTTAATTAACTTAATTAAGTACATGTAGTGATGTCCCCCAAGCATATCTTCTGGGCGGTCTAAGATGACGTTTGTCACCTTAGGCCTCCCTTGCGGAGATGTATGTTTCGGGTTCCCTTGGGCTTACTTGGATGTGAAGGCAACCAAGGAGTTCCAAAGATGTGTTGTCGTATATGTAAGCTCTGGGTCTCTCTGACGTCATAGGGCGCCAGCGAGATTGCCAAATGGGGTTTTTATGTATGTGCTGTCCTTAATTAACTTAATTAAGTACATGTAGTGATGTCCCCCAAGCATATCTTCTGGGCGGTCTAAGATGACGTTTGTCACCTTAGGCCTCCCTTCCGGAGATGTATGTTTCGGGTCCCCTTGGGCTTACTTGGATGCGAAGGCACCCAAGGAGTTCCAAGATGCGTGTTGTGCTGTCCTTAATTAAGTTAATAAAGTAACCTCTGGGTCTCTCTGACGTCATAGGGTGCCAGCGAGTTTGCCAAATGAGTGTTATTTTTTTTAATAATTAGAAGTAAAATGTATTATATAAATAATGGATATCAAAGATATAAATTCTATAATTGTTGAAATTTCAAATTTGAAAAATCGAGGGATAGTATTATCTGAAGATCTCGACTGCGACAGGATTGCCTCGGAATATGAAGACATTGAGTATCAGTTTAGTAAGGGTCGTTATGTTTTACCTTAGATGTACAGGCTCGTGAAAAGAATTCAAAAGTCCATCAATGCTTGTTTGTACGGTAACGACATTAATGTATTTATAACGCTATTTAGCACCGTTGAAGCAATACGTCAAAAGCTCAGCCAAGAGTATAAAAAACGAGCTGAAATTAGTTCTAAGGTTCGTGATCTTAGAAAAATATTAAACGAGGAAAAACCAGTATCCTAACCACGTGAAACCACGTGAGCGTTACTATAAAAAATAGGCTTTCAGTAAATTTTTCAGTAAATTTGTTTATTTTTTTTAGCGTTTTTTGTAACACTTGTTACACTTGTCACATAGGATTTTCTCCTGAAAGAATACTCATCAGTTTGGGCTTGCTCATGCAGTTATATGCGTACTGGATGATCTGGTTGTGGTAGCAAGTAATCACCGTGACGCCTCCATTTTCACGTAGTTGTTGTTGTTGCCACGTCGTTAACAAAAATCGTTCATCGCCGTTCTCAGATATTACAATTCTGAAACCCCCAGCAATGTTATTTCTGAAACACTCGCGGATAGCGTCGTACAGTTTAACCCTGTCGGAGATGGATACGTTAGCTTGATGGTACATTATTTAATAACTCAGCTTTTAATTGTGATAGTTTCACATTTGAAAACTCAGTTCACAAACAATATATGGTAGGTGAATCGCTTACAACTAAATTAGTCCGAGAGCGGCTAGCAGCAATTAAAAAGTTTATACCGGTTCGAGACAGACTTCGCGAGAAACTTCAGCAGCGACAACAAATGCAAACTGACTTTTCTGTGTCAAGTGAACAACTGTTTACTCCAATAACAAGTGCGACCAAAGATGTGAAAAAGTTAACTGAAGCAGCGATATACGGAGATATTCCTGAACGAGAACGAGCAAAGAAGGCGCCGCTGTTTGATACGCTTGAAAAGATAGCAGCAGAGACCAAACAAACACGCGCAGGGATACAACAGCTATCCAGTGATATAAAAACTCAACGCGAAATTGAAGAACGCGAAGAAGAACAGCAAGATGCAGCTGCAGGAAGAGTCTATTCACCTGAAAATATATTTACAGTCGCAGCATTAAATGAAATTAGAGGAAACCATACGGATTCTGAATTAGCTGATTTTGCTAGAGAAAATTTTCCAAAGGGTAAAAGAGAGAATTTATTAAAAGACGAGTTTAAAATTTTTATAAAATCCAGAAAGGATTGGGCATCAAAAATATATCTAGTGAAACGCGGCGGGGATAGAATCTTGGCGTTGCAGCACCCTGGTTATGATAACTTTCTAGCTGCGGTTAAAGGCAGTCCACAACCACTACGTTATACAGAGGATCCAATCTCGGAACAAATAGACATAAGAGCAGAAGCTGGTTCTAAGAAAACAAGCGGAAAAGGATATTCGATTAAAAATCCAAAGGATTTCAACGCAACCGTGACATGCCCTGGTAATATTCTCTCGGATATATCACGGTTGGAAGTACTTATGGGTGGAAAGCGAGCCGGAAACAACTCCATCGAGATAATTTATAAAGCAGCTGATATCTGTAGACGATTATTTGCCGGCAGTATCATGGCATTGATGTATATCGAGAACTCATTGCTGAATTAGTTGAAAATCACAGAGACGCCCATGGTTATTACAGCGATTGATCACTAATTGAAAAACTACTAGTTTTATAACAAGATGATCATACACTACAACCATGATAAACCCGTAAGCGTCTACGTGGTGAACTCATGATTGGCTGTTTATAGAGCATATTACGGAGATGGTTTCGGCAGTACCATTGCGGGGCTATTTAAAAGAACGGCCCCAAAAGTGGCGCCGTTAGCTAAACAATTATCATTGAAAGCCATTGATATTATTCGTGATAAGGGAATCAGCGCTGTTGGAAATCTTGCCGGAAAGGCATTTTCTGCCGCGAAAGATAAAATAGCATCATTGGTGTGAAAGAAACCAACGGTGCTGCCATCAACTACAGTGATGCCTGCAAAAATCAGCAAAGCAATAAATAGCGCAGTGGAAGAAAAACTAGCGTCGTTGGCTGCTTCGGTGACTCCGTCACTATTGACGGCTTCACTGGTAACAGATAGCGCTATCATGAACGCGATAGCAGGAAGTGGTTTAAAACAAAAACAAAAACGATGATGATTACAAAGAGTTTCACAATTGAAAACACTAGTATGTTAATATAATGTTTAAACGACAAGCTGATCTGGCCTTCGATATAGAAGCCCCAGTACCCAAGGACGATTCCGTCCGCGATTATCGTCTTAACCACAGACGTACAATCATATCACGAAATCAATCCCATGTATCGAGATAATTTATTTGATATAAAAAAAGGAAAAATCGCCAATAGATTTATATTTACCAACAATAACACTATGCAATGGGATTTTATTATTAAAAGAACAGCCGACTCATCTGTTACTATTTCATTTATGCTAACTGACATCACTGGTTATTTTAATGAAATTAATCAATTACATAAAACACAACTAGAACAACTACGGCAAACAAATTCACAAAAACACGTTGAAATACTAAATCAGCTTGTATCTGACATGGAATATATCAATGAACTAATTATTCAAACAATAACCAATGACAACAGCGACAATAAACAACGATTCCTAACCGGTTACAATATCACAGAAGCCGATCTGCGTAATTTCAAGTTTCCCGGATATAACACTGAGGAACTAACAAAAATTGTTAGAAACAATATCAAGGTGCTACAAACACTAGATTCAACTGTCCTCCTCAAATATAATAATGATCCAGATGGTGGCGGTAGGCATATTGCCCCGCACAATGTGAATATTTCAACGGTGATTACGCTCAATTTAACATGTGATGCAATTGAAGGAAGCTATCAAATTAATCTAGAGCAATCAAATCAAGCACAGCAAGGATATATTCTTAATTCGTTTGCACCAACAGCTCCTCCAGGATTCCTAATTATCGAAAACCCAATTAATCCTGTCTACATGCGATGCCATAATAATTCGCTAACGAGAATTAATTTCCGACTCACCGACCAGTCAAATAATTTGATTGATCTACAAGACGAGGTGTTAGCGATTAGTTTGTTTGTAAAGTCCTAAAGACTTGATCAAATATTCGGTTGAAATCGTAAAAACCCATAGCAGCGGGGGGGGGGGGGGGGGGGGCGATGACATCACGACGAGACCGTATTTTGACTAAACAATGAAAATGGTCTTGGAGTATGATTTGCGAAAAACTTATGTTTCGATCAAGTAATCCTTTTTTTTTTGGTTGAAAAAGAAGGATTCAAATTAATTCTCTCGAGATGTTTGTTAGATTTAGAGCAAATGATGTCTCGGGCAAATGTAGGATTCGCCCCCCTTGCTGCTAATATAATTGAGAATAATTATTCCTATTTATATCTATCATGATGCATGGATAAATTGAGAATAATTATTCCTACTTATATTTACCAATGATGCATGAATTAATTGAGAATAATTATCCATACTTAGGTCTACCATGATACATTGATGAATTAGAATAATTATTCATACTTATATCTACCAATGATGCATGAATGTATTGAGTATAATTATTCCTGCTTAAGTGTACCATGATACATGGATGAATGAGAATAATTATTCGTAGTGAGATATACCATAATGATGGATGGATCAGTTGATAATAATTATTTCTACTTAGGTCTACCATGATGCATGGATGAATTAGAATAATTATTTGTACTTAGATCTACCAATGATGCATGGATGTATTGGATATAAGTATTCCTACTTAGGTCTACCATGATGCATGGATGAATTGGAATAATTATTTGTACTTAGGTCTACCATGATGCATGGATGAATTGAGAATAATTACTCCTAATTAGATCTACCATGATACATGAATGAAATGAGAAAAATTAATACTACTTAGGTCTACCATGATGCATGGATGAATTAGAATAATTATTCCTAGTGAGATATACTATGATGGATGGATGAATTGAGAAGAATTAGTCCTACTTTAAGGACTACCATGATGCATGGATGAATTAGAATAATTATTCCTACTTAGGTCTACCATGTTGGATGGATCATCATTATCTCTATTTCCTTCGATAGAAGATTGCATGATATAACAATAAATTATCTGAATACAATCAATAAATAAGTACAAAATAAAGAAATTAATATAAATCAAACACTAGAAATTAAATAAATGAAAATTAGAATACAAATCTTGTAATGCATCAATCAATAGTTTTGCGCAACTGCAAAAGTTGTAAGTTTCAGTACCTTATTTGCAGAAGATAGCTGCACACTGCATGACCAAGTATGCTGCATACAAGATGAATAGCTTGGAGCTTTCTTTGTCAATTACACCTGTATGTAACCTTTTATGTAAAAGATGTTGCAGTTGCAGCTTATTTTCTGCATTAAATAACATAATATTCAGGCACAGTGAAATTTTATCTATAAGAAAATCCCAGAAAGAGTTTCTCAAATTCGACCTAAACAGATAAGCAATACAACAATGAAGTATCAAGTCTGTATAAACACTCCCACATCTGTTACACATATCAAGCTGTGTTTGCAGAACAGCACCCCATAGTTTGGCTACAAACATTAATATCTTAGTGTGCTATCTGGTTTTAGCCAACTGCCACACTGAGGCAGGTCTTAAGGATTCATGTATCAAAGAGAATCCATCAAAATCTGCTTTCTTATAAATATGAACTCTCCAGAGGCTATTTTCAAAACCAGCAATTTTTGACCCTACAATTTTTTTTTACTAGTTTTGTTTCTGTAATTTTGGAATGCTGCAAAGAATCAGCTAGATACTCGAGTGAGTCAGACTTCATTAATATATAATACAGATTTGAAATTAACATGCATCCACTCAAAATGAAGTGAAATGACACAATGTTAAACACACATTTAGTATGTACTCTATAGGCATGAAACACAATTTGTGTATAAACATCAATTTTCTTCTATCAATTTCGGACGGTACTGATGTCCATCCTAACATTCCCATGGTGATGTCTGATCTTGTATGTGTTCGGAATCCTTGTACATAATTGGTACAATTCCTTAGAGTTTTATCCAATAAATAGAGGCCACTTTCTTAAATGTTACACCATACAGTAATTCACTTCCATAAAACATTGAATAAAAATTACCTTTTTAAATTACATTTGCAGCAACCAAATGATTTAAACCATTAAGTTTAATGCCAATACCAAACTGACCATGAAAAGATTTTTTTCCTTTCTTGCATGCATTGAGTATTGAGTCATGTGATGTCAGCTTTGAGTTAATCTGGTGTCCCAAGTGTGTTGCTGAATCAGTAACTGGCGAACATGACAGCCCAAGATACCATTTCATATTGACATACTTCTTGTATTGGGGACAATGTTTGACTTTGTGCCACTAAGCTTGTGTTGCCACTTGTTACTGTAGGTGTGTGATATATCTAACAGCTTTTGTAGATTGCTAGGATATGTAGCCAAAAGTGAAATGTTGTCAGCTAGGGTTGGATTCCCATCTTTGCTCCAAATCCACTATTTGCTAACTGTAGCAGCAAGCAATTGATAGATATTGTGTAAATAAAAAAATACATGTTAAAAAATATCAAAAGGGATTTACCCATGATTCCCCAGCATGAACAATTTAAAATATAATCCTTTGTGCCACACAGTATCAAAGGCCTCTTTGTATCAAGAAATGCAGCAAAACCTGTGAACCCATGTTTACAGATTGCAACAGCAAAAAACTTGCTGTTATACAGTCTAAAACTTTCTGGTAACAATGTTGTTTTGAACTGGGTATATTAGAATTAGTATCTTTGAACCAAGTTACCCAATGTTGATGAATAATTTTCTCAAAAGTTTTGTATATAACAGGCAGTAATGTAACATACCTGTAACTTTCAAGGGAATTCTTTGATTTTCTATTGCCTTTGTACAGTGGTATTACTAACCCTTCTTTTTGCAATCTACATGTATGTAAGATTGATCAATCATCTGAGTAAATGAAAATTTCATATACTTTATAAGATAATTGCAGCCATAGATCAAATGTTCATTACAAATTCGATCATGGCCCAATGCTTGTGATTTTTTTAGACTTTTAATGATTTTTCTTACTTCATTTACAATGATACTGGTCTGTAAGGCATTGATATGGCTTGCTCCATAATGTAGACTCCAATTTAAATCTCTATGAATTCATAAATGTTTCCATCAAAACTATCGCTAAAATTTGGCGTGTGACTGTCCTCATAGTATCTGGCAAAGTCATTTGTGATAGAAGCATCGATCATCACTCACAAATACTCCATTTTCAGTTGATAGTTCCTGACAAAAACTTGTTCCCTCTCTTAACATTGATCATTTTCCAAAACTTGCCTCACATATCATTCATGTGCTTTTTCAATTTCTTCATATATTGTCCACATAAATTTTTCCACAGCTAGTTTTGGAAGATTTCTATAGTTTCATTTCTGATCTTTATATTCTCTGTAAGAATTATTTTGACTACCCCTCGGTCTTCCGTCATTTACCCGAACATATGTAGCATGTCTTTGTAGCATATGTGCTTCCTTGAGTTCATTTGACCAGTATGGTGTGGAATGATAATTGAATTTAGATTTGGAATAGTGGTGTTGCTTGACTGCTACAGTATTGCATTAACAATGTGCTTGTAAAATCTATCAACGTTGTCCAAAATAGTATCAAATTCAAAGGTTTTCAGTTGATGGTCCAGCTCAGTTTGATAGTTTTTCAAGGTATCGGCATCTAATTTATTCCAAGCTTTGTTATTTCTCTTCATAGGCTGTCTGAAGTCTCTACCACATCACTGTATGAAGGGAAGTCAAAATAGGGAGGTGGTCAGATAATCACATGTTCTTTGTGATCTGAATAATGTAGACACTCCGTAATCTACCTTATTGCATTGATCGGATAGTAAAAAATGATCAATTAACATGCTTGCTGGGATGAATGTATAATGGGAACCAATGAATATTATTAAATGTCCAAGACTCACTGGATTGATATATCAGAATAACTCATGAAATACCCTATCTTTGCAATCTCTGAAAGTGTCTGGTTCAGCTACAGCATTAAAATCACCTGTAAAATACATGTCCCAAAGCTGTAAGTACTAATGATACAGATTTTTGTACTCAAAGCTTTGGGATGTGTATTTAACTGGTGATTTCAATGCAACAGCTGAACCAGACACTTTCAGAGTTTGCAAAGATAGGGTATGTGAGTACTAATGATACAGATATTGGGGGGGCCCCAGTAGCAGAGTGGTTTAAAGTGCTCTCCATTATGGATCACTGCCATCTCACCTTTGCATGGGTTTGAGTCTCAAATTCAGCTAATGTGGGTATGTAAGACAGCTTGCCAGTAGCTTCTCATAGGCTGATGGTTCTTTGCAGAAGTTTCCTGGGTTCTTCCTCCACCATTAATACTGGCCGCCATGTATAGCCTATCATGTGCTGAAAAAAGTTGTTAAACCCACAACAAGAACAACAACATATTCTGAATCAATTTAATTTGCACTTTGTAACAATCTATGTCATACAAAAGGGTCAGCAATATATACAAAAAATATATGCATTTTGTATATTTGGAAATTTGAATTCTATGCCAACAACGTTTTTGCAGAACATTGCAACTCCTCATTTTACCGCATTTTATTAATATGCTATTGGATGAAATATTCTCAAACTTAGCAATAAACATAATTAATAAAATTGCAAAATGGATATATGTGCTGTAATAGTTTACATTCAGTTATGCAAACTACATCAATATTATATTTATCCAGCATTGCACTGAAACTAAGGGCAGAGTACATAATTCCTCTAACAGTCCAGCTGAGTATATTAACTTGCAGTGTAGGCATATTAATACTAATGCAGTGTGAAAGACGGACTGATAAAGATGACAAAATACATTATAACAATACATAAATGTTTGCCAAATTTATGAACAATTGACTATGTTATCCTAATCATAGAATATTGCATCTTCATTTGCCTCCTGATTGCGATTGTTAATCCTGTCTTGCCAGGAGTGATTCCCATACCACCTCCTTACATAAACACCTTTTGGCCATGTTACATCATTTTCAACAGTGTTTTAGGCTGAGTAATATAAAGTCAGCTTGGCTGATAGACAACTACGTGTACTGTGGATAGACTTTATGGATAACAGTCATATTCTTTCAAGAATTTACTAATGCCAATTATACCACCCAAATAACAGTGACTTGTTCTACATTTAACAACACCTATAAATACTATATTTCTCATCATTTTCATCAACATCCTGATGTCCAACAATACCCTCTGAGGTGATTCCTTAACTTGGTTTACCAAATATTTTAGGTCCTTATACCTAAATAATGGCATGTATCTTGCTAGGAGGAAGTTTTAGATCATTACATTTCACTTTCCTGTTGCTAGCCATCAGATGCCTAACATGCTCTATCTTGGTCAAAGTACCCTATTCAGAAAGCCATTCAGTGTGGACTAATGGTTTATTTTTATTCCGAATGGGTTTGCGCATGGCATTTGTCACATTAGGATAAAATTGGCATTGGAAATCTGTGTGATATTTTGATCAAAGAGGGTGATATATGTCTTCTATCGGCAGTCTGTGAAATTATGTCCAAGCTTTTTAAAACCAGAGTTTGCAGAACACTGGTCCCCCCCTTTTCCAAAGCTTGTTGGGCCATTACATCCATTTGTGATTCCACTACAGTTGTAACTGAGGAAGAGTCATCAGTCCTAATTGACATGGGAATCGCAGTCAGACACAGAAATTCTGTTATGAGATTCACTTGATAGGCAGCACTGGGTATCACAACCAGTTGTGTTAGACTCATTTGAGATAAAGATAGACATAGAAATCTTGTTCTGAGCTGCATTTGATGGAGAGCGTTGATTACCAGATCCATTAACACTACATGCTAGGTTATTTAAACTTGGACTAAACGTGCAAACATCATTCGCATAAGACATAGGTTTACTCAAAGATTGCATCAGCCTGACTCTAAGTTGCTCGGTGATGGTGTGTAGTGTTTAATTTTCTCTCATCATAAAGTTTTGAGTATTTTTCAGTGATTTAATTTCATCGTGGAGCAATTCAGTGGTTTGAGATTGTGCTTGTGCCTTTATTGTTTATATCAGCATGGAATATATTAAGGTTATTCATTGTCTCCAATGTGATTTGGATTGCCTTCTCTTCTCAGAGCAATAGATGATTACTCTTGATTTGAGCTAGTGAGAGTCTGCTGAATTAGTCATTTGTTATGCTTGCCCCAAACTATGTTGATCGTTCTGTTCACAATGTTCAGCTTGTACACTAGGGTTTGATTTCTTGTTGTTAAAAATGAAATCAGTCTTGCTTAGGATCCCCTTTTATAGACATTGCATATTTTATTAAACTACTTACACCATTTATGTTCTTTCTAACAACCAAATATTCAGATGGACAGCCAGGAAAACCTCATGTTTTACTAAATAAAACTTTCCTAGTCCAGGTTACAATATCTTCACTATTGTGTGCACCTCTTGCAATTTCTCAATATACATGTGTCTGGGTACATTATCTAATTCCTTATCAAGTCTTCTAATATAGTCCTGACAGGGTACCAGGTGAGATATGACATCTTGATATGTTGGGCTGTTACAAATGGTGGCATGAATCTTGAACATTTCTTTCAAAGCATATATTGTCAACATTCTGAGTACTCTTGTACAGAGGTTGTAAGCATAGATAATTTTATGCATTGTTTGCATTGTCAGGATAATCACTCACCACATCTGCATCATACAATGCATTTAAACTACACTTGTACAATAAGATCACCTTCATTTGCTGTTTTCATATCTGTCTCAGACACAGAATTATCCAGAAGTGCACATGAGAATTATAATGCTGACCAATCTGAACAATCCATCATCTTTTTATGCAATATATGTTTTGCAATATTACCTGTTCCACAGGGCTTATAGGTGCTCATACAAAGATTTTTGTTACAAAAGATGATTTAATAAACAGCACATTTGATTTGGATCAGTTATTATTTATGATTTCTATATTTCTTTTGCTGTTTTTCATTCTTTGCACATATTTAGTTATGCAATTTTCATTGACAGTGATCTCAAGAGCATCATTCAACATACAATTCTAAGGCAGCCTCACTGTTTTTGTCATTGTAGACTCACTTATTCTACATTATTTCCCAAATTTAAAAAAAACACTACCTACCTTGATGATGTTTCATCTTTATACTTTCTGACTTTTTATGTGTATTAGTGCATGACATGAGATGTGTGTGTATAATATACATGACCTGAGATGTATATCATATAAATGACATGAGATGTAGGTGTATCATATGCATGACATGATGTGTATTTGTAATACAAGAAAGATGTATTCTTATAAAATTGCATGACATGAGATATTTGTATCATATGCATGGCATGATATGTATGTGTATCATATGCATGACATGAGATGTATGTGTATTGACATATTCATGACATGAGATAATGAGTATAAATATTCATGACATGAAATGTATGTGTATCACATGCAAGACATGAGATGTATGTGTATCATAAATATGACATGAAATGTATATAATATGCATGACATGAGATGTATTTGTATCATATGTATGACATGAGATGTATGCGTATCATATGCATGACATGAGATATAATTCTTATGTTACGTGCTTAGGCTCGAATAAGCAGCAACACAGAAAGAGTGAAAACTAACAAGCTTGTAAAACTGTAACAATGAATTTATTAAGTACAATTATTTTCATAAAATAAATAAACTTACGGTTTTAGAGAATCAAATCCAACAAATATAAAATTCACAAATTAATCCACTAATGGAATTGCAAGTCCTGATAAATAAATGTTCTAATAGTTCCAGGTTCGAATCTTGACGATGTAATCCAAAATGGCTGACAATGTCACGTAGTACAGTTCTTGTTTTTAATCATCCAAATGAATATCAAAAACATATGTCCTTTTTCCAGATAATTCTTCTTTTCCAACGAATTGACACAAAGTCCAAAATAATTAAACTCAAACAGATAATACACAACTTAATATTACAATAAGCCCAAAATCTACTGAATCTCTCTTCCAAAACACAGCTATATATATATGTAATAACTTTGTAAACAAGAGGAATCATGTGATTCTGGAAGGTCACAGAAAGAAGCTACCTTCTCCAAGTCACGTAATAATGGAATATTCTAGAAGGAAATCATTCACTTCCCACCCTCAATAAAAGTGTTGTCCTTGAAATTGACCAATAATTTTAGAGGCTTGTTGACAATGTCTAAAGCAAGGTCAGGATTTAGGTCAAACAAGCCAAGGTCAAAACTTGTTTACAATCTAAGTCAGCCTATTTACAGTTAAAGTGATTAAGCTGAACTTTCTAGAACAATTTCCCAATTAATGGATATTAAACCCTAAATAATAAATTTGGATTTAACAATTAAAAAATAAATAAATTAAATCCAATAGCCGTAACAGTATCATATGCCTGACATGATATGTATGTGTATTATATGCATTACTTGAGATGTATTCGTATAAAATTGCATGAGACAAGATATATGTGTATCATATACAATGTATGTGTATCATATGTATGAGATGAGATGTATGCTTATAATATACATGACATGAGATGTATTTTGTTAAAATTGCATGACATGAGATGTATTTTTATAAAATTGCATGACATGAGATGTATTTGTATTATATGCATGGCATGAGACAAGTGTATCATATGCATGACATGAGATGTATGTGTAATCCCATGCAAGACATGAGATGTATGTATTGTAACTATGACATGAGATGTGTATAATGTTCATGACATGATATGTATGTGTATCATAAATATGACATGATATGTATGCATTACATATATATGACATGATATGTATGCATTACATATACATGTATGCATTACATATATATGACATGAGATGTATGTGTATCATACATATGACATGATATGTATGTGTATCATACATATGACATGATATGTATGTGTATCATATTCATGACAAGATGTATGTGTCACATATACATGACAAGATGTGACATGATATGTGTATGTATCATCTGCATGACAAGATGTGTGTGTCATTTTCATGACAAGATGTATGTGTATCATATGCATGACATGAGATGTATGTGTGTCATATGCATGACATGAGATGTATGTGTGTCATATGCATGAGAAGATGTATGTGTATTGCATGAAATCAAATCTTTGAATGTGCATGTTATCGTCACTTTTAGACACAGCATGGAGTGAAGGTGAGCCTATCATTTTATTCAATATTCACCTTTTTGCCAGTGCTTATGTTGCACTAAAATTTAGTCTTTGAGCTGTATGTATTGCTTTAATTTAAAAGCTTCAAGCTTGGATGTCTTGCATTTTGTAACAATTTACATTTGGCTTTGTGATTGTTTTCATTCATAGCTGCAGCAGTAGAATAGATACCCATCATTTAGCTTAATTATACTTACTCCATGTATTATTAATTGCACCTTGACTGCCTCCATTTTCACTGCCTAAAGGTCAATGATTTACTTCATTCCACATTGTCGTGAAATGAAGATATTGATTACCAATGGCTAGTAAAAATGGTCCATTAAAATAGGATTATCAGGTCAGTAACTGATTTTCAATCAGAATTTATGCAGAAATATTTTCCTGCTGCCACAAATATCTATTGCAGGTATCACTAAACTAATTGAGGCAGTCATCTGTTATTGTATCCTATTTTTTGTCCTTGAGAAAATCTGTTCAATAAAAAACTGCATCAAAGCTTCAACAGAGAATATCATTTTTATTGAATCTGTTATGTTGGCTTTTAAATAAGATGACAGAGAAGAAAGGTGTTATTTGGTCAGTTCTGAAAATTCACTTGCATTAAAACTTTCAGTCATATTCAGATGCAGCTAGTTGCAGAAAGTACCTATGCAGATTGGTATATATATATATTATGTGTCCAAATTAATTAAAATTACCTATCCAGATTGGTATATATATTGTGTCCAATTTAATTAAAAGTACCTATGCAGATTGGTAAATATATTCTGTGTCCAAGTTAATTAAAAGTACCTATGCAGATTGGTAAATATATTCTGTGTATAAGTTAATTAAAACATACCTATGCAGATTGGTATATATATTCTGTGTCCAATTGAATTAAAATGCACCTATGGAGATTGGTATATATATTCTGTGTCCAAGTTAATTAAAATCTACCTATGCAGATTGGTATAAATATTTTGTGTCCAAGTTAATTAAAACATACCTATGCAGATTGGTACACGTATATATTTCTGTGTCCAAGATAATTAAAAAGTACTTATGGATATATATTCTGTGTCAAATTTAATTAAAACATATATGTGCAGATTGTTATACAGTGAAACCTGTCTTGAAACACCACTGCTATTTGAGAACACCTGTCTTGAGAGACCATATTCTCAGTACACAGATTTAATGACTATATAGCAATGTGACCTGCTATGAGAGACCACCTGTTTTGAGAAACCATAATTTTATGGCAGAAAGGGTGGTCTTTCAAGACAGGTTCTACTGTATATATTCTGTGTCCAATTTAATTACAAAGTACCTATGCAGTTTGGTACATGTATTCTGTGTCTAATTTAGTAAAAAGTGCATATGCAGATTGGTATATATATTCTGTGTCCAAGTTAATTAAAAAGTACCTATGCATATATATATTCTGTGTCCAAGTTAATTAAAAAGTACCTATGCAGATTGGTATATATATATTGTGTCCAAGTTAGTTCCCAAGTAAGATAGTCTCAATAAATTTGAACTTGTAATTAAAGTATTGGATTTCATTAAAAATATCAAAAAATGAAAGAGAGTATTTCAGGAAGATATTGTAGTGATTTCTGCAGAGTTATGTTTTTAGTGCGTAGTAAATTTAGTTGTTATTATCAAGAGTACCAGAGATTAGCACTAGATTAGATATATTTGTTTCTTGCTCTGTAATGTTTATATGCCTTTCATATTCAATATTTCCATCAGGCTGTTCATTTGTTACCAATTTATTTTTTCCACCTTCTACAGTTAAAACATTTTGTTCCTGGTTTACACACTGGATGTATTAGGATGAAGCCAGTTTTTTTAATGGATTTGACAAAGACACTGAAGGCAGTGCTGTGACAAAGATTTTTATTTATAATTGAACAACGGATGAATTTGATACCATACTCTGATGTATAAAGTCATACAAAAGATTTAACAATAATTTATGCAGAGAGTTGTTAAAGGGATATAAAAATATTATGGTTCCTAAATAGAACAAATCAGAACATTTAACTTCAATGAGTAATCAAACAAGATTAAAGATTTTAAACATATGAACAAATATGATTGATATGTGGATCAATCTTTAATGATGATCAATCTATAGAATTTATACACAAATATGAAAGAGGACATCTGTCATCAGTCACACTTCAGCACTTGCTGGAGGCTGTGGCCATGACATTGAACATACCTTGTTCACGTCCATATCATTATCACTGAAGCTTCACTACATCCACACTGATATTGTAAGGTATGGATCACAGTATGAATTTTATGCTGGCTGTTCATTGCACATGGAGACAGAGATTATCTTTGGAGGTCTCATTCCCTACATGGCTTCCTAAGACATGAACGACCAGCAATGCAAGTTCCTCTCATCTGCTCCAGGCCCATCAAAAGTATCCAAGAAGTGGGATCACTTTTATCACCCCTAGAGGCTTTCAGCAAAGTTCTTCAGAGCATGTAGTTCCAGTCCAGAAATAACCCTAATCTAGACCTTACCATTGGCAGTCATATTCTGAAAGGTAGAAAATTTCATCAACTTTTGGTCTTTTCACCTTTCTGCAGGAAGAACACTTTAAAACAGAGACAACAACCTTGATCATATTCCTGCCATAAGATCCAATGGCTGGGTGGTCTCCACTGGCCTTTAGGGTGCATTCTTTCACATCCCTATCTTTCCCCCTCATTGGAAGTACCTCAGTTTTTGCTTGGACAAAGTAGTTTTTCAGCTTTGTTCTCTACCATTTGGCCTAGCTTTTGCACCCAAACCTTTTACCAGATTCATGGTATTACATGCTATCCACTTAATGTCCCTGTCTTGTAGCATTTTAATAACTGTTTCGTCCACATTGGCCTGTTCAAATTCCTCAGACAAAATCTAACTCACTGTTGATCCATAGTGACCAGATTGTGCATTGTAATCAAACTAGATAAATTAGAGCTGGTTCATTATTCAGATTTTATTTATGGGGATGAATTTCCTCATTAACAGAAGATTAATCTATATCTCACTGGAAAGAGTAAACAGAACCCCCAAAAGTTTCTCCTTCTAACAAACGGCACGTGGCACAGGGATCCTCTGACAACTCAGTTTTCTTGGACAAAATATTCACAATCATTTGAACTGATGAAAAATTGGGACAGCTTTGATTCTGGAGTCCTTATGCACACATCTAAATCACACTTCTGTCAGTTTGTAGATGTGTCAAATTATAGGTGGGGCTAATTCTTCGGGATGCATAGTCATGGGAAGAATTCACACTCCACATCAACAATTTAGAGATGAGGGCAGTGTTCTACCTTTGTAATATTTACATATTACTAATGCCAGATTTAATCCACCCCACAATGATTTCCCATTTCCCAAAGCCCAGTCAGTAGGACTGCCAGAAAAATGCACAGAAATAGTTTATTTTATCAATGATCAGAATATCGATGTCTTCATTCTGATATAAACATGGCTAAAAACACCAGGTGATGAGCCCAAATATGTGGATCAACACCCACAATTTACTCCATC
Organism: Unio delphinus; assembly: GCA_029339505.1. Lineage (NCBI taxonomy): Eukaryota > Metazoa > Mollusca > Bivalvia > Unionida > Unionidae > Unio > Unio delphinus. The sequence continues at coordinate 2,683,071 of JAQISU010000054.1, forward strand.
AATTTGTTCACCCACCACAGTCACATAGGTGGAATTGCTGTCATCACAAATAATTCCATGGTAAAATGCCTTGAACACACCATAACCTTCAATTTCTGCCACACATTGTTTAAACTAGTCCAATCAACTCTCACACTGGAACAAAGATCAGTCCATTTTTTCTGTCTCTACCACCCTCCCCCTAGTAGAAGAAACAAACTGACTGATTCTCTCATTTTGGAGTAGTTTCCGAATCACCTGCATTATATAAATTTGATAGGTGGCAACCTGGAGATTTCAAATTTCACTTTGACTGACCTGAAAACCAATCACATCAAAACTCATTCATGTTTTTAACCTTAAACAGTCAGTTAACCAACCCTGCCATAAACATGGTTACATTTTAGACTGGATTCTTCATAGACCTGATGATATTATTCTATGGTCCACCCTTGTATCCCACAAACATGCATTTGATCACCTCTGCATTATATGCCATCTTGACGTATCAGTCCCTAACACTCCACCTTTATTTGCTACTAAGAGAAACCTCCCTATGATAAATAGAACCAAACTAATGCATGGCATCCAAGCAAACTTAACTTGTTTACCTCCTACAGCAGAACAACTTGATAACTGCCTGTGTTAATTGCTTGAAAACATGCCCCAACCACCAAGTGCAGAGTATCAATTCAAAGATGTTCTCAAAGACAAAAATGGTACTAACAGCTGCCTCACTTGGCGTTCAGCAGTAAGAGGTTAGTGTTAGGACTGGTTGGACTGGTGTCCGGATTATGTGACTGGGTGGGACATCATGCTACATGTCTGTGGCATGATGCACCAGTGCTAGACATAATTATAAACTGACTCACTGCAGACATCATAGTGATATGAAATTATTTAAGCTATGTTAAAAATCCTAATCAAACAAACAATGAAAAGTGTTCTCCATGGTATAGCAGTGTTAGGGACCAGCTTCGCACAGCTAAAGAGACCGCCGTAAAGCATAGAGGCTTTGGCGTTCCACCTGACTATTGATAAGCAAATCTTTGAAGCCACTAAGAACATCACAAAGATAGTCCATGCAGCCAATTTATCCCACTACAGTACTAATATTATGGAAAGTTCAAGCAGCAAAGAGCTCTTTGAGATTAACAAACTAATGTCAAAACAAATGTACACCACTTCCAACTACTTTCAGTCCAGTAGACCTTCTGGACCTGTTTGTAAATGTCTTCTATGACAAAGTACAGACCATTAGAGATAAGTATCTTACAACAGAATTTCAGTTAACTCATTGTCACCATACAGTTGCGAAACAGGATTTCAGTGGCAACAGTTAGCAGCATTTGAATCTGTCTCTATGGATTTATTATGTACAATTGTGATGAAGAGTGCACCAAAGTCATTTGAACTTGATCCAATTCCAATATCACAGCTGCTTGAGTGTTTTGATCTAATATTGTCTTCATAACTGATGTTTTTAATACCTCTCTCTCTCATCCAGGGAATTCCCATAATTTTTCAAAACTTCCACTGTAAAGCCTCTGCTGAAGAAACCAACACTTGACCATAATGATTTAAAGAACTACCGCCCAGTTTCTAATCTTCCATTCATATAAAAGATCTTAGAAAAGGTTGTTCGAACCCAACCTGTATCTCATCTGAATTCAATTAGTCTTTTTAGAAATATACAGTCTGCATATCGCCCCTGCCACAGTACTGAAACTACTCTTCTTAAAGCAATTAATGACATTCTTTCTGCTTTGGATAGTGGAAAGATTACAGTCATCACCCTCTTTGATTTGTCTGCATCATTTGATATAATAGCATGTATTTGGCATTTACAATACAGCCTTACTGTGGTTAAAGTCCTACTGAGACACCAGGAGACAAATTGTATCTGCAAATGAAATACACTTCAATGCAGTTGATCTATGTTATGGTGTTTCACAGGGTGTGTTCTTGGACCTGTTCACTTCATTCTATGCACTCAGCTGCACTCAAGTGTCATAGATCATATCACCCAGTGTCTTGCTAATTTTACATTGATGACTATCAAAAATACAAATCTAGCCACCCAACTGAAGTTGATGCTACCATCCAAGAGATCGGTGCATTTCTGATGTGAAATCATGGATGACATGTAACAAACTGCAGATGAATGATGATAAAACTGAGGCCATTCTGATCACAACACAAAGACTTTGTCATTCACATCCTTTACTTCAAACAATAAATATCAGCAACATCAACATTAAAGTCACACAATCTGTACAAAACGTAGGTGTTACTCTCAACAGTGCTTTCATATTGCACCAACATGTCATGAACATATATGCGAGGGTGCATATCTTGAGCCAAGATGCATCAGCTCCATTCACAAATATTTTTCAGTTGATGCCACTAAAATACTTGTGTCTTCATCAGTACTTTCAGGACTGGATTATTGTAACTCAATTCTGTCTGGTTCGTCTCAATATCTACTTCAGAAATCTCATAAAGTGAAAAACACAGCTGCTCGATCATCCTTAGAGTATCATGATCAGAGCACACCTCCCCACTGCTCTGTAACCTACACTGGCTATCCATTCAATCCAGAATGAAACAAAATGTCTTTTCTCGGTGCTATGTTTCACTGAAAGACTCCTGGCAAACATACCTATCTTGTCTCACCCATGTGTACACACCAGCAAGATATTTATGCTCCACTTCTGACAATTGTATACTCATTATTCCTACTATGAGAACGAAGTCATATGGACAATGTTCTTTTGCATACCAGGGCCCAGCAACATGGAATGAATTGCCTATTGAAATTAGACACAAAGACACAGTGATATCTTTCAAGAGTGCTCTTCAAATTCACCTTTTTCGACTGCAATAACAAACTTAAAGACCTAATAATCTTTCCTACCTTAAATATTTTCAGCATGTTTTTATGTCTTCTAATTTCATGGTGTTTGTTTTTATGTGGTATTTTGTTGTTGGTAGTAATATTATTATATATGTTGTAAAGCACTTTAAGCTGCTAAAGATTAGGCACTATCTATACATAGTCCTCATTATTATTATTATTATTATTATTATTATTATTATTATTATTATTTGTGGTCTGTATCCTATATATATATATATATATATATATATATATATATATATATATATATATATGCATTATCTTATTCTAGGCACAATTAGCAGAAGAGACAAGATGTACTAAGGCTTAATTTAGTAGGGAACACTTAAATGATTGGCATAAGTGGCAAAAATGGCTAAATGTAACCGGGCTCTTCAGTTTAAAAAATTGCAATGTTTGAAGATCCTCTGGGATGCTTTGGCCTCATCTAAAAATTCCCTATGATGCTTTGGGCTTGTTTGAAAATCCCCTGGGATGCTTTTGACCTGTTTGAAAATCCCCTGGCATGCTTTGGGGGTTGTCTTAAAATTCCCTGTGATGTTTTGGGCTTGTCTTCAGACAAGGAAATGTAGCCTTTTTGTTTTTGTCTCTCATCCAGTTTCACTATTTTTGCATTAAAATGCATTGACTTGGTTCATGTTTAAAACATGGCAAAATGTTGCTCAATATCATTCTTTATAGGCTATTAATTTCTTTAGCATTTGATTTAGCAATTTACCAAACTAGGAAAGAATTTTTTTGAATATATATTCTCACCAATTTTCTCAGAACTTTCATCAGCATCTATTTATGTTGATCAACTTACACATCATGGACATTATTTAGTATCTGGATCATGAAATGATATCAGACTTGGATGTTTTCTAAATGACCCTTATTTTTGAGTACCAATAATGTATCAGTATTTAACATGATCTTTTTGCTACAAAAAAGATAACATACCACTGGATTGCCCTGTCTGTAGATCTGTCACTGTTTATCTGTCTGGATCATTAGTCGCTTTATGTTATGATCCATCATCTATCATGTGTTGTATGTTGTCCATTCAGAATTGATATTTCTTTTCTTTCAAAAAGTGCTGGACAGAATTTGACCAAATTTGACATTTGAGGCATTAAGACATTTCAAATCTGTTAAAAAGATGCCAACATGCTAACAAATATTGTCATAAATACAAAAATTTATTAAAAATCCTTTCATCTTCTCAATAACTACTAAACTTTGACCTTATTTGACTGAAATCATCCTGGCATGAGTCTCTTTTAAGTTTATTCCAATGATTCCAAATCTACAGTACCCGGTAAGTCATACTAAAAATAGGGAAAAACTTTTGACAATTTCTTGTTATGAACTACCTAACAGAATTTGACCAAATTTGATAGTATTGTGGCATCATGCTTTTTATGTTTGTTCTATGTTGTGCTTATCTGTTATCAAAAATAATTAATTTTTTTTAAACAATTTCTACTCATAAGCATATCAATAGGATTTGGCTTAATTGATTAAAAGAATTTGCATATAAGACTTGCACAATTTATTTATATGGCAACTATCCAGGTGAACAATATTAGGGCTCTTGTTTTGGTACTAAAATTCTTTTTTTCTTCTTGCATTTTTAAATTGTTTTCTTACATCAGTATATGTATTGTTCATCATTATTTATTGCCTTATTTTGATTTATTTATACACATATAAAACTAGGATATATAGCCATAGTTGACTTATGAAAGGACTACCTTAAAGTGAGGCATTTTATACATAAATAATCATGTGGGATACATGATCATAGTTGACTTAAAAAAGGACTGCCTTATAGTGGTGTATTTAATACATAAATAATACTGTGGGATACATGATCATAGATGACTTATGAATGGGCTGCCTTAACTAGAGGCATTTTATACATAAATAATACGATGGTATACATGACCATAGTTGACATAAAAGGACTGCCTTTTGGTGATGTATTTCATACATAAATTATACTGTGGGATACATTATCAAAACTGCCTTAAAGTGATGTACTTTATATATAAATAATACTGTGGGATATATGATCATAGTTGACTTATAAAAGGACTGTCTTAAATTGAGGAGGTACTGAAATTAATAAATTTGACGCAAAATAAATGTAGTTAAAAGTTATCAATCTATCATGCAATCAAAACATGTTGAAAGCACAAGTTTGTGTGCTTCTTGGTGGAAAACACAGAAATTTCTTATTTGTTTTAAAACGGAAATGTTGCAAGCAGTTAGTATTTTTTCATATACTTTTTAATAATTAAAGAATTGCAATGAAATCCAATATCTTTTTGAGATGCTAAAATTTGCACAACTTTAGTAAGAAAAATGTTATTTGTAACAAACATAAAAGGATAGAGAATGATCATAATTTGAATTGTGTATGAAAAAGATTATAAAAGAGTAAGGAATCACCCCACTTTAAAGTGAATAGTTTGTACTTAAAATATTTAAACAAATATTTGTCAAAATGATCATCAAGTGTATGGGAGTAAATACTAGTTCTCCACCCGGTTAACTTCATTGATTGTTGTGCTTAATCATGAAGAAAAGCCCTTACATTTTATGTAATCAATTTTAAATTCCTAATTAGAAAAACTGCATCTAAATATAGAAGAAGGCATAGTTTTGTTTAACATCTGGAAGTTGAAAAATAGAAAATAAATGATAAAGTTGAGATTTTATTTATGACATAATTATGAAACATTCTGCTTGCAGATTATAACATAATTATCTGATATGTATAAAGAGTTAGAGAAATTCCGAATATCAAATATTCATAGAGAATACTATTACATACATACAGTACACATGTGTTTGAAAATGTTGAACAAGAATTAACTAACCTCTTATCTATTCAAACAATACAGTTATAAAATTGATGACAAATCAATAACTGTTGATCAGTGAATAAGCAGTATTCAATCCTTAAGGGTTTCTAGATTAGAAATAAGTATTTGTAACTTTTTTGTGGATTTAAATTTGTATTTGCTTGTGAAAACATTTTTTCATCAGTATTTCAATTCAAGGATTTTGAAATGATTCCTATTGTTTTCACACAAGGATCATTATTCATTAGGTCTTTATAATTTCCTAGATTGTAACAACCATGAAATCCATGGGTGAAATCAAAGTACCTAAGCCTCATATGCCTCACTGGTAATTTAATATTACATGGTCACAGGATAATATATCCGAACACTGAAATCTGCAAATTATATCCATATTTATTTGATACAGGCATAACTATCCAGGTAAGAACTAAAATGTTATTAAGATAATTTGTGAATTCCCTCTTTCAGACCTCAGATTATATAGACATTATAGAGATTTTGTGTGCCAGGGAGAATGATGGTATCTCAGAACTGAAGGATTCGTACAGACAAGGTTGGTATATATTTTATATATTTATTTATATCCTCATTGTCTGATAGAGTTTTGGAATCCTCCATCATAATCTAGTCATTTGTAAATTATTGTTGTCTAATACATTGTCATATGTACATGTACTAAATATGCAGCTCAATCAACAAAAATGCAAGTTTAATCAAAGTGTTAAGGCATCAAATACAGTGTTTATACAGCAAAACACACATTTTAAAATACAAATACAGGTTGCTAGTACTCGCATAAAAATGAAACCAATATACTTGTTGATAAATACACATGGTGATCAACATTGGTCACTTCACTATAATTTAGGCATAATATTTTAAAATCCAAATAACTGTAGATATAGGTATTGTATTATGTATACCAACTTGAAACAGATAAACACAGTACATACCATATATGCATTTCTGAATTAGAATTTACAGGTACATAAAAAGACTAAAAACCTATTATTTTTATGTTTTAAAAGCCTTGAATTTCCAACATTACCCCAAGAATATCAGATATTTTGGTATGTCATGCTTATAAGACATCCACAGATGCATGAATAAAAACTTAACTTTAAAAGAAAGGTCAATTTATAAACAAATACATATATTAATATCCTTCAATCACACCATTTCAGTGCTGCAATCAACCCTGTCTTCCCAGTTCATCTGTTTATTTACATTTTATCTGTTTTTGTATTTGTAATTATTTTTTTATTTTTTGACATGTTTCAAGAAGCTGGCAAATGTGGTCATAATAAGGCTTCTTGATACCCCCCCCCACTATCTAGTTTGCTTTGTACACTCATGTAGAATGACACTCACATAGTCTGACACATAAACTGATGCCTTTTGTGTAACTTTGTATAAATACGAAATGTAGGATCTAATGGAGAGCTGCACCCTTTTTCCTCTAGTCAGATCCCTCCACTTCAGAGAGAAATCAGTGACTAATATGCCAATCCCAGAAGGGGTCAATGGCACTTCCTGGTTCAAGAAAGTCACCAAAAATGCTGATCACAGGATTGATTTGAAAACATTATTTTTTTGTCATTTATCTCACACACTTTAAACTTTGTGCCATTGTAGCTCATCTAATGAAAAGCAGAAAAAAATGGTTGAATCTTAAGAATATCATAACTTGCCTTAAGAGGACAGAAACTATTGTATTGATATATCCAATGAATGAATATTGTGGAGTGAATGAAAATATGGAAATATAGATAAATCCACTCAGTGGTATAAAAGATATGGCCAATTAATTTCAGATATTTGATTAAATATTCTGGGCACTGAGATCCGTCATGATATATTTGTGCAACCTGTACTGGCAATTAAACACTATTCACAATTACTGAATCATTGCAGAAATTAAAGGTTTTGGTTAAGAAGATGCCTCAATATTGCTAAGATTTCTAAATTATCCCAATTCAAAATGGCATATATTAAAACCTATAGTCACTTTCAACAGAATGAATACTTATGGAAAAATGAAATTTTGCACTTTGCTACATCCTAGTATGGACTGCTTTCAAAGATGAAGAGCTTAAATATGTGGCAGCATCTTATGCATTGGGAAAATTGTCAATTGCAGAAAAGAAACAAAATATTTCTTACAAGAGTGCTAAAACAAAAATACTTTGGTAAATTTTCTACACATTTTAAATTGTCACAAGGAGTTAATTTTCCTTTAACACAGTTATCTGTGTCAGTCTTCTGATTATATTCTAAACAATGTTTCTTATTTTTAGAATTCTCTATTAGCTTAGAGGAGGATATCACAGACAGAACCAAACCTCCAGTTCAAACACTTCTCCTGGCCCTTGTTAAAGTAAGTACATTAACTGAATTATGATACAAAGTTATATTTGTTAGTGTCAAAAAGGTCTTCATTTCAACACTTGATAATGTTACTTGAGATATTACTGTAACACAGTTGTAAATTAAGTTTTAAAGTAAAACCTAATTGAAACAATCCATTCTGCCAACAGCAGAAATTAAAATATGTCAGCTGCCAAAATACTGCTTTAGGATGACTGTTGAGGAATGCCATTCTCTTTTCCTTTGAGAAAAATGGTCTATACTGGAAGATGTGAGGAGAATTAATCATATTGAACTGAACTTTTGGCATTTAGATACCAGGAGACCTATTATGGCATGAAATCTTTAACTCAGTTTCCAGATTTACCTTGTCACTATGAAATACTTACATTTTTTATATAACATGCACTGCACCTGGCAAATGTACAATCCAAGAGTTGGAAGAACTGTGACAAGTCAGTCACAAAATGCATTGAAGGACACATGGTACTAATTTAATGGAAGAACTGTGAACCAGTCAGAAAAGGGTGAAGAAATAATAGAGTATATACAGGTTTGGTGGTTCATTATTGGTTAATAATGAAAAGTAAAATTTTAGTAAAAATATCTTTTGAGAACTTATCCTATCTGTAATTTAAGAAAAATATAGACAATATTTTTGATGCAATTTTAGTATTTTTACATGCTTGACTTAAAAGTACTCAAAAATGAAAGTAGCACATGATTCATTTAGTGCAGACTCGATAACATGTGTTTCATTCACATGTAAATTTAAAAAAAATGCTGTGGCTCACATGGTGTTCTCTACACAGAAACTTGCACCAAGGATAGTTGTGCATGAAAAAATATAGGTCTGATCATTAGCAACCAGAAATTTTAAGTTATTTAATTTTGAATATGATGGTGTTTCCATATGTTTACTATGGGAGTTGAATTAATACCATGACTCCTGAAGAGACTCCAGCAGGTTCATTTGCAGTGCCTTTCTACAAAGGGGCCTTTTAATTCATCTCCTAGTTGTGCCCAAGTGAATGAGTCATCATCATTGGGGGAAGGCATTCACCATCACTAGTATGATCTTCAGATGTTTGAGATGATACAGCCAGCAGTTAGCTTAAGTGATGTCACTTAGAGAGCTTCCTAGTATGAACACAGAACTCATTTTTCAAACATGCTTGAAATAATTTCACAGGAAGCATTCAAGCATAAAAAAGAGCTTGCCTAGAAACAACACTGTGATAACCACAGATTTACAAAGTATTTGAAATAAATTCATAAGAAGCATTCAGACACGTGCAGTGTCTGCCATTTCAGTACTAGTATCTGGTCACTGTTTGCAAATTCCTGACCTCATGTTATTTCAAGATGAAATTTTGCATATTTTCTACATTATGGTCACAAAGTAATAACTTGTAATCATGCCACATGAAGAACAACTTGGCTCTTCTTATATTGTTAGTATTTTTCAAGCCTCTCTATGGCTTTTTAGCAAGAACCCTACTAACATTTGTTCATAAAATACAATGCTACAATTATACATAATTTTAAATTACAGTGTGACTCCGCTATAGCATGCTCTGGGTGTAACAAGGTTATGGCATGGCTCCTGATGTTTCATATACATATATTTTTCTCATACCCCAAAACATTTTCTGTCTTAAAAGTACAAAAAGTAGCTTGTGAAAAGTTTATTATCATTTTTTGGGAAGAGATTATGTATGAATTTTAAGTTGAGATGATCATTTCATGGTTCCTGAAATTTCATATGTATATATTGTTCTTGTACTTGAAAACAAGTTTTTTCTTCTTGAAAGTACTTAAAATAACATGTAAAAAGTTTATTCAGGATCATGTTGTGCTTTGCCAACATCACAACTTGCAATTTATATTCCTTACTAGTAACAGAATATACCATCTGGTGATTTTTGTCCCCAACATTCATCAATCATCAGTCCTTTCTGTGTTGTCTGGTGCTTGAGGCAACAACAAGGGAGCACCATTTTGGTCTGTTGGCATCTGTTACGGGGGCGGTCTGCAGGGTGAGGCCTCTGGTCTTAAGGCCTTGCTCCACAGTTTGTCACCAGGTCTCTTTGGGTCTGCCATGGTTCCTTTTCCCCTGTGGGGTCCATCTCAGTGCCACCCTTGATAATGAGTCGGGGGTATTCTGCAGACGTGGCTGAGCCATCTCCATCGACAAGCTGCAGTGATCTCAGAGATGATGCCTGCACCTGCTCTGTGCCAGAGTTCCTCGTTTGCGATCATGTTTGGCTGAAAGATTCTCATGATCTGTCACAAGCACTTAGTTTGGATGACTTCAAGCTTGCATTCTGTGTTAGCAGTGGACTTCCAACACTCTGACCCGTACAAATGGATGCTCAACACATTGCTCTGGAAGATACAGATCTTCGTGTGGACGCTGAGGTTTCTTGTCCTCCAGATGGGCTTCAGCACTGCGAAGGTCTGATTGGCCTTGCTGATTCTTGTGATGACTTCCCTTGTGCAATCTCCATCTGTGGCAACCTTACTGCCCTGGTACGTGAAATTGTCTAATTCTTGCAGGGGCTGGTCGTTGATGGTGATTAGGTTGCTCACTCTAGTGTTCTTCCTCAAGATTTTTGTCTTCCCTATGTTGACTCGAAGACCTATGGTGCTTGCTGTCTGTACCAACTGTTGTGTCTTCTGTTGGATATCCTGGTGCCTGTTTGCCAGCAACCTGATGTCATAGGCATAGTCCAGGTCATCCAGCATTGAATTCAACTTCCACTGTATTCCTTGTCTCTAGCCCTCTGTGGTGCGGCGCATGATCCAGTCAATGGCCAGTGAGAAGAGGATTGGAGAGAGAATGCATCCTTGCTTCACTCCGGTTTATACCTTGAATGGTTCAGTGAGTTGGTTGTTGTGGATTACTCTGCACTCAAAGTTCTCTTACAGATACCTGATGACATTGACAAGTTTCTGGAGGATGCCATAGTGTTGTAGGATCTTCCACATAGAGACTTGGTGCAGGCTGTCGAAGGTCTTCTCAAAGTCCACAAAGACCACATAAAGGGATCCATTCCACTCATGGGACTGCTGAATGATCTGCCTCAGTGTGAAGATGTGGTTGATGCAGGATTTGCCCTTCCTAAAGCCAGCCTGTTCCTGGCGCAGGATGCCGTCCACAGCTGTTGTGATGCGTTGAAGAATGATGGGGCTAAAGATCTTACTGGTGAGGGATAGTAAGGTGATTCCTCACCAGTTGTTGCAGTTTCCCAGATCTCCTTTCTTGGGAAGTTTGACTATGATTCCGGTTCTCCAGTAATTTGGTGCTTTCTCACTATCCCATATCTTTTGGAGAATCTGGCAAAGAAGCTGTGGTGTATCTGTGGCTTCTGCCTTTAGCATCTCGATCACACTCCATCATTGCCAGGTGACTTCCCCAACATTATTAAGTGTTTAAACTTGTATATAAAACTTTGGGTTTGGAGTGAAACAAATTCAGAGGCATCATGAAAGGGAGCTGCAAACTTCATATAAAATTCACTGGAATTTATCTCTTATTTATAAATAAATTCTTTGTTGATATTGACAGACCATCTTAACAGTGAATTGTTATATCATAATCCACTTATCCTGACATCTGGCTGAGTACTGTATGCTGTGCAATATCAGCATTTGTTTTCTAACAATTCTGGTAGCAGATCTAGATCAACCAGAAGAGGCACTATCTCACAATATATCTTTCAGACGAAATACTGTCAGATTATCGGCCACTTGCTAGTAATTAATATATTTATTTTTGACTGTCCTTTGTATGTGGATGGTAAGTAAAATTCCTCTTCTTTTCATTGCATAAATTTAAATCCTTTGGAACACTCATATTGTTGTGGTAATCCCTATCAGAACAGAACACCTCTTTATTCATCGTTTGTTAGCTGTTTTTATAAACTGTTTGACATGTGTGGCAACATCACTCTGATACCAGAAATGTCACATACACAAAAACAACAACAAAATAAAAACAAAGGAAGCTGCAAACTTGATATAAAATTCATCACATTTTATCTCTTATTGGATAAATAAATTCTTTTTTTATATTAATTGACAGACCAACTTAACAACTACAGTGCTTAGCAAATTACACAAATGTAGTCTGTCAGTCAATTCAAGTGTTTTCAGACTAATTTGTCTTCATTTAATGAAAAGCACCTATTTTTATGCCCACTTCTATTTACTCCTGCTCACCATATTTTGAGTGAATTCATCATTTTCTTCAGCTGTCTTGGTTGGTTATAACACAGTTTGGTCTATAACACAGTCAGGTTAGATTTCATAAAATGTCTTTTGGTGAAACCCCATGTCAATTTAACGTTCCATCCAGGAAGAGTGGCAATAACAATATTTTCAAGATGCATGGGCTGCAAACTACCATGTTATAGCAGGGTGACACTGTATATGTTACTGTCAAAACTAATAAAGCATATTCTTTAGTGTTTTGGTACATATATACATGGATCTGAAATCACAAATTGGTAAATTGCCATTTTAAAAAATTCAGTTGTAATAGGGTATATTATTGGTTAATGTTCACATCTTGAAAGTGAATTAAAAATTAAAAATAATTACATGTATGGACATTTTGTTTATCAAAATAATTCTTGAAGCAGATGCCAGTGTTGAAATGTGGACAGAAAGAACTGGCGCAGACTAATGCTGCTCAATAAATATGTATGATTTTGTTTTTAAATTGAGAAACAATTAAGTTACATGAACCATCTGTTCTTCATTATGACATTATATTGATATTTAGGGGAAAAAATGACAAGAATTTTGTTTCTTTACTTCCAACTTTTGCGAAATGGTTTAACATTTACCTGTTATTCACCTGTACTGATTATGAAAATGTTTAATTTATTACTATTGACTCTAGATGCGAATCCCACCCAAAGCAGATGGCCTGACTTTGATAATATCTCAGTAATTCTCACAGTTATGTATGTTGATTCTTGCCTTAAAAATCTAATAAATAAAAAAAAAAATATTCAAATTTTTTAAAAATAAATTTAGTTTATTGAGTAACATTATGTATATATAATATAATTTCTTGGTATCAACATCTATTTCTTCATAACATGACATTCTTTTATGTGATAAGTTTCCATGGTTTACATTTTTAATTTGCTGGGAAGACTTATGGTGACATTTAAAGAAAGATATAATGCTGCAGTCTTAACACAGATATACCCACACATTTTGACATCATTCATACAAAATGAATGCCAAAATATTTAAACAGCAGGTGTAGCTTTGTTTGTCACAATGTTTTTACAAAAGTTGGTGATGCTTATATGACAAATGGTCAGTTAATCTTTCAACTATGAATACATGCACATGTAATAGTGTTGACTTTTGACATATGAAAGCAGAAATGAACAAGGTATAATGTGTTGACTTTTAACATATGAAAGCAGAGAAAGTATCAGGTATAACATGTTGACTTTTGACATATGAAAGCAGAAATGAACAAGGTATAATGTGTTGACTTTTAACATATGAAAGCAGAGAAAGTATCAGGTATAACATGTTGACTTTTGACATATGAAAGCAGAAATGAACAAGGTATAATGTGTTGACTTTTAACATATGAAAGCAGAGAAAGTATCAGGTATAACATGTTGACTTTTGACATATGAAAGCAGAAATGAACAAGGTATAATGTGTTGACTTTTAACATATGAAAGCAGAGAAAGTATCAGGTATAACATGTTGACTTTTGACATATGAAAGCAGATAAAGTACCAGGTGTAATAATGTTGACTTTTGACATATAAAAACAGAAAAAGTACCTGGTGTAATAATGTAGACTTTTCACATATGAAAACAGAAAAAGTACCAGATATAATAATGTTAACTTTTCACATATGAAAGCAGAAAAAGTACCAGATGTAATAATGTTGACATTTGATATATGAAAGCAGAGAAAGTACCAGGTGTAACAATGTTGACTTTTGACATATGAAAGCAGAAAAAGTACCAGATGTAATAATGTTGACCTTTGACATATAAAAGCAGAGAAAGTGCCAGGTGTAATAATGTTGACTTTTGACATTTGAAAGCAGAAAAAGTACCAGATGTAATAATGTTGACTTTTCACATATGAAAACAGAAAAAGAAAGTACCAGGTGTAATAATGTTGACTGTTCACATATGAAAGCAGAGAAAGTACTAGGTTTAATAATGTTGACTTTTTCACATATGAAAGCAGAGAAAGTACCAGGTGTAATAATGTTGACTTTTGACATATGAAAGCAGAGAAAGTACCAGGTGTAGAAATGTTGACTTTTCACATATGAAAGCAGTAAAAGTACCAGATGTAATAATGTTGACTTTTGACATACGAATGCAGAGAAAGTACCAGGTGTACAAATGTTGACTTTTGACATATGAAAGCAGAGACTGTACCAGGTGTAATAATGTTGACTTTTGACATATGAAAGCAGAGAATGTACCAGGTGTAATAATTTTGTCTTTTGACATATGAAAGCAGAGAAAGTACCAGATGTAATAATATTGACTTTTGACATATGAAAGCAGATAAAGTACCAGGTGTAATAATGTTGACTTTTGACATATGAATGCAGAAAATGTACCAGGTGTAATAATTTTGTCTTTTCACATATGAAAGCAGAAAAAGTACCAGATGTAATAATGTTGACTTTTGACATATGAAAGCAGAGAATGTACCAGGTGTAATAATTTTGTCTTTTCACATATGAAAGCAGAGAAAGTACCAGATGTAATAATATTGACTTTTGACATATGAAAGCAGAGAAAGTACCAGGTGTAATAATGTTGACTTTTCAGATACGAAAGCAGAGAAAACACCAGTTGTAGAAATGTTGACTTTTCACAGATGAAAGCAGAAAAAGTACCAGATGTAATAATGTTGACTTTTGACATATGAAAGCAGAGAATGTACCAGGTGTAATAATTTTGTCTTTTCACATATGAAAGCAGAGAAAGTACCAGATGTAATAATATTGACTTTTGACATATGAAAGCAGAGAAAGTACCAGGTGTAATAATGTTGACTTTTCAGATACGAAAGCAGAGAAAACACCAGTTGTAGAAATGTTGACTTTTCACAGATGAAAGCAGAAAAAGTACCAGATGTAATAATGTTGACTTTTGACATATGAAAGCAGAGAATGTACCAGGTGTAATAATTTTGTCTTTTCACATATGAAAGCAGAGAAAGTACCAGATGTAATAATATTGACTTTTGACATATGAAAGCAGAGAAAGTGCCAGGTGTAATAATGTTGACTTTTCATATACGAAAGCAGAAAAAACACCATTTGTAGAAATGTTGACTTTTCACATATGAAAGCAGAAAAAGTACCAGATGTAATAATGTTGACTTTTGACATATGAAAGCAGAGAATGTACCAGGTGTAATAATTTTGTCTTTTCACATATGAAAGCAGAGAAAGTACCAGATGTAATAATATTGACTTTTGACATATGAAAGCAGAGAAAGTACCAGGTGTAATAATGTTGACTTTTCAGATACGAAAGCAGAGAAAACACCAGTTGTAGAAATGTTGACTTTTCACAGATGAAAACAGAAAAAGTACCAGATGTAATAATGTTGACTTTTGACATACAAATGCAGAGAAAGTACCAGGTGTAATAATGTTGACTTTTCATATACGAAAGCAGAGAAAACACCATTTGTAGAAATGTTGACTTTTCACATATGAAAGCAGAAAAAGTACCAGATGTAATAATGTTGACTTTTGACATATGAAAGCAGAGAAAGTACCAGGTGTAATAATGTTGACATTTCATATACGAAAGCAGAGAAAACACCATTTGTAGAAATGTTGACTTTTCACATATGAAAGCAGAAAAAGTACCAGATGTAATAATGTTGGCTTTTGACATACAAATGCAGAGAAAGTACCAGGTGTAATAATGTTGACTTTTCATATACAAAAGCAGAGAAAACACCATTTGTAGAAATGTTGACTTTTCACATATGAAAGCAGAAAAAGTACCAGATGTAATAATGTTGACTTTTGACATATGAAAGCAGAGAATGTACCAGGTGTAATAATTTTGTCTTTTCACATATGAAAGCAGAGAAAGTACCAGATGTAATAATATTGACTTTTGACATATGAAAGCAGAGAAAGTACCAGGTGTAATAATGTTGACTTTTCAGATACGAAAGCAGAGAAAACACCAGTTGTAGAAATGTTGACTTTTCACAGATGAAAGCAGAAAAAGTACCAGATGTAATAATGTTGACTTTTGACATACAAATGCAGAGAAAGTACCAGGTGTACAAAAGTTGACTTTTGACATATGAAAGCAGAGAATGTACCAGGTGTAATAATATTAACTTATGACATGAAAGCAGAGAATGTACCAGGTGTACAAATGTTGACTTTTGACATATGAAAACAGAGAATGTACCAGGTGTAATAATGTTGACTTTTGACATATGAAAGCAGAGAATGTACCAGATGTAATAATGTTGACTTTTGACATATGAAAGCAGATAAAGTACCAGGTGTAATAATGTTGACTTTTGACGTATGAATGCAGAAAATGTACCAGATGTAATAATGTTGACTTTTCACATATGAAAACAGAAAAAGAAAGTACCAGGTGTAATAATGTTGACTGTTCACATATGAAAGCAGAGAAAGTACCAGTTGTAATAATTTTGTCTTTTCGCATATGAAAGCAGAGAAAGTACCAGATGTAATAATATTGACTTTTCACATATGAAAACAGAAAAAGAAAGTACCAGGTGTAATAATGTTGACTGTTCACATATGAAAGCAGAGAAAGTACCAGGTGTAATAATTTTGTCTTTTCACATATGAAAGCAGAGAAAGTACTAGGTTTAATAATGTTGACTTTTTCACATATGAAAGCAGAGAAAGTACCAGGTGTAATAATGTTGCCATGATGATAATCTTGATTGACAACTTTTATTGCTATTTCTAGATCAGCTTATTGCTGCTACAGTTGTTCATTTGCAGCTCTGTCTATTATATTGTACATAAGTGTCACATGACTCATGTCATCTCTTTAAACAAAGAAGATTAACTAGCACTGAAATGATTGCTCATTAGCCTCTTGACACGAGCTCCTATAACATAGCCAACTTCAGGGTCATTAACTCTAATAGCATGCTTACCTTAAGAGTCATCAGCTGCAATAACATGCCCAACTTCATGGTCATAAACTCTAATAACATGCCCAACTTCATGGTCATAAACTCTAATAGCATGCTTAACTTAAGAGTCATAAATACTAATAACATGCTTAACTTCCGGGTCATAAACTCTGATAACATTTCCAACTTCAGGGTCATAAATTCCAATAGCATGCTTAACTAAAGGGTCATAAACTCTAATAACATGCACAACTTCAGGGTCATAAACTCTAATAACATGCACAACTTCAGGGTCATAAACTTTAATAACATGCACAACTTCAGGGTCATAAACTCTAATAACATGCACAACTTCAGGGTCATAAACTCTAATAACATCCTCAACTTCAGGGTCATGAGCTATAAAAAGATGCCCAACTTTGCATGCTGACCAGTCGTTTGGCATATGCATCATCAAAAAAGATCTCTTAGAGTATGAAAGATTCATGAAATGGATATTTTTATGAGAGTACAAACAATCCTCAGACAAAAGACTTTTAATCTGGATATTGATCCCCATCCTAATGTGCTTTACAAATAGCTAGAAAAAAGTTTCTTGGTGAAACTTTTACAGAATATTGATTTTACAATGTATACAGTTGCCTTCCCTGCTTCAATGTTTGAGTTCATACAAATCTAAAAGAAAGAGCATTATTTGTAAAGGTGTGTGAGAATCAGATTTTAAAGTGACTTATATTACATAGATCTTTTGTGATTAATTGCTAGGTTCAGATATTTGTTGGAGTTAAATGGAAAATTAATTAAAGCCTGAAATTCCTAAAAAAAATTCACCAAGTGAGCATACAAACATTGGAAATAGTAAACTGTGTATTGCCATTGCTTTTATATTTGTTTTTATATGGTCAGTCACAAAATGAATAGATGCTCTAGAAACAGACACCAGGTCATCAAAGAAAAATGGTTTTATAAATGTGACATTGAGAGCAACTGCACTAGCCTTGCTTTTCATCACAAATCTCCACAATTTTCACTGCTTGGTCTAAACCTCTCCATCACAAAGCTGCAACCCAACCCAAGCTCCCATCTTCTAACTCCCAACACTCAACTCTAGACAAAGAGAGCAAACCAGGAGTCACCAAAACAAAAATAGGTTTGTCTTCTTGCAATGATGCATATATTTAGTTTTGTCAGAAGCTTTTGATATTGTCATTGTAATCAGAATTTGTGTACATTTGATTGATTATTTGGAAGGTTCCTAAGCAGCAGAAGCCACATTTGTGTATGACTGACTCACTTCTGAGAAGTTGGAGACAATTTTGTGTAGATTTGACTGACTCACTCCCAAGGTCCTAAGGAGATGGACTCACACCTAGATACATTAGGAGTGACAACTAAACTAGTGTACCTTTGATGGGCTCACTCCCAGGAGTGGAAGCCAAGATTACATCCCTCTTATAGCTGGGTACCACAGGAGCAACATTATAACTACACTGTTTTGTAAATCTCCACCCAGTAGTTTAGGAGGGGCTGTGATAATGGACAGACAGCATTTGTTTTAAAAAGTCGTATATAGTTGGCATGTACAGTCCCAGAATTCATGTTCATCATCTCAAAGTTAAATTCATTAAACCTTTGAAACCAACCCAGTCATGTAAAAATATTCTCATTGCATACAAAAAATAACTTTATATGTATATTTTTCATCACAAGTTAGACATTTTGGAATACTTTTTATATGGTATTAATTACTTTGATACATTGGGATAATACAAATTTCAGAAGTTTTACATTTTACATTTATATAGTGCAAATAGATTATTCTGGGGACAAAAAATGTCACACAAGCCAGGAAAGTGTTTTTTCTCAAAAATATTTACTTTCTATACAATAAGTCAACATATATTTTAATAATAATAATAATAATAATAATAATAATAATAATAATAATAATAATGATAACTTTGTATAGTACCTAATCTTTCGAAGCTCTAAGCACTTTACACCATCATTAATGATATGGCTACACTACAGAACAACAAATGACAAAAACAATGAAATTGGAAAACATAAAAACATGCTGAAAACATATAAGATACAAAACATGATTAGGTCGCTAAGTTTGTCCCTGCAATCGAAACAGGTGAGTCTTAAGAGCACTCTTAAAAGAAACCACTGTGTCTTTGTGTCTAATTTCAATGGGCTATTCGTTCCACATCACTGGGCCCTGGGGTGCAAATGAACGTTGTCCATATGACTTTGTTTTCACCCTGGGAACAATGAGTATACAATTATCAGAAGAAGAGCATAAGGATCTAGCTGGTGTATACACATGGGTGAGGCTGGATAGGTATGTTGGACTGGAGTCTGTCATTGACACATTGCACAGAGAACAAATTTTGTGTTTGATTCTGTATCAAATTGATAGCCAGTGTAGGATACAGAGCAGTGGTGAGGTGTGCTCTGTTCGAGGTACTCTAAAGATGATCCGTGCAGCTGTGTTTTGAACTTTTTTAACTTTCTGGAGTAAATATTGTGACAAACCAGACAGAATTGAGTTACAATAGTCCAGTCTTGAAAGTACTAATAAACACACAAGTGTTTTAGTGGCATCAACTGAAAGATATTTACGAATGGAACTGATTCGTCTCAATTCAAGATATGCAGCCTTGCATATGTTCATGACATGTTAGTGCAATGTGAGAGTACTGTCTAGAGTAATGCCTAGGTTCCTTACTGACTGTGAGAATTTAATGTTGGTGTTGCTGATATTTATTGTCTGAGGTAAAGGATGTGAATGAGAAAGTCTTTATATTGTGATCAGAGTTGCCTCAGTTTTATCATCATTCATCTGCAGCTTGTTACATGTCATCCATGATTTCATATCAGAAATGCACTTCTCTACTCCATGGATGGTAGCATCAACTTCAGTTGAGTGGCTAGACTTGTATATTTGGGTATCATCAGCATACAATTGCGACACTGGGTGATGATCTATGACACTTGAGAGCGGTTGAGTATACAGAATGAAGAGAACAGGTCCAAGAACAGATCCCTGTGGAACACCACAACATACGTCAACTGGGCTTGAGTATATTCCATTTGCAGATATAATTTGTGTACTGTTGACTATGTAGGACTTGAACCACTGTAAGGCTATATTCTGAATGCCAAATACATGGTGGAGACGGTGAAGTAATATATCATGATCTATTGTGTCAAATGCTGCAGATAAATCCTGGAGAGTGAGGACTGTAATCTTTCCACTATCCAAAGCAGAGAGAATGTCACTAAATACTTTCAGAAGAGTAGTGTAGTGTACTGTAGCGTTTGCAAAGGTTGGGGTGGGATACTTCCAATATATTAATTAAAATATTTATGGAGGTTTCACCTGGATCGTGAATTTATAAGTTAAATTAAAGATCAAATAGATGTACAGCTCTGAGCCCCCAGTCAGCACTGCCGATGGTTAAATTATATATATAACACGAAGATGAAATTCAAATAAAACAATTTTAAAAAGCCTATAAATTTAAATGATACACAATCACTAGTCCTCCAAGTGATAGCCTATTTCATCTCATGATTTTCAGTGTGAGTTCGATTTTCCACCTGGCCTTTGGTTGTACTCCTCCATTTATTCGATCCTCTCACTCCTCCTGGATTTCACCCTGCCCGACTCCTCTCCCTCCTCTTCCTTCCGTTCTCTATTGAGACTATTGGGACCACTTTCACTGGTCTGTCCCCGAAGCATCTCTCTAGATTTACCTCTTTCCTTCTCTTTCTTCCGTCTCTAACAGAGACACTGGGACCACTATCACTAGTCTGTCCCTCAAAGCTTCCTGTGAAAATCACAAGGCGTTAACATAGGGTTTATCGAATCTCACTCACACTAAATCATCAATTAACCATCAGATAAGGCTATTACTTTTTAGGTCACGCATACATACACATCGAAATTCCCACACACTCTTACAGGGAAACAATAGCTTAATAGCACAATATACATATATCAATACATCGTATCACATCAGTATATCTAATATATATATATATATTTAATCTCATTGTACTTACAATATTACAACAACCAGACGTATGTCTGTACACTACACTACCACATGCGTACACAAATATTCAAATATTCATATTACTAATTTCTCACAGTGCAACCATTTCAAAGATATCATTGAATTGCATGGATAATGTGCTATTGTACTATAAAATAACCACATAGCTAATTATTATAATATTAATTCTTATGACGGCTAGCAAGCAATATGATTCTTTACAAATATGAACTCATTCTTCAAAATATACAAACATATCAACATTACAAAATAATTATTCCTACTACGATTTTAGTAATACGTATATATACGATCTACAATTAAATGCAGGCGCAGACAGCAAAGATCGAACAAATAGCTCACTGACCTTTTTAGAAGCTACACTTAGAATTCTGTTCCCAAGGTTTTTCCGCCAATTAACGTATGACTGAATGGAGTTCCTATCTTCTTCTGACAATCCCTCTCTAATGGATTATAGTGAACTAAAGCTCGCTGGCAGGTTAAAGATATTATACTTTAAAATAAATCAGGGTCCCACCCCTATCTCGATTCTGATTGGGTAGCACTGGGGCCCTATCCACTCGACTAATTCAATCTGGCGGTCTGTCAGCGTATCCAGAAGATAAGGCATGACCACTCCTTCTGGCAGCTTCTTTGATGTACAAAACATCCTTCCAGCCCAAGGTACTAATTACATTTCTGACGGGCTTAGGTCGGCTTCCTATCCTAGCTATGGCAAACTTACATAAGGGATGGTGTTAGCCTGCGGTCATGTTTAACAATAAACAGTGGCTTGTCCGAATTACTTGATCACACATGGTTCTAATGTAATTTTGGGTCAGGGAAACGCCACATCCCCCCACGCTTGAGAATAAAATCGGGATTTTATTCCCTCAAAATTACTCCAAATGCAAAGGCATTACTACATGAGTAAACTAAAATCATCGTGACACTACACGAATAAATAACAAAAGCATCATGACACTAGATGAAATAAGAACAAAATCATTGTGATACTACACGAAATAAAAACAAAATCATTGTGACACTACACGAATAAAACCATGAATATATATACAGAGTGATTATTCCATTCCAGCGCTTCTGCTCATGAAATCAGTGCCTACGTTCTCTGTACCTTTCACGTATCTGATATGCATCTGGTACTGCTGGAAGAACAGCGACCATTGCATCAAACGTCCATTCGATAGGCGAGTGGTTGGTGGTCGGTCTCCAATATGAACTTCCACCTGTACAAGTACCGCTTGAACCGTGATATTCTGAACACGATTCCAAGGCATTCCCTCTCTGATACAGAGTAGTTCTTCTCAGCAGCAGACAACTTCTGACTGCCGTATGCGACGGGAAAAAGTGTCCCATCGTACTTCTGCAGTAGTACTTCTCCCACATGCGCCGGTGTGAAGAACGAAGTCTTTTACCAGATCTGGTAGACGAACAACTGCATCGGATGTAAGTCTATCCTTCAGCTTTTGGAAAGCATGGTCACATGCATCGGTCCAAATAACTCTACTCGGGGCCCGTTTCTTGGTTAGGTCAGACAACGGCCCCGCAATCGCGCTGAAATTGGACACATACCTCCGGTAATACCCGGCCAATCCCAGAAATGACCTAACCTCAGTTTTCATGGTGGGCCGTGCGGCATTTCTCAGCTGCTCTACCTTTGACTTCTCTGGGGACAGTGTGCCTTGGCTTAGGGTATGTCCTAAATAATCCAATGTCCAGAACCCAAAGTGACATTTGGAAGGGCGAGCTGTTAATCCCGTCTGACGTAGCCATTCCAAAACGTCAGGTAATAGAGTGAGGTGTTCACTCCACGTTTCTGTGGCCAACAAGAGGTCGTCCATGAAGTTGTAGACACCCCTATCACGTAAGGGCTCCAACAACTTCTGCATCATCCTAGTAAAGATGCTGGGCGCGTTCTGTACCCTGAACAGCATGACCAGCCATTGGTAGGTTCCGACAGGAGTAGCAAAAGCAAGCTTTGCCCTATCCTCCTTCCTTACCGGAATTTGCCAATAGCCCTTGGACAAATCCAGCTTGGAGAAAAATTTCGCTTTCGAGACAGAAGCGAAAATATGTTCCGGGTCAGGTAGCATTTCGATCTGGAATTCTGTCACCTGATTCAGCTTCCGGTAGTCGACACAGAACTGAAGGGTGCCGTTCTTCTTCTGCACTAGGACTACAGGAGAGCAGTACGGAGAGTCGGTGGGTTCGTTTACTCCCAGAGCAATCATCTGCTCGATCTCCTCACTTACGATTTGCCGTTTTGCGTGTGGCAAAGGGTAGGGTTTCCTCTGGACTGGCCGGTCATCCACCAGCTTTAACCCGAACTCTACAAGCGAAGTTCTCCCGGGTATTTCCGTAAGCACATTCGAATGCCTTGGCAGCAACGTCTCAATCTCTTCCCGCTGTGCCACAGTCAGCATAGGGTCACACTTCACGTCCGAGGGTGTCTCAGCCCTCGTTAACAGACAGCTCGGGACACTGTTGGCGTCTTCCGTATCGACTTCGACATCCTCGGTGACTATCGCGGTGATGACAAAATCGCTGACGGTCTCCCTTTCTTTCTCTGTTCCTGCTACAGTGTGGTTGTGCAACTGCACCAGAGTTGTGTCTTCCTGTTGCAGCTTCCTCAACTCGGCCGGAAGAACGTTACTCACCGGAGACGTAACTTCCATCGGCTTCGCTTTCGTCTGTCGACTCTTGGACCTGGTATCCACAGCACTCACTGGTATTGGTGTGCAGGTTTCAGGGTTCGGTTGTGGCAACACATAACGACATCCCAGTATGACATCATGTGATAGACCATCCAAGCACGCAGCTTCAATTTTCCCCTTCACGTACGGTGAATTGAGGTCAATGACAGCCACTGGCAATTAGTCACATGCGCTGTTCGTGTACTGAACTTCGATTACCTCCCCTGTGTAATCCTCGGGCTTAACGTACTTCCTGTCGACTAGGGCTGGGACACTACACCCAGTGTCATACAAGATGGTGGCACCTTCTCTGTTGACAGTTGCAGATGTGAGATTTGAAGGTTTGCAACTTACTCCCGGCTCATAATCATTCCTAGCGATGGCATTCACCTGGGTCTGTCTCCCCTTGGGACAGTCCCTGGCTATATGCCCCGGGCGCTTGCAGTTGTAACACGTCTGCAAATCCCGATTTCGGGGATGAGGCCTGTCCAGGTCTTTGGGTGATATCCCTATCTGTAGATCCCCCTCCTGCCTTTCTATCGCCCAGATGGTTACGGACAGCTGGCTCCACCTCAAGCACCCGGCGCGACTCAGTGGGTCGTGGTTGGTTCGCACCCCTGGAACTTCCACTCTTCGAGTGCGCCTGTTCGTATCGCTCTGCCATGCTAGCGATCTCTTCGAGCGTACGGTGCTCCCTCTCTGCTATGAAGACTGTCAACTCACGACAGTAAGTACTCAGGACATGCTCTTTGAGTATAACCTCGCGTAGCCCATTGTACGATCGTTATACTTCGGCCATCTTCATCCACTTCTCAAATAACCCTCGAACACGGTTGTGGAATTGAGAGTGGGTTTCCGTTGCTCTTTTCGCTGAGTCCCGAAAAAGTATACGGTACGTTTCGGCGCTCAGCCGATAATGGCAAAGAAGGGCCTTCTTGAGCGCATTATAATCGTCAGCATCGTCTGCAGCTAAGCCATGGTAGACTTCACGAGCTGCACCTTGCAAAAAGGCTGAAACATTAATCGCCCAATGTTGATCAGGAACTATATGAGCGTGAGCAAGTTTCTCAAACTGCATGAGAAAATCATCGATAGACTCCTCCTTATCGTTGAACCGCGGCATGTTTATCTGGGCCATTCGGTGGTCGATGAAGGGTCATCCGGTCCCTCCAGAACTCATACTAGCGTCGTCCCCATCGATGTACCTAGCTGCTAGCTTTACCTTCTCCATTTCGAGCGCGTGAGCATGTCTGGCTAGCTCTAGTTCTCTCTCTCTCTCTCTCTCTCTCTCCGCTGCTTCGGCTGCTTCCTTCGACAGCGCTTTCTCTGCTGCTTTTTCTACCTTCCATTCCTTGATTCTTTCTTCAATAAATGCTGCCAGGTGATTTCCCTTGTATCTAAGATCTTCCGACCCCATGGCATGGTACTCCTTGATCATTTGCCTTTCTGTAGCCATGTTGTAATACTAATACGAAGTGATACCTTGTCTCGACCCTACTAACAATGGACAGATATTACAACTTCCTAGCCAAATACTTACCTGTCGACAACAACTAATTTCGTTCAGGTAAGATATTTGTTCGATATTTGCTTCACAATTACTGCAGGTAATTAAAGATCTACAAAGCATGCTTATATCAAATATAACAAAAATAAGATGAGAAAATCATAAAAATTCGAAATACACAGGATGGAAAATAACTCACAACTGTTTCACACTGTTCATTAAATACTCCTAACAAATAAACTTTAGGTCTTAAAATAATATTTACCGGTATGTCTAATTCAAATCCCGGACAAAGCACCCACTGTAGCGTACTGTAGCGTTTGCAAAGGTTGGCGTGGGGTACTTCCAATATATTAATTAAAATATTTATGGAGGTTCCACCTGGCTCGTGAATTTATAAGTTAAATTAAAGACGAAATAGATGTACAGCTCTGAGCCCCAAGTCAGCACTGCCGATGGTTAAATTATATATATAACACGAAGATGAAATTCAAATAAAACAATTTAATAAAGCCTATAAATTTAAATGATACACAATCACTAGTCCTCCAAGTGATAGCCTATTTCATCTCATGATTTTCAGTGTGAGTTCGATTTTCCACCTAGTCTTTGGTTGTACTCCTCTATTTATTTGATCCTCTCACTCCTCCTGAATTTCAATCTGCCCGACCTCTCTCCTTCCTCCTCTTCCTTCCGTTCTCTATTGAGACTATTGGGACCACTTTCACTGGTCTGTTCCTGAAGCTTCTCTCCAGATTTACCTCTTTCCTTCTCTTTCTTCCGTCTCTAACGGAGACACTGGGACCACTATCACTAGTCTGTCCCTCGAAGCTTCCTATGAAAATCACAATGCGTTAATATAGGGTTTATCGAATCTCACCTCACACTAAATCATCAATTAACCATCAGATAAGGCTATTACTTTTTAGGTCACGCATACATACACATAAAAATTCCCACACACTCTTACAGGGAAACAATGGCATAATAGCACGATATCATACATATATCAATACATCGTATCACATCAGTATATCTAATATATATATATATATATATTTAATCTCATTGTACTTACAATATTACAACAACCAGACGTATGTCTGTACACTACACTACCACATGCGTACACAAATATTCAAATATTCATATTACTAATTTCTCACAGTGCAACCATTTCAAAGATACCATTGAATTGCATGGATAATGTGCTATTGTACTATAAAATAACCACATAGCAAATTATTATATTAATTCTTACAACGGCTAGCAAGCAATATGATTCTTTACAAATATGAACTCATTCTTCAAAATATACAAACATATCAACATCACAAAATAATTATTCCTACTACGATTTTAGTAATAATACGTATATATACGATCTACAATTAAATGCAGGCGCAGACAGCAAAGATCGAACAAATAGCTCACTGACCTTTTTAGAAGCTACACTTAGAATTCTGTTCCCAAGGTTTTTCCGCCAATTAACTTATGGCCGAATGGAGTTCCTATCTTCTTCTGACAATCCCTCTCTAATGGATTATAGTGAACTAAAGCTCGCTGGCAGGTTAAAGATATTATACTTTAAAATAAATCAGGGTCCCACCCCTATCTCGATTCTGATTGGGTAGCGCTGGGGTCCTATCCACTCGACTAATTCAATCTGGCGGTCAGTCAGCGTATCCAGAAGATAAGGCACGCCCACTCCTTCTGGCAGCTTCTTTGATGTACAAAACATCCTTCCAGCCCAAGGTGCTAATTACACTTCTGACGGGCTTGGGTCGGCTTCCTATCCTAGCTACGGCAAACTTACGTAAGGGATGGTGTTAGCCTGCGGTCATGTTTAACAATAAACAGTGGCTTGTCCAACTTACTTGATCACACATGGTTTAATTTAATTTGGGTCGGGCAAACGCCACAAGTAGTTTCCATACTGTGGCAAGGGTGATATGCAAACTGTACATTGCTAAAAAGACTGTTTGAAGTCAAATGAGATACAAGTTGAGTTAGAACAACCTTTTCTAAGATTTTTTATATGAATGGGAGATTAGAAACTGGGCGGTAGTTCTTTAAATCGTTATGGTCCAGTGTTGGTTTCTTCAGCAGAGGCTTTATGATGGCAGTTTTGAAAAATGATGGGAATTCCCCTGATGAGAGAGATATTAATAACATCAGTTAATGAAGGCAATATTGGGTCTAAGCACTCAAGCAGCAATGATGTCGGAATTAGATCAAGTTCACAAGACTTTGGTGCACTTTTCATCATGATTGTCCATACTAAATCATTAGAAACAGGTTCAAATGCTCCTAACGGTTGTCGCTGAAATTCTGCATCATAACTGTATGGTGATGAATCAGTTGAAATTGTGCTGTCAAGCAAATCTCTAATGGTTTGTACTTTGTCATCGAAGATATTTGCAAATTGGTGTGGTAGGTCTAGTGGAGAGAAGGTTGTTGGAAATGGTTTACATTTGTTCCTTAACATTAGTTTGTTAGTTATCTCAAAGAGCTCTTTGCAGCTGGAACTCTCCGTGATCTTAGTACTGTATTGGGATGATTTGGCTAAATGGACTATGTTTATGATGTTCTTAGCGGCTTCGTAGATTTGTTTATGAATAGTGAGTCTGGTGGAAAGCCAAAGCCTCTCTGCTTTTCGGCGATATCTTTTAGCAGTGCGAAGCTGGTCCCTAACAGTGCTATGCCATGGAGAACACTTTTTTATTGATACTCTGCATTTGGTGGCTGGGTCGTTTTTCAAGCAATGAACGCAAGCAGTTATCAAGTTGTTCCGCTTTTGGATGTAAGAAAGTTGTTAGGTTTTCTTGGATGTCATGCATGAATTTGGTTCTTTTTATCATACGGAGGTTTCTCTATGTAGCAAATAGAGGTGGAGGGTTAGGGACTGATACGTTGAGATGGTATACAATGCAGAGGTGATCCAATGCAAGATCGTGGGATTGTTACGTATAATTGATTTAAGTCATTTATTTTTAATTGTTTGTTTGTTAGATTCAAATTTGGCATTTTAAGTTTAAGATTTGTTCATGGGGGGGGGGGTGACCTGTTTTTTACAGAATACACACCAGGTGTTGACCTCATTTCTTACCTGATTTCAGATTTGTAAAGAAGCTTTTAAAATGATTGGTTGGTTCCAAGGACATTTTGGAGCTTTGTATAAACATCTTTTTATTTTTAGTTGGGTCACATGGTGGGTATGTGAGTTTTTGAACGTAAATTTGTTCTAAAAGATTCTACAAGATCATGTGACCCCTTTCTTGTTTACATAAAAACAGGTATATAAATTATGTTTTGGAGCGAACTATTGAGTAGAACTGGGGCTTTTAGAATATCAAATTGTGTCTTTTTGAGTTATTCTAAATTACGTTGTATTGGAAATTATTTCATTTCGTTTGGATCAAAAGGAAATATTTAGTTATTTATCTGGAAAAGAATTGTGCTCATAGAATTTTATTACCAAGAACTGATTTCATCAAGTGACATCGTCTTCCATCTTGGATACTTCGCTGGGATTCGAACTTGGAATTATTTGGACATTTTATTACCAGGACTTTTGCAATTTCTCTAGTGAATAATATTTTGAATTATTTTTGGATTAATTTTGGAATTGATTCTTAAAACCATAAGTTTTTTTTTCTTTTCTGGAAAATATTTGTGCTCAATAAATTGTTTATTACGTTTTTTACAAGCTTGTTATTTTCACTCTTTCTATGTTACTGTTTATTCAAGCCTAAGCACGTAACACGATACAAGGGTGGATTGCAGAATATTATCATCAGGTCTATAAAGAAACCAGTCTAAAATGTGACCAAGTTTATGGTAGGCAAGTTAACTTACTGTTTAAGATTGAAAACATGAATGGAATCTAGGAGTTTTTACCAGGACAGTAAAAGTGAAAGTTGAAATCTCCAAGAATAATTAGGTTGCCACCTATCGAATTTCCATACTCTAGAAGATTTGGAAACTGCTCCAAAAAGAGAGATTCAGTCAGCTTGTTTTTTCTACTAGGAGGAGGTCAGTAGAGACAGAAAAAATGGACTGACCTTTGTTCCAGTGTGAGCGTTGTTTGTATTATACCCTACAGACTAAAATATCCTCTTTTTTTGGTTAGGTTGTCAACATATTCCATGACAGTTCATCAAAAGACACAAAATGGACAACTGTAACAGACTGTAAAAAAAATTTTCTGTAATTATATTAAAACAAAATAATACACAGATATGTTAGAAACAAAACATCCACCGATCTGTGCAAAACAAATGATATAATAAAGAATATTCTTCAACAAGTTTATGAATGAGGTTTGAACAAAATGTGTTGAGAAATAAATATATTAAGAATTGTCATTATTAGCAAAACAAAACAGCTGAAAAGGTTGTTTGGTCTCATACTTAATCCAGACTGCATTGAAATACTTATCCCAGTTACCACTGAATACTTATTCCATACTGCATTGAATATTTAGACCACTCTGCATTAAATATGTAGCCCAGACTGCTTTGAATCTTTAGTCCAGACTGCATTGAATACTTTGTCCAGCCTGCATAGATTGTTTGAATACTGAGCACATTCTACATTGGTCATTTGTTAAGTAACTTAGCATATAGAGTATAGATTACATAACACAGACTGCATAGTTCAGATACTTAATACAGACTGCATAGATTGTTTGAATACTTAACACAGTCTTTTTTGATTGTTTGTTCAAATACTTTATACAGACTCCATATATAGTTTGAATACTTAACACAGTCTTAATTAGATTGTTTGTTCAAATACTTAGAATAGAGTGTACAGATTGTTTGAATATTTACTACAGTAAGTTATTAGATTGTGTGTTCAAATGTTTAACATAGACTGTATAGATTGTTTGAATACTTAATACACTCTTGTTACGTGCTTAGGCTCGAATAAGCAGCAACACAGAAAGAGTGAAAACTAACAAGCTTGTATAAATTGAACAATGAATTTATTAAGTACAATTGTTTTCATAAAATAAATAAACTTACAGTTTTAGAGAATCAAATCCAACATTAATCCAATATAGAATTCACAAAAATAATCCACTAATGGAATTGCAAGAGTCCTGATAAAAAAATGTTCTAATAGTTCCAGGTTCGAATCTTGACGATGTAATCCAAAATGGTTGACAATGTCACGTGATGCAGTTCTTGTTTAATTATCATCCAAATGAATTATGAGCACATGTTTTCTCCTCCAAATAGATAATAAATCCTCTTTCTTCAATGAATTGACACAAAGTCCAGAACAAAATAGTTAAAATTAAACTCAAACAGAAAATACACAACTAATATCTTAAAGCCCAAAATTCTACTGAATTGTTTTATCCCAAACAAGTCTATATAACTGATTTTCTTAAGTAAACAAGTGATCACGTGATTTTCTAGAAATTCATGGAAGGTCACTACCTTCAGCAAGTCACGTATTCTAGATATTTCCTACACCCCAAGAACTAAAAATAAAAGTTATCCTTGAAATTAACCAATAGTTTTAAAGACCCGTTTATCAATCTGAAGCAAGGTCAGATAAAGAGGTAACCAAGCCAAGGTCAAAAACTTGTTTACAGTTAGAGTGGTCAGTAGAAAAAAATCTCCCAATTAATGAATATTAAACCCTAAATGACAAAATTGGATTTAATAATTAAAAATAAATAAAATTAAATCCAATAGCCATAACACTCTTATTCGATTGTTTATTCAAATGTTTAACATAGACTGTATAGATTGTTTGAATACTTAATACAGTCTTATTAGATTGTTTGTTCAAATACTTAGCATAGACTGCATATATTGTTTGAATACTTAATACAGTCTTATTAGATTGTTTGTTCAAATACTTAGCATAGACTCCATATATTGTTTGAATACTCATAGAGTCTTATTAGATTGTTTTGTTCAAATACTTAGCATAGACTGTATATATTATTTGAATACTTAATACAGTCTTATTTGATTGTTCATTCAAATACTTAGCATAGACTCCATATATTGTTTGAATACATAGCACAGTCGAATTAGATTGTTTGTGCAAATACTTAGCATAGACTCCATAGATAAAGTTTTTAAAGGAGAAGAAACTTAATTTTTTCTTTACTTTCCTATTTTTGAGATGTGTTCTTGGGTTGTCATTTTGTTTGTTGCTATTGTCAGGGCCATAAACAAGGAAGTGGAGAGACAGATCCAAAAGAAGCTTGGAATGATGCTAAGGAGCTACATGAGGTTAGTTGTCCAAATAAATTCATTTTTAACTTGCACATTTAGCTGAAGAAAAATGTTTATTGTTGCCAGTTTATTTATTTCATTTTTAAACAAGTTGTTTGGATTTATAAATAATAATTGGCAAAATAGTTTGCAGTTATTAAAATCATACATAGTGTATACAAATTTGCAGTCTTTACAGAAAAGGTATTTACAAACCACTTACAGTACACACAACTTTCAGAGATAAATTGGCATATAAACATTAGGGTAGAAAACATTTTTTAGAGAGAAAGAGAATACAGCTAATTAGAGAGTATGACACATTTCACAAAGATAATTCAGCATGTAAACATTATTGGATATGACACATTTCACAAAGAGAATTCAGCATGTAAACATTAGAGGATATGACACATATCACAAAGAATTCAGCATATAAACATAATAGGGTATGACACATTTCACAGAATGAATTCAGCATAGTAACATTAGAGGATATGACACATTTCACAAAGAGAATTCAGCATGTAAACATTATAGGGTATGACACATTTCACAAAGAGAATTCAGCATATAAACAAATACATTTCAGTGTCTTTCAGATGCATAGTTTAGAATATTAAAATGTCCAATCAGAGGTCAGAATTATGTTTTAGACTTTTTACTGAGACATGATGCAATAATTCTGATCAAAGGGACAGTTTTCATGTGCAACAATGATGCATGCTAAAAGATTCGTTTTCTCACATTCTGGTGGTTACAAAATGTTAGTTACACACAAAATGGCACCCAATTGATTTGGCTAAAGCCAAACAGGGAAAAAATACTTATTACATTTTCTAAATAATTTGAAAAAGAATATGATGATTTGACAGTATAAACTTGGAAATAGGTCATAGTGGTGATGTGCCAGTAAAAAGTCTATTATGAAAAGAAAAGAAAATAATTTAGTAAAGAACTAGACCACATAGTCATATATGTAAAGAAATGTTATAAATTTGTGTATGTGTTCTATACTTTCACACATGGTCATATATGTAAAAGCATTGTGACAAATATTTGTCTGTGTTTTATACGTACAACACATGGTCATATATGTGAAGAGATTTAGCAAATATTTGTCTGTGTTCTATACTACAACACATGCTCCTATATGTAAAGAGATTTGGCAATTATTGGTCTGTCTTCTATACGTACAACACATGGTCATATATATAAAGAGATTTAGCAAATATTTGTCTGTGTTCTATACTACAACACATGGTCCTAAATGTAAAGAGATTTGGCAAATATTTGTCTGTGTTCTATACTACAACACATGGTCCTAAATGTAAAGAGATTTGGCAAATATTTGTGTTCTATACTACAACATATGATCATATATGTAAAGAGATTTGGCAAATATTTGTCTGTTCAATACTAGGCCACATTGTTATATATGTAAAGAAATATGACAAATTTTTGTATGTGCCCTTTACATGGTCATACATGGAAAGAAATGTGACAAATTTTGGCTGCGTTCTATACTAGACAGAAACATGGCTAAAAATCAGTCGATGAGCCCAAATGCATGGATCTAACACCCACCGGTTACTGCATCAAGTGATTTCGCTACCTCTCTCATGCATGTGGAATTGCTGTCATCACAAAGAACTACATGATCAGATGTCTTAACCACACCACAACCTTCAGTTTCTACCACATATCGTTTGAACTAGTCCAAATCACACTCACACTGGAACAAAGATCAGTCCATTTTATTCTGCCTTAACAGCCCTCCTCCTAATAGAATCTCTCTTGTTAGAGCAGTTTCCTAATCTCCTGGAGTATGGAAATTTGATAGGTGGCAACCTAATTTTTCTTAGTGATTTAAACTTTCACTTTGATTCTCCTTGAAACCCATACCCCTGTGAAAATTTGATGAACAATTCTTGAATTATCCATGAATTGTTCTAGAACACTTGTCATGAACCATTCATGAAATGCCCATGAACATTTCATGAGCAGTTCATGAACATTAAATGGCCAAATTTTCAAGAACTTAATTTCATGAATTGTTCTAGAATATTAGTTCTTGAACAGTTCATGAACAATCCTTGTTTAAATGTTCATAAACAGTTCATGAACATTTTAACAAGGATTGTTCATGAACATGGAAAATATTTGTGCTCAATAAATTGTTTATTACGTTTTTTACAAGCTTGTTATTTTCACTCTTTCTATGTTACTGTTTATTCAAGCCTAAGCATGTAACATGATACAAGGGTGGATTGCAGAATATTATCATCAGGTCTATAAAGAAACCAGTCTAAAATGTGACCAAGTTTATGGTAGGCTGGTTAACTGACTGTTTAAGATTGAAAACATGAATGGAATCTAGGAGTTTTTACCAGGACAGTAAAAGTGAAAGTTGAAATCTCCAAGAATAATTAGGTTGCCACCTATCGAATTCCCATACTCTAGAAGATTTGGAAACTGCTCCAAAAAGAGAGATTCAGTCAGCTTGTTTTTTCTACTAGGAGGAGGTCAGTAGAGACAGAAAAAATGGACTGACCTTTGTTCCAGTGTGAGCGTTGTTTGTATTATACCCTACAGACTAAAATATCCTCTTTTTTTGGTTAGGTTGTCAACATATTCCATGACAGTTCATCAAAAGACACAAAAAGGACAACTGTAACAGACTGTAAAAAAAATTTTCTGTAATTATATTAAAACAAAATAATACACAGATATGTTAGAAACAAAACATCCACCGATCTGTGCAAAACAAATGATATAATAAAGAATATTCTTCAACAAGTTTATGAATGAGGTTTGAACAAAATGTGTTGAGAAATAAATATATTAAGAATTGTCATTATTAGCAAAACAAAACAGCTGAAAAGGTTGTTTGGTCTCATACTTAATCCAGACTGCATTGAAATACTTATCCCAGTTACCACTGAATACTTATTCCATACTGCATTGAATATTTAGACCACTCTGCATTAAATATGTAGCCCAGACTGCTTTGAATCTTTAGTCCAGACTGCATTGAATACTTTGTCCAGCCTGCATAGATTGTTTGAATACTGAGCACATTCTACATTGGTCATTTATTAAGTAACTTAGCATATAGAGTATAGATTACATAACACAGACTGCATAGTTCAGATACTTAATACAGACTGCATAGATTGTTTGAATACTTAACACAGTCTTTTTTGATTGTTTGTTCAAATACTTTATACAGACTCCATATATAGTTCGAATACTTAACACAGTCTTAATTAGATTGTTTGTACAAATACTTAGAATAGAGTGTACAGTGTTACGGCTATTGGATTTAATTTTATTTATTTTTAATTATTGGATCCAAAATTGTCATTTATGATTTATTATTCATTAAATGGGAAATTTTTCTAGAAAATTCATTTGACCTGGACTTTACTGATAAACAGGCTGACCTTGGCTTACAGTGGTCTAGTTCCTGACCTTGCTTTGAACATTGTCAACAGGTCTTCAATTTCATTGGTTAATTTTAGGGACAACATTCTATTTTTAGTTCTTAGGGGTAAGAAAATCTAGAGTATGTGATTTTTAGGGAAGGCAGTGACCTTCCATGACCTTCTATCAATTTCTAGAAAAGCGCGTGATCACTTGTTTACTTCAGAAAAACAATATATATAGCTGTATTTTAGAAGCTGACAGTAGTAGAATCTCTGGGTTTAAAGATTAGTTGTGTATATTTATTTGAGTTATAATTATTCTGGACTTTGTGTCAATACATTGAAGAAAGAGGATTTATTATCTATTTGGAGGAGAAAACATGTGCTCATAATTCATTTGGATGATTAAAAACAAGAACTGTACCACGTGACATTGTCAGCCATTTTGGATTACATCGTCAAGATTCGAACCTGGAACTATTAGAACATTTATATTTTAGGACTTGCAATTCCATTAGTGGATTATTTTGTGAATTCTAAATTTGTTGGATTTGATTCTCTAAACTGTAAGTTCAATTGTTTTATTTAAATAATTGTACTCAATAAATCATTGTTAAAGTTTTACAAGCTTGTTAGTTTTCACTCTTTCTGTGTTGCTGCTTATTTGAGCCTAAGCACGTAACAACAGATTGTTTGAATATTTACTACAGTAAGTTATTAGATTGTGTGTTCAAATGTTTAACATAGACTGTATAGATTGTTTGAATACTTAATACACTCTTGTTACGTGCTTAGGCTCGAATAAGCAGCAACACAGAAAGAGTGAAAACTAACAAGCTTGTATAAATTGAACAATGAATTTATTAAGTACAATTATTTTCATAAAATAAATAAACTTACAGTTTTAGAGAATCAAATCCAACATTAATCCAATATAGAATTCACAAAAATAATCCACTAATGGAATTGCAAGAGTCCTGATAAAAAAATGTTCTAATAGTTCCAGGTTCGAATCTTGACGATGTAATCCAAAATGGTTGACAATGTCACGTGATGCAGTTCTTGTTTAATTATCATCCAAATGAATTATGAGCACATGTTTTCACATGAAATCCCATAATTTTTCAAAACTGCCATTGTAAAGCCTCTGCTGAAGAAACCAACACTCGACCATAATGATTTAAAGAACTACCACCCAGTTTCTAATCTTCAGTTCATATAAAAAATCATAGAAAAGGTTGTTCTAACCCAATGTGTATCTCATCTGAATTCAAACTGTCTTTTTAGCAATGTACAGTCTGCATATCACCCTTGTCACAGTACTGAAACTACTCTTTTGAAATTAGTTACTCACATTCTCTTTGCTTTGGATAGTGCAAAGATTACAGTCATCACCCTCCTTGATTTGTCTGCATCATTTAACACAATAAACCATTATATATTACTTCACCTTTTCCAGCATGTATTTGGCATTCAGAATATAGCCTTACAGTGGTTCAAGTCCTACTTAGTCAACAGGACACAAATTGTGTCTGCAAATGGAATACATTCCAGCCCAATTGATCTATGTTGTGCTGTTCCACAGGTGTTTGTTCTTGGTCCTGTTCTCTTCATTCTATACATTCAGTCGCTCGTAAGTGTCATAGATCATCACCCAGTGTCTCACCAATTGTATGCTGATGACACCCAAATATACAAGTCTAACCACCCAACTGAAGTTGATGCTACCATCCATGGAGTAGAGAGTTGCATTTGTGATGTGAAATCATGGATGACATGTAACAAGCTGCAGATAAATGATGATAAACCTAAGGCTATTCTGATCACAACACAAAGACTTTCTCATTCACATCCTTTACCTCAGACAATAAATATCAGCAACACCAACATAATATTCTCACAGTCAGTTTGAAACCTAGTTGTTACTCTAATTGCATTGCACCAGCATGTCATGAACATATGCAAGGATGCATATCTTGAGCTGAGACGCATCAGTTCCATTCGCAAATATCTTTCAGTTGATGTCACTGAAACACTTGTGTATTCATTAGTACTTTCAAAACTAGACTATTGTAACTCAATTCTGTCTGGTTCATCTCAATATCGACTCCAGAAACTTCAAAAAGTTCAAAACACAGCTGTTTGATCATTTTTAGAGTACCTTGATCAGAACATATCTCCCCACTGCTCTGTACCCTACGCTGGCTATCCATTCGATACAGAATCAAACACAAAATTTGTTCTCTGTGCTATGTTTCAATAACAGACTCCAGTCCAACATACCTATTCAACCTCACCCATGTGTATACACCAGCAATATCCTTACGCTCCTCTTCTGACAATCATATACTCATTGTTCCCACTATGAAAATGAAGTCATATGGACAACCAGGGCCTGCGAATGTGGAACAAATTGCCCATTGAAATTAGACACAAAGACACAGTGGTCCCTTTTAAGAGTCCTCTTAAAACTCACCTTTTTCGACTGCAGAAACAAACTTAGAGACCTAATAATATTTTTTGTATTTTATTTTTCAGCATGTTTTTATGTTTTCCAATTTCATGGTTTTTGTTATTTGTTTTTCTGTAGTGTATGCATACTATTATTGATGTTGTAAAGCGCTTAGAGCTTCTAAAGATTAGGCGCTATACAAAGTCCTCATTATTATTATTATTATTATTATTATTATGTGAAATCATGGATGACATGTAACAGGCTGCAGATAAATGATGGTAAAACTGAGGCCATTCTGATCACAACACAAAGACTTTCTCATTCACATCCTTTACCTCAAACAATAAATATCAGCAACACCAGCATTAACTATACACAATCAGTACAAAACCTAGATGTTATTCTGGACAGTATTCTCACATTGCACCAACATGTTATGAGCATATGCAAGGGTGCAAATCTGGAGCTGAGATGCATCAGCTCCATTAACAAATATCTTTCAGTTGATGCCACTAAAACACTTTTGTATTCATTAGTACATTCAAGACTGGACTATTGTAACTCAAGTCTGTCTGGTTTATCTCAATATCTGCTCCAGAAACATCAGAAAGTTAAAATAACAGCTGCTGCTTGGATCATCCTTAGCGTACTACCATCAGATCATACCTCCCAACTGCTCTGTACCCTACACTGGCTATGCATTAGATGCAGAATCAAACACAAAATTAGTTCTCTGTGCTATGTTTCACTGTTGGACTCCAGTCCAACATACCTATCTGGTCTCACCCATGTGTACACACCAGCAAGATACTTACACTCCTCTTCTGACGATCATATACTCATTATTCACATTATGAAAATGAAGTCATATGGACAAGATTCTTTTTCATACCAGGGCCCATACTAGACTACATTATCATATATGTAAAGAAATGTGACACATTTTTGTCTGTATTCTATGCTAGAACACATTGTCATTTATGGTAAACAAATTGATTAATATTTGTCTGTGTTCAATACTAGAACAGGGGCCCCGAGTGGCCGAGTGGTCTAAAGCGCTGTCCGTTACGGACCACTGCCATCTCACCTCTGTCTGCGTGGGTTCGAGTCTAAGATTCGGCTAATGTAGTTAAGTGAGAAAGCTTGCCAGTAGCTTCTCGTGGGTCGGTGGTTCTTTCCGGGGTTTTTCCGGTTTCTTCCTCCACCACTAATACTGGCCGCCATGTATAGCCTATATATTGTGCTGAAAAATGGCGTTAAACCTTAAAAAAAAAAAAAAAAAAAAAAAATACTAGAACACATTGTAATATATGTAATGAAATCTGACATATTTGTCTGTGTTTGATACTTAGGTAACTCACTGTAGTATATGTAAAGAAATGTGACAGATTTTTTGTCTGTGTTTGATAGTAGTACTCACTGTAATATATGTAAAAAAATGTGGAAGATTTTTGTCTGTGTTTGATACTAGTACTCACTGTAATATAGGCAAAGAAATCTGACAAATTATTTTCTGTGTTTGATACTAATACTCACTGTAATATATGTAATGAAATCTGACATATTTTTGTCTTTTTTTGGGGGGGGGGGCCCTGAGTGGCTGAGTGGTTTAAAGAGCTGTCTATTATGGATCACTGCCATCTCACCTCTGTCTGCGTGGGTTCGAGTCTAAGATTCGGCAAATGCAGTTATGTGAGAAAGTTTGCCAGTAGCTTCTCGTGGGTCAGTGGTTCTTTCCGGGGTTTGTCCGGTTCTTCCTCCACCAATAATACTGGCCGCCATGTATAGCCTATATTGTGCTGAAAAATGGCGTTAAACCATAAAAAAAAAAAACAACAAAAAATACTTTTTGGGGGAGTATTTGTCCTGATATTTCTGTACCAGCATTGATAATAATTTTGCATTTTCAGTCTGGTGATGACCGATGGACAGGTGAATCAGGATCATTTTTCAAGCTTTTAACAGAGAAGCCATTTGTCCATCTGAAGAGTGTCCTGTCAGAGTTTAAGGTTGCCTCCGGGGGCAGGGATGTTCTGGAAATAGTTAAGGAAGAATGCCCAGCTGATTACCACAGAGCAATGACTGCACTGAGTAATTACTTGCATTTCTTTTTTGTTTATGTAGCCTAAGAAATTATTTTGACAGTAACATTTTGAAAAAATTATGAAATCTTTTTTTGTTTGTTCTTAGACATTTAAAACAATCCACAATTAGGAACCTGGGTAAGGTAAACATGATGATAACAAAACATGGTTTGTGTTTTACTTCTACTTATTTCTTGTGCAACAATATTTTGGAATGTGGATTATACATACTAGATTATTACACAGAGAATGTGGATTATACTTGATGGAGAATGTGGATTATACATACTAGATTATTACACACAGAGACTGTGGATTATACTTAATTTTATGGAGAATGTAGATTATACATGCAGATTAGAGGCAGTATGAAATTATAAAAGGTTCAAAATGTTTTTTACTTAGTAAGGATACAAGTTTATGATTGGTGTATTATAATAAACATTACATTAGTAGGTAGTAAGTGGTGGAAGCATGGCATCTATAAATAGTGGGATGATGCTATAACATGTTGTTATAACACAAATTTGAATAAAACCCAGTTGTAGCCTGGCTGCACAAATTTCATATTCATGTGTTTTTTCATAGTTTACATGAAAAAAAGTTTGCTGATACACAAATTATTTTGTCTCAGTTATTTACAGTAAATGAAAGGTGCTGACATAACAGCGACATCAACATGTAGGGTCACCCTCATATCTGCTACAAAACCTAAGTTATTGCTATTGGTTT
The DNA here is from genome assembly GCA_029339505.1 of Unio delphinus. Classification (NCBI taxonomy): domain Eukaryota; kingdom Metazoa; phylum Mollusca; class Bivalvia; order Unionida; family Unionidae; genus Unio; species Unio delphinus. Next base: position 2,723,596 of record JAQISU010000054.1, read on the forward strand.
ATATGTTGGTCAATTTTTCTTGCTGATCCTGTACACTGTATTGAGATTGTGCAAGTGCCAACTGTTGTTTTATTATAGATGATATAGTACATACATATATGCTATCAGTGAAGTGACATTTAAATAGAAAATAGTACTGCATATTGGCTTGATCTGTATCAAAGGTTAGTTATCAATTACTAACTCTAACTGATTTCATCATCTAATATCCATAAATAGTAGAGTGCATTAGACTATTTATCAACAACAGCAACAGGTACCCACTTCACTTTGCCCCAGCTCTTAACAAAAATGTGAGTGTCCCTAGCTATTCTATACCTTTGCCTAAATAACGGTTATATATACAGACCCCATTGCTTGTGAATTATCATGGAAATGGTATATAGGCACAATGTACAAATGTCACCTGTGATTACCATCCATGTCTGGAAGTGAATCAATGTTGTATGTTTGTTTTAGAAAAAAGAACCAATATGGTAAGCTGACGTTTGTTTCAATACTGATTTTCACTTCAGAAAAACTTGTTTTAAAAGAACACTGCCATAAAGACCACATGTCTTTAGAAAAGAGGTTTTTAATACAGAGATTTATTGATTATATAGTGTTAAAACCTGTTATGAGAGACAACCTGTCTTGATACACCATACATTTTAGGCAGTAGGAGTTGTCTTTGAAGATAGGTTCTCATTGTCATACAAAAAGGAGACATTTCACTGACTATAGCATTAGAATACATGTATTTTATACCTGGTTTTCAGTAGTTTTCACATAAAGAGGGATAAATGGTATTGCTTTATTCTATTTTTAGTCAGTTACATTAAGAGTCCAGCTAACTACTATGCAGAAGTTTTGTTCAAGCACAAAGTCTCCTCCAATGATTCTGTATTTATATCAACTCTGGTCACACGGTCTGAGGTAAGTTTCTGTCTAGTTATTCTTTCAAAAATTATGCTGGTAAAATAATTTAAGTTTATCGTTTTTGTCAGTATTTTTGGCATTGATAATTTTTAGATACGCAAGGAATTTGTTTAACTTTTTTTTTAAATCAGACCCACCCAGAGACATATAGGCATATTTAGAGTTAGCAATGTATGCCTATTTGTCCACATGTACATCTGCATTATCTATTGCTCTTAAATCACACTTACTCCCATATTATTATACCAATATAGTCCTGGTAATAGAGATACTCTTGCCTTTTGTCATTAAATTCCTTATAAATAAGCTGAAGCACAAGACATATCCAATTATGTTTCATTCTTTTATACCTTGTGATTTGAAATCTCTTTGAAAGTTGCCTTAATTTTGTCATCATATCATCTCTTATGGCATAGTGTCTGATTTTTTTGGGCACAAATTTAGAATCCTCAGATCTTGGTACTATACAACCTCTTGAAAGTACCATATTTTTGTGTCTATTAGATGCACCCAATTATAAGATGCAGGTTTTAACTATTTGTGTAAAACGTATTTTAAATAAGACACCCACAAATATAAAATGCACTGGGCCTCACCTTGGCCTTGACTTCTGACGATATAGTGTTGATCTTTTAATATAAGTTATTTATAGTATTGATCTGTATCTAATATTATTTAGTTAAGTACTATTACACTATTGTTCCAATAAAGTTTAATAAAATCTTTTGAATAATTCTGTGTGTTGTTTTGTTCAGATATGTACTGGTATACATCCATTTTCAAACCACGTGTATCAAAATGGCTACCAGAACTTTCCTAGGTCATAAATGCAAATATATCCAATATTTTGATCACTCATCTGATATAAACAAGGCTTCATTGATCATTTTTGCTCAAAGAATTGTTTGAGACAGGGCCGCAACGATTATTATTTGATCTTATCTTCCTTTAGGCTACCAATAAAGTTTAAAAAATTTCTGTTTGAATAAATCTGTGTGTTGTTTTGTTCAAATACATAAACATCCACTTTCAAAATACTTGCATCAATGTGGCTACTTTCCTTTGTCATAAATGCAGATATCTCCAATGTTTCGATCACTTGCCTTGTGTAAACAAGGCTTCCTCGACCGCTATGGCTCCAGTTCAAAGAATTGTTTGAGGCAGGGCCGCAATGATTATCATTTGACCTTACTTTCCTCTAGGTCTCTAGGCCTAGGCTTCAGCGGCTGGGGTTAATATATATCGGTATATAGGGTATATGTGGAATCAATCTCTTGTTATAAATAATGAGTGATAATCTCTTGAGCATTTATAAAATTTATAAAATTTTCATGATGCGAAGCAAAATTTGTATATGGCTGATTTTAAATTAGACATCAGCAAGTTTCCCAAGGAACATGGCATCAGAGCTGCTGGAAGAGAATTTAGTTGCAGTGAGAAGAATGTATGTGATTGGAAGTTGGAAAAAGAGGAGCTTAAAAAGATGAATCCTAGGAAACAAACTTGTAGAGGTACAAACGCAAGATGGCAGAACTTGGAAGAAAATCTTGCTAACTGGGTATATTCGCTTGTATTAGATTGGTACACGTGGCAATTACATACCGAACATTCAATAGTTTAAAAAACTAGGAACAAAAACATGGGAATATTGAGCATAATAATCGTTCTGTTGAGAAATTGAATTCACCTTTTTTGATACTGTTACTATCACACATTTTACTGTTCGTCTGTGTAAAAAAAATAATTAGATAAGATGCCTATGAATATAAGATGCACTAAGGGTGCAAAGTAAGTAAAATTTTATATAAGATGCATCTTATATACACAAAAACACGGTGCTAAAGCTACTCGTCCTGAATTGAGGGTCATATCAACATGAAATTTAATGATGCCTACTTAATCCTAAATGAAAATGTCACTGTTTTAAAATCTGGCATGTCTGCCATGCTGGCCATATTGAATATCTTTTTATTACTTTTTATTATAAACACTTCTCCTTGATACCTGAGTTTTCACTAAAAGATTTCTTCTGATTTTTGGGGTATTTAATGAAAATTTTGCTGTTCTGACATTCAATATGTTCACTTTGGTTGCCATCTTGAAAATCTTGTCACTATCCTTCAGAACAGATGACTCTTTTGACATGTTTTTTTTCATAGAGACTTCTATGACAACTAGTTGATCTTATATGAAAATGGTGCCACATGGGCATTAAATATTGCCACAAAACTTTGTTGCCCTGAAAATCTTGTCATTGCTATGTTTCCTCTGCAGATACTATGCTCCTAGGTTTTTATTTACTGCACATCCCATATTTATTATTATGACAGGATTTAGTTTGTAAAACACATCTCTCATAAGCATATTTAACAGTTTGTAAGATATGTCTTTGTTGAATTTTTTAAAAGTTTGTATGATATGTTTTTGTTAAATTTATCTAAGTTTGTAAGACATGACCTTGTTAAATTTATCAGACAATTCTTATGATAATATGACGTCTTTGCTAAATTCATCGGACAGTTTGTATTACATGTCTTTGTTGAATATGACAGTTTGTATTAGATGTCTTTGTTAAATATATCTGATGGTTTGTATTACATGTCTTTGTTAAATATATCTGACAGTTTGTATTACATGTCTTTGTTGAATATATCTGACAATTTGTATTACGTCTTTGTTGAATATGACAGTTTGTATTAGATGTCTTTGTTGAATATATTTGACAGTTTGTATTAGATGTCTTTGTTAAATATATCTGACAGTTTGTATTACATGTCTTTGTTGAATATATTTGACAGTTTGTATTACATGTCTTTGTTGAATATGACAGTTTGTATTAGATGTCTTTGTTGAATATATCTGATGGCTTGAGTTCTTTGTTGAATATATCTGACGGTTGTATTAGAGGTCTTTGTTGAATATATTTGACAGTTTGTATTAGATGTCTTTGTTAAATATATCTGACAGTTTGTATTACATGTCTTTGTTGAATATATCTGACAGTTTGTATTAGATGTCTTTGTTGAATATATCTGACAATTTGTATTACGTCTTTGTTGAATATGACAGTTTGTATTAGATGTCTTTGTTGAATATATCTGATGGCTTGAGTTCTTTGTTGAATATATCTGACGGTTGTATTAGAGGTCTTTGTTGAATATATCTGATGGTTTTTATTAGATGTCTTTGTTGAATATATCTGACAGTTTGTGTTTCATATTTCTGTTAAATATTTATGCCAGTTTGTATGACATATCTTTGTTGAATTTATCTGACAGTTTGTAAGACATGCCTTTGTTGAATATATCTGACAGTTTGTAAGATATGTGTTTGTTGAATATTTCTGACAGTTTGTTTTTACATGTCTTTGTTTAGTATTTCTGACAGATTGCAGGTCATTGTCTTCATTGAAAACAGCTTGTATGATATATCTTGTTAAATATTTCTGACAGTTCATAGAACATATCTTTCTTGAATATTTTATACAGTTTGTAGGACATGTCTATGTTGAATATTTCTCACAGTTTGTAGGACATGTCTTTGTTGAATATTTCTCAGTTTGTAGGACATGTCTTTGTTAAATATTTCTCACAGTTTGCAGGACATCTCTTCATTGAATATATCTGACAGTTTGTAAGACATGTCTTTGTTGAATATATCTGACAGTTTGCAGGACATATCTTTGTTGAACATTTGTTTTAAATATTAAATTACAATTTTCATGCAATATTTTGTTATTCCTGTGTTAAAATGATGCTGAGTTAACTTTTTTAACTTAACTTTTTAATGAATGTGGCATTGACATGGGATTTTCAACACAGCACTTTTTAATGGAATGTGAGTAGGAAACATATTTTGGGAGCAACCTTTAAATATATCCGAATAAATCTACTTCTAAGAGTTTGTCGTTTAGCTTGTTGCCTAGTTTTGTTAGGTATTTTCTTCATGCATGTGCAGAAGTGTAAAGTTTGGGTCTTGTTTTGCTTTGTATTGTACCAAACATTTGTGTGTGGTGGACACTATTTACTTGAAAATCACCAAAATTATCCTACGTTTTGCAAAGGTTTGCCTGTATGTCTGCATTTCAAACTTGTCTGCCTTAGATCTGAGCCCAAAAATTCTAAATTCTGGACACTAGACACAAAATTCAATTCCATCAATGGGTAAATCTTTGGTGTAAAAAATTGGGTCTAAAACATGTTTTTCCCTCTGTATTTTGTAATGTGTGTAAAAAGTCCAGATTATTTGGTACTATTGTAGAGCTACATCTATCTAGCTTTCTGTAATACCACCCACTTTAGTGTATCTTCAATGACCTTGATGCTACAGAGTTTGGAAGTAGGTTAATACCTCTTGATGCATAAACATGGCACCAGGTGTTGATGAGATAACAAAATTTATACTGCACTTTCAGGTATTTTGTGATCCTGTTAACTCAAATATAAAAAAGATACTTTTGTAACAGATTTGTATGTTAGTGTTTCTCAAGGATATTAAAGATAGGTTCAGTACTAAGCAGTTAAAAAGGAAACAAACTTACCTTAAATCACTGGAAATTCTTTTAAGTCATTTGAGCATTAGTCCTTTGTAGAGACCATTATTTATATGTACGGTATATGACAGTTCTTGACTCACCAAAATTGGAAGAATTTCCTGATTCATCTAGTATGATAAACTGATGACATTTCCTTATATTCCATTTTAGATTGATATGCCAATGGTAAGAAAACTGTACAAGAAGAAATATGATTCTGACTTAGTGGAGGACATCAGTACCAAACCTCATCCAACTAGGGCTGTACTTGTTGCATTAGCATCAAAGATACCACCAACCACCAAGACAAAGGTAAATATGAATTTTTTTCAATGTTTTTGTATGAATTTTATACCATGTTGTTTAATTATGATATTCAGTGTAAAATTTACCATCTAAATTAATGTTAAAACACAACAAATTATGATGAAGATGTAACTTATTTTTGTTCTATTTGACTACTGTAGTTTGTTAAACAAATGTGCTCAGAATAAGCACAATTATAGTTGTTTTCTTGCAAGTATGAAGTTTACTCTAATCTTACACCCCCCTAATCACAAATGTAGGCATGGGACTCATATTTTTATGAGTTTGGTAAATGTTTATACCTCTTTTCTTAGTGATACCATCATACAATTTTGGAACACTTCAGAGACATTGTATAGCTGGACATAAAAATCATTCATTTTCATATCCTATGGTACATTGTTGTTTTCAACTGTATCATCAATTAATGGACATGTGAATTCCTAACTGGCTATCTAATACATGTATTTAATATTTATTGCTTTATGCACATCAGGATTACTATGTGTTCCTAACCTAATTCATATCTTTTCAAAGTTATTACATTCTCAGTCATTACTATCTGTATTAGCTGTACCTTTTTTTGGGTCTTTGTTACAGTCACACTGTCACTGGGCTCCCTTCCCATTTTTGAACCATTGTCAAGTTTCATGCACTCACAACTTTGCTTTTAACTCCCAATTTTTGGCAATACTTAAATGTACTCAGCTATTATGCCCATATACTTCATACCTGCTTCCTATAGTGCATGTATGGAGTATCAGCTGATGCTTGTTACCATAGCAATCCTCAGGATCAAACTCATTGAGTCTCAGTTGCAGTAAAACATATTATGAGAAACCACCCCTTCTGCCAACAAAAAGTGGTCTCTCAAGACAGGTGGTCACTCATAGCAGATTTGAACAATTTCAAGAAAAATAATCACAATCCCTGTACATATATTCCATCTTTATTAATAGTTCTTGTTGAAATATTGTATGCATTCACCTAAAATCAGAATTATATAGCAATAAACATGTACTTCTATCATTAAACATGAAATCACAATTACATATCAAGATCACATATTTTAGCATCTGATCTGCACCTTTTCCTTTATAACAACTTAAATTTGTTTTACCAACATTTAAACCACTTTTTTGCGAGTGGTCTGCTCTATTTCACCTCTTTTAGTTTCAGTAAATATTTTCTCCAGCCTTAAATTTGTCTCGTTTTAGTTGGAGGTTTATCGATTGTTATTAAGGTTCTAGGTGTTAAAATTATTAGTGCTCACATAACATAAAGACAGTTTTGACTGGACTGTGGAAAATATAAAAAATCTATAAATGTGCATTGGATATCTAACAATTAATGAAACAAAAAGAAACAATTATCTCATCCAAAAACAGAACCATTTACTCAGAGATGGTAGTCAATGGCTTCAATCAAAGATGACATACAGGATTGACTCTATAAGCAAAGTGTATAACCCAGTTGTACCAACTTGAATAGACAACAACTTTGTGATTGAGGTGTAATCACCTAATAGCGGCAGGAAAAACAACAAACATCACAAGTCTTGAACAATGAATCGGTGAATCCGCAAACGATTCTCTCTTGCTGATTGAATAGCAATGATTTTGTTCACCCTCCTTTGTATTAGTTTGAATAAAATATGCTGGTGATAATTACAGCTTTTAAACAATTGGTAAGCATTGCAGAATTATATTTTCATCAATTGAATTCAATATGGGTTATGCGTCAAAATTGGTGACTTTAGATGCACAGAATAGCCTGACAGTGGTGTAACTCTTATTAGTCCTTTAGGTTGAGACTGATTTTTGTCAATCCAATGAATGGTCATATTCCAAACACTATGCCAGGCATCACACACTTTCTGAATCTCATTAAAATCTTTTTCAGTTTGCCATTTAACCCCAAATACCAGATTTGCAAACAATGTTTTGTTGAACTCTTGATATGTCTTAATTTTGAGGTCACAGGCACTATTTATTTGGCTGCTATCAGAAATGAACACAATATTGAAAACTAAAGTTCTGGTGTACTTGTATAATATTATAATAATCACATGTACATCTCTGGATCTTTCCATCTCTGAATTCAGTCGTTGTACATTTCAGCACATTTTCCCACCCAAGCTGCTAGTTGAAATCTTTGAACTTGCCGCCCAGCTATTGCAACATGTTCTTTTGATTTACTCTTATAAATACAGCAGACACATCTGTGGGCTATTTTAACCACTGAATTCTGTTATTGTAAATATCATCACAGCTAAAATGATAAAGTAATCAACATATTTTCACTCAGTAGGTTGTTGAAACAGATCTGGCAAATCTTTGAATTTGTCGCCCAGCTTTTTTCATGCATACGGAGGACTCCTAGATGGGTGGAACTCTCCGTGAAATTAGTACTGTAGTGGGATAATTTGGCTAAATGGACCATGTTTGTGACATTCTTCTTAGCGGCTTCATAGATTTGTTTATGAATAGTGAGTCTAGTGGAAAGCCAAAGCCTCTCTGCTTTTCAGAGATGTCTTTTAGCAGTGCAAAATCTGGTCCCTAGCACTGCTATGCCATGGAGAACACTTTCTTATTGATACCCTGCATTTGGTGACTGGGACATGTTTTTCAAGCAATGAATGCAGGCAGTTATTGAGTTGTTCTGCTGTAGGATGTAAGTTGTTAGGTTTTCTTGGTTGTCATTCATGAATTTGGTTCTATTTATCATACGGAGGTTTCTCTTAGCAGCAAATAAAGATGGAGGCTTAGGGACTGATACATCAAGATGGCATATAATGCAGAGGTGATCTGATGCAAGTTTGTGGGATACAAGGGTGGATTGCAGAATATTATCATCAGGTCTATGAAGAAATCAGTCTAAAATGTGACCAAGTTTATGGGTGGGCTGATTAACTGACTGTTTAAGGTTGAAAACATGAATGAAATCTAGGAGTTTTGACATGTTTGTATGGGTTTCCAGGACTGTCCAAGTGAAAGTTGAAATCTCCAAGAATTATTAGGTTGCCACCTTTCAACTTTCCATACTCCAGAAGATTTCGAAACTGCTCCAAAATGAGAGATTCAGTCAGCTTGTCTTTTGTACTAAATGGAGGGGGGTAGAGACAGAAAAAATGGACTGACCTTTGTTCCAGTGTGAGTGTTGTTTAGACTAGTTCAAACGATGTTGTAGCAGAAATTGAGGTTGTGTTGTACTTAAGGTATTTTATCATGGAATTCTTTGTGATGTCAGCTAGCAATTCCACCTCTGCGAGAGTTTGTGGGGGAATGACTTGATGGAGTAAGCAGTAGGTGAATCACGATAAGCAGGTGGTCACTCATAGCAGAGTGTTTATATAACAAAATCGATCTATGCATTACGAATGTGGTCAGAAATGGCAGCTGGTCACTCATAGCAGAGGTCGCTGATAGCAGTTTTTACTGTATTAGTGTTCCTATATACCTTGTATCAGCCCCTTGTAGCTCCAAATACAGGTGTCGGACACTCTTCACAACTCTAAAACTACCCCCAGTTCTTGCTTCCTCAGGTATTCCTATAGAAAAAGTTCAGAGCTTGGCTGGTGCAGTGTGCTGTGATGGGATTTAACCACATTATGCCAAAGATTATTTTATATGTACAAAAACTTTTCTATTGAACACATGTTTTGTGTTATTTAAACTAACATAAAATTTACAGATGTCACATTATGAAGTGATTTTGCATCAGTGGCCGAGTGGTCTAAAGCGATCTCCATTATGGATCACTGTCTTCTCACCTCAGTCTGCGTGGGTTCGAGTTTCCGATTTGGCCAATGTGGGTATTTGAGAAAGCTTACCAGTAGCCTCTTATGGGTTGGTCGTTCTTTCTGGGTTTTCTGGGTTCTTCCTCCACCCTTAATACTCCTGATCTGGGCTGTTATTTGATTTGCAATGTAACTCATATTATTGAGATCTTTAATCGGTTATTATGAGCAGCAAGATCCATACATATTAAGTGGCTTAGCCTAACTGGGGCCCCAAGGGGCCCTTGGGTTGAATCTTAATGTGTGTAAAGTTTCATCTACCATTTGACATAGGTTAGCTACCCAGGAGAATCATATCAGGCCCACCTGTGCCTCATACTTCTTCTCATACCTTTAGTGAAATTATTGCCTGCACTGCAAAAATACGTTTTGTATAAAATAATCCCAAATGATTTAGTTTACATGGAAACTATGTTATCTGTTAAAATACAGTAGAATCTTTTATAAATAACCACCTATGGAAACCTTAAAGATGGTCTCTGAAGTGAGGTGATTCAGATATAAAGGTTTCTACAGAATCTGAAGTTCAAAATCAGCATAATATGCACAACAGTGCAGCTTATGATTTTAGTATGTAAGCATACTCCACATCTCTCTCTCTCTCTCTCTCTCTCTCTCTCTCTCTCTCTCTCACACACACACACACACACACATGCACACACACACACACACACACACACATTGACAATAAAGGTGGTCTCAAAATGACAGATCATCAAAACAAACATACAGCTCTTTTCAGCATCTAAAGTTTAAAAACAGAATCAAATTTGTATGGTCTTTCAAGATGTGCGATTTCTTATAAGACATGCTCTTTCAATACAGCATAGAATATAAATAATATATGAACTTCATTCTTGCAGGAGTCTCTAAGTAAAATTACTTATGGCAGAGGAGGTCCACCTTCAGCCATTAGACAGCAGCAAAGCACACCTAGAAAACAGAATCCCAACAGAGTAAGACAGCCAGATGAAGCCAGTATAGCTGCTTCCATTGACAGCAACCCCTTAAATCAGCCATCCAGACATGTACATACAGAAACTGCAAAGCAGCAACACAAGGAGCAAGAGGTGAAAGAGAAACTTCATGAAGATGATGATCATAATGGCACTGTCAAACCAGCCAAAAACTTCAATGCCAATGATGATTGTGAGAGGCTGCAAAAGGCAATGGATGGGAATGCAGCTGATATGGGAGTCATTATCTCCATTATTCCAAAGCGAAGCAATAAACAGAGACAAGAATTGAAGAGAAAGTATGATGAAAAGTTCAAAAAGGTTTGATCCATTTGATTCCCTCCTTTAATCAAACATTGTCAGTCTGTCGATATTATCCTTCCTTATACTTATTATGGAAACTCATCTGTGATTGATGGCATCATTATTATTTTGAGCTAAAGTTGTTAAATAATGCTGTTACAACCATGCCACGTTCACAACATTTGCCAGTTTTTGTAATGTTGATGAAATGGTTTGATCTACAGTACCCTAAGACAAAGAAATGCAATAAACTACTCTAAATTTATGATTTTTGTTTACATGTATGATTCTTAGGGACAACTATCCTGTATCAGGTATTAGAAAATATATCTGATAATATTAAAAATCTAATTGATAAATTAAACTAGACTTTCCAAGTTGAAATTTGATTGTAATTTCATAATGCCTGTAAATGCCTTCGTGATCACTTGTGATGATACTGGTCATGTGGATGATCAGTCTTGAGAGCAAAGAAATGGAAGCCTCAATATCTTATTGGGTGGAAGTATTAATATTAGCATGTCATCATTAAGACACTTATGGGGTTTATAAAATTACAATCAAACTTTGACTTGGAAAGTTTAGTTTAATTTATCGATTTCACTTCCTCCTTACATGCCTCATGATCAGAGTAAGGCTTCCATTTATGAACTAGATTAACAAAAGGTGGTTCAAGTGGATTAATATGTCTTTGATTTGAAAATAGTATCCACTTTTGGAGATGACCCCAATACTGTTTTATAGTTGATGTTTTCCATGAATTGGTGATGAGGCAGGCAGCCCTTTATGATAATTCTTGATTGTTTTTATTGCTGTCCTGATAAGTGAAAAATATATCTTCAATTTGTGGAGGCAGTGTCATGATTGTGATTTGTATGCCAAGTGTAGAATGTCATGTGGATATGGCAGTAGAAAACTGACTGACTAAAGCATGCAGGAAGCTCAGAAACTAGAGTTGCATTGTCCATATGATGCCACCAAAAAAACATCTGCTTCATCTTGGGCTATTTTTTGCAGCACCACTCCCAACAGACTGAAAGGTGGAAAGCAATAATGATGACTTTGATTCCATTTTAAAGAAAAAGCAATAACTGCTATAGCTGTTGGGTTTGGTCTGTATGAAACATAACATGGAAGTTGGTGATTTAGCCTGGAAGCAGATAAATCCACATCTATGTGCCCATACACTTTAATGATTGCACTGAATACTGTAGCACATAACTTCTATTCAGAATCCTCATTTATGTTTCCAAACAATTAATTTGCATCACAATTTAGTGTTCCTGGCAAATGAGAAGCACTTAACCAGATACCCCTAATTGTACACCACAGCCAGATATCACGCGATTATTTATGCAATTAAGAAATGTATCCCTCCATTTTGTTCACATATAAAATGGCTATCCATGTAGATGCACACATGCATGCTCTTCACTTTGAAACAAACAGATTGTAATGTCTAAAAACATGCTTTCACTTCCAAGAAGTAAATATGATACAGTTTTTCCTCTTGATCCCAATGACCACCTATTTCAGCTTTGGTTGTATACACCAAATACACCCCAGCCAATAAGCGAGCCGTCACTGGTCAAGACAACCTGTGGTTCACCATGTGAAACTACTTTAAAACTGGAGTGCACTTTAGATATCCACCAAGATCTACACTGTCTGCCAAAAGAGACAAATAAGCATCAAAATTACCTCTATGTATCTTTAAGTGTTTATCTTTTTCATGTTCTAGATCTTTATAATATAAAACTGCATACTCTACACCTGGTTCACAAGCAACAAGCTTTCCAACAAGTCAAGTCAGTTCAAGAATAGTGATGTTCTGTTTTTTTCAGTATGTCAGCACTGAGCAATGAGATAGAGTTCAGCAAAATCCAACAAATATTATTTTCTGGGTCTGTTCAAAAACATATTTTCTGGGGTGAACTGTTAAGCCCAATCCATCAAATTTATGACCTGTTTCTTTAAAATTTTGCCCACAATGATCAAAAGATTCCTTCAACAAACAACTATCATTCATGTTTGCCACATTGGTGAATCAAATTTGTCTTGATGCAAACACTGACTTCAATAGCTTGGTGAAAACACATGGTGCAGATGCCAAACCAATTGACAAACAGGTAAATTCATATATATTCCCAAACCACAGAAAATACAAATACTTAAAATGGATCTGAGCCACTGGAACATAATATTAGACATCCTTCAAGTCAACTGATGCAAAGATTTTTTTTTGTCTTGGCATTACATCTATTTTCCATTTAAAAAAATATATTCTCAACATTTGTATTGTTTTAAATTTGAAATAGTCTTACAGACCTATCTTATATAGGTCCAATGAAAATGGTTGAAAACTATTATCCAGGTCTTGAATTAACTATACAAATAATGCCATTTTTGCTATTAATTTCACCATTTATTTGTCTCTCGTCACTTATTAAGAATATTAGTTGGTTTGATATACATGTATATGTTTGCACAGGCTGCTGTTCAAATTAACTCTATTTCATAGCCTTTCACAGTATTCAGAATCCAAGGATCAGAAGTAATATTCTGCCATCCATCAGACCATGTCGAAAATTTTTCCAGCAAGAAAATTGTCAGGTGTATTGATCATACAAGAAACTTATGTACTTACATGAGTCTGCATATTAATAGCCTGGGAAGATGTTACTAATCCTTCTAATGTTTGAGAAACCCAGTTCCTTGTTTCTAAACTTTTTAAATCCCAGCCTCCAGTGATGATTGGTCTGCCCCTGATAATTCCAGTTTAGCATGTGTCCAGCCCATGAATAAAATTGTCCATAGAAAAACATATTGCTTTTAAAAATTTGATGCCAGTTGTCATTTTGCTGCTTCCTGTTGATTTTTCTGAGCAGCTGAGTTCCAGCCTAAGCTTTTGGAATTCATTTAGTTTAGTTACATGCCCATTCAGATTATCTCCAAAAATGCATGTTTGTGATGGGATTCAATGCTGCATGGATGGGCTGATACATGTCAGTTAGCTCAGGTTTTATGAATTCACAATACTTAAATCTGAAGTCATTGAACAGAAATGATGGCATTTTAAAAATGTCTATGACCGAATCCATCTATAATTCTCGAAGATTGTTTTTTGCTTCTTAAACAATTATATTGCCATTACGGTGGGGACCAACATTTGCCCCAACTGAATTTGCAATTTTTGAAGTACAGTAAAACCTGTTATGCAAGACCACCCCTTCTGCCAACCAAAAGTGGGCTTTCAAGACAGGTGGTCTCTCATAAGAGGTGTATGAAAATGGACTGGTTTTCAGGGTCAATAGTTAGCATTGATAAAGAAGCAAACATACCCATACTGTGTCTCACTGTTCATATATCATATCCTTTATTCATAAATCTTGTTAAATATTGCATGCATTCCTCTCAAAATAAATTTATATGATAAACATATACATCTATCAAAAACTGCACAGTTAGCTATAACATATATATCTTATTCTATGCACTTTAAAAAAATATCCATTATACTTCTTTGTTGACATTTTGTACTCAGCTGATTGGTCTGAACATATATCTTCATTTTTGAGCAAAGCCTTTCTGTCATTCATTTCTATGGACTCCTTGTCTTTGATAACGTTATGAACTTAAACAGATGGCTGCTTTTTTGCCAGCAGTCTTCCCTTTTCCCTTTTACAATTACATTAATTCTTTTTTTGATTGGTAGAATTTTTCTGTTTTTCATCAGAGGTTCTGCCATTATTAGTGTTGACGTAATAACGACTAGATGTATCTCGATTTTTATCAGGTTTTGGGGAAATATGGAATAAATATATATATATATTATACACCAATGTATGAAACCAAATGACATAACTCATAAAGAAACAATACATTTATTTTGAAACAAAGTTTAAATCACCAGCATTATTGCTTGATAAACAAAGTCTACGACCATCTGCACCCAGATAAACAGATGGTGGCTTGGTGAAACACTGTAACAAAAGAAGAAGAAAAAAATTTGGATATAATTCACACTTGCTAGAGCTCAATCACCCCCAGGCATTATGGATTAATTAGAAAACAAACAATGTACTCAAACCTGCGCTCAGCCTTTTCAAAAGATTTCTCACTTGGACATTTAGGATTACCAGCATTGTGCCTGATTTCACAAAGATAAATAAAAAATACAAACCTCTAAATTGACTGCGTATGTCTATCATTACTCCCTTTGATGAAAGAAAATGGTTAATCTTGCTGGCTATTCACATGACTTCAGCCCTATATTGGCTGTTAGTAACATGTACTTTAGTCTGGTTTACTGCAGTTTACAAATTACATCATACACTGGACTTGTACATTTCCCAAAACTGATAGCTAGCCAATTTTTTCTTTATTAGAACAGTCTTTATGATTTTTGTGGCCATTGTTACAAAGAATTAAATGATGGTTATTGGTGTTTATCTCGCTATATGGTTGTTTAACTGTTATTTAATGTGTACTTTGTTGCATACTACACCTATCCTGAGCTTTGGGGTTTACAAAGGATTAATACAAGACCAGGTCAGTGGTGTTGATAAGTTTTGTTTGGTATTTTTGCGATGTCGTCACTCATAGCAGTGTCAAAATGCATATTTTGCCAGGACTTCATGATCGCTGGTCATGTTTAGCAGGTGGTCGCTCATAATAAAGTATTTATATAATAAAATCGATCCATGCAATATGATTGTGGTCAGATATGACAGGTGGTCACTCATAGCAGAGGTCGCTCAAGATGACAGGTTTTACTGTAATATATCAGCACTCCTGGCCTGTTTTTACATTGCATTCCAGACCACAATATTGACTCTGTGCACCTTTAAAGTCTCACAATTTCCTGTTCTGAAATACTTCTCATGCAATGGTTTAACCTTGCCATACGTTAACACTGAAGCACAAAACTTTCCAACTCTGCAAACAATGCATCATCATCATTCGTATTGACCTTTGTGTAATCTGTATCTGGCATAATTAGCCCTGCAACATTCATATCTGAGTTGATGTCCTCTTTTTTGTGCATAGTGTCCAAAATCCTTTTCAAAATCACGAAATGTGCCAATTCTGCAGAAACTGCAGCTGATATTTGGGTTTTGCTAGCAAGACAGGCTAGATCTCTTCCATTTTTGTCATGCGCACATGCATTTTGGACACATATGCATTTTGTGTTCACAACTGCTATGGATGGTTAATTCTTTATTCAGGGTAGCCATATTGATTGTTTGGGCAGATATCACACAAATTGTGCCACTAGCAGAAAATGTTGTCGCAACTTCTTGTTGTAAGGGTCAACCTAATGTAGCTTTTCCCAGCTGCCCTGAACATTTGCCTTGCCAGACCTTTATGGAAGCAGTTGCTGATGGCAAATGCACTCATTTCCCCATCAGACCTGTTCTGAAAACCATACTTACATAATCTGTGACATTTCACTCATTAAGCCAGTCCCTTCTGAGATCTGACTTGGGTAGTTCACACCCTCCATTGTCCTGAAGTTGAAGTTCAGTGAAAACTGGCACAAGTTGGGAAACTAGCTGCAACACTTTGCCTCTGCAAAGGTTCAACCCATTTTGCAGAAATTAGTGCTTCAGAATGTACAAAACAGATGGCTGCAAAACTTTTCTTTCATAGTCGTAACTTACGCTGTTAATTATTGATTTTTCTTCTTTAATTTCCTGCAAAACTGAACACTTCCATGCAACTGTTAATTATTCTGAACAGCCACATGACCAACACCATCTCTAAGGATCACGAGGCACTTATTGGTTAAGTGTAGTGCAAAATTATCCATTAAGGATAGATTTCCTGAGAATTTTGTTTCTAACTTATTCTACAAGGATGTCAGTGAGTTTCCTTGGTGTCTGATAAATAGGATTGAGAATGTTACTTTTTGAACAAATTATTTCTACAAGTCTTGCATAAACATCAGCTGCCAAAATAAAAGAGAGTAAAGCATTCAGAAATACTCTAAATAAGGATTTAAAGATTGCAATCAAAATCAAAGATATTGTAAAATATCCTGAAACTAATCTTATTGGAAAAGCAACAAAATTATGTGATAATATCCAAGACTAGTGTATCATTAATAAAAAATGATTTATGGAAATATTTCTGACACATTGTACTGAATTCAGATGTATCAAACCTTACCTTTTTCACATCAGATAGGTCAGAAATTACAGTTGGCAAAGAAAAATGAAGTCTCATATATGACATTTATTTAGAAATTGTTGCTAATGAATATATTAAAAGTTTATAACTATCCTAATGTTACTTTAACAAGTGTGTAACAATCCCAGTGTTACTTTAACAAGTGTGTAACAATCCCAGTGTTACTTTGACAATACTAGTGTGTAATAATCCCAGTGTTAGTTTGTCAAGTATGTAATAATCCTAATGTTACTTTGACATGTGTTTAACAATCCTAGTGTTACTTTGACATGTGTACAGCAATCCTTGTGTTACTTTGACATGTGTTTAGCAATCCTTGTGTTACTTTGACACGTGTTTAACAATCCTTGTGTTACTTTGACATGTGTTTAACAATCCTAGTTTTACTTTGACATGTGTTTAACAATCCTTGTGTTACTTTGACGTGTTTAACAATCCTTGTGTTACTTTGACATGTGTTTAACAATCCTAGTTTTACTTTGACATGTGTTTAACAATCCTTGTGTTACTTTGACGTGTTTAACAATCCTTGTGTTACTTTGACATGTGTTTAACAATCCTTGTGTTACTTTTACATGTGTTTAACAATCCTAGTGTAACTTTGACATGTGTTAAACAATCCTTGTGTTACTTTGACATGTAATCAATCCTAATGTTACTTTAACAAGTGTGTAACAATCCCAGTGTTACTTTGACAATACTAGTGTGTAATGATCCCAGTGTTAGTTTGTCAAGTATGTAATAATCCTAATGTTACTTTGACATGTGTTTAACAATCCTAGTGTTACTTTGACATGTGTACAACAATCCTTGTGTTACTTTGACATGTGTTTAACAATCCTTGTGTCCTTGTGTTACTTTGACATGTGTTTAACAATCCTAGTGTTACTTTTACACGTGTTTAACAATCCTTGTGTTACTTTGACATGTGTTTAACAATCCTTGTGTTACTTTTACATGTGTTTAACAATCCTAGTGTTACTTTGACATGTGTTAAACAATCCTTGTGTTACTTTGACATGTAATCAATCCTAATGTTACTTTGACATGTGTATAACAATCCTGGTATTACTTTGGCAAGTATGTAATAATCCCATTCTTACTTTAACAAGTGTGAAATAATCTTGGTATTACTTTGACAAGTGTATAACAATTATAGTGTTACTATGCAAGTGTATAACAATCAAAATTGTTCTTTTTTCTGACAAATGAAAAGCTGATTTAGTCACAAAAGTGGTAAAAAACAGCAAATTAAATTATTTCTTATTTTCTCACACTGACAAATATAATTATATATAATTCTTTTTATTTCTTTTTATTAACATATAATTAGCTGTTTAAAAAGCAGTCAGGTTTAAGAAATTGACCTCCAGGCATTGCTGCTTACATGCCATTTTCCTCCAACAAGCTGCTTGTTTTAATAATGAATTGATTATGATAAATATTTGCAGATTTTGCAATGGTTTGTTTATTTCTCAATTGATAATGATGAAAAGGATCTTTGAAATTCTGAAAATGGAAGAGTTAGATTCATTCTTTTCCTGAAACATAGAAAAACGTTCTTGGATAAAGACTAATGGTCATGTGTACAATGAGTTAAATATAGACAATTAATCTCGATTGTGTGCATAACAGTATGTAGAAAGCATGCTCCATTGATAGTTTGATGTAAGAAAACATAGAAACCAAACATTTGGGTGGAGAACCCCCAAACGTTTGGGCTTTACTCTGTAGGTTGAATCCTACTTTAGGAAGCATTGAACCCTCCACAGCATTTTTTTGAAGTTTGAAAATTTACATTTTAATGTTGGCTTGTCACAAAAATAATGGCTTATTGTCTTTTCAGACACGAGTGACTCTTTACTTTTTCATTGAGCCCAAGCAGGGTTACAAAAATGTAATAGTAGGGAAATGCAAAAATAATGATGATAGATAGTTGTCTTTCAGATTCATCAAACATGCATTGACATGAGTAGATCAAAAGACATAACTGATACAAATTCCATCTGATCAATAAAATAGAACTTTAAAATTATTATGTACAACAGTATACATCTAAGCAGTAATTATTTACAATTTTTTGTGTATATTTATAATTCACTACTTCAAAGGGAGCATACATATAAGTCAGATAAATTAATAAGGGTAAGATTATATACTAAATACATTAGCATTTTTTGAGCAAATTTCCTTTCAGTTGAATATGTTGTCAAGCAGTTTTAAAGTAGTTTACTATTATATAAACTTGAAATACAAATGTATATATTGTCTGCTGCAGTATCATTTATGAAACTTTATTAACTTAACTAACTTAACATTTTTTGAATGAAAAGAACCACTTTGAAATGTTTCTTTGCCAACATGTTTGTCATAAGCTAACAGTTCATCACATTGTGTAATTTGGTGGGTGGAGCAATCTGTCATCTTGCATAAGGTCAGATCCATCATGTCAGATGGCTGTAATGAACAGAACTCAATCATGGTATTGAAAATTTTTAGAAAGTAATTAACATGGTCAATCACAATACTCCACTAAGGAATTTAGGAATGCTCAAAGTTACAGATATCTTTCTCAATTCATTTTTAAAACAGCAGATTTCATAGTTTTGATGGTGTCTGAACTTATCCATCCATGTTGGAGTTCATTTAGGTCAGTTTTATAATCGCTTTTCATTTGACTATTTATGAATGACCTGCCACTGCTTTCTAACCATACTGATCTGTTTATGACTGACCTTCCACTGGAATATGATCATACAAATATGTTTATGAATGACCTCCCACTGTAATATGACCTTATATAAATGTTTATGAATGACCTCCCACTGGTATCTGACCATATTAAAATGTTAATAAATGACCTCCTACTGGTATCACACTGTACTGATACATTTATGAATGACCTCACACTGGGATATGACCATACAGATATATTTATGAATGACCACCCTCTAATATCTGACTATACTGATATGTTATGAATGACCTCCCACTGGGATATGACTATATATTTATGAATGACCTCCCTCTAGTATATGATCATACAGATATGTTTATGAATGACCTCCCACTGTAATATGACCATATATAAATGTTTATGAATGACCTCTCACTGGTATCTGACCATACTGATATGTTTATGAATGACCTCCCACTGTAATATGACCATATAGAAATGTTTATGAATGACCTCCCACTGAGATATGACCATCCTGATATGTTTATGAATGACCTCCCACTGGGATATAACTATACATATATGTTTATGAATGATCTCCCACTGGGATATGACTATACATATATGTTTATGAATGATCTCCCACTGGGATATGACTATACATATATGTTTATGAATGACCTCCCACTGGGATATGACTATACATATATGTTTATGAATGACCTCCCACTGGGATATGATCATACTGATATGTTATGAATGACCTCCCACTGGTTTATGACCATACTGATATGTTATGAATGGCCTCCCACTGGGATATAACTATACATATATGTTTATGAATGACCTCCCACTGTAATATGACCATATAGAAATGTTTATGAATGACCTCCCACTGAGATATGACCATCCTGATATGTTTATGAATGACCTCCCACTGGGATATAACTATACATATATGTTTATGAATGATCTCCCACTGGGATATGACTATACATATATGTTTATGAATGATCTCCCACTGGGATATGACTATACATATATGTTTATGAATGACCTCCCACTGGGATATGACTATACATATATGTTTATGAATGACCTCCCACTGGGATATGATCATACTGATATGTTATGAATGACCTCCCACTGGTTTATGACCATACTGATATGTTATGAATGGCCTCCCACTGGGATATGACTATACATATATGTTTATGAATGACCTCCCACTGGGATATGACCATACTGATATGTTATGAATGACCTCCAACTGGGATATGACCATACTGATATATTTATATGCAGATTACTCTCATTTTGTAAGTTCAGATATTAGATAAATCAAGAATAAGCTAAATTCTGACATGTCATTCTCCTTAACTTAGATTTAATAAAGTTTTCCCCATGACTGCAGCCAATCCATAAAGAGAATACTGCACAATAACTTCATGGGCTTATTTAGACCAATCAAAATCACATATTAAAGGGATATGTTCACATGTATAATATCAAATATATGAAACTGCACATAGTGGGGAAAATGTACTCTGTGATAAAATTTTGTATGAACCATACGTGTCTTATTGCCTGCATAGTAAAATCTATCTTTGTAGTTCATGTATTTTGTATGTAAATACTGAATATTTTAATGCATCTCAACTGTCTACAAATAGAGGCTTTGGGTCAATAATCCATCAAAATAAATAGCCTATTAAAAATAATCATAAAAAAAATTAATAATAATATTATTATTTATTATTATTAGTAGTAGTAGTAGTAGTATTGAATTCTATCAAATTTAGGGTCAGATAGTAAAAGGTCAAGGTCACTGAAATAAAACTGCTAACTGTACATTAATCACATACCTAGACCAAATGTTGTGGATGGTTTTCACTTTGAGTCTGTATGAAACAGATCTGGGGTGAAAGATCAAGGTCATCATGACTGAAAAAAAAGTTTTTGCACATTAACATTAATGATGCTTTACTCTTGGAGTAAGCAAGAAGTCTATTAATTTTTGAGTCAAAATCACTAGGACTTAAAGAAGAAAAAAGTGGATTTTGCTCACAAATTTGAGTTATCTGGATAGAGGATTATTAAACATGTGGTCATAATATGTATTGTTTAGAGCACTACTGTTCTGACTTTTTTTGCAAGATGTTCGTAAAATCTGTGCAGTTTGCAATACTTTGCTGTAATATTGATTATTTGTTTCTTCATGTGACAGAATCTGATGATAGAGCTAGAGGAAGAGTTACAGGGAGACTATGAGGAGATTGTTCTAGCCCTTATGATGTTGCCACATGAGTATGATGCCTATTGTATCCATGAGGCAGTTGAAGGTCTGGGAACTTCAGAAGCAACTCTTCTTGGTATACTTGGTACACGCAGTGGCAGGGTAAGCCTAATGTCTCATGGTAATGGAATTTCCATTTCAAAAATATTCTGCCAAGGTTTTTATATTATTTTTCTTTTACCATGCTCTCAGTAAATTTCATTTCTCTTTAATTATTAGTACACTGCTCAAATATCACATTTGGTAAAAGTAGACTGTACTGTTGTTGCCTGTATGGTTTTATTGGTTTTTCACACAAGTCACCAATTTCAGAATGGAAGTTTCCCTATCTTGTCTTGTGATTTTAAGTATAAATAATATTAATTGGCATATTGTATCTAAATTGGCAAAATATGTGGAATAAAACTCCACAAGCATTCTGTGAATAAGGTAGTTTTGTGATGTTCCCAAACCAAAATCGCAAGCTTATTTTTAAGGTTTCGGCAAGCTTGCTGCAAGCTTGTTATTTAAGCTCGCAGCAAGCTTAGATTTGAAACCGCGGCAAGCTTGCAGCAAGCTTATTTTTAAGGTCATGGCAAGCTTGCCGCAAGCGTATTGCAAGCTTGCCGCAAGCTTAATTTTAAGATTGTGGCAAGCTTGCCGCAAGCTTATTGCAAGCTTAATTTTAAGGTTGTGGCAAGCTTGCCGCAAGCTTATCACAAGCTTAATTTTAAGGTTGTGGCAAGCTTGCCACAAGCTTATCTTTAAGGTTGTGGCAAGCTTGCAGCAAGTTTATTTTTAAGGTTGTGCATGATAAGCTTAGATTTTAAACTATATATATATATATATATATATATATAATTTCCACACATCAAGGGCTAGAAATATAGTGGCAGTACATGCCATGTCAGTTTCCTATATATATATATATATATATATATATATATATATATATATATAAATATAGTGGCAGTACACACCATGTCAGTTTCTTATATATATATATATATATAGATATATATATATATATATATATATATATATATATATATATATATATATATATATATAGGAAACTGACATGGCATGTACTGCCACTATATTTCTAGCCCTTGATGTGTGGAAATTACCATTTATATCAAATATTAAAAGTAAAATGTTGATATATGCTACAATGTATGTCACAGAATTGAAACAGAGTGGATTTTGTATTAAATGAATGACTCAAACACTATGTGTGAAAG
The DNA here is from genome assembly GCA_029339505.1 of Unio delphinus. NCBI lineage: Eukaryota > Metazoa > Mollusca > Bivalvia > Unionida > Unionidae > Unio > Unio delphinus. Next base: position 2,746,800 of record JAQISU010000054.1, read on the forward strand.
ATGGCAATTCATGAATTTAATTAGTTAATAAAAATATATGATGTAAAAATACAATGAATCTCACATGCTCTCAACATACAATTGATCCAATTACTCTATACTAATATTCACACATTGAAGAAAAAAAAATATTATATCTATCTAATATACAGATTCAAAACACCTCAGTTTAAAAAAATAGTATACTCTATCTGATATTCACATAATTTTATGTACCGCCTAGGATTGAGATTCAAACAATTCAAATAAATTTCAAAAGTTCTGCACTGTAAGTACAAGATTCACAAATCTCCTGGAATTCAACTAGATTCAAAATAATCTCATGTAATTAATACAAATGTACCAATTGAAACAGCAATTGGACCAAATACACCAGTCCCTCAATAACATATAGTAGACACATCAATATACTATAATTACCAGATTGTTTCTAAATATCTTCTGCAATTTTGGAATCTGGTAACATATTTTTAATTACTTCCATTAACTTGTAGGTTGTGCTCAATTTACAATCAGCTCACATAGAATCACCTCAGCACGTTATTTGCTTTTAAAATATGTGCTGATCACTGACTTCCTTTCCCTTCATCATTGACAAAATGCTTGTATTTCCCTTCACTAACGATGCCAATTTTGCACGATTTTCCAATTCCATGTGCCATGAAAACTCATTAATTCCACCATGTTGTGCACATGAAAAATCTAAGTTGCAAACAGTGCAGAGCACAAAATGCACTCCTTTAGACGGTGGTTTAAGGCATGATCACAGAGTATTATGAACTGGTAGAAAATGCTGCTTTCTATGTTTAGACATTCTATTTTCATCATCAGATTCGAGCTGAAACTTTGTTGTCAGCGGCATGTTTAAATAACCGGATGTTGAGAATGTTACAATCAGTGATGTGGCGCTGACTACAGACCTGGACGCGGGCCGAAGAGACGATACAACAAAACTAACCGGAATGAAAATGCTTAAAAAATTATTTATAAAAAATAAAAAATAAATGCAACCTCAAATCGTGTTTTAAAACCAATGACCATACTACTGTACGAATGAGCTTTATTCCGTACAAATACAGTCATATACAAACTGGTAAACAGGTATGCAAAGGCAAAAGGGTGGGTGGGTGGCAGATTTTTTAGTTTTTAATACTCATTTATATTAATTTCAGGATAAATTACTGTATATTGAGGAGTTAATCAAAAACATTATTCCACGTGATTTCCGTTCGATCACAGGAGTCTGATGCTGTTTCAACAATGTTAAAATTACCTACACTTTCAAATACAAAAATTGTCAATGAAACAGAAATTGGAATATTCTTTCAAAAACTAAATGCCAGAAGTTATCATCACAAAATTACAGAGACTATATTTGATGGTGCATACATTGTTGGTAAGAAGCATTTATAAGTACTTGACTTCAAATATCTTGCTGCATTAAGTCAGTCTGTAAATAACTTTGCAATTGGTAAATGCTATGTATTTTACTGGATTTTACTAAATGGAATCCTTTATCACAGTGTAAAATATAAGACACATTCAAGCAATTCTTGCTCTGTTCTTTTTATATTTAATGGTGTAAAACAATGTGGACAAATTATGTTCTATGTTAAAGTTTATCCACTGTGCTGCTGTTTGATGAATGACTGCAGATGCACTCCTTCATTTTTTGCAATCTAGGAAGCTTGAATTTTACATTTTCTAAGCTTGCAGACTTGGAAAAATTCCTTTTGCAAGCTAGCTTAATTTGTGTAAGCTTGCGATTTTTCAGTAAGCTTGCAGACTTTGAGAATTTCCTTTTGCAAGCTTGTGCAAGCTTGCACAAGCTTGCAGACTTGGAAAAATTCCTTTTGCAAGCTTGCGCAAGCAACCTCACTAGCTTGTGCAACTTCAACTAGCTTGCTGCAAGCTTGGTGCAAGCATGTGGAAAGCATGCATTTTGGTTTGGGTTTGCCCTTTGGGCACATATCAGCTAAGAAAGTGTAATAATTACTTTCTGTCCTTGTTTTGTACAAGGAATTTTTCCTTATTCAAAATTTACGGATTTAAGGTGCTAATTATAGTATATTATTTTACCAATACAGTGCCCCTCCCCCCTTTTATTAACCCCTCTCACCAGTGGCCATCAATTTTTATTTTAATATGTGTCCAAAACCAATAGTTAATTTATATGGTTAGTAATTTAATTATTTCTACCAATGTCTGTTGGCTGATGTCAGGTTTTTGCTACTGAAAGAAGCGAAGTATAAAATAACATGTAACACTATTTATAACTGTTAATACAGGGAGTCACAAATGTTGTGATAGAATTTTGGGCTTCACATGGCTGTTGAGTGTGTTTCTTTGATTAATACTACTGGATGTAATTGTCAAGATCATAACATCGTCTTAGGTTAACCTTGAACAAAACAGGTGCCATACAAAAACTGAAAATCACATGACAGAATATGTACAATTTCCTTTAAAAACAAAGCATTTCATCTAACCTACACAATGTTTGTCAGCAGTATCATTAAATTGCTGCACTATACAGTTAGCAGCATATGAATATATCATTGCAAAGCTTTAACATCTTATCAGGTAAATGAAAGAAAAAGTAAACATTTGGAAAGACTTAAATAAACAACATCAGAACAGATAAGGAGAATATTCTGTAGCAGTGGAAAAATAGAATAAATGAAAAGAATGATTGTAAATGCCAAGCAATGTTTGTACCAAGATTTAAATGACACTTTTGAATGGTTTTGCAATGAACATACCAACATTTCAAGCTTAAGGTTAAAAACTATTATTGTATTTTCACTTGAAATAAATCTATTCTTAAGAAAAGAGAAACATTTTAATAATTAATAATACTTTAAATAAAGGTATTAAATGCTTTGAATATATGTGTAGCTTTCTTACTACTTAAACATACAGATACTTCTAACAAATATAGACCCCTGTGGAAAGGCCACTCATCTTTTATGGCCACTTTCTGGGTTTATATAAGAAGAGGACAACTATAGCTATTATTTTGGGCATAAGCTATGTGTAAACACCCACACTCTTCTACATTATCGTGCACTGAAACTTATAGTTGAATAGCAAAAATAACTATACCATTGGTGAAACTAGAGACATTACTTAAATATACCTTTGATCCTTACTTGATTCTGAGGCAGATGCATCAATTTTTAAAATAATATAAAGTTAGTTTTATGTGGGGTATATTGATGCATTATATATTATTTTAATATGTCTATTATATAAATTAAGATCATTTGATGAAATTTTATTGATTTTAGTTAGAAAGTAGGAATTAGTAGAATGTTGCATATGGGGTGATACATGCAGCAACAAAACCAGAAGTGCACAGGCTGCACCCATAAAAACACATGTGTTGTGTTTCTCTCAGGGTAGAGGGTAGCATAAGAGGAGTTAGAACTACAAACACTAATTCCCAATGTGGCCCTCAGAAGAAAAGAATAAAACAAAAGGCAAACTACAGAAACAAAACTTAAATGATACATGTTTTTTGTATAACTTGTACACCCATCACAACTTCATCCCTTTTCATGTCTCTATCTTGTACATATGTACAGGCACACACAGGAGATATATCTAATAGAAGAACCTAAGATATAGTCCTGCTTGTAAAGGTACTTTTTACAACCATTCTTTCACCTTTTAATATTATAATTCATTTTGAAAATATATCATTCTGTTAGACCAATACACCGCTAGTGTTCCTGTATGTGGAGATGATTGCTAAGTTTCCTCAAGTTGTATCCTACATTGAGTAGGATTTGCATGTCTCTGAAAACTGCATCAGTCATCTAATAATATTAAATAAAATATAAGTATGAACATGCTTATAATTTGCAAGAAATTAAATCATAAATATCTATTATCAGAACACAGTCTTATAATGTAATCCAGTTCATGTCTAATAACATAATACAGTCTAAAGCCTATGTCACCAACATCTGTCACACAATGTAATACAGTATAAAGCCATCATCACCAGTATCTGTCACACAATGTAATACATAAAGCCAGCTTCACCAGCATCTGTCATACAATGTAGTACAGTCTCAATCCAAGATAACCAGCATCTGTCACACAATGTAATACAGTATGAAGTTATCATCACCAGCATATGTGACAGAATGTAGTACAGTCTATAGCCAGCATCACTAGCATCTGTGACACAATGTACTGCTGTCAAAAGCCATCATCACCAACATCTGTCACACAATGTAGTACAGCTTAAAGCTATCATCACCAGCATCATACAATATAATACAGTCTAAAGCCATTATCACCAGCATCAAAGCATCATTTAATGTAGGATAGTCTATATTGCATAATCTGATATAGTTTAAGGCCAGTTCATTGGAATCTAAGTGTCACATAATGTAATACAGTCCAAAACCTACATCATCAGTATCTAAGTGTCACATAATGTAATACAGTCCAAAACCTACATCATCAGAATCTAAGTGTCACATAATGTAATATAGTCTAAAATCTACATCATCAGAATCTGAGTGTCACATGATGTAATACAATACATACTAAAACCTACATCATCAAAATCTAAGTGACAATAGAATACAGTCTAAAATGTACATCATCAGAATCTAATTGTCACATAACATAATACAGGAAACAAAAGAAAAAAAGAATGAAAGCAAAAAATGCAAAATCTGAATGTGTTTTCTGAGACAATAAACTAAAAACATGTCGCAAATAAAATGCAAATGAAGAGCCCATGCTTCAGGGTCTAACTATTGAATAGATGATCTTGCATCTGATTGGCTGAGCTTGTTAATTAGTGATTTTTTCTGATACGTTTTATATCATACTTTGTAAACAGGCTAAATTAATCAAGATGTCCAATGCATTTTATTATGAGCAAGACTTATGCATGTTTTTGATGGGATTTTGCATCAGATTGACTAAGCTTCTTAGAATTCAAAAGAAAGTATATTTCTGATCCAGTTTTGATAAAACATTATAAATTTGTTTATATGATCAACATTTTAGACCAGTTTATTTTTTCACAAGAGACTGTGCAGCATTACAATTTTAATGCTCTAAAGTAAAATAAGTCAAATTGATATGATGTCCTTTTTGTTTCATTTTATTTCTTTTAATTGGTGGTATTCCTATGATATTTATTGTGCCCCCTACCCTTCCATATATGGATCCACATTATTTTCTCATTCAATATATGATCATCCATTGATTGATCACTACCTCTTGATTACAGTCATATTTGATCATCCAGTGATAGATCACTACCTCTTGATTACAGTCATGTTTGATCATCCAGTGATAGATCACTACCTCTTGATTACAGTCATGTTTGATCATCCAGTGATTGATCACTATACCTCTTGATTACAGTCATGTTTGATCATCAAGAAATCTAGTGTTTAATTGGCATATTTAATTGATATGATCATCTTGAATTTGTTTGCTTTATTGGCATATTTATTATGATAGACAATTTTGATTTGTATTAAGTAGATAACTTCTCAAGCATTCTCATTTTAATACATATCATCTTGACCAAGTGTGGTCATTGAGACACTGTGCTGCTAAACATCTGACCCGTTTCCTCCACTTATCATGATCATATGCCAATGCCTGCCTCCACAAAACTTTCTGGTCCATTCTGTGATGTTGTCAGTCCATTTTTTCTCTGTCTACCTCTCCTTTTTCCTGTTACCTTAATGCTGCGCTACAGTAATGTTGTTGATCAACTGTTGGCTCTAGTGACATGGCCATACCATTTCAGCTTTCTCTTTTTGAAAGTGGTGAGGTGTTCATAATGGCCTACTTTGTGCCTGTTGTTGTTACACACTTCTTCATTTGTGATGTGGTCCATGTAAGATATGCCAAAGATGGTTCTGTAGCATCTCATTTCAAGTGCCTGGATTCTTTGTTGTAGTTCTACTGTCAGGGTCCAGGCCTCACATGAATGTAAAATGATTGAGATGACTAGTGCTCTCAATAGTTTGATTTTAGTTTTCAGACAGATATTCTTGTCTCTCCAGATGGGTCTTTAGCTTTGACATAGTTGCCATTGTTTGTGCTGCTCGTGACAAAATTGCTACTCTTGATCACTCTTTGGCAAATATGGAACCTAGATATTTGAACTGGCCTGCTGTTTCCAGTTCCTATCTTCTGACTTTAATCTTGGCTGAGATTTGTTTGCCACTATTTGTCATCAGCTTTGTCTTCTCAGCGCTAATCTCCATGTCAAATCTGGAAGATGTTTCATCCAGGTTCTTCCCTAAGGTGGCAAGCTCATCTTCACTGCCTGCCAGCCCCATCAATGTTGTATGCAAAGCAGAGGTTGGTGATGTTACGCCTCTAATGCTGAATGTCCCACAGTGATTTTCCAGGGCTTCGCTCATGATGCACTCAAAATAGATGTTGAAAAGCGTGGGTGACAGGAGACAGCCTTGATGTACTTCCACTGTTGTCTTGAACTAGTCCGCACAGAACCTTGAGCAATTACTGCACTGGTAGCCTTGGCATACAGCTGCTTGATGGTACTTGTCAGCTTTTGACCCATAATGTACTTCTTTATTGTGGCCCACAATGCCTCATGCCACACTCTGTCAAAAGCCTTTATAAAATCTTTGAACACATGATAGATGTTTTGTTGATGTTGCAAGTACTTTTCACACAGAACCCTGAGATTGAATATTTGTTCTGTTGTGCTTCTTCTACTCAAGGGTTCCTGTTCTTCAACAATTATTTCTTCTGCTTGTGGTTTCAGTCTATTCAAGATGATCTTCAGCATTACCTTACTGGCATGGCTGATCAAACTTGATAGTTCTGTTTTTTGACACAGCTGGAGATTGCCTTTTTTGGGGAGTGTTATAATCGGTGACTGGGTCTACTGTGTTGACCATTCACCTGTCTGCCCGATAATATAGTGCTGCATGAAATATCACTTATTCCACTGATTGCCACAGATGATTAGCTTCAAGTGCTTGGTAGGGAAGATCCCATGCATACTCACACCAGTAATATTGCACTTGTCTGCAAAGCTGTCAGTGATATGAAGACGGTATGATATGATGGAACTCATTGCTACCCCATATGCTGTTAATGGAACCATTACATGTAAGGGCCAACATCAATCCCAGACAGGGATGAGTGTGGATGTGACAACTATACTGCTGTACTCTTCCTAATCATCCAATGGAATAAATGTGATGTAACATAATTTGGCATTGCTCACGCTTGCAATCGCATCAAAGTATGGCATCTTTGAATCCATCTAACTTTTTGTTTTTGTCTAGAAGGAATTCAGAAACAGAAGGCATCATTTTTGCAGGATGTGTCAGGTATTTTACAGCAGGTGCAGAAAAGAAATCAGCAGTGATGTGATAGAGTTAAGTTCATACCACTGCATTTAATGGAGAAATAAATATTATATTGACCTTCCTCCATGTCATTGTTCATCTGTCACATGCTGAATATTTAATGCATAACTATTTTCTTGTATGTATAACATTATTACTTAACAATAAATAGCTCTTAATGTTCATAGTTCATGTAGCTGATTTTATAGTCAGCTATTTCATGCATATTAATTGCATAATGAATTTATGAATGGAAGCAATCAATTTTGTTTTGTGGTGAGTAACCATCATAATGATATGGTATTGGCTAATCAAATAACAGATTTCCTCCAATAGATTTAAATTGAACATGACATATCGATTTTTATCCCTCCCTCCCACCAGAATGTAATAGAGGACATTGGCATGATTGTCTATTTTTCTGTCTGTCCATAAACTTTATCATTCCCTAAACATAACAATGAAACATTTTTGTTCCTGAAGCAAAACAATAAATCGGCTAAACTTAGTAAACATGTCAATGAAGTTGCGCAGAATTACAGAAGTCTGTACCTAGCTACTTGACCATGGGGTATTTTCACTAGAAGACTTACATAACTACTTGACCATGGGGTATTTTCAGTAGAAGTTTGTAGATAAGTACTTGACTATGAGGTATATTCAGTTGAAATCTGTACATAACTACTTGACCATGGGGTATTTTCAAAAGAAGTTTGTTCATGTTCATAGAAGTCAGTACATAGCTACTTGACCATGGGGTATGTTCAGTAGATGTCTGTATATACCAGTAGCTACTTGACCATATGGTATTTTCAGTTAAAGTCTTTTCATAAACAGAAGAGTAGGAAAAATGTCATTCAAGGTGATTCATATTAAATTTAAAATTTACTTTTCGCAGGAAATGAGAGCGATTAAGGAGCACTACAAGAAAGGTATGTAAGCACCATTTCTACTTTTTCTTTTGAGAAGATACTTTTGTTCAGATATTGAATATCATACCAAACTGCTCTCCATTTTGATTTGTAAAGGAACCATTTAACATTATTAGACCTTTATGTTTTTTAACAGCTATAATAACTTTGTATAAATAGTTACAAATGAAAAAATATAAGAATTTTTAAAAGAAATTTTATGTATTATGTGTTAATGGTGAAAAAATTTGATGAGTTGTTTTATTAAGTATGGTAGGCGAATTTGGCTTCTCATTGATGAATTCAGTGGGATGAATATGTAAATGCCTAAGTTCCTAATTTTTAACATATAAGAATTATTTTTCTTATCATTGACAGATTTTAATTTTCTTTATGTAAAATATTTAGTTCTTGCAATGTTCACAAATTTTGGTTCTTGTTATTTGTAACAAATATCAATCAAGTATTACTTCAAGGTTATAAGTAAGGATATGACCATAATAGTATTCAATAAGTTGATAATAAACTATTCACATGTTTCCCAAATCTTTCAAATTTTTTTTTAAGAAAGCTTTTTGAAATAAGAAGACCAAACCTACTAAAAGGCATAATAGTGCAGCTGAGGGGGAATTTGCTTACAAAAATGCTTGGACACTTATATATATCAACTGATTAAATACTATTTGAAAGGCAATTCTAGGGTAATATCAAGTATGTAGATGTTCTTTTTATGAAATACGAGCTCTCTGAAATCTTTGTACAAAGCGTAACGAATCTATCGTCTCCATATTAAAATCGCGCTCGGTAGTGATCGGTAGATCCCGAATGAATAATAAACATTGTTCCGCTGACTGAATTGCATAATTATATGCAAAATTCTGTACACTGATGCTGATGACGTAAAACACAACCAAGCTACCAGAAGCCATAAAATGGCAACAATGGTGAGTACAATCTTCTTTAGATCTCATTCTTTTCTCCTTATCATTTCCTTTCTACTTTTAGTTTTAAGAGGAAACATTGAAATTTATTTTCTTATGGTTATATTTAAATAGTTTTTGTGGTACGAGAATGATTTAAATCGACATGCCTTGTACAGTATTGCAAAAGTACTCAATTTAGCACTCCCGCACATACCCCCCCCCCATTTTAGAAATGAAAAGCATCTTGCAAATTTTAAAATGCTAACAACTTACTAATTTTATTATTCAATTTATAAATTCTAACCAGATTCTCACTAGTGGACCCTAACATTCATCTTTCTGGCATTTCAAACAAAGCAGAAACGAATTCGTGGTATGCTTCTCCAAGTTCTACCTTATAAATAAGTTTTATTCAAACTTGCGACTGGAGTATGGAATCCGGGACAGATCATAAAAAAATACACATGCACAAACGTACAGTCACATTGTCACTTAAAGTTTGACCACTGTTTTCATTGTTTCCCTTTACCTTCATTAGCGTTTCAGAGACCCTTAACTTTTTAATTTGATCCCAAAGTTCTTTTTTATAACCCAGTTTTGACACCAACTAGATTTTTGGCTCTAAGACTTGTACCCCTAGGGGATAGACTGGTTTTATCCTTGCACATGTTTATAGGGTATTATGCACCCTGAGTAAATATACACAGAGATTTACCTTTGGTGCCCATCTAGGACTTTTGGAAGAAAAGAAGAAAAAAAAACGACTTGATTCAGCACAAAAACATCCATCAAATCACAAACTTTCATGTATTAATTTCTGATTCTCAAAAAGCACTAGATTTCTATAAGTTTGATAAGTATGAATATATTACTTGTATAATAATGAAATAATTTTACATATCAAAATTCATTAGAGACAATTATAACTGGATTAAGGTAGTAATTATAATATGTAATACAATGATAAACTCAAATGTAGAAATTTTTTTATTACCTAGACAGAAATCACCTCACTTTCAATTTCAATAACGGAGCGACCTTTAAGAGGGAGAGGAAGGATGAGGCATGGAGCAAGAGCCAGACTGGGAAGAGGAAGAAGACATGCAGTGCAGCCTGAAAACAGAGCTGACTAAGCTCTACACATAGTTCAGACAAGGCAGACATGAATGAGGGTAATTGTTTATTTATACCTTGCAAAACAAGTATTGATCCACACTGAAAAGTGTTTGGTACTTGGCAAAGACTCTAATATATACAAGTGAGAAGTGTTTTGTACATCTTAGAAAATACATACTTCTATTGAAGGATTATTTCACCAAACAATGTATGTTTAAACTGCTTTACATTTTGTTGCTACTCACCACCCCACCCTAATATCATTTGATACGGAAAACCAATACTATTGAATATACAGAGACTGCCTTATAAAATACATGTCATCTATTTTTGATAGTCACTATACTTACAGATATAAGGCTATTTGTTTAGGAGTTAAGTAACCATAGGTAGCAAAATATTTAGAGTGAAGTAAATAAATGCTTGTGGTACAGATTTAAACTCCTGTGATAATCAAAATATAAATGAGCTAAAATCATTTCATATATAGGTAGAAGTGATCTATACTAGTCACATACACAGCAAATATTTGATACTGTCAAGGTCAACCTGCCCCTTTTCCAATTTAAGTAATAAATTTATAATTTTTATTTTCAAAAAATTCAAATTACATGTAATGACAAAAAGTCTATGAGATTTTCAGTGATTGGACCTGACTACGTTGCAGTTTTCAAAAAAAAAATTAGACCTGTGAAAATTCATATATCTATTTAAGTCTTGTAAAATAATGACTACACTTTAATTCTTCTGTTTTCAGTATGAGGTATGCCAAAATATATCAAGATAATATTATGTATGCACTATCATTATAAACATACAAACTTTAGAATGACATGAAGGCTTGCAAGAAACAGAATTTTTGTTTCATCTTTTATATAATCTTTTGGGTACAAATTTTAATTACCCTGTCTGATTTGCATTCAGGTTTTGGTGAATACTGTAAATGATTTCTAAAATAACACATTTTGATGTACTGGGGTTGGAAACTTTAAATTCTTTCAATAACTTTTATGTATTTCTTGAGCATGTTATTGTATGTGCAAATTATATATCACAAAAGTGTGAATAACTTGACAGGTATGTGGGCTACAATACAGAAAACCTCTTTCACTACACATGATATGTGTAACAACTGACTACGAAAATGTGACTTGCACTTTGTACTGATAAAATCAAATACTGCATCCATATATACATATAATTAAAACTTTGGTAGTTACTTTTACAATACAACATTTGCAGTCATTTCCATTTCCAAGGAGGACTTGCAAAGATTGATACCTTATGTAAATACATGATTGTTGTAAATGTTGAAATTTCCATTGGTATCATGATTTTATTTTTCAAGGTTGTTGTAACACATACATATGAAGATTCAGTATGCTTAATCTTTGCAATCGATTCCAGGAGATGATAACAAATGTGGAGCCAGACCGGCTGGTAGAACGTTTCATACAAATGTTGCAGTTCCACCCAAGCCTGGTCTTTAATGTTTTGGAGCCAGGATCAAGGCAGTGTGGTGGTTATCACCCATCTCCTGACACAGGATTGCCAGATTGGTGTGTGTGTTTGTGGAAAATGCAGGTTGATGCCCACAGACCTGGAAAAGATGTGCTGTGAGAGACAGCACTGTATATCTCTTTTGCCGGTAACGAATATATAAACTTTTATTTATAATGCGCATTGTTGCTTAATGCATTATTCTTGATACAGTGGGACCCCGCTATAACCCGCCCCGCTATAACCCGAATTCGGATATAAACCAGTCGTGGCAGGGCTCCCGAAATTTCGGGTAATTTATTACAGGTATTTTTCTCAAAGACCAAAAAAAAAAAAAATTTTAAGTATGAAAAAAAAAAGTCAAGAGTTTAATTATCATTCTCATATTCGTCTAAACAGTGCGAAAAAGAACGTGTAGAAAATGTATTATCAAAATTTCTTCTAGTTTTGTGCCAAAATAAACGTCGGAAATACGAACCAATTGCTGGGCCTACTGAGAACTTTGATCTTTGTTTATTGTTGAAAAATTACAGCTCATAAGTATCAATACTACTTTGTGTTTGTCTTGAATGCATTCTGAATACAATCGTTGCTCTAATAATCTCCGATATATGTTCTCTTAATTTCATACACAATTGATAAAAGATTCTCACCAGAATGTATAAATCAATCAATTTAAGTACATTGTTTATCATCAAAGTGAACTGCCGAGCTAAACAGTGACATAATTCTGTTGTTAAAATACAGCCAGTTCTGCCTGCTGTATTAGAGTACATCAAAAGAACATGACGCAATAGCTGGGTGGCAAGTTCAAAGGACTTAGACTAGCAGCTTGGGTGGGAAAATGTGCTGAAATTTACAATGACTGAATTCAGAGACAGAAAGATCCTGAGATGTACATGTAGTTATTATAAGAATACACTTTAGCTTCCATTATTTAATCTACAGACATGTACTATTTCATCATTCATTACGTACACCCGTTACGTATTTTTTTTAATTTTCTTTTCATTGAATTCAGTCACATAATGATCTGTGACAAAATTATTGAATTTTTACATCCTTGTGTGGATATTTTCGATGGAAATATTTGTATTATGGATTCAGTGTATGTTACAAGATTCGCTGGTGAGTACACGGTGTTGATACTCTTTTCATGCAATAGATTATACATGTATATATAAATTAGACACGTGTATGTACTAATGCATGATTCTCTGAATAAAGTAATATATTAAATCTGCAATTTCTGTTACCACAGCAAATGTTTTTCTCATTTAATATATATTGATCAAAAATGGCAATTGTGCCATGCATTTTCGCACCCGTCTTTATGTACCCCACCCCCACCCCCCACAATTAAATCCAAAAATGTGTTGGTATTGTACATGGTTGCTTATAACACGGTTCGCTTCATATCCCGGTCGGATTCTATGGCTCCCAACTACCGTGTTATAGCGGGGTCCCACTGTATGCTTAAGACTTTATTTAATGAAGAATGTTTCATGATTTTTAGTGAGACTTCTTACAAAAATGAGACATGCTTGGATTATTTCTTTGCAATCACTGTGAATGAATTTTAAAATTGTAAGCCATCCAAAACAAAAACAGAGATGCACACATAAGCAAATGATAAGGAGTTGTTGATTTTTTTACAATTGATACTCATCAAGTAGATTCTGCTCATTACCTGGTTTCAATGTGGGTACCTCACTATGCTAAACAAATCTAAGCTGATGATGATAGAAAGATAAGATTCTATTGTCATCTGCAATCAGCCATTCCTATTTGATCCCAATGCATGTGTCTCTGACTTCTAGAAATGTTCCCCAAACACTTAATATCAGTTCTGGTTGCGATGGAACACTCAGTGCTCATGTCAGAATAAAAGCTTTGCAGTTTTTTTATCCATATTTATTTTACATTGAAATTTTCTGATAAAAGAATAATAAATTTTGAATAAGTGCATGTTCCTAATTTTTTTTTTATAAATATAATTTTTCAGGATTTTCAAGTTCTAATCCTTGATGAGGCTGTACATGCGTTGGCCAGAAAGTACTGATGGGATGTTCTTGTACTTGATGATGAAGTTGACTTGATGAGTGCGAACAGGCATGCTGCCAATAGGCAGTTCATACTATGGCAGCATGGAAGACTAGGTTCTGGACAGAGATGTGTCATTCCCTCTTGCTGTGTTGATATATATTGTCCAAAACAAAAGCATCTGGATATTTGTCACGTATCCACCAGATGGCGGATATGTGACAAATATCCAGATGCTTTTGGACAATACACTGGTTTGATCCCCTCCCGGCTTGCCTGAGCTGTTTTTAAACACTACTTATGGAAACAAATTTATATATAAATGAATACATAATCATTCAACTTCATTCTTTGTTTTGTTGTAACTGCACATAATATCCCATCAAACAATAATGCTTCCATTCAGATACTTTTAAACACCAGTCTATTCTGGGTAAGGTCATATATTATCAATTAAAAATTTTCAGTACATGCAGATACGTTATACATTGTTTTCAACTACTGACACTTACATTACTGTAGTCTTAGCAGACACATCCATATATCAAGCACATTTCATATATTACATAGCTAAAATCGAGAGATCTTCTTCACCAAAACTTGAGATGATGGTGGTTCTTGAGGTGCCAGGTTTCTGCTAATTCTCCTGGGATCATCTTCATTATGTTCTCTTCTCCTCATACCCTGCGTGTCCTCAAGTTGACAGACAAGGGCTTTCTGAATAAGCTCCCTGATGTGGGGATATGTTTTCTTTTCTTTGCAAGGGTAGATGGACCATCTACCACTTTTTGTTGTTGTAACAACATTGATACCTGTTTTAAAGAAAATTTTATTTTCTTAACTTGTGTGACAAGCATCCCCATATGTTAAACTATATTGAATTTTTACCCAATATTTGAGCCTCATTTCCTAAGGAGGGGTTGTTATTGTTCTTATTTGTTCTATCTCCAAAGTACTACTTGAGACAGCATTATTCAACATTAGCACCCCCTCAATAATCCCACCCCTCATACCCCCCACTTTGTGAACCACCGCTCGATAAAACATATTTGGAAAATAAATTTAAAAGTTAAATTTCACTGGTGAAATATGAATCTACATTTCTCTCTCAAACACACACAAAAACATACAAATTATGATGACTGTGAACAACTTTTTCTGTCCAAAATTTTAGATGGAAAAACAATTAGCCTCTGAAATAAAAATGTATGGTCTGTGATGTCCAGCTTAAGTAATATTCAGCTAATGACTTGCTCACTTTCTAACATATTTGATGAGGGCCAGGTATTGTTTCTTTTTTTTTTTTTGCTTTCAGTTTCTTGTCAAGGGTTTTCTTTTGGTATTTTTATAGCACTTTCAACACTTTATTGGCTCAATGCTTCTGAGAAAATCCAAGCTTAGTTCTGTCCAAGGAGACACCAGGGCAGTTGATACAGTCTTACCCGGGGTGGGGTGGTATTAAACCTGCAGCCTTTTAATATGTATAAAATTTAATGTCATTTTTTTAAGGACTTCATTATTAACCTAAAAAAACCAATTACAACTATGCACCATATTCTAAGTATAAAAAATGTCAATACAATAATTCTAGGTATAATAAACACCTATTCATAATGAGTTATTTAATTATGTTCACTGCAACAGATTACTGAATTTTAAGAAGCTATTAAAAACGTATATTAACTATATTTGCCCATTGTCTTCAAAATTAATATCAGTTCCCATCATTTGTACACCAGATACATGTGGCTCATTTGAACATAGAGGAAATTTACTTCTTATACAAACAATTAAAATCAGTTATTGAGATATGGCATCTTATAATTATCTCAATCTTTTGTTTTAAATTAAATGTCATATGTGCATTCAGCATGAGCTAAGTGGATAGATGCAAAGAGGGTGTTAGCAAGAACTGCATGTGAGACATACCTAGATATAAATGGGAAACAGCATAAAGAAAGCATATGTGATATGTAATCACAATTTCAAACTATACAATCACTGGTTCTCAAAGTATTCATTTACCTGTAGTGAGGGAAGTGGATGGTGGAGGAAAAACAGCTGGGTAAGCCAGCACAGTATACTGGAAGTTTTTTGCCTAACCAAAACAATTACAGGAAACATAGCCTTTTTCCATGCATCAGGTAGCAGTTGAACTTGAGGCATCCTATCCCACTTCTGAGAAAGTAAAATCCATGGTATTTTTTAATTCTAGCTCAAACTAATAAAAGTATGAAGTGGGGACTCAACCTGCTGCAAAAGTTTAAAAAATGTCCTATCAGCAGTGTTTTTGTTACATTATTGTTTACAGTAACATGACAACTATAGCAACCACTTCTCCCAAAAAGACAATTCTGCAAGAAATTTTAAATTTTTACCTTCCGTACTCAATAGCTGTTATTGAAGGTGTCTTCATTCTCTCTGTATGTCGTAAAAGCACTTGGCCAGGTTTTGATGTGAAGCATGAAGATGTACTGCCCAGTGATTATGCATGCTTTGGATAATCCATTGTTACATTCTTTGTAACTTCATAACTAAAAATATGTAATAAATATTCATTTGTATTATAATTATATTTTAAATCTGTTTCTTTGTGTTAAACATTTAGAACTGAAATACTTAATTTTAGCAAGGATACATAATAACAGATCTAAAAAAAATTGACACAAATAAAACTTACTTGATTGCAGCTCAGAACTATAACTGATACAGTAACAACCTGCCAGCCATATATTCTGGTCGCATTATAATATCCTTTTCTATCATGACTAGAGATCCTTTTGTAATTGTAGTCAATACAATGCTTTAAAATAAATTTACTAGTAATACTGGATCAGTTCAACATTAAAATGTATTATTTGTTCAAATGTTTACATGAAAAGGTTGTTAAACTTATATGCAAGTAATGTGCATGTCACATTAGCCTAAGGTGCGTGTGTGTGAGGGAGAGAGATGATATAAATACTGATAATGCTTGTAAAATGTATCTAAGTTCCCTTGCCAAATTTAAAAAACCTGTCTCATGAAGATAACTGACATGTGTACAAAATGACCTTATGAGCACGCTGTTATAAAAAATATATTCCATCCCAACATACAATGCACACAATGCAGTCACGGAGTGAAATATTGTCTTTTATTGATCAGCTGATCACATCTATTTTGGGAATATTACAAAGTAAATCAACCCCTTGTGCAAACATTGTATTAATAAAACAGTGTGCTTTGAAACTTACAGTAGGAACAAGATATTGAAAAATGGAGAACACTTATACACAGACATCACAGGCACTTGATTCTGGGGAAACTAATGTGCATCAGCATATAAAACAGACATTGGCCTACCTGTACAACAACAATCTTGCCATTTCAGTGTCTGATGCCAGTCCTAACTCTTCCATCAATGCTCATCATTGAACAAACTGGTCCCCATGACGAATCCTTGATAAGTCCCGTTCTGTCTCTCTGACAGTTTTTTGATGTTTCTTCTCGGAAAGTGACAAGCGCGGGCGACCTTTGTTTTTTACTCTCTCATGTGTCCGCCATTTTTGTTTATAGTAGATATTTAAATTTAGATAAATTACAATCACGTGACTCATAACTCGCCCACTGGATGAAGATGATGTATGGTCACGTGCGGCTTTCGTAACATTGCATGAACTATAAGTTGCAATAAAAGCGGGCCCCCCCAAAAATTCATTTTCTCTCATTTATTTTTCAATTACCTAATTGAATCTTTACAAACACTAGGTTTATGTGAATTATTTCAGCTTATAAGTCAACATATTCATTAGTTACATGATCTGTGACATTCACAAAATTACAGACACTCTGCGCTATTGTGCCTTTAAAACATATGTGGAATATTTTGATCTACAATATCATATAAACTGTACAAATAAAATACTAGTGTCTGTCATGTACAAGATGGGCCCCAAATATTAACATAGGATAAAGGATACAGTAACAAAAAAATACTGTTATAGTTATGCTTGTAATATACAAGATGGGTCTCCAGGCTGTCCAAATAGTAAATGATAAATACTGTACAGGTAAAATAGTATTATACATGTAATCTACAATAATCTATAATAATAATGATAATAATAATGAGGACTTTGTATGGTGCCTAATCTTTAGAAGCTCTAAGTGCTTTTTTACAACAACTATAAATTTAAAGCAAAAAATGCTGAAAATATTTAAGGTAGGAAACATTATTAGGTCATTAAGCTTGTTCTTGCATTCGAAAAAGGTGAGTTTTAAGAGCACTCATGAAAGGCATCACTGTGTTATTGTGTCTAATTTCACTGGGCACAGGAGGGTGAGGACTGTAATCTTTCTACTATCCAAAACAGAGAGAATGCCATTAAATACTTTCAGAAGAGTAGTTTCAGCACTGTGGCAAAGGTGATATGCAGACTGTACATTGTTGAAAAGACTGTTTGAATTCAAATGAGATACAAGTTGGGTTAGAACAACTTTTTTGAAGATTTTTGATATGAATGGAAGATTAGAAACTGGGCGGTAGTTCTTTAAATTGTTATGGTCAAGTTTTGGTTTCTTCAGCAGAGGCTGTACGATGGCAGTTTTGAAAAATGATGGGAACTCCCCCGATAAGAGAGAGAAATTAATAGCATCAGTTAGTGAAGACAATATTGAGTCTAAGCACTCAAGCAGCAGTGATGTTGGAATTGGATCAAATTCACAAGACTTTGGTGCACTCTTCATCATGATTGTCTGTACTAAATCAACAGAGACATGTTCAAATGCTCCTAATGGATGTCACTGAAATTCTGTGTCAGAACTGTATGGTGATGAGTCAGCTGAAATAGTGCTGTTGTGGCATGCACCTAATCCATAATACCTGTAATTCCATTGCAAATATTGCAAACATATTTAAACTATTCACTATTTTTGTCACAGATGATTATGTGTCTCAATTCAATGGGAAAATTAACAGAAAATTGAGTTAAGAAAAATGAAGTATGTGTACATTTCATTATGTTCCAGGGTTAATGAACTGAGTCTATATTAATTTCATACTCATGGATCAATAATAGATAACATTTCTGATAATGTTTATTTAGGCATAACAATTCAAGAACCTAGTGAAATTGATACATTTCAGATGCCAAGCATTTTACACACTATTTCTCATACATTATCATATTATATATCATGTTATATTATAATTCATACACAATCTCTTCTCCAAAATTGTAATAAACTTTTTATTGTGCAAAGTGCAGAGAACAACTTGTGTTTGTGAACTTGCTTTTCCATAACAGTACTGTAAAATATTTTTTATTAAAAAAAATAAAAAAATTAATATTGAGTTCATAAGAAAACCCCATACACATGTAAGAACCCAAGAACTAAGTGCAGTAGGCCTGCAATGGTCAAAAGCCACTTTCATAATTCTTTTTAAGCTGAATGCATGTACAATTTGTATGCCCTCTCAATTTCCAGCTAGTAAAGCAGACATTATTTACTGGTCAACTAATTGCATGTAATAACACCACCAAACCCAGAAAATATGTTGGTGGCTGTTGTTTTTGGATGTTTATTAAATTGTGAGAAACTTTTATCAACCACCACATTGTCTACTGCATGGTTGTATATGCAGTTAAAGAAGAAACACATGTCAGCTATTATTTGAGCAACAATTGTATACATAATTAATTGAAGAAAATCGCAAAGATCACATTATGTTTATTTTTGGATAACACTTCAAGAACCTGATGAAATTGTTAAATTTCAGAAGCTAAGCCCTCCATATTATATTAAAATTCATATGTGAACTCATCCCCAAAATAATAATAAACATTTTACACAATATTTCTTATTCTTAACTTAAAATATTTTCACAGGATGAGAAAAATACATGTAAATATATTTAAAATTTCAGGAACCACACTATTATTTCACATACTTTGAACAAAACATATTTTTTAATGTGTTAATGAATATATGAAGTTTTGGGAGCCACGCCTGATGTCACATAACATATTTCAGTTGATGAATTGAACACTGTTATAAATGTTATTGTGTATGTAATCTAATTAAACTACCATAATTTAACCTACTCAGTGTTAACTGTTAGCAATGCAACCAAGTAAAATGAGTACTTCTTAAAATAAAGTGGTTTGTTTCACAGACATGGACAGTTGTGGGCACAACAAATTTCAGATAATTCCTGAATTTGCATGCAGAGATATACTCAAGGATCATAAGGAGTTTCATTCTTACTTACACTGCAATCTTGGAATCAATATTGTACTAATTAGACAATTCAAAACTTGAGTTTTGATGTAGATACATGTCATACGAAATATTGTGTTTTTTTTATAAAATGGAATCTTGTTTGGTAGTGTATCAAAAATTAGTCTGGTTTCATGCTTGGTAGACTTGTTTCTTCACAAAATGCTTTCACCACCACTTTGGGAACCAGACTAATCAACAAAACTAAATGTTGTGACATTTATGACATAATACATGAATGTTTTCACATACCATATTGATTGATGAAGCCATTTGAAATCAGGTTATACATCTTTCAGATGTTGGACATTTTATAAATGTATTATTTACACAAAATCAAACATCGTCACAAAAAGTGCTGTATTAACATCTATTCTTGGCACAATTACAAAACAAGGATTTAATTATTAAAGAACCGAGCTCCTCCCAACCTCTGGCTTCTCTGGATGTCTATTGAACTTTTTTGAGGTTCCTCAGTAACTTGCACCTTCAGTTATAGTTTTGCCAATGTTTTTGGACTCCAATATCTGCAAGTTATCGAGGGAGATGTGTATAAGAAGAGTGAGTCAACAGTAGGGTATATGAAGATGTCATTTTAGTGAAAAATCAAGGTTTACTGAAGCTGATTAATGGTACTTAAAAATATTGCCTAGTGATTTTGGAGACATTATCTTTCATTAAAAATTACAATTCTTTCATTCATGTTCATTAATTTCCTGAAAATGCCACATAACCTATGCTGAATATTTTATATTCTGTATCAGATTGGTTTTGCCAAGCAAAAATAGTATGGTCAGTGATGAACTGAATGGTAAAGTTGATCTCCTCACTTAAATGGTGAAAAATAAAGGAAAACCTGCACATAAGGAAATTCTTAATATTATGAAATCTTGAAGTACAAGAACTTTTTCTGACTTATAGCCCACAAGTTGGACATGGAGAAGGATGTTGTTGCTGATACTAGTAGTCCATTTGCTCACCTTGTGGTACAGCTGATGCAGGGTAACCGGGAAACCAGATCAGATGTCAATGCAGAGGAGGCTGAGGAAGATGCAAAAAAACTATACAAGGTCAGAATTAGAAAAACATAGGGACAATAACAAAAATTTCTTCACAAATACATAAGCAAACTTGGAATCCATCCCAGATATCTCTTAGCAGGCAGATTTAGATTAGATTCACAACATCATCTTTTAGGTTAGCTTGGACTGGACCCTAAACATTATGCTTGAAATTGACCCCCATAATCTTTTCTGGTCAAAGCTCAGATTGTTCTCATAAATTTGAACACTTGCTGGAACTGCAGCTGAAAATTTTTGTTTTTTATTGGGACTAGCACAAATATATGAGTGCAAAGAACCAATCATTTCTATCAAAAACCTCAAATAATATGCTGAAATATAATTAAATACACAACGATATTTTGGAAAGACAACGGCTAAATGGAAGAATTACTCATTTTTTACCCACATGAAATATTTTTTGTTAATAGTAATAGTCTTGTTCTTTTCAAATTTGTGGAAAATTTCTTTGCTTCTTGTTATGTGCAGGATGGGAAACCATTAGATCCAGATGACAACACACTAAAGGATTTATTGGCCAAGAAAAATCATGCCCAGGTCAAGGCAATATTTGAAGAATACAAGAAGGTAAGATATTTCAAAAATAAAGATTTTACCATATAATAAAATCTATTCCTTTTTTGGTTTCACACAGCAAAAGTAGAAATTAAAAATATGTGGCTATTATTGCAAATGGTGTAAAACCAGGATTAAAATTAACTGTTGACAGTTTTGATAGAAAATAAAAAATAAGTCTACATACAAAAATTATATAGGGTTTAATGGTATGTCAGCACAATACTGGCTTCATTGTGTCAATTTAAAATTTATTTCTCAATGTACAGATTCTGATAGAAAAATTTCAAAAATACTTTACCAACATGAATCCATTGAAATAAAAACAGATTTTAAACAGTATCAATGGTAAATGTGATACAGTTCTTCAAAACATACAATAATAATAATAATAATGATAATAATAATAATAATAATAATAATAATAATAATAATAGAAAAAAAAGATGGAATGTAATGAGGGTAAGTCAGTAGAAAAAAAATTGATCCCCCCCCCTCTCTCTCTCTCTCTCTCTCTCTCTCTCTCTCTCTCTCTCTATATATATATATAGATCAGTAGACTCAAGGTCTTGAACCATATAATAGAAAGTTGTGAAACCAACAAAATTAGTAAAATTGACAATCGACATAGGATTTATTTCTCTAGCTCCGCAGTGAAATTTTAAATGACAAATACAGTGTTGTGAATTAAATCCTGAATAGTCTAAATGTTCTATTACAAATACAAAAAGTATAAAATATTCCAAATGAAGTCCAATAGTTTTGAGTGCACTGATGTACCAGTAATATTCTTGAATATCCTGATGTACCACAATGGTATAACCCAGAAAGTCTTTGAATGAGTTCTCATTAACCCCGACATGGTGTTTTCTTCCAAAAGGTCAATGAGGACAATGCAATTCCTGCAAATAATTTCAATAAACAATTGTGTACAAAGAACCCATTATATACATTCCCACTTAACCTAAGTTGCAATAGAATATGTATTCTGTAAAACTAATAATTTTATTAAAAAAATTCCATTAATCTTGGAACTCAGATTCTAGTAAATATCTTGTTTGCTATCCAGCAACCATGACAAAAGTATGGTAGTCAAGACTCCATTCACAACCCTCAATCACAATTATGATAAAAGTCAGGTACACAGAACCACAACCCTCAATAACACAAACATATGCACACAATATGAATTAAATAATACATAACAAAGGTATTTCTTGTCCATAGAGGAAGATCCTTTATGAAAATAACAAACAAGGGTGTCCAAGTCTTGATCCATGTTGCACACTATAGTTTAATCAGATACATGTAAAGGTAAGGTCACTTTTTAAAATTTGTAATCCAAGTATGATGCAAACTGATAGTGAGCTGTGTCACTACATTGGAAGATTTTTAATTTTGTACATGTTTATGATCAGCAGATCAAATGCTAAGCAACCATAACACTCCCACCTAAATTTCTTTAAGCCCACAGACATGTGTTAGCCAATGGTAAAAATGCAGTTTAACAGGAATGAATTTTGCCTGAAACCAGATGTTTATCATGAATAAAATTTGTGGTTATTTTCTTATTTATTTTTTTCAGCTATGTTCACCAGATAACGTAGTATCGTCATCATATTTATTAGTTAATGATCCAATTGTATGAGGAAGATTGTGTGCGATTTGTTACATGTATCTGATATAATATATATTTCTTTTGATAGAAGTGTTTATTTGTCAGTTTTAAATAAAAAAAGTTTCATTACATGCTATTGTAATGTAAATGTATTCACTAGAGACAATGTTTTTTCAGAAAATCAGTTGACCTGAATTATTCTTTGGTAAACAAGTAACATTGACCTTGATCCTGACCTTGTTAAAGGGTTAATGGCATCAACTAAAAAGGTTTTATTTTTATTTTCAAGTATTACAGTAACATCTTGATGTTTATTGAGCACATTTTGTACTGTATCATATAAGTAACAGTTAAACTAAAAGATATGTCACTCAAAATTGAAAATGGCTTCTTGTCCTCATTGGATAATAATATAATTACTTTAAAATGAAAAGGTTTCCTGTTTCCATTGGAGGATAATTAAATACTCAATATTGAAAAGGTGTCCTTGTTTTGATTCGAAGATAACTGTTGTGATTTTTAATTTCTGGTTTGCTGCAACAGCATAGTCCATCAAAATTAGTACCCCATGAAAAAAAGTGAATTCACAGTACATTTTTTAATGTGTTGAACAATAGCTCTTAATGAATGAACTTAGATAGTAAGGGAAACCCATTAAGAATGTCATCCTATACTTTCTAACATACCATTTATTTGATTTCAAGTCAAGTCCAACTGCAAACAAAATAGACTCTGATGAGCTGTTTCTTGTATAATGCAGCAGCTGATCAGGGTCTGTATTTTTGCCCTGCTGATTTGTTGACATCAGTTAGTCTCAAGAGACAATGGAAGTGCACGCATGAGAGGTGTCTCAATTGGCTATGTAGCCCAAACATGGGAGCAGCAGTCATTGCTGCACTTGAAAGTTGAGTCTGGTGTGTGCTGGAGCTGCTACTTCCTCCTCCAATATCACTTTTTATCTTCTAGCAAGCGTAGATTGTCCTCATCTACTTTCAAACCAGTGATCAGAGCATGTCGCCAGCTGGGCCTGTTGAGAGCAAGCTCACTGCATGCTTTTGCAAAGTGGTCTATCAGGTGCTGTAGCTTATCTCAGATGGCACAACCACCAATTGGCTAGGGCAGCAGCTTCTGTGAATAGCATGTCTCTGATGGTTGCTTCATGCCTTTTGCTCTTTGCCTTTAGTTGTGCCAGGTTGAACAGTTTGCCCTCTCATCATGTGTGCATGTAGATCCCTTGTGGTCGTATGAAAGGCATGCTTGGCAGGACAGCAGAGAAGATGCAGAAGAGTGTTGGAGCTAGGATGAAACACAGTTTTGGATGTTGAAAGGGTTGAATGTTGAGCCATCGTACTGCACTGTGCCTTTCATGTCATCGTGAAAGGATGGGATCATGCTTAGCAGCATTGGAGGGCATCAAACTTTGCCAGGATTATGAAGAGTCCATCTCTGCTGACCAGAGTGAATGACTTGGTGAGGTCTATAAATGCCAGGAAGAGGGGTTTTTGTTCTCTGCATTTTTCGCCTGACTGAGAAAATCATGTCAGTTGTGGATATCTCTGTGCAGAACTTGCACTGCGACTCTGAATATGCTCTGGAAGCAAAACTATCTGCAGTCTGTTCAGGATGATGCATGTGAAGACTTTACCCACAATATTGAGAAGGGATATGCCCCTATAGTTGTTGCAGTCACTTTTGTCATCTTTATTCTTGTACAGGGTTACAATGTTGGAATCTCTATTGTACTGAGACACTGCACCCTCACCCTAGCACTGGCAGAGGAGGTCATATAGGTGGATGAGCAGCATGCTGTAGCCCTGTTTAATAATTTCTGCTGGGATGCCATCCTTTTCTGGGGCTTTACTTAAGGACAGTTTCTTTAAGGCCTTCTTTAGTTCTGCTACAAAAGGTTTCTTGTCCAGTTCGGCCATGAGCTGGAGGTTTTCAGTGGCATTGAGGGCATCATTGGTCACATGGTTCTCTCTGGAGTACAGTTCAGAGTAGACTTTGTCATGGATGGTATTGCCTGTGGCAGACTTCACAGATGCTATTTCATTTTTCATGGGACCCATTATCTTTATATGCATTCATACATGCCTCCAATGTTTCTGATATCTGCTGCTGACTGGATGCTCCAATAGAGCTGAAGCCATTATTTATTGGTGCACTGCTGTGCAAGCCTCTGCATTTTGCTTCTGGTAGACCTGTTTTCAGTGTCACAGTCAGCACTGTGGAAGGTACAGGTAAGAAGCACACCCTTCTTGGCAGACCATCTCATAATGATCAAGTCCAGTTGGTGCCAGTGTTTGAACTGGGGCTGCCTCCAAGACACTTTATGCTTTTGGTTTGTCTGAAAGAATGAATTGGTGATGCTGAGGTCATGGTATGAGCATGTCTCTAAGAGTCACTGCCCATTCCCATTCATCTTCCAATGCCAAACTTGCCAAGACAGGAAGGTCATGAGTCATGGTCAGCAGCCACTCTAGTGTTAAAGTTGCCCAGTAATATCAAGTTATCTTCCTTGAGAATTTTGTTGATGAGCAATTTTAATTCATCATATAACTCACATCCTTGCTATCTGCAGTGACACATAGTGTGGGAGCATAAATGCTGATCAGGTTGACAGGCCCAGTTGTGGTGTGGAGGCAGAGGAATAACAGTCTTCCATTTCCTTGTTGGCAGGGTTCTATCATTCCCAGCAGAGAGTTCTGTATGATGAATTCAACACCAAACTCTTTGGCTTCATCAGTGCTCTTTCCTTGCCAGAAGAACATGTTTTCTTTGCTGAGGGACCCTGAATCTGGCAGTATGATCTGGATATTCTAAGTGCCTAATTTGAAGACTGAAGGTTCCCTTATTGGTTTTTATTTTAAATTTCTTGGTGTAATAGTTGCAGTCTGCTTTGTCAGGTGCTCATGTACACACCCAGCAAGGCAGAAAAACTGTAGCAGGATAGCACCTTATTGGCTGGGTACTGCTCTGCTTGAGGTGGGTGGTAACTGTCATGTGAGACCTGTTGGTCTCTCCCACCATCGGAAGCAAACCCTGGCATCTGACATTGCGCCAATCAAGCAATGACTTATAACCAGTAAATTTATGCTTCCCATATTGTGTTGATGCTGTTAAGGAAAGCTGAAGTATCCTCTCTAGGGCACAAGCCTGGGCAGGGTGATATGGAGAATCAGTTGTTGCCCATGCAGCTGATTGCCCAAGCTGATGGATCCAAGGGAAAGGACTAGCCAATACATCATGGCAACAGCAATGTTATAGGAGTTGCCAAGATGACAATAAAAACAATATCAATTCACCTTATGGACTCCGTTTCCAGATTTTCTGTTAGAGTTTACTCCTTTAGCTTTTCCTATGAGAGGGTTTAGTTGAAAGGCAGTGAAGGTTTGAAATCAGAGTTTAACTTCTCCTAGATGGACGACCACCCAAGGTTAATGAGCCACATCTACCTGAAGCGTCTGGTTTTGAGGTGCCAGAAACTTGCCTATCATCCCTTCTCCAGTCCATTTAAACAGGTTCTGCAGGGCTTTGTTAAGCCACTCATGAAGCCCTGGCTCTATTATATGCAAGCCATTGGGTTTTTTTCAGGGGAAGTGGGTGCTTGTATCCCACATCCACTCTAGTGATAATAACCCTTGGAACCCACTGATTTTTCCTAACAAATTACATAGACTCAGATCTTCTAGTACATTTTGCAATGACCAATCTTGATCTATGCATTTTTTTTGTTGATCTTGACTTGGTATGTACAATACTCTTTTAAAACATTCTATTAGATGCTTATTGCTTTATTTCCACAGCATGAAAGTAAACAATGAATGAATTTGCTTCCTGTTGGAATTTCTATATTATGACAATTTCTTTTCTTTTCTTACTTTGTTACTCTCTTTTGATCTCATTTGAAAGTAAGTTCACACCACATCAAGCATCTTGTTTTTGTAACCTTATTTTTTTTAAGTTTATGTAGATTTGATCAACTATGGTATGCTTAGAGCCTAAACACAGATATACAATACCCTCTAGGCCACAGTCTAATTGACCCATATTTTCAGAGCCTCTTTTGTATTAAAAAATTTAGAACAGAACCTTTGTTTTACATGTATTATTATACTGCTACAGTAATGGCTGTTCAGTTTGTGTTGCAGTGATGTAACATATGTATGATGTAACATTAGAAAGAATGCAGACAAAACCTTTTTGTCACAAATAGCAATATGTTCGGGATGGTATATCTGTAGCATGGAGTTCACCCTGTTTTAAATGTTAACAAGTCATACAGAAGTAAATAAATTCAACTCTGTTCACAGAAGAATGTGGATATAAACCTGTCTCTAAACTGACAGAAGTTGATCAAACCACTGCATATTTATGCAGCAAATATGTGTGCATTTCCAAGTCAAAATGAAATTTGTTTGCATGTTCTTTAGTTTTTCTGTCCAAAATCAAACACTTGCAAATATCTCGTCACAGTCAATATGGGAATTTCCACATTGAGTAAACTTTATTGTACATGGAAATTGCAACAATCAAATGTTTATTTACAAAAGTAACTTTTAGGTTACATAAACAGGGATTATCAACCGTATAGGTAGTGCATGAAACAATGAAACACACATGGGACATTCTGTGTTGAAAAATAATTTTGTAAAATGTTCTGTTTAATTGAAGGATGCTTGTCCTTTGATTAATAGTTTGTAAGAAAAGTATTATCTATCTTTAAATTTCAATACTGGTTCAACTTTTGTTGGGACTAGGTATTTATTACACACAACAAAAAAAAATGCAGCAGTCATCTTTCAATAGACTTAAAGCAAGATAATTATCATCAAAGATATGTCACGATTCTTCAGTCACTGAATAATATCTGCCATCACTAGCCACATGGTTTTTGTTACCAGGCAACATCCTAAATGACATTTGCTAAGTTTCTATTACTGGACACTAGGCAGTGACCTGACTGGTCACTTTATACAGATCATGTTAGGCATCATGCACATATCACCAGGCCCCAGATGCCAATTATTTAGTATGGACTTTTTGGTATCTGGTCATTGATCTTTGAGCACAGAGCACCAGTCATCAAGCATGGACTTCTAGGACCCCCATTCTGTGGTTCACTGTCTTAACTGGTACCTCAGCTACAGGTATACTCTTATAAATAAGGACATGGTATAGAAGTGAACAACATAAGAAGTTTAGAATTATTATTCCTATAATTTGTTAGATTCAAAGATAATGGCAAAGGTTTGACTCAACATAGATAATTTTCCTTTGAATATATTTCATCTGGACCTCTCCAGTTCTTGTTTCTAGCAGCACAAACACTTCACAGAGACCTCTTATCCTTAGTATCCTCTTAGGATCCAAGATTGTTTACTCCATCTTTACAACCATGCCTTGTTTTCAGTCGCAGGTGGGTTGGGGGTGAGATAAGCTAGAACTAAAGGTCTGGAGTAGTACTGTAGGGCTAGTGGTGTCAGAAGAACTTCCTTTCATATCAGCAATCTGGATTGTTCAAAGGTGCATCAACCACAAATTTAAGGCATTGCTACATTATGGTTGCTATAGGTAAGATGTTGGTCATACCATACCTCATACTCAAAGTGGGCACTTTTGCCCCTTCTCCAAGTTTTGAAGTTGGGAATCTCCTCTACTGGACAGCTTCAGAAGAGATTACTCTTAGAGTCTGCCATATTCTGTAATGGATACATGTTACAGTGAACAGCTTGTTCAGTAATGGGTGAGCAGTCATCATGGTCTTCATGGACTAGTCTCTGCACCAATCAGTAACAGAGACACTTTTATCTGCCACAAGGCCAATGTTAGACTTGTTTGCAACAAAGCTGAATTGAATGCAAAACATTTTTATGTCTCTCCATTGCCAGAGCAGAGGCATGGCAGTGGAAACCTTTAGCATGAGGTGGGATTGACTTTATGCCTACAAACCTTCCTTTTTTTCAGATTTGTCCCTTAGGTTGTTCACACACAGAGTCAAATCTCGATTCATCTTGATAGCCTGATAGCTTATATGTGGACCCTGAGAACAACCAACTCATTGATCTGTAGCTCACTAGTTGTGATCTGAATGTACAGTGCAGTCGGTCTCTCTGTGTACAACACTCCTCAAACTTAAACCTTCAGGACTCAGGTTCATATAATATGATCTGCTGACTTATATCAGTTTACAAAATTTATCACTCGGGCAAGAATTCAGTAAACCTCCAGAATTTACAATATGAAGTGACAAATTTTCAGTATTTAGCATAATAAATGTGTTGGCAGTATTGATCTCACCCCCTCTGCAGTTGCCGATTTCCTTTTCATTATTCTCTCATTAGAGAAAATGATTGCTTAGCATCCAACCTTAACAGCTTTAGATCAGCCCTCTATAACACTCCTAAGTTTCCTGTGGGTTCCACTGCAGGGATCTTTAGGAACAGATCAGGTACTTTAGGCTCTTGAGACCATGCAGTCTCTAGCTCATGAATGATGAAGCAGAGCCTTTTCCTGTTTTTCTAGCATCCAGCAAGAAGGAGTAAAATTCTTGATTTGTATGTGGAAAAGGGATGTTTACTTTCAGTGGTCGATATGATTTGGTGTCTTAGTCTTTTTCTATTCAAATACCCAGTCTCAGTTGCATCTTTGATGGGGATAATCAAGATAGATAAATTTGCAAAGTTATAGCTCAACAGTTCTATCTAGCTTAATCAAGAGGAAAACTTAAAGGTCTTTCTTTCTCTTTAAAGTTTTTTTTTATTATGGCAGCCACCATCACAAGATTGATCATTGAACTTTCCAACGATCTTATTAGTCTCACACTGAGAGAGATTTTTCATGAAAATCAAAACCCTTGAGGTCAGAGCTTTAGCTGCAGATTATTTTTGACCTATTTTAATCATTCTGCTTCTGATGGTGCTACAAAAGCTGACTTTGGTAATTCTCACTCCACTATTTCATCAATTTACTTTAATTCAGTGTCACATCATGGTATTTGTGCTTTGGGTCACATTCTTTTAGGCTGACAAGTTGCCTAGCCATGCCCTTCAGTCTCAGTCCATGTCAACAAAGGAAGATATTCTTATTGCCAGAGGAGGTGCTGGGTTCAATCCCCAGCCGAGTCATACCAAAGACTTACAAAACTGGTATTAACAGCTGCCTTGCTTTGTGCTCAGCATTAAGAGGTTAGAGTTAGAATTGGTCAGCTTGGTGTCAGGATAATGTGACTGGGTGGGACATCATGCTGCATGTCTGTGGCATAATGCCTTAGTGCCAGACATCACTATAAACTTCCACACTGCAGACATCATAGCGGTATGACTGAAAAATTGTTAGAGTTACATTAAAAATCCAAATCACACACACACATTTATTGCCAGAATGAAATTAGGTACGAGACTGTGATATATTCCAGATCTCTAGTTACTAATTGGACAAGGGGGTTCTGTATTTGGACTGAATTCTTTCTTGCTTTCTCTTCCATGTTTTTCTGTTAGTTACTCTCTTCACACCCCATCTCTCTCTCTCTCTCTCTCTCTCTCTCTCTCTCTCTCTCTCTCTCTCTCTATATATATATATATATATATATATATATAATATATAATGAGAATAATAATAATGATAATAATCATGAGGACTTTGTATAATGCCTAATCTTTAGAAGCTCTAAGTGCTTTACAACATCTATAATGATATGATTAATGAAAAACAAAAACCATGACAATGGAAACGTAAAAAATGCTAAAAATATTTAAGGTAGGAAACAGTATTAGGTCTTTAAGTTTGTTCTTGCATTCGAAAAAGGTGAGTTTTAAGAGCACTCTTGAAAGCGATCACTATGTCTTTGTGTCTAATTGATGTCTAATCAATGGGCAATTCATTCCACATTGCTGGGCCCTGGTATGCAAAAGAACATTTTCCATACGACTTCGTTTTCATAGTGGGAATAATGAGTTTACGATTGTCAGAAAAAAGGAGCATAAGTATCTTGCTGGTGTATTACACATGGGTGAGGCCAGATAGTTATGCTGGACTAGAGTCCATCAGTGAAATATAGCACAGAGATCAAATTTTTTGTTTGATTCTGGATTGAATGGATAGCCAATGTAGGGTACAGAGCAGTGGGGAGGTGTGCTCTGATTGTGGTATCCCATTAAGTAACCTCCATCTCAAAGTGACCATAATGTTTTTTGACTGCTATTACTGTTGAATATGCAAAATTAAATGTTTCAAGATCTTTGAAAATTTTCTGAAACAGTTGATAGTCATGATTTTGGACACTGTTTTTCAGGAAATTTCAAGGAATATCATACTTCATACATTGATAATAAAAATATAAATTCATATTTAGCAAATCATTCACCTTAAAACCATCAAAACTTATCATGGAATCAAAATCAATGGCATAGCAAAAGGTCTTAAAATTTGCCATCTGAACATCCATTATCTTTTTCTAAACAAGTCAAATCATATTTCTTCTTTCAGGAAATGATTCAGTAATTGATATTTTGGCATTCAGTGAAAACTTCTTACATTAATTTTTTCATGCTGACGAACTTAAAATTCCTAACTTCAGTTTTCAAAGAAAAGAGACTTTCAAGAAGGATGGTGGACTTCTTGTTGATATTAAGGATCACATTCAATTCAAATGAAGATATGATCATGAGGAAATTAGTATTAAAATAATCTGGCTGGAAATGAGACAAAATATAATGTCCAATAACCATTAATATTAGGTTGTGTATGTAGACCACTGAACATGGACAATACATGGTATTCTATATTTAAGAAAGGGTTTGCAACTTTGTATTTAGAAAACAAAAAAG
The DNA here is from genome assembly GCA_029339505.1 of Unio delphinus. NCBI lineage: Eukaryota > Metazoa > Mollusca > Bivalvia > Unionida > Unionidae > Unio > Unio delphinus. The sequence continues at coordinate 2,779,010 of JAQISU010000054.1, forward strand.
TTGATTTAGTGGGTGACTTCTATTAGTTTGCTTTATGACAGCAATCAAAGCTGGATTCAAACCTTGAATTTCTTGAATTATCGCCTAGCAGAATAAACAGACCCAGATCTTCTGCTGTAATATGATGTGGCAGGCCAGGGTCTTTGTAGCAAGACTAGAGCTTAATTAAATAGCATTACACAGATTTGAAATTTACTATATATGTTTAAGTAATGTTTAAAACCAATGAATACAATGCATATTTCCACACATGTAAAGGGCGATATTGATTTTATATACAACGTGTTAAAATTGCCATAGAGTTTTCTTTCTTTATGGGAAAAAAACAATTTAAATTTTGCTATGTCTTTGGCTATAAAATATTATTACTGTATATACTGCAAAATTCACCCGGCTACTGAAAGCAAAGATCAAGATAAATATGTATTCATTTGGATGATAATAAGTAAGATGCCATCATAAAATGATGACTCTCACAGTAAATATGTATTCATTTGGATGATAATAAGTAAGATGCCATCATAAAATGATGACTCTCACAGTAAATATGTATTCATTTGGATAATAATGAGTAAGATGCCATCATAAAATGATGACTCTTACAGTAAATATGTATTCATTTGGATGATAATGAGTAAGATGCCATCATAAAATGATGACTCTCCTGGTAAATACGTATTCATTTGGATGATAATGAGTAAGATGCCATCATAAAATGATGACTCTTACAGTAAATATGTATTCATTTGGATGATAATGAGTAAGATGCAATCATAAAATGATGACTCCACCTTTTAAAATGTATTCATTTGGATGATATTGTGTAAAATGCCATCATAAAATGAATACTACTTGTAAATATGTATTCATTTGGATAATATTGAGTAAGAATCTATCATAAAATGATGACCATCTGTAAATTAGTATTCATTTGGATGATAATGAGTAAGATGTCATCATAAAATGAATACTACCTGTAAATATGTATTCATTTGGAAGATAATGAGTAAGAATCCATCATAAAATGATGACTCTACCTGTAAATATGTATTCATTTGGATGATAATGAGTAGGATGACATCATAAAATGAATACTACCTGTAAATATGTATTCATTTGGATGATATTGAGTAAGAATCCATCATAAAATTATGATTCTACCTTTCAAAATGTATTATATTGGATGAGTTTGAGTAAGATGACATCATAAAATGATGACTATCTGTAAATATGTATTCATTGGGATGATACTGAGTAAGATGCCATCATAAAATGATGACTACCTTTTAAAATGTATTCATTTGAATGATATTGAGTAAGATGCTATCATAAAATGATGACTATCTGTAAATATATATTCATTTGGATAATATTGAGTAAGATGCCATCATAAAGTGATGACTATCTGCAAATATATATTCATTTGGCTGATATTGAGTAATATGCCATCATAAAATGATGACTGCCTGTAAATATGTATTCACTGGGATTACGCTAAGTAAAATGCCATCATAAAATGATGACTCTACCCTTTAAAATGTATTCATTTGGATGATATTGAGTAAGAATCCATCATAAAATGATGACTATCTATAAATATATATTCATTTGGATGATACTGAGTAATTTGCCATCATAAAATGATGACTCTACCTTTTAAAATGTATTGATTTGGATGATATTGAGTAAGAATCCATTATACAATGATGACTGGCCGCAAATATGTATTCATTTGGATGATATTGAGTAAGAATCCATCATAAAATGATGACTGTCTGTAAATATGTATTCATTGGGATGATACTGAGTAAGATGCCATCATAAAATGATGACTCTACATTTCAAAATGTATTAATTTGGATGAGTTTGAGTAAGATGACATCATAAAATGATGACTATCTGTAAATATGTATTTATTGGGATGATACTGAGTAAGATGCCATCATAAAATGATGACTTCCTTTTAAAATGTATTCATTTGAATGATATTGAGTAAGATGCTATCATAAAATGATGACTATCTGCAAATATATATTCATTTGGCTGATACTGAGTAATTTGCCATCATAAAATGATGACTCTACCTTTTAAAATGTATTGATTTGGATGATATTGAGTAAGAATCCATTATACAATGATGATTGGCTGTAAATATGTATTCATTTGGATGATATTGAGTAAGAATCCATCATAAAATGATGACTGCCTGTAAATATGTATTCCTTTGGATGATATTGAGTAAGAATCCATCAGAAAATGATTACTGCCTGTAACTATATATTCATTTGGATGATAATGAGTAAGAATCCATCATAAAATGATGACCCATTTGGAAGATAATTAGTAAGATTCCATCATAAAATGATGACTCTACCTGTAAATATGTATTCATTTGGATGATATTGAGTAAGAATCCATCATAAAATGATGACTGCTTGTAAATATGTATTCATATGGATGATAATGAGTAAGAATCCATCATAAAATGATGACTACCTGTAAATATGTATTCATTTGGATGATATTGAGTTAGATGCCATTATGTGATGTAGTGGCATGTCCTGGTCAACATGATCTTAAAAGTGATATTGAGCAAGCAGTATAGACTGTAATGCACAATAGTATTAAGAGATATCAGATCTGGATTTATGTGGTATGCAGTTTTGTCTTTACGTGCATTTAAATTATGCAGGAAAGTAGTAGATATTTTTTATGCTGTCAGTTTTGTGTGTGTCTTAAGTGATGTTTGTATCTTTTCAATTCTAAGTTAGGGTTTATTTACATTAATTTTTTGATTATGGCTTCAGAACAGGAATCTTCATTGTTTGACTGATATGGGGTCGTCCATTTATTATGTACACAAAAATAAGACAAAACTTGACCCCTCCCCCCCCCTTGTACGCATGCATACTTTTTACACCCCACCCCTCATGCGTATGTACGTATGACTGACCCCCCCCCCCCTGTATAGAACTTCCAATATTTCATCCATGCAGAAATGACACAGGATTAATAATATTCAAATGTTTAATGAAACGGAGTAAAACAGACAGTCCTCAGCTGCTGTATATATAAAAGAAAAAGTTTGGCAATGTCTGCTAAAGGTCAGACAAACGCCGACTGAACCCAGTCAAACAGGTTATGTATAACAGGAATTTCAGCAACAAGCTTAACGTAAGGCTGAATCACAACAGCATTAGCTGCACTATGCTGGGCCGCTGTCTCAATATCCACAGCCTCGCTGACGTCATCATCCAGGTTTTGATTCAAGTTCTCAGTGTCGGTAGACTCAGTAGTGTGAACGCTTTGGTGTCATTTTATACTGGCCTGCGACGAGTGATACACGCAGCACACAGGACATGTGCGCATGATTAACATAGAAATTTCCAATATAGTATACCTGAAACAATGGAGCATTTACCCCCCCCCCCATTTCTTATGTGTACGTACATTGTCAGTATAGACCCCCCCCCATACGCAAGCAAGCGTACGCATTTGGGTTACCCCCCTCCCCCCTCCATGCGTATGTACTAAATGGACGAACCCTATACAGCAAAAACCAGTAATAGGAAAAGGACATGTTGACTAATGTACTGTTCAGTTAAGCAATCACTGGCTTATTAACACAAGTGTCTCATGAATGGTGGTCAACTTTCATACATAGTTCTTGAACAAATATCATGCACCATATACTTGTTATTATTATTTTTATTATTATTATTATTAATATCAGTGTCAAAATAAATAAAATTCATTGAATCAATAATGTTCAATTTTTAACTCCACTGAGAAGAGTCTATGTAATGGACTGTTATCTGACATTCATCTGTTCATTAGCACAAGTTTTTATAATGCTACTCCTAGACTATTGGGAGAAAAGCCCTGACACTTGACATGTACATTCATCCCAAGGCCTTGTGCATTTCCTATAAATCTAACTTGAATGATTCTAGACAAATGTGAATTTTGCAAGAATCTATTTGGAAACTGGATTTAGATTAAAGTGACAAGGAGGGATTGTGGTGGAATGGAAGAGAAATCATTTGTGAATAAATGTTTTATTGCAGTATTGGAGCTTTTTTGTCATCTTTGATGTGAAACTGAGCAATCTCTTAGCATTCGCTTGTAGTGAGTGACCTAAGCCTTGGCTCTATTGTATCCTTTCTTGCTACTTATAATTATTGGTTTATACCAATCTAATTAGGATGTAGTCCACAGCTTCAGTTAATGAAATAAGAATACTGATGACTAGTTTGTTAGTGCTGGTAATTCATATTGTATGATACTGCTTTCAGATTGCTGGTACAGATATCTATACAAGCCTGACAAAAGCGAATCTTGGAGATGATGAAGACAGCTACATTAGCCTTGGTGAGAACAATCATTATTAGTTTTATAACAAATAAAAACAAAATTGAAATGCAGTATTCTGCCATTTTCCTTCACTTAAAACTGACTGGTTGTGGAATAAACTGGCTATGAGCTATTTCTGCCAGCTAATTTTCGAGATTTAATATGGATATGAAAATGATATTTTCGGTTATTTACCTTTTCTTGCAGTGTTTTGGTTTAGGAACAAGTAATGTTTCTTTGTTTACTATTGATTTGATTTGATACACAAAGTAGATAAATGCATTTTATTGTGCAAAAAGTTGCAAGGATCACAATAATTGGATTGAAAGAGGGTGGTAGTTGAAATAAACTATACTGTTCAATATTTGTATGGTTTTAATTAATTCAGTGAAATTTACTGTATATACATTGACTACAGCTTATGTTTAGAGACCACAAAACTGCAATACAGCCACTGGGATAAATAACATATACCATCTTATTAGCAGACTGAACAGCCTTCTTGTTATCTTTTGAAACAGCCTTAACAGATTCAAAGTACAATTTTTTCTCATTACAATTGAACAGCAAAGTTAACGTTGTTATTCTTGTAAAATTAGACACTTAGCTTGAAAAGTACACTGTAGTTTAGCTGGCAGATGGATGGTTGGTAACAAGAGAGCTCCATTTGGGAATAAAATTATCAGAAATAAAATTTAAATTCTCAAAGACCTTGAATATGTTGCATGGACAGAATTAAGAAACATACTTGCAGCTCTTTTCAGGCTAACTTTCCCAGAAATTATTGCTTGACTGTTCTCAAATAGCCTATATGTCATCTTATAAGTTATAGGCAGATTTTATTATAAAGATCTTTTATGGTTACATCATGGAATTAGGGAAGAAAAAAGTTCACTGAATTTACTTTTTTAACCAAGATTTATATTGAGCTTGCAAGAAATAGCAAATTTTAAATAGCTCTATCTATTCATGTAATAAATCACTGAATAAAACTTGTAATAGCTCTACCTATTCATGTTGTTGTTGTTGTTGTTGTTGTAGGGTTTAATGCCATTTTTCAGCACATGATAGGTTTATACATGACGGCCAGTATTATTGGTGGAGGAAGAACCCGGGAAAACTGCAGAAAGATCCACCGACCCACAAGAAGCTACTGGCAAGCTTTCTCACATAACTACATTAGCCAAATCTTAGACTCGAACACACGCAGACAGAGGTGAAATGGCAGTGATCTGTAAGAGAGAGAGCTTTAGACCACTCGGCCACCCAGGGCCCCTTACCTACCTATTCATGTAATAAATCACTGAATAAAAAATAATTAGTTCTACCTATTCATGTAATAAATCACTCAATTCCACATTAAATAGCTCTGTCTATTCATGTAATAAATCACTGAATTCCTCTTTCAATAGCTCTATATATCCATGTACTAACTCACTGAATTCCACCTTAAGTAGCTATATCTGTTCAGGCAATAAATCACCGAATTCCACCATATATAGCTCTGTTTATCAATCTAACATATTACAAGCAAATTTGATTTAATACTTTTAATGCTTTACATAACTTTACATAGCTTACAGGCAAATTTGATTTAATGATTTACATAGCTTACAGGCAAATTTGATTTAATGCTTTACATAACTTACAGGCAAATTTGATTTAATGCTTTACATAGCTTACAGGCAAATTTGATTTAATGCTTTACATAACTTACAGGCAAATTTTATTGAATGCTTTACATAACTTAAAGGCCAATTTGATTTAATGCTTTACATAACTTACAGGCAGATTTGATTTAATGATTTACATAGCTTACAGGCACATTTGATTTATTACTTTACATAGCTTACAGGCAAATTTGATATGATGATTTACATAGCTTACAGGCACATTTGATTTAATACTTTACATAACTTACAGGCACATTTGATTTAATGCTTTACATAGCTTCCAGGCAAATTTGAATTAATGCTTTACATAACTTACAGGCACATTTGATTTAATGCTTTACATAGCTTACAGGCACATTTGATTTAATACTTTACATCGCTTACAGGCACATTTGATTTAATGCTTTACATAACTTATAGGCACATTTGATTTAATGCTTTACATAGCTTACAGGCAAATTTGATTTAATGCTTTACATAGCTTACAGGCAAATTTGATATGATGATTTACATAGCTTACAGGCAAATTTGATTTAATGCTTTACATAGCTTACAGGCAAATTCGATATGATGATTTACATAGCTTACAGGCAAATTTGATTTAATGATTTACATAGCTTACAGGCAAATTTGATTTAATCATTTACATAACTTACAGGCAAATTTGATTTAATGCTTTACATAGCTTACAGGCAAATTTGATTTAATGATTTACATAGCTTACAGGCAAATTTGATTTAATGCTTTACATAGCTTACAGGCAAATTCGATATGATGATTTACATAGCTTACAGGCAAATTTGATTTAATACTTTACATAACTTACATGCACATTTGATTTAATGCTTTACATAGCTTACAGGCAAATTTGATTTAATACTTTACATAGCTTACAGGCAAATTTGATATGATGATTTACATAGCTTACAGGCAAATTTGATTTAATACTTTACATAACTTACAGGCAAATTTGATTTAATGATTTACATAGCTTACAGGCAAATTTGATATGATGATCTACATAACTTACAGGCAAATTTGATTTAATGATTTACATAGCTTACAGGCAAATTTGATTTAATGCTTTACATAGCTTACAGGCAAATTTGATTTAATACTTTACATAGCTTACAGGCAAATTTGATATGATGACTTACATAGCTTACAGGCAAATTTGATTTAATGCTTTACATAGCTTACAGGCAAATTTGATTTACTACTTTACATAGCTTACAGGCAAATTTGATATGATTATTTACATAGCTTACAGGAAAATTTGATATGATGATTTACATAGCTTACAGGCAAATTTGATTTAATGCTTTACATAGCTTACAGGCAAATTTGATGATGATTTACATAGCTTACAGGCAAATTTGATATTATGATTTACATAGCTAACAGGCAAATTTGATTTAATGATTTACATAGCTTACAGGCAAATTTGATTTAATGCTTTACATAACTTACAGGCAAATTTGATTTAATGCTTTACATAGCTTACAGACAAATTTGATTTAATGCTTTACATAACTTACAGGCAAATTTGATTGAATGCTTTACATAGCATACAGGCAAATTTGATTTAATGCTTTACATAGCTTGCAGGCAAATTTGATATGATGATTTGCATAGCTTACAGGCAAATTTGATTTAATACTTTACATAGCTTACAGGCAAATTTGATTTAATGCTTTACATAGCCTACAGGCAAATTTGATATGATGATTTACATAACTTACAGGCAAATTTGATTTAATGATTTACATAGCTTACAGGCAAATTTGATATGATGATTTACATAGCTTACAGGCAAATTTGATATGATGATTTACATAGCTTACAGGCAAATTTGATTTAATGATTTACATAGCTTACAGGCAAATTTGATATGATGATTTACATAACCTACAGGCAAATTTGATTTAATGATTTACATAGCTTACAGGCAAATTTGATTTAATGCTTTACATAGCTTACAGGCAAATTTGATTTAATACTTTACATAGCTTACAGGCAAATTTGATATGATGACTTACATAGCTTACAGGCAAATTTGATTTAATGCTTTACATAGCTTACAGGCAAATTTGATTTAATGCTTTACTTAGCTTACAGGCAAATTTGATATGATGATTTACATAGCTTACAGGCAAATTTGATTTAATGATTTACATAGCTTACAGGAAAATTTGATATGATGATTTACATAGCTTACAGGCAAATTTGATATGATGATTTACATAGCTTACAGGCAAATTTGATGATGATTTACATAGCTTACAGGCAAATTTGATTTAATGATTTACATAGCTTACAGGCAAATTTGATTTAATGCTTTACTTAGCTTACAGGCAAATTTGATATGATGATTTACATAGCTTACAGGCAAATTTGATTTAATGATTTACATAGCTTACAGGAAAATTTGATATGATGATTTACATAGCTTACAGGCAAATTTGATTTAATGATTTACATAGCTTACAGGCAAATTTGATGATGATTTACATAGCTTACAGGCAAATTTGATATTATGATTTACATAGCTAACAGGCAAATTTGATTTAATGATTTACATAGCTTACAGGCAAATTTGATTTAATGCTTTACATAACTTACAGGCAAATTTGATTTAATGCTTTACATAGCTTACAGACAAATTTGATTTAATGCTTTACATAACTTACAGGCAAATTTGATTGAATGCTTTACATAGCATACAGGCAAATTCGATTTAATGCTTTACATAGCTTGCAGGCAAATTTGATATGATGATTTGCATAGCTTACAGGCAAATTTGATTTAATACTTTACATAGCTTACAGGCAAATTTGATTTAATGCTTTACATAGCCTACAGGCAAATTTGATATGATGATTTACATAACTTACTGGCAAATTTGATTTAATGATTTACATAGCTTACAGGCAAATTTGATATGATGATTTACATAGCTTACAGGCAAATTTGATATGATGATTTACATAGCTTACAGGCAAATTTGATTTAATGATTTACAAAGCTTACAGGCAAATTTGATATGATGATTTACATAGCTTACAGGCAAATTTGATACGATGATTTACATAGCTTACAGGCAAATTTGATTTAATACTTTACATAGCTTACAGGCAAATTTGATTTAATACTTTACATAGCTTACAGGCAAATTTGATATGATGATTTACATAGCTTACAGGCAAATTTGATTTAATGCTTTACATAGCTTACAGGCAAATTTGATATGATGATTTACATAGCTTACAGGAAAATTTGATATGATGATTTACATAGCATACAGGCAAATTTGATTTAATGATTTACATAGCTTACAGGCAAATTTGATGATGATTTACATAGCTTACAGGCAAATTTGATATCATGATTTACATAGCTTACAGGCAAATTTGATTTAATGATTTACATAGCTTACAGGCAAATTTGATTTAATGCTTTACATAACTTACAGGCAAATTTGATTTAATGCTTTACATAGCTTACAGGCAAATTTGATTTAATGCTTTACATAACTTACAGGCAAATTTGATTGAATGCTTTACATAGCATACAGGCAAATTTGATTTAATGCTTTACATAGCTTACAGGCAAATTTGATATGATCATTTACATAGCTTACAGGCACATTTGATTTAATACTTTACATAGCTTAAAGGCAAATTTGATATGATGATTTACATAGCTTACAGGCACATTTGATTTAATACTTTACATAACTTACAGGCACATTTGATTTAATGCTTTACATAGCTTACAGGCACATTTGATTTAATACTTTACATAGCTTACAGGCACATTTGATTTAATGCTTTACATAACTTACAGGCACATTTGATTTAATGCTTTACATAGCTTCCAGGCAAATTTGATTTAATGCTTTACATAGCTTACAGGCAAATTTGATATGATGATTTACATAGCTTACAGGCAAATTTGATTTAATGATTTACATAACTTACAGGCAAATTTGATTTAATGCTTTACATAACTTACATGCACATTTGGTTGAATGCTTTATATAGCTTACAGACACATTTGATTTAATACTTTACATAGCTTACAGGCAAATTTGATTTAATACTTTACATAGCTTACAGGCAAATTTGATATGATCATTTACATAGCTTACAGGCAAATTTGATTTAATACTTTACATAGCTTACAGGCAAATTTGATTTAATGATTTACATAGCTTACAGGCAAATTTGATATGATGATTTACATAACTTACAGGCAAATTTGATTTAATGATTTACATAGCTTACAGGCAAATTTGATTTAATGCTTTACATAACTTACAGGCAAATTTGATTTAATGCTTTACATAGTTTACAGGCAAATTTGATTTAATACTTTATATAGCTTACAGGCAAATTTGATTTAATACTTTAGATCGCTTACAGGCAAATTTGATATGATGATTTACATAGCTTACAGGCAAATTTGATTTAATGCTTTACATAGCTTACAGGCAAATTTGATTTAATACTTTACATAGCTTACATGCAGATTTGATATGATTATTTACATAGCTTACAGGCAAATTTGATTTAATGCTTTACATAGCTTACAGGCAAATTTGATATGATGATTTACATAATTTCCAGGAAAATTTGATATGATGATTTACATAGCTTACAGGCAAATTTGATTTAATGATTTACATAACTTACAGGCAAATTTGATGATGATTTACATAGCTTACAGGCAAATTTGATATCATGATTTACATAGCTTACAGGCAAATTTGATTTAATGATTTACATAGCTTACAGGCAAATTTGATTTAATGCTTTACATAACTTACAGGCAAATTTGATTTAATGCTTTACATAGCTTACAGGCAAATTTGATTTAATGCTTTACATAACTTACAGGCAAATTTTATTGAATGCTTTACATAGCTTACAGGCAAATTTGATTTAATGCTTTACATAACTTACAGGCAGATTTGATTTAATGATTTACATAGCTTACAGGCACATTTGATTTATTACTTTACATAGCTTACAGGCAATTTTGATATGATGATTTACATAGCTTACAGGCACATTTGATTTAATACTTTACATAACTTACAGGCACATTTGATTTAATGCTTTACATAGCTTACAGGCACATTTGATTTAATACTTTACATAGCTTACAGGCAAATTTGATTTAATGCTTTACATAACTTACAGGCACATTTGATTTAATGCTTTACATAGCTTACAGGCAAATTTGATTTAATGCTTTACATAGCTTACAGGCAAATTTGATATGATGATTTACATAGCTTACAGGCAAATTTGATTTAATGCTTTACATAGCTTACAGGCAAATTCGATATGATGATTTACATAGCTTACAGGCAAATTTGATTTAATGATTTACATAGCTTACAGGCAAATTTGATTTAATCATTTACATAACTTACAGGCAAATTTGATTTAATGCTTTACATAGCTTACATGCACATTTGATTTAATGCTTTACATAGCTTACAGGCACATTTGATTTAATGCTTTACATAGCTTACAGGCAAATTTGATTTAATGATTTACATAACTTACAGGCAAATTTGATTTAATCATTTACATAACTTACAGGCAAATTTGATTTACTGCTTTACATAGCTTACAGGCAAATTCGATATGATGATTTACATAGCTTACATGCAAATTTGATTTAATGCTTTACATAGCTTACAGGCAAATTTGATATGATGATTTACATAGCTTACAGGCAAATTTGATTTAATCATTTACATAACTTACAGGCAAATTTGATTTAATGCTTTACATAGCTTACATGCACATTTGATTTAATGCTTTACATAGCTTACAGGCAAATTTGATATGATGATTTACATAGCTTACAGGCAAATTTGATTTAATGATTTACATAGCTTACAGGCAAATTTGATTTAATCATTTACAGAACTTACAGGCAAATTTGATTTAATGCTTTACATAGCTTACAGGCAAATTTGATATGATGATTTACATAGCTTACAGGCAAATTTGATTGAATGCTGTACATAGCTTACAGACATATTTGATTTAATACTTTACATAGCTTTCAGGCAAATTTGATTTAATACTTCACATAGCTTACAGGCAAATTTGATATGATGATTTACATAGCTTACAGGCACATTTGATTTAATACTTTACATAACTTACAGGCACATTTGATTTAATGCTTTACATAGCTTACAGGCAAATTTGATTTAATGCTTTACATAACTTACAGGCACATTTGATTTAATGCTTTACATAGCTTACAGGCAAATTTGATTTAATGCTTTACATAGCTTACAGGCAAATTTGATATGATGATTTACATAGCTTACAGGCAAATTTGATTTAATGCTTTACATAGCTTACAGGCAAATTCGATATGATGATTTACATAGCTTACAGGCAAATTTGATTTAATGATTTACATAGCTTACAGGCAAATTTGATTTAATCATTTACATAACTTACAGGCAAATTTGATTTAATGCTTTACATAGCTTACATGCACATTTGATTTAATGCTTTACATAGCTTACAGGCACATTTGTTTGAATGCTGTACATAGCTTACAGACACATTTGATTTAATACTTTACATAGCTTTCAGGCAAATTTGATTTAATACTTTACATAGCTTACAGGCAAATTTGATATGATGATTTACATAGCTTACAGGCAAGTTTGATTTAATACTTTACATAACTTACAGGCAAATTTCATTTAATGATTTACATAGCTTACAGGCAAATTTGATTTAATACTTTACATAACTTACAGGCAAATTTGATTTGATGATTTACATAGCTTACAGGCGAATTTGATATCATGATTTACATAGCTTACAGGCAAATTTGATTTAATGCTTTACATAGCTTACAGGCAAATTTGATTTAATACTTTACATAGCTTACAGGCAAATTTGATATGATGATTTACATAGCTTACAGGCAAATTTGATGATGATTTACATAGCTTACAGGCAAATTTGATATCATGATTTACATAGCTTACAGGCAAATTTGATATCATGATTTACATAGCTTACAGGCAAATTTGATTTAATGCTTTACATAGCTTACAGGCAAATTTGATTTAATACTTTACATAGCTTACAGGCAAATTTGATATGATGATTTACATAGCTTACAGGCAAATTTGATGATGATTTACATAGCTTACAGGCAAATTTGATATTATGATTTACATAGCTTACAGGCAAATTTGATTTAATGATTTACATAGCTTACAGGCAAATTTGATTTAATGCTTTACATAACTTACAGGCAAATTTGATTGAATGCTTTACATAGCATACAGGCAAATTTGATTTAATGCTTTAGATAGCTTACAGGCAAATTTGATATGATGATTTGCATAGCTTACAGGCAAATTTGATTTAATACTTTACATAGTTTACAGGCAAATTTGATTTAATGCTTTACATAGCTTACAGGCAAATTTGATATGATGATTTACATAACTTACAGGCAAATTTGATATGATGATTTACATAGCTTACAGGCAAATTTGATTTAATGATTTACATAGCTTACAGGCAAATTTGATATGATGATTTACATAGCTTACAGGCAAATTTGATATGATGATTTACATAGCTTACAGGCAAATTTGATTTAATGCTTTACATAGCTTACAGGCAAATTTGATTTAATACTTTACATAGCTTACAGGCAAATTTGATATGATGATTTACATAGCTTACAGGCAAATTTGATATGATGATTTACATAGCTTACAGGAAAATTTGATATGATGATTTACATAGCTTACAGGCAAATTTGATTTAATGATTTACATAGCTTACAGGCAAATTTGATGATGATTTACATAGCTTACAGGCAAATTTGATATCATGATTTACATAGCTTACAGGCAAATTTGATTTAATGATTTACATAGCTTACAGGCAAATTTGATTTAATGCTTTACATAACTTACAGGCAAATTTGATTTAATGCTTTACATAGCTTACAGGCAAATTTGATTTAATGCTTTACATAACTTACAGGCAAATTTGATTGAATGCTTTACATAGCATACAGGCAAATTTGATTTAATGCTTTACATAGCTTACAGGCAAATTTGATATGATGATTTACATGGCATACAGGCACATTTGATTTAATGATTTACATATCTTACAGGCACATTTGATTTAATACTTTATATAACTTACAGGCAGATTTGATTTAATGATTTACATAGCTTACAGACACATTTGATTTAATACTTTACATAGCTTACAGGCACATTTGATTTAATACTTTACATAGCTTACAGGCACATTTGATTTAATGCTTTTCATAACTTACAGGCACATTTGATTTAATGCTTTACATAGCTTACAGGCACATTTGATTTAAATCTTTACATAGCTTACAGGCAAATTTGATATGATGATTTACATAGCTTAGAGGCAAATTTGATTTAATGATTAACATAGCTTACAGGCAACTTTGATTTAATGCTTTACATAACTTTTAGGCAAATTTTATTTAATGCTTTACATAGCTTACAGGCAAATTTGATTTAATGATTTACATAGCTTACAGGCACATTTGATTTAATGCTTTACATAGCTTACAGGCAAATTTGATTTGATGATTTACATAACTTTTAGGCAAATTTTATTTAATGCTTTACATAGCTTACAGGCAAATTTGATTTAATGATTTACATAGCTTACAGGCACATTTGATTTAATGCTTTACATAGCTTACAGGAAAATTTGATTTAATGATTTACATAGCTTACAGGCAAATTTGATTTAATGCTTTACATAGCTTACAGGCAAATTTGATTTAATACTTTACATAGCTTACAGGCAAATTTGATATGATTATTTACATAGCTAACAGGCAAATTTGATTTAATGCTTTACATAGCTTACAGGCAAATTTGATATGATGATTTACATAGCTTACAGGCAAATTTGATATGATGATTTACATAGCTTACAGGCACATTTGATTTAATACTTTACATAACTTATAGGCACATTTGATTTAATGATTTACATAGCTTACATGCACATTTGATTTAATACTTTACATAGCTTACAGGCAAATTTGATTTAATGCTTTACATAACTTACAGGCAAATTTGATATGATGATTTACATAGCTTACAGGCAAATTTGATATGATGATTTACATAGCTTACAGGCACATTTGATTTAAAGCTTTACATAGCTTACATGCACATTTGATTTAATGCTTTACATAGCTTAGATGCACATTTGATTTAATACTTTACATAGCTTACAGGCAAATTTGATTTAATACTTTACATAACTTATAGGCACATTTGATTTAATGCTTTACATAGCTTACATGCACATTTGATTTAATACTTTACATAGCTTACAGGCAAATTTGATATGATGATTTACATAGCTTACAGGCAAATTTGATTTAATGCTTTACATAACTTATAGGCACATTTGATTTAATGCTTTACATAACTTATAGGCACATTTGATTTAATACTTTACATAGCTTACAGGCAAATTTGATTTAATACTTTACATAACTTATAGGCACATTTGATTTAATGCTTTACATAGCTTACATGCACATTTGATTTAATACTTTACATAGCTTACAGGCAAATTTGATTTAATGATTTACATAGCTTACAGGCAAATTTGATTTAATGCTTTACATAACTTACAGGCAAATTTGATTTAATGCTTTACATAACTTATAGGCACATTTGATTTAATGCTTTACATAGCTTACATGTACATTTGATTTAATACTTTACATAGCTTACAGGCAAATTTGATTTAATGCTTTACATAACTTACAGGCAAATTTGATTTAATGCTTTACATAACTTATAGGCACATTTGATTTAATGCTTTACATAGCTTACATGCACATTTGATTTAATACTTTACATAGCTTACAGGCAAATTTGATTTAATACTTTACATAGCTTACAGGCAAATTTGATTTAATGCTTTACATAACTTATAGGCACATTTGATTTAATGCTTTACATAGCTTACATGCACATTTCATTTAATACTTTACATAGCTTACAGGCAAATTTGATTTGATGATTTACATAGCTTATAGGCACATTTGATTTAATGCTTTACATAGCTTACATGCACATTTGATTTAATACTTTACATAGCTTACAGGCAAATTTGATTTAATGCTTTACATAGCTTACAGGCAAATTTGATTTAATGCTTTACATAACTTATAGGCACATTTGATTTAATGCTTTACATAGCTTACATGCACATTTGATTTAATATTTTACATAGCTTACAGGCAAATTTGATTTAATGCTTTACATAACTTACAGGCAAATTTGATTTAATGCTTTACATAACTTATAGGCACATTTGATTTAATGCTTTACATAGCTTACATGCACAGTTTGATTTAATACTTTACATAGCTTACAGGCAAATTTGATTTAATACTTTACATAGCTTACAGGCAAATTTGATTTAATACTTTACATAGCTTACATGCACATTTGATTTAATACTTTACATAGCTTAGAGGCAAATTTGATTTAATGCTTTACATAACTTACAGGCAAATTTGATTTAATGCTTTACATAACTTATAGGCACATTTGATTTAATGCTTTACATAGCTTACATGCACATTTGATTTAATACTTTACATAGCTTACAGGCAAATTTGATTTAATACTTTACATAGCTTACATGCACATTTGATTTAATACTTTACATAACTTACAGGCACATTTGATTTAATACTTTACATAGCTTACAGGCAAATTTGATTTAATGCTTTACATAACTTACAGGCAGATTTGATTTAATGCTTTACATAGCTTACAGGCAAATTTGATTTAATGCTTTTCATAACTTACAGGCACATTTGATTTAATGCTTTAAATAACTTACAGGCAAATTTGATATGATGATTTACATAGCTTAGAGGCAAATTTGATTTAATGATTAACATAGCTTACAGGCAACTTTGATTTAATGCTTTACATAACTTACAGGCAAATTTTATTTAATGCTTTACATAGCTTACAGGCACATTTGATTTAATGCTTGACATAGCATACAGGCAAATTTGATTTAATGCTTTACATAACTTACAGGCACATTTGATTTAATGCTTTTCAAAACTTACAGGCACATTTGATTTAATGCTTTATATAACTTACAGGCAAATTTGATATGATGATTTACATAGCTTAGAGGCAAATTTGATTTAATGATTTACATAGCTTACAGACAACTTTGATTTAATGCTTTACATAACTTACAGGCAAATTTTATTTAATGCTTTACATAGCTTACATGCACATTTGATTTAATACTTTACATAACTTATAGGCACATTTGATTTAATGATTTACATAGCTTACATGCACATTTGATTTAATGCTTTACATAGCTTACAGGCACATTTGATATTATGATTTACATAGCTTACAGGCAAATTTGATTTAATGATTTACATAGCTTACAGGCAAATTTGATTTAATGCTTTACATAACTTACAGGCAAATTTGATTGAATGCTTTACATAGCATACAGGCAAATTTGATTTAATGCTTTACATAGCTTACAGGCAAATTTGATATGATGATTTGCATAGCTTACAGGCAAATTTGATTTAATACTTTACATAGTTTACAGGCAAATTTGATTTAATGCTTTACATAGCTTACAGGCAAATTTGATATGATGATTTACATAACTTACAGGCAAATTTGATATGATGATTTACATAGCTTACAGGCAAATTTGATTTAATGATTTACATAGCTTACAGGCAAATTTGATATGATGATTTACATAGCTTACAGGCAAATTTGATATGATGATTTACATAGCTTACAGGCAAATTTGATTTAATGCTTTACATAGCTTACAGGCAAATTTGATTTAATACTTTACATAGCTTACAGGCAAATTTGATATGATGATTTACATAGCTTACAGGCAAATTTGATATGATGATTTACATAGCTTACAGGAAAATTTGATATGATGATTTACATAGCTTACAGGCAAATTTGATTTAATGATTTACATAGCTTACAGGCAAATTTGATGATGATTTACATAGCTTACAGGCAAATTTGATATGATTTACATAGCTTACAGGCAAATTTGATTTAATGATTTACATAGCTTACAGGCAAATTTGATTTAATGCTTTACATAACTTACAGGCAAATTTGATTTAATGCTTTACATAGCTTACAGGCAAATTTGATTTAATGCTTTACATAACTTACAGGCAAATTTGATTGAATGCTTTACATAGCATACAGGCAAATTTGATTTAATGCTTTACATAGCTTACAGGCAAATTTGATATGATGATTTACATGGCATACAGGCACATTTGATTTAATGATTTACATATCTTACAGGCACATTTGATTTAATACTTTATATAACTTACAGGCAGATTTGATTTAATGATTTACATAGCTTACAGACACATTTGATTTAATACTTTACATAGCTTACAGGCACATTTGATTTAATGCTTTTCATAACTTACAGGCACATTTGATTTAATGCTTTACATAGCTTACAGGCACATTTGATTTAAATCTTTACATAGCTTACAGGCAAATTTGATATGATGATTTACATAGCTTAGAGGCAAATTTGATTTAATGATTAACATAGCTTACAGGCAACTTTGATTTAATGCTTTACATAACTTTTAGGCAAATTTTATTTAATGCTTTACATAGCTTACAGGCAAATTTGATTTAATGATTTACATAGCTTACAGGCACATTTGATTTAATGCTTTACATAGCTTACAGGCAAATTTGATTTGATGATTTACATAACTTTTAGGCAAATTTTATTTAATGCTTTACATAGCTTACAGGCAAATTTGATTTAATGATTTACATAGCTTACAGGCACATTTGATTTAATGCTTTACATAGCTTACAGGCAAATTTGATTTAATGATTTACATAGCTTACAGGCAAATTTGATTTAATGCTTTACATAGCTTACAGGCAAATTTGATTTAATACTTTACATAGCTTACAGGCAAATTTGATATGATTATTTACATAGCTAACAGGCAAATTTGATTTAATGCTTTACATAGCTTACAGGCAAATTTGATATGATGATTTACATAGCTTACAGGCAAATTTGATATGATGATTTACATAGCTTACAGGCACATTTGATTTAATACTTTACATAACTTATAGGCACATTTGATTTAATGCTTTACATAGCTTACATGCACATTTGATTTAATACTTTACATAACTTACAGGCAAATTTGATTTAATGCTTTACATAGCTTACAGGCAAATTTGATTTAATGCTTTACATAACTTACAGGCAAATTTTATTGAATGCTTTACATAACTTACAGGCCAATTTGATTTAATGCTTTACATAACTTACAGGCAGATTTGATTTAATGATTTACATAGCTTACAGGCACATTTGATTTATTACTTTACATAGCTTACAGGCAAATTTGATATGATGATTTACATAGCTTACAGGCACATTTGATTTAATACTTTAAATAACTTACAGGCACATTTGATTTAATGCTTTACATAGCTTACAGGCAAATTTGATTTAATGCTTTACATAACTTACAGGCAAATTTTATTGAATGCTTTACATAACTTACAGGCCAATTTGATTTAATGCTTTACATAACTTACAGGCAGATTTGATTTAATGATTTACATAGCTTACAGGCACATTTGATTTATTACTTTACATAGCTTACAGGCAAATTTGATATGATGATTTACATAGCTTACAGGCACATTTGATTTAATACTTTACATAACTTACAGGCACATTTGATTTAATGCTTTACATAGCTTCCAGGCAAATTTGATTTAATGCTTTACATAACTTACAGGCACATTTGATTTAATGCTTTACATAGCTTACAGGCACATTTGATTTAATACTTTACATCGCTTACAGGCACATTTGATTTAATGCTTTACATAACTTATAGGCACATTTGATTTAATGCTTTACATAGCTTACAGGCAAATTTGATTTAATGCTTTACATAGCTTACAGGCAAATTTGATATGATGATTTACATAGCTTACAGGCAAATTTGATTTAATGCTTTACATAGCTTACAGGCAAATTCGATATGATGATTTACATAGCTTACAGGCAAATTTGATTTAATGATTTACATAGCTTACAGGCAAATTTGATTTAATCATTTACATAACTTACAGGCAAATTTGATTTAATGCTTTACATAGCTTACAGGCAAATTTGATTTAATGATTTACATAGCTTACAGGCAAATTTGATTTAATGCTTTACATAGCTTACAGGCAAATTCGATATGATGATTTACATAGCTTACAGGCAAATTTGATTTAATACTTTACATAACTTACATGCACATTTGATTTAATGCTTTACATAGCTTACAGGCAAATTTGATTTAATACTTTACATAGCTTACAGGCAAATTTGATATGATGATTTACATAGCTTACAGGCAAATTTGATTTAATACTTTACATAACTTACAGGCAAATTTGATTTAATGATTTACATAGCTTACAGGCAAATTTTATATGATGATTTACATAACTTACAGGCAAATTTGATTTAATGATTTACATAGCTTACAGGCAAATTTGATTTAATGCTTTACATAGCTTACAGGCAAATTTGATTTAATACTTTACATAGCTTACAGGCAAATTTGATATGATGACTTACATAGCTTACAGGCAAATTTGATTTAATGCTTTACATAGCTTACAGGCAAATTTGATTTACTACTTTACATAGCTTACAGGCAAATTTGATATGATTATTTACATAGCTTACAGGAAAATTTGATATGATGATTTACATAGCTTACAGGCAAATTTGATTTAATGATTTACATAGCTTACAGGCAAATTTGATGATGATTTACATAGCTTACAGGCAAATTTGATATTATGATTTACATAGCTAACAGGCAAATTTGATTTAATGATTTACATAGCTTACAGGCAAATTTGATTTAATGCTTTACATAACTTACAGGCAAATTTGATTTAATGCTTTACATAGCTTACAGACAAATTTGATTTAATGCTTTACATAACTTACAGGCAAATTTGATTGAATGCTTTACATAGCATACAGGCAAATTTGATTTAATGCTTTACATAGCTTGCAGGCAAACTTGATATGATGATTTGCATAGCTTACAGGCAAATTTGATTTAATACTTTACATAGCTTACAGGCAAATTTGATTTAATGCTTTACATAGCCTACAGGCAAATTTGATATGATGATTTACATAACTTACAGGCAAATTTGATTTAATGATTTACATAGCTTACAGGCAAATTTGATATGATGATTTACATAGCTTACAGGCAAATTTGATATGATGATTTACATAGCTTACAGGCAAATTTGATTTAATGATTTACATAGCTTACAGGCAAATTTGATATGATGATTTACATAACCTACAGGCAAATTTGATTTAATGATTTACATAGCTTACAGGCAAATTTGATTTAATGCTTTACATAGCTTACAGGCAAATTTGATTTAATACTTTACATAGCTTACAGGCAAATTTGATATGATGACTTACATAGCTTACAGGCAAATTTGATTTAATGCTTTACATAGCTTACAGGCAAATTTGATTTAATGCTTTACTTAGCTTACAGGCAAATTTGATATGATGATTTACATAGCTTACAGGCAAATTTGATTTAATGATTTACATAGCTTACAGGAAAATTTGATATGATGATTTACATAGCTTACAGGCAAATTTGATTTAATGATTTACATAGCTTACAGGCAAATTTGATGATGATTTACATAGCTTACAGGCAAATTTGATTTAATGATTTACATAGCTTACAGGCAAATTTGATTTAATGCTTTACTTAGCTTACAGGCAAATTTGATATGATGATTTACATAGCTTACAGGCAAATTTGATTTAATGATTTACATAGCTTACAGGAAAATTTGATATGATGATTTACATAGCTTACAGGCAAATTTGATTTAATGATTTACATAGCTTACAGGCAAATTTGATGATGATTTACATAGCTTACAGGCAAATTTGATATTATGATTTACATAGCTAACAGGCAAATTTGATTTAATGATTTACATAGCTTACAGGCAAATTTGATTTAATGCTTTACATAACTTACAGGCAAATTTGATTTAATGCTTTACATAGCTTACAGACAAATTTGATTTAATGCTTTACATAACTTACAGGCAAATTTGATTGAATGCTTTACATAGCATACAGGCAAATTCGATTTAATGCTTTACATAGCTTGCAGGCAAATTTGATATGATGATTTGCATAGCTTACAGGCAAATTTGATTTAATACTTTACATAGCTTACAGGCAAATTTGATTTAATGCTTTACATAGCCTACAGGCAAATTTGATATGATGATTTACATAACTTACTGGCAAATTTGATTTAATGATTTACATAGCTTACAGGCAAATTTGATATGATGATTTACATAGCTTACAGGCAAATTTGATATGATGATTTACATAGCTTACAGGCAAATTTGATTTAATGATTTACAAAGCTTACAGGCAAATTTGATATGATGATTTACATAGCTTACAGGCAAATTTGATACGATGATTTACATAGCTTACAGGCAAATTTGATTTAATACTTTACATAGCTTACAGGCAAATTTGATTTAATACTTTACATAGCTTACAGGCAAATTTGATATGATGATTTACATAGCTTACAGGCAAATTTGATTTAATGCTTTACATAGCTTACAGGCAAATTTGATATGATGATTTACATAGCTTACAGGAAAATTTGATATGATGATTTACATAGCATACAGGCAAATTTGATTTAATGATTTACATAGCTTACAGGCAAATTTGATGATGATTTACATAGCTTACAGGCAAATTTGATATCATGATTTACATAGCTTACAGGCAAATTTGATTTAATGATTTACATAGCTTACAGGCAAATTTGATTTAATGCTTTACATAACTTACAGGCAAATTTGATTTAATGCTTTACATAGCTTACAGGCAAATTTGATTTAATGCTTTACATAACTTACAGGCAAATTTGATTGAATGCTTTACATAGCATACAGGCAAATTTGATTTAATGCTTTACATAGCTTACAGGCAAATTTGATATGATCATTTACATAGCTTACAGGCACATTTGATTTAATACTTTACATAGCTTAAAGGCAAATTTGATATGATGATTTACATAGCTTACAGGCACATTTGATTTATTACTTTACATAACTTACAGGCACATTTGATTTAATGCTTTACATAGCTTACAGGCACATTTGATTTAATACTTTACATAGCTTACAGGCACATTTGATTTAATGCTTTACATAACTTACAGGCACATTTGATTTAATGCTTTACATAGCTTCCAGGCAAATTTGATTTAATGCTTTACATAGCTTACAGGCAAATTTGATATGATGATTTACATAGCTTACAGGCAAATTTGATTTAATGATTTACATAACTTACAGGCAAATTTGATTTAATGCTTTACATAACTTACATGCACATTTGGTTGAATGCTTTATATAGCTTACAGACACATTTGATTTAATACTTTACATAGCTTACAGGCAAATTTGATTTAATACTTTACATAGCTTACAGGCAAATTTGATATGATCATTTACATAGCTTACAGGCAAATTTGATTTAATACTTTACATAGCTTACAGGCAAATTTGATTTAATGATTTACATAGCTTACAGGCAAATTTGATATGATGATTTACATAACTTACAGGCAAATTTGATTTAATGATTTACATAGCTTACAGGCAAATTTGATTTAATGCTTTACATAACTTACAGGCAAATTTGATTTAATGCTTTACATAGTTTACAGGCAAATTTGATTTAATACTTTATATAGCTTACAGGCAAATTTGATTTAATACTTTAGATAGCTTACAGGCAAATTTGATATGATGATTTACATAGCTTACAGGCAAATTTGATTTAATGCTTTACATAGCTTACAGGCAAATTTGATTTAATACTTTACATAGCTTACATGCAGATTTGATATGATTATTTACATAGCTTACAGGCAAATTTGATTTAATGATTTACATAACTTACAGGCAAATTTGATGATGATTTACATAGCTTACAGGCAAATTTGATATCATGATTTACATAGCTTACAGGCAAATTTGATTTAATGATTTACATAGCTTACAGGCAAATTTGATTTAATGCTTTACATAACTTACAGGCAAATTTGATTTAATGCTTTACATAGCTTACAGGCAAATTTGATTTAATGCTTTACATAACTTACAGGCAAATTTTATTGAATGCTTTACATAGCTTACAGGCAAATTTGATTTAATGCTTTACATAACTTACAGGCAGATTTGATTTAATGATTTACATAGCTTACAGGCACATTTGATTTATTACTTTACATAGCTTACAGGCAAATTTGATATGATGATTTACATAGCTTACAGGCACATTTGATTTAATACTTTACATAACTTACAGGCACATTTGATTTAATGCTTTACATAGCTTACAGGCACATTTGATTTAATACTTTACATAGCTTACAGGCAAATTTGATTTAATGCTTTACATAACTTACAGGCACATTTGATTTAATGCTTTACATAGCTTACAGGCAAATTTGATTTAATGCTTTACATAGCTTAGAGGCAAATTTGATATGATGATTTACATAGCTTACAGGCAAATTTGATTTAATGCTTTACATAGCTTACAGGCAAATTCGATATGATGATTTACATAGCTTACAGGCAAATTTGATTTAATGATTTACATAGCTTACAGGCAAATTTGATTTAATCATTTACATAACTTACAGGCAAATTTGATTTAATGCTTTACATAGCTTACATGCACATTTGATTTAATGCTTTACATAGCTTACAGGCACATTTGATTTAATGCTTTACATAGCTTACAGGCAAATTTGATTTAATCATTTACATAACTTACAGGCAAATTTGATTTACTGCTTTACATAGCTTACAGGCAAATTCGATATGATGATTTACATAGCTTACATGCAAATTTGATTTAATGCTTTACATAGCTTACAGGCAAATTTGATATGATGATTTACATAGCTTACAGGCAAATTTGATTTAATCATTTACATAACTTACAGGCAAATTTGATTTAATGCTTTACATAGCTTACATGCACATTTGATTTAATGCTTTACATAGCTTACAGGCAAATTTGATATGATGATTTACATAGCTTACAGGCAAATTTGATTTAATGATTTAAATAGCTTACAGGCAAATTTGATTTAATCATTTACATAACTTACAGGCAAATTTGATTTAATGCTTTACATAGCTTACAGGCAAATTTGATATGATGATTTACATAGCTTACAGGCAAATTTGATTGAATGCTGTACATAGCTTACAGACATATTTGATTTAATACTTTACATAGCTTTCAGGCAAATTTGATTTAATACTTTACATAGCTTACAGGCAAATTTGATATGATGATTTACATAGCTTACAGGCACATTTGATTTAATACTTTACATAACTTACAGGCACATTTGATTTAATGCTTTACATAGCTTACAGGCAAATTTGATTTAATGCTTTACATAACTTACAGGCACATTTGATTTAATGCTTTACATAGCTTACAGGCAAATTTGATTTAATGCTTTACATAGCTTACAGGCAAATTTGATATGATGATTTACATAGCTTACAGGCAAATTTGATTTAATGCTTTACATAGCTTACAGGCAAATTTGATATGATGATTTACATAGCTTACAGGCAAATTTGATTTAATGATTTACATAGCTTACAGGCAAATTTGATTTAATCATTTACATAACTTACAGGCAAATTTGATTTAATGCTTTACATAGCTTACATGCACATTTGATTTAATGCTTTACATAGCTTACAGGCACATTTGATTGAATGCTGTACATAGCTTACAGACACATTTGATTTAATACTTTACATAGCTTTCAGGCAAATTTGATTTAATACTTTACATAGCTTACAGGCAAATTTGATATGATGATTTACATAGCTTACAGGCAAGTTTGATTTAATACTTTACATAACTTACAGGCAAATTTCATTTAATGATTTACATAGCTTACAGGCAAATTTGATTTAATACTTTACATAACTTACAGGCAAATTTGATTTGATGATTTCCATAGCTTACAGGCGAATTTGATATCATGATTTACATAGCTTACAGGCAAATTTGATTTAATGCTTTACATAGCTTACAGGCAAATTTGATTTAATACTTTACATAGCTTACAGGCAAATTTGATATGATGATTTACATAGCTTACAGGCAAATTTGATGATGATTTACATAGCTTACAGGCAAATTTGATATCATGATTTACATAGCTTACAGGCAAATTTGATATCATGATTTACATAGCTTACAGGCAAATTTGATTTAATGCTTTACATAGCTTACAGGCAAATTTGATTTAATACTTTACATAGCTTACAGGCAAATTTGATATGATGATTTACATAGCTTACAGCCAAATTTGATGATGATTTACATAGCTTACAGGCAAATTTGATATTATGATTTACATAGCTTACAGGCAAATTTGATTTAATGATTTACATAGCTTACAGGCAAATTTGATTTAATGCTTTACATAACTTACAGGCAAATTTGATTGAATGCTTTACATAGCATACAGGCAAATTTGATTTAATGCTTTACATAGCTTACAGGCAAATTTGATATGATGATTTGCATAGCTTACAGGCAAATTTGATTTAATACTTTACATAGTTTACAGGCAAATTTGATTTAATGCTTTACATAGCTTACAGGCAAATTTGATATGATGATTTACATAACTTACAGGCAAATTTGATATGATGATTTACATAGCTTACAGGCAAATTTGATTTAATGATTTACATAGCTTACAGGCAAATTTGATATGATGATTTACATAGCTTACAGGCAAATTTGATATGATGATTTACATAGCTTACAGGCAAATTTGATTTAATGCTTTACATAGCTTACAGGCAAATTTGATTTAATACTTTACATAGCTTACAGGCAAATTTGATATGATGATTTACATAGCTTACAGGCAAATTTGATATGATGATTTACATAGCTTACAGGAAATTTTGATATGATGATTTACATAGCTTACAGGCAAATTTGATTTAATGATTTACATAGCTTACAGGCAAATTTGATGATGATTTACATAGCTTACAGGCAAATTTGATATCATGATTTACATAGCTTACAGGCAAATTTGATTTAATGATTTACATAGCTTACAGGCAAATTTGATTTAATGCTTTACATAACTTACAGGCAAATTTGATTTAATGCTTTACATAGCTTACAGGCAAATTTGATTTAATGCTTTACATAACTTACAGGCAAATTTGATTGAATGCTTTACATAGCATACAGGCAAATTTGATTTAATGCTTTACATAGCTTACAGGCAAATTTGATATGATGATTTACATGGCATACAGGCACATTTGATTTAATGATTTACATATCTTACAGGCACATTTGATTTAATACTTTATATAACTTACAGGCAGATTTGATTTAATGATTTACATAGCTTACAGACACATTTGATTTAATACTTTACATAGCTTACAGGCACATTTGATTTAATACTTTACATAGCTTACAGGCACATTTGATTTAATGCTTTTCATAACTTACAGGCACATTTGATTTAATGCTTTACATAGCTTACAGGCACATTTGATTTAAATCTTTACATAGCTTACAGGCAAATTTGATATGATGATTTACATAGCTTAGAGGCAAATTTGATTTAATGATTAACATAGCTTACAGGCAACTTTGATTTAATGCTTTACATAACTTTTAGGCAAATTTTATTTAATGCTTTACATAGCTTACAGGCAAATTTGATTTAATGATTTACATAGCTTACAGGCACATTTGATTTAATGCTTTACATAGCTTACAGGCAAATTTGATTTGATGATTTACATAACTTTTAGGCAAATTTTATTTAATGCTTTACATAGCTTACAGGCAAATTTGATTTAATGATTTACATAGCTTACAGGCACATTTGATTTAATGCTTTACATAGCTTACAGGCAAATTTGATTTAATGATTTACATAGCTTACAGGCAAATTTGATTTAATGCTTTACATAGCTTACAGGCAAATTTGATTTAATACTTTACATAGCTTACAGGCAAATTTGATATGATTATTTACATAGCTAACAGGCAAATTTGATTTAATGCTTTACATAGCTTACAGGCAAATTTGATATGATGATTTACATAGCTTACAGGCAAATTTGATATGATGATTTACATAGCTTACAGGCACATTTGATTTAATACTTTACATAACTTATAGGCACATTTGATTTAATGATTTACATAGCTTACATGCACATTTGATTTAATACTTTACATAGCTTACAGGCAAATTTGATTTAATGCTTTACATAACTTACAGGCAAATTTGATATGATGATTTACATAGCTTACAGGCAAATTTGATATGATGATTTACATAGCTTACAGGCACATTTGATTTAAAGCTTTACATAGCTTACATGCGCATTTGATTTAATGCTTTACATAGCTTAGATGCACATTTGATTTAATACTTTACATAGCTTACAGGCAAATTTGATTTAATACTTTACATAACTTATAGGCACATTTGATTTAATGCTTTACATAGCTTACATGCACATTTGATTTAATACTTTACATAGCTTACAGGCAAATTTGATATGATGATTTACATAGCTTACAGGCAAATTTGATTTAATGCTTTACATAACTTATAGGCACATTTGATTTAATGCTTTACATAACTTATAGGCACATTTGATTTAATACTTTACATAGCTTACAGGCAAATTTGATTTAATACTTTACATAACTTATAGGCACATTTGATTTAATGCTTTACATAGCTTACATGCACATTTGATTTAATACTTTACATAGCTTACAGGCAAATTTGATTTAATGATTTACATAGCTTACAGGCAAATTTGATTTAATGCTTTACATAACTTACAGGCAAATTTGATTTAATGCTTTACATAACTTATAGGCACATTTGATTTAATGCTTTACATAGCTTACATGCACATTTGATTTAATACTTTACATAGCTTACAGGCAAATTTGATTTAATGCTTTACATAACTTACAGGCAAATTTGATTTAATGCTTTACATAACTTATAGGCACATTTGATTTAATGCTTTACATAGCTTACATGCACATTTGATTTAATACTTTACATAGCTTACAGGCAAATTTGATTTAATACTTTACATAGCTTACAGGCAAATTTGATTTAATGCTTTACATAACTTATAGGCACATTTGATTTAATGCTTTACATAGCTTACATGCACATTTCATTTAATACTTTACATAGCTTACAGGCAAATTTGATTTGATGATTTACATAGCTTATAGGCACATTTGATTTAATGCTTTACATAGCTTACATGCACATTTGATTTAATACTTTACATAGCTTACAGGCAAATTTGATTTAATGCTTTACATAGCTTACAGGCAAATTTGATTTAATGCTTTACATAACTTATAGGCACATTTGATTTAATGCTTTACATAGCTTACATGCACATTTGATTTAATATTTTACATAGCTTACAGGCAAATTTGATTTAATGCTTTACATAACTTACAGGCAAATTTGATTTAATGCTTTACATAACTTATAGGCACATTTGATTTAATGCTTTACATAGCTTACATGCACAGTTTGATTTAATACTTTACATAGCTTACAGGCAAATTTGATTTAATACTTTACATAGCTTACAGGCAAATTTGATTTAATACTTTACATAGCTTACATGCACATTTGATTTAATACTTTACATAGCTTAGAGGCAAATTTGATTTAATGCTTTACATAACTTACAGGCAAATTTGATTTAATGCTTTACATAACTTATAGGCACATTTGATTTAATGCTTTACATAGCTTACATGCACATTTGATTTAATACTTTACATAGCTTACAGGCAAATTTGATTTAATACTTTACATAGCTTACATGCACATTTGATTTAATACTTTACATAACTTACAGGCACATTTGATTTAATACTTTACATAGCTTACAGGCAAATTTGATTTAATGCTTTACATAACTTACAGGCAGATTTGATTTAATGCTTTACATAGCTTACAGGCACATTTGATTTAATGCTTTAAATAACTTACAGGCAAATTTGATATGATGATTTACATAGCTTAGAGGCAAATTTGATTTAATGATTAACATAGCTTACAGGCAACTTTGATTTAATGCTTTACATAACTTACAGGCAAATTTTATTTAATGCTTTACATAGCTTACAGGCACATTTGATTTAATGCTTGACATAGCATACAGGCAAATTTGATTTAATGCTTTACATAACTTACAGGCACATTTGATTTAATGCTTTTCAAAACTTACAGGCACATTTGATTTAATGCTTTATATAACTTACAGGCAAATTTGATATGATGATTTACATTGCTTAGAGGCAAATTTGATTTAATGATTTACATAGCTTACAGACAACTTTGATTTAATGCTTTACATAACTTACAGGCAAATTTTATTTAATGCTTTACATAGCTTACAGGCACATTTGATTTAATACTTTACATAACTTATAGGCACATTTGATTTAATGATTTACATAGCTTACATGCACATTTGATTTAATGCTTTACATAGCTTACAGGCACATTTGATATTATGATTTACATAGCTTACAGGCAAATTTGATTTAATGATTTACATAGCTTACAGGCAAATTTGATTTAATGCTTTACATAACTTACAGGCAAATTTGATTGAATACTTTACATAGCATACAGGCAAATTTGATTTAATGCTTTACATAGCTTACAGGCAAATTTGATATGATGATTTGCATAGCTTACAGGCAAATTTGATTTAATACTTTACATAGTTTACAGGCAAATTTGATTTAATGCTTTACATAGCTTACAGGCAAATTTGATATGATGATTTACATAACTTACAGGCAAATTTGATATGATGATTTACATAGCTTACAGGCAAATTTGATTTAATGATTTACATAGCTTACAGGCAAATTTGATATGATGATTTACATAGCTTACAGGCAAATTTGATATGATGATTTACATAGCTTACAGGCAAATTTGATTTAATGCTTTACATAGCTTACAGGCAAATTTGATTTAATACTTTACATAGCTTACAGGCAAATTTGATATGATGATTTACATAGCTTACAGGCAAATTTGATATGATGATTTACATAGCTTACAGGAAAATTTGATATGATGATTTACATAGCTTACAGGCAAATTTGATTTAATGATTTACATAGCTTACAGGCAAATTTGATGATGATTTACATAGCTTACAGGCAAATTTGATATGATTTACATAGCTTACAGGCAAATTTGATTTAATGATTTACATAGCTTACAGGCAAATTTGATTTAATGCTTTACATAACTTACAGGCAAATTTGATTTAATGCTTTACATAGCTTACAGGCAAATTTGATTTAATGCTTTACATAACTTACAGGCAAATTTGATTGAATGCTTTACATAGCATACAGGCAAATTTGATTTAATGCTTTACATAGCTTACAGGCAAATTTGATATGATGATTTACATGGCATACAGGCACATTTGATTTAATGATTTACATATCTTACAGGCACATTTGATTTAATACTTTATATAACTTCCAGGCAGATTTGATTTAATGATTTACATAGCTTACAGACACATTTGATTTAATACTTTACATAGCTTACAGGCACATTTGATTTAATGCTTTTCATAACTTACAGGCACATTTGATTTAATGCTTTACATAGCTTACAGGCACATTTGATTTAAACCTTTACATAGCTTACAGGCAAATTTGATATGATGATTTACATAGCTTAGAGGCAAATTTGATTTAATGATTAACATAGCTTACAGGCAACTTTGATTTAATGCTTTACATAACTTTTAGGCAAATTTTATTTAATGCTTTACATAGCTTACAGGCAAATTTGATTTAATGATTTACATAGCTTACAGGCACATTTGATTTAATGCTTTACATAGCTTACAGGCAAATTTGATTTGATGATTTACATAACTTTTAGGCAAATTTTATTTAATGCTTTACATAGCTTACAGGCAGATTTGATTTAATGATTTACATAGCTTACAGGCACATTTGATTTAATGCTTTACATAGCTTACAGGCAAATTTGATTTAATGATTTACATAGCTTACAGGCAAATTTGATTTAATGCTTTACATAGCTTACAGGCAAATTTGATTTAATACTTTACATAGCTTACAGGCAAATTTGATATGATTATTTACATAGCTAACAGGCAAATTTGATTTAATGCTTTACATAGCTTACAGGCAAATTTGATATGATGATTTACATAGCTTACAGGCAAATTTGATATGATGATTTACATAGCTTACAGGCACATTTGATTTAATACTTTACATAACTTATAGGCACATTTGATTTAATGCTTTACATAGCTTACATGCACATTTGATTTAATACTTTACATAGCTTACAGGCAAATTTGATTTAATGCTTTACATAACTTACAGGCAAATTTGATATGATGATTTACATAGCTTACAGGCAAATTTGATATGATGATTTACATAGCTTACAGGCACATTTGATTTAAAGCTTTACATAGCTTACATGCACATTTGATTTAATGCTTTACATAGCTTACATGCACATTTGATTTAATACTTTACATAGCTTACAGGCAAATTTGATTTAATACTTTACATAACTTATAGGCACATTTGATTTAATGCTTTACATAGCTTACATGCACATTTGATTTAATACTTTACATAGCTTACAGGCAAATTCGATATGATGATTTACATAGCTTACAGGCAAATTTGATTTAATGCTTTACATAACTTATAGGCACATTTGATTTAATGCTTTACATAACTTATAGGCACATTTGATTTAATACTTTACATAGCTTACAGGCAAATTTGATTTAATACTTTACATAACTTATAGGCACATTTGATTTAATGCTTTACAGAGCTTACATGCACATTTGATTTAATACTTTACATAGCTTACAGGCAAATTTGATTTAATGATTTACATAGCTTACAGGCAAATTTGATTTAATGCTTTACATAACTTACAGGCAAATTTGATTTAATGCTTTACATAACTTATAGGCACATTTGATTTAATGCTTTACATAGCTTAGATGCACATTTGATTTAATACTTTACATAGCTTACAGGCAAATTTGATTTAATGCTTTACATAACTTACAGGCAAATTTGATTTAATGCTTTACATAACTTATAGGCACATTTGATTTAATGCTTTACATAGCTTACATGCACATTTGATTTAATACTTTACATAGCTTACAGGCAAATTTGATTTAATGCTTTACATTACTTACAGGCAAATTTGATTTAATGCTTTACATAACTTATAGGCACATTTGATTTAATGCTTTACATAGCTTACATGCACATTTGATTTAATACTTTACATAGCTTACAGGCAAATTTGATTTAATACTTTACATAGCTTACAGGCAAATTTGATTTAATACTTTACATAGCTTACATGCACATTTGATTTAATACTTTACATAGCTTACAGGCAAATTTGATTTAATACTTTACATAGCTTACATGCACATTTGATTTAATACTTTACATAACTTACAGGCACTTTTGATTTAATACTTTACATAGCTTACAGGCAAATTTGATTTAATACTTTACATAGCTTACAGGCAAATTTGATTTAATACTTTACATAGCTTACATGCACATTTGATTTAATACTTTACATAACTTACATGCACATTTGATTTAATACTTTACATAGCTTACAGGCAAATTTGATTTAATACTTTACATAGCTTACATGCACATTTGATTTAATACTTTACATAACTTACAGGCACATTTGATTTAATACTTTACATAGCTTACAGGCAAATTTGATTTAATGCTTTACATAACTTACAGGCAGATTTGATTTAATGCTTTACATAGCTTACAGGCAAATTTGATTTAATGCTTTTCATAACTTACAGGCACATTTGATTTAATGCTTTAAATAACTTACAGGCAAATTTGATATGATGATTTACATAGCTTAGAGGCAAATTTGATTTAATGATTAACATAGCTTACAGGCAACTTTGAT
Source organism: Unio delphinus (assembly GCA_029339505.1). Taxonomy (NCBI): domain Eukaryota; kingdom Metazoa; phylum Mollusca; class Bivalvia; order Unionida; family Unionidae; genus Unio; species Unio delphinus. The sequence goes on from JAQISU010000054.1 coordinate 2,813,443, forward strand.
TTAATGCTTTACATAACTTACAGGCAAATTTTATTTAATGCTTTACATAGCTTACAGGCACATTTGATTTAATGCTTGACATAGCATACAGGCAAATTTGATTTAATGCTTTACATAACTTACAGGCACATTTGATTTAATGCTTTTCAAAACTTACAGGCACATTTGATTTAATGCTTTATATAACTTACAGGCAAATTTGATATGATGATTTACATAGCTTAGAGGCAAATTTGATTTAATGATTTACATAGCTTACAGACAACTTTGATTTAATGCTTTACATAACTTACAGGCAAATTTTATTTAATGCTTTACATAGCTTACAGGCACATTTGATTTAATACTTTACATAACTTATAGGCACATTTGATTTAATGATTTACATAGCTTACATGCACATTTGATTTAATGCTTTACATAGCTTACAGGCAAATTTGATATTATGATTTACATAGCTTACAGGCAAATTTGATTTAATGATTTACATAGCTTACAGGCAAATTTGATTTAATGCTTTACATAACTTACAGGCAAATTTGATTGAATGCTTTACATAGCATACAGGCAAATTTGATTTAATGCTTTACATAGCTTACAGGCAAATTTGATATGATGATTTGCATAGCTTACAGGCAAATTTGATTTAATACTTTACATAGTTTACAGGCAAATTTGATTTAATGCTTTACATAGCTTACAGGCAAATTTGATATGATGATTTACATAACTTACAGGCAAATTTGATATGATGATTTACATAGCTTACAGGCAAATTTGATTTAATGATTTACATAGCTTACAGGCAAATTTAATATGATGATTTACATAGCTTACAGGCAAATTTGATATGATGATTTACATAGCTTACAGGCAAATTTGATTTAATGCTTTACATAGCTTACAGGCAAATTTGATTTAATACTTTACATAGCTTACAGGCAAATTTGATATGATGATTTACATAGCTTACAGGCAAATTTGATATGAGGATTTACATAGCTTACAGGAAAATTTGATATGATGATTTACATAGCTTACAGGCAAATTTGATTTAATGATTTACATAGCTTACAGGCAAATTTGATGATGATTTACATAGCTTACAGGCAAATTTGATATGATTTACATAGCTTACAGGCAAATTTGATTTAATGATTTACATAGCTTACAGGCAAATTTGATTTAATGCTTTACATAACTTACAGGCAAATTTCATTTAATGCTTTACATAGCTTACAGGCAAATTTGATTTAATGCTTTACATAACTTACAGGCAAATTTGATTGAATGCTTTACATAGCATACAGGCAAATTTGATTTAATGCTTTACATAGCTTACAGGCAAATTTGATATGATGATTTACATGGCATACAGGCACATTTGATTTAATGATTTACATATCTTACAGGCACATTTGATTTAATACTTTATATAACTTACAGGCAGATTTTATTTAATGATTTACATAGCTTACAGACACATTTGATTTAATACTTTACATAGCTTACAGGCACATTTGATTTAATGCTTTTCATAACTTACAGGCACATTTGATTTAATGCTTTACATAGCTTACAGGCACATTTGATTTAAATCTTTACATAGCTTACAGGCAAATTTGATATGATGATTTACATAGCTTAGAGGCAAATTTGATTTAATGATTAACATAGCTTACAGGCAACTTTGATTTAATGCTTTACATAACTTTTAGGCAAATTTTATTTAATGCTTTACATAGCTTACAGGCAAATTTGATTTAATGATTTACATAGCTTACAGGCACATTTGATTTAATGCTTTACATAGCTTACAGGCAAATTTGATTTGATGATTTACATAACTTTTAGGCAAATTTTATTTAATGCTTTACATAGCTTACAGGCAAATTTTATTTAATGATTTACATAGCTTACAGGCACATTTGATTTAATGCTTTACATAGCTTACAGGCAAATTTGATTTAATGATTTACATAGCTTACAGGCAAATTTGATTTAATGCTTTACATAGCTTACAGGCAAATTTGATTTAATACTTTACATAGCTTACAGGCAAATTTGATATGATTATTTACATAGCTAACAGGCAAATTTGATTTAATGCTTTACATAGCTTACAGGCAAATTTGATATGATGATTTACATAGCTTACAGGCACATTTGATATGATGATTTACATAGCTTACAGTCAAATTTGATTTAATGCTTTACATAGCTTACAGGCAAATTTGATTTAATACTTTACATAGCTTACAGGCAAATTTGATATGATTATTTACATAGCTAACAGGCAAATTTGATTTAATGCTTTACATAGCTTACAGGCAAATTTGATTTAATGATTCACATAGCTTATCGGCAAATTTGATATGATGATTTACATAGCTTACAGGCAAATTTGATATGATGATTTACATAGCTTACAGTCAAATTTGATTTAATGCTTTACATAGCTTACAGGCAAATTTGATTTAATACTTTACATAGCTTACAGGCAAATTTGATATGATGATTTACATAGCTTACAGGCAAATTTGATTTAATGATTTACATAGCTTACAGGCACATTTGATTGAATGCTTTACATAGCTTACAGGCAAATTTGATTTAATACTTTACATAGCTTCCAGGCAAATTTGATATGATGATTACATAGCTTACAGGCAAATTAGATATGATGATTTACATAGCTTACGGGCAAATTTGATATGATGATTTACATAGCTTTCAGGCAAATTTGATTGAATGCTTTACATAGCTTACAGGCAAATTTGATTTAATACTTTACATAACTTACAGGCACATTTGATTTAATGCTTTACATAGCTTACAAGCACATTTGATTTAATGCTTTACATAGCATACAGGCAAATTTGATTTAATGCTTTACATAACTTACAGGCAGATTTGATTTAATGCTTTACATAGCTTACAGGCAAATTTGATATGATGATTTACATAGCTTACAGGCAAATTTGATTTAATACTTTACATCGCTTACATGCAAATTTGATATGATGATTTACATAACTTACAGGCAAATTTGATTTAATGATTCACATAGCTTATGGGCAAATTTGATATGATGATTTACATAGCTTACAGGCAAATTTGATATGATGATTTACATAGCTTACAGTCAAATTTGATTTAATGCTTTACATAGCTTACAGGCAAATTTGATTTAATACTTTACATAGCTTACAGGCAAATTTGATATGATGATTTACATAGCTTACAGGCAAATTTGATTTAATGATTTACATAGCTTACAGGCACATTTGATTGAATGCTTTACATAGCTTACAGGCAAATTTGATTTAATACTTTACATAGCTTCCAGGCAAATTTGATATGATGATTACATAGCTTACAGGCAAATTAGATATGATGATTTACATAGCTTACGGGCAAATTTGATATGATGATTTACATAGCTTTCAGGCAAATTTGATTGAATGCTTTACATAGCTTACAGGCAAATTTGATTTAATACTTTACATAGCTTACAGGCAAATTTGATATGATGATTTACATTGCTTATAGGCAAATTTGATTTAATGCTTTACATAGCTTACAGGCAAATTTGATATGATGATTTACATAGCTTACAGGCAAATTTGATTTAATAGTTTACATAGCTTACAGACAAATTTGATATGATTATTTACATAGCTTACAGGCAAATTTGATTTAATGCTTTACATAGCTTACAGGCAAATTTGATATGATGATTTACATAGCTTACAGGAAAATTTGATATGATGATTTACATAGCTTACAGGCATATTTGATGATGATTTACATAGCTTACAGGCAAATTTGATATGATGATTTACATAGGTTACAGGCAAATTTGATTTAATGATTTACATAGCTTACAGGCAAATTTGATTTAATGCTTTACATAACTTACAGGCAAATTAGATCTAATGCTTTACATAGCTTACAGGCAAATTTGATTTAATAGATTACATAACTTATAGGCACATTTGATTTAATGCTTTACATAGCTTACATGCACATTTGATTTAATACTTTACATAGCTTACAGGCAAATTTGATTTAATGATTTACATAGCTTACAGGCAAATTTGATTTAATGCTTTACATAACTTACAGGCAAATTTGATTTAATGCTTTACATAACTTATAGGCACATTTGATTTAATGCTTTACATAGCTTAGATGCACATTTGATTTAATACTTTACATAGCTTACAGGCAAATTTGATTTAATGCTTTACATAACTTACAGGCAAATTTGATTTAATGCTTTACATAACTTATAGGCACATTTGATTTAATGCTTTACATAGCTTACATGCACATTTGATTTAATACTTTACATAGCTTACAGGCAAATTTGATTTAATGCTTTACATAACTTACAGGCAAATTTGATTTAATGCTTTACATAACTTATAGGCACATTTGATTTAATGCTTTACATAGCTTACATGCACATTTGATTTAATACTTTACATAGCTTACAGGCAAATTTGATTTAATACTTTACATAGCTTACAGGCAAATTTGATTTAATACTTTACATAGCTTACATGCACATTTGATTTAATACTTTACATAGCTTAGAGGCAAATTTGATTTAATGCTTTACATAACTTACAGGCAAATTTGATTTAATGCTTTACATAACTTATAGGCACATTTGATTTAATGCTTTACATAGCTTACATGCACATTTGATTTAATACTTTACATAGCTTACAGGCAAATTTGATTTAATACTTTACATAGCTTACATGCACATTTGATTTAATACTTTACATAACTTACAGGCACTTTTGATTTAATACTTTACATAGCTTACAGGCAAATTTGATTTAATGCTTTACATAACTTACAGGCAGATTTGATTTAATGCTTTACATAGCTTACAGGCAAATTTGATTTAATGCTTTTCATAACTTACAGGCACATTTGATTTAATGCTTTAAATAACTTACAGGCAAATTTGATATGATGATTTACATAGCTTAGAGGCAAATTTGATTTAATGATTAACAAAGCTTACAGGCAACTTTGATTTAATGCTTTACATAACTTACAGGCAAATTTTATTTAATGCTTTACATAGCTTACAGGCACATTTGATTTAATGCTTGACATAGCATACAGGCAAATTTGATTTAATGCTTTACATAACTTACAGGCACATTTGATTTAATGCTTTTCAAAACTTACAGGCACATTTGATTTAATGCTTTATATAACTTACAGGCAAATTTGATATGATGATTTACATAGCTTAGAGGCAAATTTGATTTAATGATTTACATAGCTTACAGACAACTTTGATTTAATGCTTTACATAACTTACAGGCAAATTTAATTTAATGCTTTACATAGCTTACAGGCACATTTGATTTAATACTTTACATAACTTATAGGCACATTTGATTTAATGATTTACATAGCTTACATGCACATTTGATTTAATACTTTACATAACTTACAGGCAAATTTGATTTAATACTTTACATAGCTTACAGGCAAATTTGATATGATGATTTACATAGCTTACAGGCAAATTTGATTTAATACTTTACATAGCTTACAGGCAAATTTGATTTAATGATTTACATACCTTACAGGCAAATTTGATATGATGATTTACATAACTTACAGGCAAATTTGATTTAATGATTTACATAGCTTACAGGCAAATTTGATATGATGATTTACATAGCTTACAGGCAAATTTGATATGATGATTTACATAGCTTACAGGCACATTTGATTTAATGCTTTACATAGCTTACAGGCAAATTTGATTTAATACTTTACATAGATTACAGGCAAATTTGATATTATGATTTACATAGCTTACAGGCAAATTTGATTTAATGATTTACATAGCTTACAGGCACATTTGATTGAATGCTTTACATAGCTTACAGGCAAATTTGATTTAATACTTTACATAGCTTACAGGCAAATTTGATATGATGATTACATAGCTTACAGGCAAATTTGATTTAATGATTTACATAGCTTACAGGCAAATTTGATATGATGATTTACATAACTTACAGGCAAATTTGATTTAATGATTTACATAGCTTACAGGCAAATTTGATATGATGATTTACATAGCTTACAGGCAAATTTGATATGATGATTTACATAGCTTACAGGCAAATTTGATTTAATGCTTTACATAGCTTACAGGCAAATTTGATTTAATACTTTACATAGCTTACAGGCAAATTTGATATTATGATTTACATAGCTTACAGGCAAATTTGATTTAATGATTTACATAGCTTACAGGCACATTTGATTGAATGCTTTACATAGCTTACAGGCAAATTTGATTTAATACTTTACATAGCTTACAGGCAAATTTGATATGATGATTACATAGCTTACAGGCAAATTTGAGATGATGATTTACATAGCTTACAGGCAAATTTGATATGATGATTTACATAGCTTACAGGCAAATTTGATTGAATGCTTTACATAGCTTACAGGCAAATTTGATTTAATACTTTACATAGCTTACAGGCAAATTTGATATTATGATTTACTTTGCTTACAGGCAAATTTGATTTAATGATTTACATATCTTACAGGCACATTTGATTGAATGCTTTACATCGCTTACAGGCAAATTTGATTTAATACTTTACATAGCTTACAGGCAAATTTGATTTAATACTTTACATAGCTTACAGGCAAATTTGATATGATGATTTACATAGCTTACAGGCACATTTGATTTAATACTTTACATAGCTTACAGGCAAATTTGATATGATGATTTACATAGCTTACAGGCACATTTGATTTAATGATTTACATAGCTTACAGGCAAATTTGATATTATGATTTACTTAGCTTACAGGCAAATTTGATTTAATGATTTACATATCTTACAGGCACATTTGATTGAATGCTTTACATCGCTTACAGGCAAATTTGATTTAATACTTTACATAGCTTACAGGCAAATTTGATTTAATACTTTACATAGCTTACAGGCAAATTTGATATAATGATTTACATAGCTTACAGGCACATTTGATTTAATACTTTACATAGCTTACAGGCAAATTTGATATGATGATTTACATAGCTTACAGGCACATTTGATTTAATGCTTTACATAGCTTACAGGCGCATTTGATTTAATGCTTTACATAGTTTACAGGCAAATTTGATATGATGATTTACATAGCTTAGAGGCAAATTTGATTTAATGATTTACATAGCTTACAGGCAAAGTTGATTTAATGCTTTACATAACTTACAGGCAAATTTGATTTAATGCTTTACATAGCTTACAGGCACATTTGATTTAATACTTTACATAACTTACAGGCACATTTGATTTAATGCTTTACATAGCTTACAAGCACATTTGATTTAATGCTTTACATAGCATACAGGCAAATTTGATTTAATGCTTTACATAACTTACAGGCAGATTTGATTTAATGCTTTACATAGCTTACAGGCAAATTTGATATGATGATTTACATAGCTTACAGGCAAATTTGATTTAATACTTTACATCGCTTACATGCAAATTTGATATGATGATTTACATAACCTACAGGCAAATTTGATTTAATGATTCACATAGCTTATGGGCAAATTTGATATGATGATTTACATAGCTTACAGGCAAATTTGATATGATGATTTACATAGCTTACAGTCAAATTTGATTTAATGCTTTACATAGCTTACAGGCAAATTTGATTTAATACTTTACATAGCTTACAGGCAAATTTGATATGATGATTTACATAGCTTACAGGCAAATTTGATTTAATGATTTACATAGCTTACAGGCACATTTGATTGAATGCTTTACATAGCTTACAGGCAAATTTGATTTAATACTTTACATAGCTTCCAGGCAAATTTAATATGATGATTACATAGCTTACAGGCAAATTAGATATGATGATTTACATAGCTTACGGGCAAATTTGATATGATGATTTACATAGCTTTCAGGCAAATTTGATTGAATGCTTTACATAGCTTACAGGCAAATTTGATATGATGATTTACATAGCTTACAGGCAAATTTGATATGATGATTTACATTGCTTATAGGCAAATTTGATTTAATGCTTTACATAGCTTACAGGCAAATTTGATATGATGATTTACATAGCTTACAGGCAAATTTGATTTAATAGTTTACATAGCTTACAGGCAAATTTGATATGATTATTTACATAGCTTACAGGCAAATTTGATTTAATGCTTTACATAGCTTACAGGCAAATTTGATATGATGATTTACATAGCTTACAGGCAAATTTGATATGATGATTTACATAGCTTACAGGCATATTTGATGATGATTTACATAGCTTACAGGCAAATTTGATATGATGATTTACATAGCTTACAGGCAAATTTGATTTAATGATTTACATAGCTTACAGGCAAATTTGATTTAATGCTTTACATAACTTACAGGCAAATTAGATCTAATGCTTTACATAGCTTACAGGCAAATTTGATTTAATAGATTACAAAACTTACAGGCAAATTTGATTGAATGCTTTACATAGCATAGAGGTTAATTTGATTTAATGCTTTACATAACTTACAGGCAGATTTGATTTAATGATTTACATAGCTTACAGGCACATTTGATTTAATACTTTACATAGCTTACAGGCAAATTTGATATGATGATTTACATAGCTTACAGGCACATTTGATTTAATACTTTACATGACTTAAAGGCACATTTGATTTAATGATTTACATAGCTTACAGACACATTTGATTTAATACTTTACATAGCTTACAGTCACATTTGATTTAATGCTTTACATAGCTTACAGGCAAATTTGATTTAAATCTTTACATAGCTTACAGTTGCATTTGATTTAATGCTTTACATAGTTTACAGGCAAATTTGATATGATGATTTACATAGCTTAGAGGCAAATTTGATTTAATGATTTACATAACTTACAGGCAAATTTGATTTAATGCTTTACATAGCTTACAGGCACATTTGATTTAATACTTTACATAACTTACAGGCAAATTTGATTTAATGCTTTACATAACTTACAGTCAGATTTGATTTAATACTTTACATAGCTTACAGGCAAATTTGATTTAATACTTTATATAGCTTACAGGCAAATTTGATATGATGATTTACATTGCTTACAGGCAAAATTTGATTTAATACTTTACATAGCTTAGAGGCAAATTTGATTTAATGATTTACATAGCTTACAGGCAAATTTGATATGATGATTTACATAACTTACAGGCAAATTTGATTTAATGATTTACATAGCTTACAGGCAAATTTGATATGATGATTTACATAGCTTACAGGCAATTTTGATATGATGATTTACATAGCTTACAGGCAAATTTGATTTAATGCTTTACATAGCTTACAGGCAAATTTGATTTAATACTTTACATAGCTTACAGGCAAATTTGATATGATGATTTACATAGCTTACAGGCAAATTTGATATGATGATTTACTTAGCTTACAGGCAAATTTGATATGATGATTTACATAGCTTACAGGCAAATTTGATATGATGATTTACATAGCGTAGAGGCAAATTTGATATGATGATTTACGTAGCTTACAGGCAAATTTGATTTAATGATTTACATAGCTTACAGGCAAATTTGATATGATGATTTACATGATATGATGATTTACATAGCTTACAGGCAAATTTGATTTGATGATTTACATAAGAGGAGTATTGTCAGAAGTTACTTTGACAGTTTCCTAGATGGAAATATGGAGTTTTGATCCCTGTTTAACTTTAAAATGTGCACTTCAAATTATCTCAGTTTTGACTGATATCATGTTAAAAATCACACATGGTCTGATGATTTACAATATTAAGATCAAGGTCATCTTTGATTTTCATTTTTGAAGACTTTATGGATCGATATCAAAATGGGTTAAGGTTTTACTTCACAAAGGCCTTAAACCAGTTTAAATTTTATGATTGTTATTCAGAATTTGATGGAGTTGTGGCCGATGTTTGACTTGGTACATTGGCCCTGCATTTCCACTTAATAACTTTGAAAGTCTTTAAAGATTGAAACTGGATGTTTGTATGATACTTTACTTTTAGAAGACATAGTTTGAGCTTGATTTTCAAGATTGTCCAGCAAGATTTTATTAGTTAATGCAACTGTTCCTCTCAGAACTTTGTAATTTTTCTTTTTAGCAAAAATTTTCAAATGTTTTGTGGAATGAAATCAAGTTTTATAAGAAGCTCTATTGTCAAAAGATCTGGGTCAAGTTTTGGCTTTCACTATTTTCTGACAAAATTTGACAGATGTATTGCTTATCTTTGACTTTAGGCTTTGTCCTCCAGTTTCTGCTTAAATACCTCTTGAAGAATTTGATGGATTGATAACATATTTAGTATAATACTTCACGTTTACAAAGACATAGATAAAATTTGATGTTCACATCTTGTAGAATTGTATATTATGTCCTTTATTCAACAACACCTTGATCAGGATCGAATTGAACTATTTCCTGACATAGTTTTATGGAGATTATGGCTTCATGGCATCAAAGTGGGGGCATCCTTGTCATATAGACACATTTCCAGGTTTTCTATTTTTTAATATATTTTAAAATCTACAGTGGTATTCTGATTTGGTAAAGCTGTATAATATTAGAATTTGCATTGCACTAAATATGTGAAGTGGAGATGAGCTTGTAAGTGAACATGCACCTATCATAGAATCTTTACAGGAGTTTCAAACAGAGACACATATAAGGTAAAAATAAATATCAGTCTTTTTTAAACAATCCATCAACTAGATCTAATAAGATTTACCAATCCAATAAAAACAATGAATGAACAACACACAAGTTGTTGGGCTGTGTTGCCGTTTTAACCTGTTGTGTGGAAAGTTGTTGGGCTTTGTTGCTATCTTGACCCAGTTTGTGGAATGTTGCAACTACTGCATACAGATATTTCAAGTGTTCTCTGTATACAATGGTTACTAAGGTTGTTAATGTACAAGATAAATGAGTTAGGTCCTAAGATTGAGCCTTGTGGTACACCATATCTTATCTGACCAGTACTTCACTGAGTACTGTTTAGTTGCAGTGCAGTGTGTCACTAAGTTGTAATAAATGAACATTTCAATAAGTATATAATATCAACAAAGTCAAATGCCTTCTTTAGATCTAGAAATATCCTGTTATTTTACTCGTATCAATGTCTTCAAGCTACATATCAATAATTATCTTTATTAGTGCAGTATAACATGAAATGCTTGACTGAAAGCATGATTGGTGCTGATGTAGTATCTCCTTTGTTTGCAATAAAATACTAATTTGTTGTGCAACATGTGGAATAAATTTAGAATTGCATGTTAGGACTGAAATGGCACTGTAACTTTCTGGAAGAGTTTTAGACTAAAGTTTATGTGTCCTATTGACTTAAGTATTTAATAAACACTTAGTCTTAGCAATCTAGGCATATACCATCAAGGAGATAATTGAATCATGACTTAATTTGGCCACAAGGAGCTAACAGTTTGAGCCAAAACATGGAAATCCTGACTTAGTGGAAAGTATTCTGATTTATTTTGAAAGGTGGGAACGTGTAAGTTTACAGAAAATCCTACTTCATACTGAAAGCATTCACTACCCAACCTCTTTGATCTGGTACTGGAGAAATAAACATTAGGGTGCATCATACACCCCATATTTTTTTTAACTTCAACGGATCATTTTGTCCCTTGTCTAGTTTTTTTTATATAAAAAAAGAAAATTTATGGCAAAGTTTGGTGAAGTTTGAAGTACATTTAGGTGGTACACCATTCAAATGAATTTTTTGTCAAAATATCGAAAACTCGCCATTTGGCGCATATTTCCAGTTTTTCAACTCATTTTAAACATGTCATTATGTTATATAATATTGCATGCAGAGTTGTATATAGATATTGCAATAGTACATGCTCAGTTTTTATCTGATTATATTCAATGGTATGATGCTAAATTTATACAACGGGTGTTAGAAGTATTTATTATATAACAAATTAACCATTCACTACATCTTTTAACATTTTTCAACTCATCGGAGACAATAGTTTCATCGCAATGAATTCAGACAGTATATGTTGTTTTCAACATTTTTCTAAATGATTTGTTCGATGTTTAAAATGTTAAATATAGTTAAATATATTCTACATTCAGCAATGTTTTAAAGTCAGTGGTAGTTATTTGGTAGATTCTTCAGTTAGTCGCTATGTTCTTTGCGTTTTCGCAAGTTGGGCTGTTCTTTACGGTCCTTCTCAACAACTTGCAGCACGTTCTGGTAATGTTCTTCACCCCTTGCTGATGCCAAAAATACTGAGCTGAGCTTAACACCTCTCTCAGCACAGTCATTGACAACATTCAGCGATTGAAGGTTGCCGAGAGAAGCTTGGTACGCAGCAGAATTTGGCCAGTTCGCAACTTCTTCAGTCATGAACTCAGCGTTCAGCAGAAGAAGAGTGAATGTGTACCAGGAATTAATACTAGCAAAATCAGCAAGAGTTGTGGTCAGAGTAACAGTTGCTGGAAACTTTGGCTTGCCAAAGCCTGTTCCAAACCGGTTCTGTGGTGCCAAGAGGGCCGTTTCTGGTTTAACAGCCAGCAGACTGTCTGCAAGGGCTTGCTGTTCAGCGTCAGGCACCTTACTGCTCGACAGAGCAAGAGGAATCATCTCAGCAGGTCAGGTACCAGAGATGCAGTTTGAAGGCATGCAGTGCACTCTGAGAGACATCTGGATTCACGACCTTGTACTGCAATAAAGACTTGTACAACTGCAGGTAGTTCCACAGCGCATCTACCGCTGAATTGCTGAATTGCACATCATCCACCAGCTGCTGTAGACCAGTGTTGCGAAGTTCACAAACGCCCCCACCTTTGGAACTTGATGCAGTGTAGTAATAGTGTTACGTGGTAGTTGTTGAATTTGCAGCTCAAACAGGCATATCTTAATCAAATAGATGAGTTTAGCCATCCGTCTGGCTTTGTGTAAGGCTCCTGGTCACTTGAAGGTGACAGGATGATCTTCAGTTTCTCCATCAAGGAACACTGTGCACAGCTCAGCAAATTCTTGATAATCATCTCAGCGTAGCGAAAGCTCTGATTTGGCAAGCTGGAGAACACTAGTTTGACATGTATCTACAATCTGAAGTGCCTCGTGGTTGAATGATGTCAAGTTCAATCGAGATAGCTGTTCATCAGTGCTTTTAGATGGCACCATCAACATTTGGAAGCTCTTAAGAAATTGTGTAAACAAGGTGACGTCTGGAGACTTGGATGCCTCAATCTTCAGATCATCAAAAACATGAGACAGGATAATCTCACCAACATGGTGACGACAGGCTGACCAAAGGAGAGCTCGTCCAAGCTGCTTTTGAACTGTCACAGAGACTGCAGTTACGTGACCTGTATTCGATGCTGTGGTATCGAATGTCATATTCACAACAGACTCGGTACATTGCCATGATGAGAAAAAACCCATTGTTAGATCAGCAATTATATCTCCGGACTTTCTGTCTGTTCCAGGATGGTATGATGGGACTCCAAGAAGCTTCAATTCTGTGGCATTTCCGATGACGACAGTGAAACGTTCTTCTGTGATATTCTGGTTTGACAGTGATGGCATCAGCTTTGAGTCCCAATGCAGGGATACCAATTTTGGCGGGATCCATTGGTCCTTACAATTCTCTGCTATCAATCTTCCTATCTGATGCCTAGACTTGTCTGCAGTTGAGTATGATGTGGATATCTTTGAAGTATCACCACCTGCCTCTGCCACTAATGCCTCCATGTATGCAGCTTGTTGCACTGGAGTCATCTTCAGACGTATGGCTAGTTGAACAAGTTTGGGTCGTTGAATGATGTCGTGAGGGATGAAAGCAGGTGTTCCTGCGCGAGCAGTTCGCTTGTGACTTCTCGAAGTTCTTGGTGTGATGGATAGACCAGCAGCCAATGAGCCAACTTCTCCATCACTAACAACATCCTCATCACTGCTGCTACTGTCGCTGTTATGGAGTATTTTAGGTGCAGTCATCGACTTCAGGTGACTCTGCATTCTCTCATGCCACTGTGTTTCCATGTTGTCCCTTTGTTCGCGACGCTGGACTTTGGCTGCAAGGACTTTGTCACTTGGTCCGAATGTTGCCAGATGGTCAGTCTTCATTGACTGCAGGAAAGCGACATCTTCCGGATTTTTGAAGATTTGTTCTGCATTTGCAGGCCACAATGGGAATGTCTGAGCTAGCATTTCTTCCATCTTTTTTAGCTTGTTCAGGGAGTTTGGGGCTGATTGGCCGTTGATTGGAATTGCTCTCACTTTAGCATTGTCGTCAAGCAGTTTAATTAATCGTTCGCATGCCCTGCATTCTGTAATCATCGGAATATGGGCTTTCTCATAAAACACAGATACCTTTGACAGGACAATTTTAGCTGCTTCCCATCTGGTATAGTTTTCATGCACACCATCAGCTGGATGATGCATCAAACACCACAAGACTTGCAGACATGTAGGCAGACGCGAACCAGTAATTGTTGAGTCTTCTGCCGTTATCTTGCTGCCAAGACCGAATATTGTAGATGACTGTCTTGTTGTAGGAGTTTTCTGGGACAGGGTAGCCGAACGAGGAGTTGATTGCAGACCTGGAATGGTACTCTCTTCACTGCCTTCCATTATTCAACTGGCGTCTGGCAACAACATGAATATAACAATAGTGATTGACACTTAACAGTCAACATGTGCTAAATCTAACAGCCATGTAATAACTAATAACAGTTTTCATATAACATTTGTAAAACAGGCTATAGAATTGCGACAACATGAAAGTATAATATAATAAGATCAATAAAAATAAAAAAGTTTAATACAAAATTAGATAAAATTTAAATATTTTGTAAAAACTCACTTTCAAAGATTGCAGACTTCACAAACAACTTGAATAAACAAGCAAAGAATAGTTATTTAATCAGATTCAATACCATTGTAAAATAATAAATAAGTAAAGAGGTCAACAGCAAATAACATTCAGCTAAATAAATATCGCAATATAATGCTTCATAATGCAAATCTTGCTAATTGAGGTGGACAATGTTGGAATTAGACAAAAATTGGCAGATTCTTTTTATGACCAAAGGAATGTTCTAAAACTAGGGACATCCAAATTGGTTGACATTGGGGCATTAGATGCACCCTAGCATACATGGAGAACTTGTTCAGTCTTGTAGCGCACAAGTCCACTTATGGTTTCCCCTACAACTGAAAAAGCACCTGTTACTGATTGATTCCTTGAGGACCATGCAGCTCTTTTTGGACAAGTTGTTCACCTAGGTAGTTCTTCTTCTTTGGTATATGATGGATCTCTTCTGAAAATGCTCATTAGATGAGGGTACAGAATTACATGCAAGAGGAGGACCTTGTGTACCTCCCTTATATCTGAGGTATGCTCTTACTGACATGTTGTCCTTGTCAGTGATAACACAATGATGAGGATCTTAGACCCCAGCAGGGCTACAAACACTGCTAACATTTCTAAGTTAATTATTTGAAGGGTTGCAAGTTTCTAAAACCAAAGTCTGAAAAACTTACCCATCTGGTTTTAAGTGATAACCCACTGGAAATCTGATGAATCTGCATACAGAATGGAGTGGAGTTTGGTACTCCTGTGTGAAAATGTTTCCAATCTTGCCTACAGCTCAGGTGGTGATAAAAATTGGAGCCAAGAGGAATCCAAACTAATAGCAGGAACCCTGTGTGGTTTCCAGATTGCTAGAGAGACTCAAAGGAGGCATCTGGCAATAGATCAGCATGAAAAGTGACTGTCATTAGAGTATGAGCCTTCAGTTCCATAGCCTCCAAAGATTAGTCCAAGATACACCTGATATCCCCACCTAGGATGCACTGCAGGGGGAAGCTTAAGGGACCAAGCAAGGAAATGATCCCATTACCTTGAGAAAGAGAACAGGGATCAGAACAAAGAATAGAGACAGGCCACATCTGCTGCCTAGCAGACTCTTATGCTAAGGTAAACTTCTGTGCAAATTTCCTCACGCCAACAGATTGTGGGAAATGAAACAGGTCTGAACAAGAGTAGGACCTAGAAAAACTCTCCAGATTTAAGAGAATCATAGTTCCAAGAAAACATAATACAAGGTAAAGAGGTGGTAAATCTCCATGCCTAGACTTCTTCCTCTTTTAACACCTGACCTAACAGGATGGAAGAAGCAACTGTCTCAAATAGAAGAGGACTACCTACAGTAAATGGCTATTTTGGGAACTTACCTGAGTCTTCCAGTATGGATAGAGTATTGTAAACCTGAACCTGCTCTTGAGGCAAGACAGGACTTTCATCCCTTGCATTCATCTCAGATTTGGGTGGAGGTGGAAAGCCACATTAGTGTTAGCTAATAACCACTCACAAGGAGTAATAGAACTAACCTTACTAGCTGTCCTTCTAGCTGAATATATAATGGATCCCTTCTTTACAGTCTTTGAGGAGATATAATCTGTCTCTATTTTGTTGAAAGTCCCTGGCATGTTGTTGTCTGTCATACTTTGAAACCATGACAGGAACATCCAAGATGTCACAGCTGGGAGGGACAGGGAGAGGTTGGTGGCACAGTGACTAGTAATTGGTAACCAGTACTCAAAGCTGAGAAGATGAGAAGTTGACTGGTCTCTGGTGCCCAGTGACTAGTGCCAGGTGTCATTCAGAAAATAACCCAGTGTTAAGCAATGACATTCTGACAGACAAACATGCCTCTCATCTGTCAGATCATGATCATTGCTCATCTCTGTCATCAGGAAGGTGAGACTCACTACTTTCAGAAGGTGGCACTATGCCACACTGGAAAGGCCACTGCTTATCCCTGTTGAAAGTGTGCAACTCAGTCTCAGGCTCTTTTTATCCCTTGTGAAGGGTTGAGGATCTATTCTTTACTGACACTAATTGCATCAGATATCCTTGGCATTCTGGCAATGTCATAAAACCATAGTGATCACTTCTTATTTCTGCCCCACATGCAGAATAAACTTATCTACACTCAAAATGGATCCAGATCCCTCCCATGAGTGGAGAACAGCATCTTGTTGTGCAGAGAAGGAAGCGTATATGACATCGATCCATGCATGCATAATGAGTTCTTGATATTCAGGTGGCAATTCCATGAAACCTAGTAGTAACATGCTAGCCTGTGTTTGCTTTTATAACCATTTTAAAAGGAGAGTTAGAGTTTTCAATACTTGAGCATGTATGTATGAGGTATCTGGTAGCTGTATTTTCCACTCATTGCCTTCAGTTAGTGTGTTATGAGACAAGTAAACACAGGTAGAAACAACACAAAGCATAAAGTTTTCAAACACTCCCAATTACTTAAACTGAAATTAAATGATGGTATGATATGAAAGTTAGATTCATACTTTATGATCAATTCACATCTTCATTTAGGTGAAAACTTTATATCATCCTAAAAGCATGTCTTAAATAATAAAGACCACAGTAATAAACTACACATATTGCTTTGTCACCAAATTTACTGAAATTGAATGAATGAACAATGAATGATGCTAGGATATAAATATTAGATTTAATAATTTATGTCCAAATTACGTCAACCATACTAATAAAAGACATTGTAATATATACACTAATTACAGCACAGTATTGAAACTTGCACTTCGCTTTTTTTGGTTAAAACCATGGAATCAACATCATTTCTATGAAATTGGCTGGTACACACAAATCTTTGTTAGGTAAATGATCCTAAAATTGTTAAATTAAACAATCAATCATGCATTTTAATGAGGTCCATTCAGCATGAATCACTTGATTGATGAGGTTTTATAGTACACTGATCTTTACCAATGGCATCTTCCTGACTGGAATTTGTTGTCAGTATTTATTCCATGAAATTAAATACTACTGGTATGCATACTTTGATAAAGTAAAACCATGAATTTTAGTGCCATAGAAATTATTTTTTATGTACAAACCACAGAAATTGAGACCAACACAAATAAATGATGCCGCAGTATTATGAATGGAAGCATTGTAGTTCAGGAATAATATTATTATTTTCTCTTATTTTCTTCAAGTGCATGTAACATGTACCTTTTTATCACACAGTCAAAGCAATAGAAGATCCAGTTCATTTCTATGCAGAAAAGCTACATGACTGTTTTTCTGGCCTTGGCACCAATGACAACATGTTGATTAGAATAGTCATGTCAAGATCAGAGGTATGTAAAACATGGCTGAGAATGTAACAAATTTACATTGAAAGCATTACTTGTTGTAGATATTCTTTTTGGCAACATTCTTCCTACAGTTTAATTTATAGTATTATAGAAAATGCAAGGGCATTAAAAGTAATTCACCTTTTCAGGCATTGTGTTTGCATTAAAAGTAAATCACTTTGACTGGCATTATATGTTTGCATTATTTACATGTGTATCTTTATTTAAGTGTAGCTGCTTGTAACCATCATAGCTCAGCGACCAAATGACATACCATATGTGCTTGTATATAAGTCAGGTCCACTGCTAAAACAAAAGACTCTTATGTGCCACCACATACTGCATCAGCAGATCAGAGTGTATGTTGTTTGTTCTGTTGGTTAGTTCAAACAAACTACATAGATTGATATATGATATATAGGTTAATTATGCAATGTCAGATCTCTGTCTACTGATTTTACAATGGGATCTGACTTTTAAGCTAGTATATATGGTATGTAATGCTGTTTCTAATATCTAGCTTGTCTTACAGACATTGAAATGCCATGAAAGGTTTTCTCCTTTTTATGGTGTTTATCTCTTAAAGTTGATGAAAAATTTCTATTTGACAAAATTACATTTTCTAACTAGTACACATCTCTCTTGATGACTCACAGCCCAGAAACCCACTTATAATGCATGGTAAGTTAGGGATCCATTTTTTTTCTCTGGAAAATACCAGAAAAGCTGTAAATGAAACTTTGATGTAGTACTCGTTCAGCCATGAAAAATGATGATTAGTGTCTGTAACTTTCAAACAGCAAGTTTGCAAGTTTTAATAAGAGTCATATATTTTGTTTAATTTTCTTTACAATGTTTTCAGTCATTACGGTATAAATAACTATTTAATGTTATTTCAGTCCATAAAAATGTCAGTAATTCCTACTGGTGTCACCACATTTAATAAACAAATAACCAATTAAAGAAATTTTTTCAAGTGAAATAATGTTTTAGTTCTTTATTTTGACTTGGTTTCGGTGTAATCATCATTGATTGATATGCCCTGCTGTATTCTATTTTGACCCTGTGATATGAAACTAAAAAGTAAAATGAAGAAAACAAATCAAAACCAACAAGTAAATTTCAACAAATATTTTTTTTTCTGATGCAATACAAAGGGAAGGAATTTACAGTATTGTGAATTGATCCCAAAATGAACTTAAAATTCACAAATAGGAGATAAGCAGAAAGTTTATTTTTTCTTGCAGTGAAATTGTGGCATCATTCTTTTAATAAAGTAAACCCATAAAATGTATTTAAGCATAATTAGTTGTTGTTTCACAGAATAATGTTTAGTCTTTTGAAAATAAGTAAGTCTTGTTTTGTTACGAATCAACAGTAATACTCAAATAGATGCACACTCACTTGCCAGAGCAGTGAAGTAATACACAGTGTTTTAGGTAATGCATTTTGAACCTCTTGGAGTAGTATTTGAATGATCTTTTAAACATTGTTTATCTTGAAAATCAGGGCAGTTTATTCAGGAAAGCAAATAACTGCATTATTTTAGTAACAGCTATTTTCAAACATGATCATAAAGTGAGTAATAAATTGTTAAAAGAGTCCCACACTCCAATCAGCTTTTCATTATCAGTGTCTGACTGGGACGACATCCACTTCTAATGTTTTTAAATGTTCTGCTGTAACTTGTGCCATTGCCGATATTGTAGTCTGTGTTTTTGTACCCCATTTTGTACAAGTTATCAGAGGAAAGGTGTGTAATGTTCTCTTATATTAATATAATAAAGAGATGTGTTTTCTGCAAGCTTCAGGTCACTTGCATATCATTCTGACAGAGTTATAGCTCTCACCTGCAAATTAAGTTTGCTAATTGTTTTTCAAACACATTAATTTAGCAACAGATAGATATATTTAACTACGGTATCATATCTTGATGAGTTCTTGCAATATATACACTATTTAGCTCTCATATTTTGATGAGGTCTTGCAATAGATAGACTACATTATTATCATATATTAGTGATTTCTTGGAATAGGTAGACTATTTAGCTGTCATATTTTGATGATTTCTTGCAATAGATAGACTATTTAGCTATCATATCTTGATGAGTTCTTTCAATAGATAGAATATTTATCTGTCATATATTGATTAGTTCTTGCACTAGATAGACTACATTATTATCATATGTTAATGATTTCTTGGAATAAGTAGACTATTTAGCTGTCATATTTTGATGAGTTCTTGCAATAGATAGACTATTTAGCTATCATATTTTATTGAGGTCTTACTATAGATGGATTTTATTAGGCATGATGACTTAATGAGTTTTTGCAATAGATAGACATCCCTCACTATCATATCTTAATGAGTCCTTATAATTGATTAACATAACTAGCTATAATGTCTTAATGAGTTCTATCATATCTTAATGAGTTCTTGTAATAGAAAGACTATTTAAGTATCATATCCTTCTAATAAATGGACATAACTAGCTATCATATCTTGATGAGTTCTAAAATATTGACTCTTTAGATATCATATCTTAATGTGTCATTGCAATAAATAGACGTAACAAGCTATCATATATTAATGAGTTCTTGCAATATATCGACTATTTAGTTTTCATAATTTAATGAGTTCTTGCAATATATCGACTATTTGAATAGATAGACATACCTAGCTATCATATCTTAATGAGTTCTTGCAATATATATATATATATATATATATATATATATATATATATATATATACATAACTATTTATCATATCTTGTTGAGTTCTTGCAGTAGATAGACATACCTAGCTATCATATCTTAATGAGTTCTTGAAATATATATACACAACTATCTATCATATCTTGTTGAGTTCTTGCAATAGATAGACACACCTAGCTATCACATCTTAATGAGTTCTTGAAATATATATACATAACTATCTATCATATCTTGTTGAGTTCTTGCAATAGATAGACACACCTAGCTATCATATCTTAATGAGTTCTTGCAATATATATACATAACTATCTATCATATCTAGTTGAGTTCTTGCAATAGATAGACATACCTAGCTATCATATCTTGTTGAGTTCTTGCAATAGATAGACATACCTAGCTATCATATCTTAATGAGTTCTTGCAATAGATAGACTTTTTATGTTTCATATCTAAATGAGTCTTTGGAACATATAAACTATTTAGTTATCATATTTTGATGAGTCCTTGCATAAGATAGACTATTTAGCTATCATATCTTAATCAGTCCTTGCAATAGGTATACTATTTAGCTGTCATATTTTAATGAGTCCTTGCAATAGATTAACTATTTAACTATACTATTTAAGTGAGTCCTTGCATAAGATAGACTATTTAGCTATCATATCTTAATCAGTCCTTGCAATAGGTAGACTATTTAGCTATCCTATTTTAGTGAGTCCCTGCATTAGATAGACTATTTAGGTATCATATTTGAATGTGTTCTTGCAATAGATAAATGTAACTGGCTATGATATCTTAATGAGTTATGGCAATAGAAAGACTATTTACATATCATATTTTAATGAGTCCTTGCATTAGATAGGCTATTTAGCTATCATATTTTAGCGAGTCATTGCATTAGATAGACTATTTAGGCATCATATTTTAATATGTTCTTGAAATAGACTATTTAGCTAGTACTATTTTAGTGAGTCTTTGCATTAGATATACGATTTACATATCACATTGTTGTGAGTCTTTGCATTAGATATACTATTTAGGTATCATATTTTAGTGAGTCCTTCCATTAGATAGACTATTTAGCTATCATACTTTAATGTGTTCTTGCAATACAAAGACTATTTATATATCATATTTTTGTGAATCCTTGCATCATATAGATTATTTAGCTATCATGTTTTAATGAGTCCTTGCATTAGATAGACTACATTATTATTATATGTTAATGATTTCTTGGAATAGGTAGACTATTTAGCTGTCATATTTTGATGAGTCCTTGCATCAGATAGATTATTTAGCTATCACATTTTAGTGAGTCCTTGCATTAGATAGACTATTTAGCTATCATATTTGCATGTGTTCTTTCCATAGATAGACTATTTGCATATCACATTTTAGTGAGTCCTTGCATCAGATAGATTATTTAGCTATCATATTTTAATGAGTCTTGCAATAGATAGACTATTTAGGTATCATATTTTAACGAGTCCTTGCAATAGATAAATGTAACTGGATATGATATCTTAATGAGTTCTTGCTATCCAATATTGATGATTTCTTGCAATAGATAGACTATTTATGTATCATATTTTAATGAGTCCTTGCATTAGATAGACTATTTAGCTATCATATTTTAGAGAGTCCATGCATTAGATAGACTATTTAGCTATCATATTTTAGTGAGTCCTTGCATTAGATAGACTATTTAGCTATCATATTTTAGTGAGTCCTTGCATTAGATAGACTATTTAGCTATCATATTTTAGTGAGTCCTTGCATTAGATAGACTACCGGTATTTAGCTATCATATTTTAATGAGTCCTTGCATTAGATAGACTATTTAGCTATCATATTTTAGTGAGTCCTTGCATTAGATAGACTATTTAGCTATCATATTTTAGTGAATCCTTGCATTAGATAGACTATTTAGCTATCATATTTTAATGAGTCCTTGCATTAGATAGACTATTTAGCTATCATATTTTAGTGAGTCCATGCATTAGATAGACTATTTAGGTATCATATCTAAATGTGTTCTTTGCAATAGATAAATGTAACTGGCTATGATATCTTAATGAGTTCTGGCAATAGAAAGACTATTTACATATCATATTTTCATGAGTCCTTGCATTATATAGGCTATTTACATATCACATTTTAATGATTCCTTGCAACAGATAGACACAACAAGTAGTCATATCTTTATTAAATATTTTCAAAATGTTTTAAATTGTTTAATTTCATAGTGTTTGTTTTCTTTTTCTTTTTTTGTTGTAATATTATATATGCTGTAAAGTGGTTAGAGCTTCTATAGTTTAGACACAATATAAAGTCCCCTTTTTGTTATTGCTTTTAATAAGTCCTTGCAATTGTTAGACATTACTAGCTATCCTATCTGAGTCCTTGCAATGGATAGACATAACTAGCTATCCTATATTGATGATTTCTTGGAATAGATGGACTATTTAGGTATCATACCTTAATGAATCCTTGCAATAGATAGACATACATAGCTATCATATCTTAATTATTTCTTACAATAGATATATTATTTACAAATTAATTCTTAATGAGTCCTTGTAATATATATATATATATATATATATATATATATATATATATATATATATATATATACACACACACACACATAACTAGCTATCATATCTAAATGAGTCCTTGTAATAGATAGACATAACTAGCTATCCTAGCTATCATATCTAAATGAGTCCTTGTAATAGATAGACATAACTAGGTATCCTAGCTATCATATCTAAATGAGTCCTTGCAATACAATGGACTATTTAGGTATCATATCTTAATGAGTTCTTGCAATAGATAGATATACGTAACTGTCCTATCTTAATGCGTCCTTGCAATGGAATGACTTAACTAGCTATCCTATCTTGATGAGTTCTTGGAATAGATGGACTATTTAGGTATCATATCTTTATGAGTCCTTGCAATGGATAGACATAACTTGCTTTCCTATCTTGATCAGTTCTTAGGATAGATGGACTATTTAGCAATCATATCTTAATGAGTTCTTGCAATAGATAGACATACATAGCTATCCTATCATAATGAGTCCTTGCAATGGAATGACTTATCTTGCTATCTGATCTTGATGAGTTTTTGGAATAGATGGACTATTTAGGTATCATATCTTAATGAGTCCTTACAATCAATAGACATGACTTGCTATCCTATTTTGATCAGTTCTTGGAATAGATGGGTATCATATCTTAATGAATACTTGCAAAACATAGAATATAAGTTTTATTTTGAGTCCCTTTCAATTTTGGTACAAAGATCGAAATGGATGTTGTTAAAAATAGAAATATTTTGATTAGTTTTTCTCAAAATTGCTTAACACAATTTGACCATAATAGGACACAAATCATCTTTGGATAAAGACCTTTTCAGATTTTTACATATGACGTTCATCTATCCTCAGATACAGCTGCTGTTAGAAAAAAATTCAAAATATCAGTAGGTATTATATAAAAGCTAGATTTTTTGGCCAACTGCCATTGCATATGTTTTTTTAGGTCATTGTGCTATTACATCAGTTGTTTGAAGTATTGAAACTGTATAGTTCTTTGTGATTGTTTTACTGGTGCTTTCAACTACAGATAACTAAAACAGGGTGATTTTGAGAGACTTTCTTTAACAAAGTTGGAATGTTCCAATAATAACATTCTTCTTCAGACATGATGTTTTATTTTCATATTGTAATACCTGATATAAAATTGATGCATGTTTGACCATTATATAAAATGGAAACAATGTTTGCCATTTTGTGCTTCAAGTTTTTTTTCTTCTCATTTGTAGATGGACATGATTAACATCAAAGAAAAGTATCAGGAATTGTTTGGCAAGAGTCTAAATGAGCGTATTCAGAATGAATGCAAGGGAGACTACAAACATATCCTTCTTGCAATCATAGAGAACAAGTAAGGATCAAGATTTTGTTCTGTTTGCTGGTCCATGTCCAACTTTCCACATGGCACATTCAAGTTTGAACACCTCATGATACAAATGTGATACTTGTAAACTGTCTGTGATATATTTGCATTTGTCAATTTTATGCAATTACACTTTGTTACTGATTTTATGCATGTGTTTTATCACTTTATATGTGTTATGTTGTTTAAATGTATTATTGTTTTCACTAACACATTATATGAAATACAATCACAGATTTTTTAGCTCAGAACATCAGTAGTTTTGTATCGTCTTTTATTTGCTGAAGTCCATTTGTAATGTCATTACAATACATTTTGTACCTCAGTTTAGCAAATGTAGTTTTTTTTTTACACATTCTACAGTGAAGTGTTATTACATTTTTGTAGTGAGAATTTGGATGAAGTAATTTTTACTATTAAGTTTTCTTTAGATTATATTTTTTCAAGGTTAATGTATGGTAGCTGGTTAGAGGGATATTATGAAAACAATAAATGTAATGTAGTTCTTGACCTCACACTAGTGGTAAACACTGGGTATAATGCAAAATGTAGAGAATCACAATGATTTTGTATTTCATTCACCTCAATCTGTTTATATATCAGCATTAGAAATGCTGTCAATTTATTGGACTTCATTTCACATTGTTCAGTTACATTATATGGTTCCTCGAATGGGATCTTATCATTTAAAATATGATTAAGGTAAAATGCATAATGTGCAACTTTTTTGTGATACAGTTTACTTTACATATTAATATATGCATGCACAAACAAAAAATGGGATTTATATTTATATCATCCTAAATTGTTAATCAGATCTGTATGCATACTCTAAAAGATATAGAATTTGCTTACTTTTTAATAATTAAAAATTATGATAATACAGTGAATTATAAACATGTCCTAGTTCAAATGAAGCTAATGAATCATACATAATGCCAAATAAAATTTTAGACAAAAAAGCATTATGTCAGTTTCAAACTCCATATTGCACAATTAATCTAATTATTTTTTTTTAAAAAATGTTACTATAATCTACAGATGCATTCATATCCTAATTTATGTTCCAGTTCATGGATAGAAATTTGTAAATGAACATAATTATGAAGTCAGTGAAATTGTACTCTCTACAGTGAAATGATAGATGTAAAAAAAAATAAGTAAATCATATTCATACCTGACTAAGTGAAATAAAATCTCACAGTTCCCATTGTTTTTCCATGTATGAGTTCTTATTAACATAGTTTGTGATTTCTTTTGAATCACAGCATTAGGGAATGGTATTTAAAGCTGAGAAAGCATAGTTCTGGAAGTAGGAACTGAAATTGCTGAGAAAAGAGAATTATTAACATTTTGTATTTTTATTTTAGTCTAAACTCTTAATTTGTATTGATTATAAAAGTAGGATGGGTTTTTGTTGTTGATGAAAATCATTAATGGATGCTGACAAATCTTCCTTGATTAATGCAGGTTCAAATATATACATAGTCTATTCAAATATATACTATTCAAATGTATACTATTCAAATGTATACTATTCAAAGATAAATACTCATGTGCAGACTAATAACCTAGCATAAAATAAGTCATTAACACTGTTTGTTTTCTTTACATTCAGCATTTCATTTCATGAGGAAACTGAAAACCTAATGGCACAACAGTTGCTCTTTTGCAGGTTTGTTTTCATTGCCGCTATGTTGATGATAAATAATGTACTCTGGGATAAGGATATAACACTGTATATTCCACTATTTGATTCTCATGAAGGAAGATTCAATGACAGAAAAAACAAGTGAACTAATAAATACAGCTAGCAGGCTACTATAATTAGATTTTTGTATGTATCTGTTTGTCATCATCTTCTATAACTTTTGTCAGTCAAATTACAAATTCAAGATTATGATAAAAATTATGGTAATAATGAGGTACAGTTTGAAATTAAACTAGGTCTTTAAATTGGTCCTGCTTATAACTGCCTTTTGTTATTAAAAGTTACACCTACCACACTCAATCATTTAACTCCCTTTATCTAGAATTACCATATATCAAACTTTTTTTTTAGCAATGTGAAGTTCACTTACTTAAATTATAAGTACTAGTAACCCATTTATACAACCCACTATAGGCATGTACCAATTTGTTATATGTAAATATTGTTTATCAATTATATATATATATATATATATATATATATATATATATATATATATATATATATAACCAAGTAAATTTGAGCATCAAATGAAATTAATGTTTTACTTTTTCTGTTTTGTTTTCCTATTGCATACTTTGCATAATAGATACTAATGAAATGAACCTGTTCTAAACCGTTTCTTGATTTTTTTTAAAAAAAATTAAATCTCTCTCTCTCTCTCTCTCTCTCTCTCTCTCTCTCTCTCTCAGAATATAAAATCCAAGATAAAATAATCATTTGCACTAAACAAACTTTATTTATTTTTTGTGCATGTGTTTCAGTAACAATTTAAGTATTCCCAGATAGCCATGCTGTCTTCAGTTAGAGGTCTCATCTTACACACCAAGTCCAAAAGATCATCCTGCCATGAAAATGTTTTATGATTCTACTTAATGTTTTAAATATTTCACAAATGTGAGCTTAAAAGATAATGCTAAAATGCATATTAACATTAACAAAATTTTATTCTTTTGGTGCTTGACATGCTGAAATTTTAGACAAGCTTCCAAATTAATATATTAAAAATAAAAATCTTCATATACACAAATTGAAATCTGGAAAAGTTTGTAAGTGGTAAGAATTTATAGCATCATGGAGGAAAAATTTCTTTGCTCTAAAAAGACAAGTGTATGTTTGTCATACATGACAACCAATGCTAAGGGTGTAAACATTACACCTTTTTCCATTAATTATGTCTTATGCCTACCTCTGTATGGATGTTACTTTTCTGGTACATTAGACAGTAAATGAAAATAATGAATGTCATTTTTGAATTTGAATTATCATTTCTTTTCCTTCACTCATCATAAAAATGTGACAGTATTCTAAAGTGAATATCGCTGCTGCAGAAGAGTTCATTCCTAATTTATTAGTTATAGAAATATTTAGATTTGATCAATCTAAAACTTTGCCTTATGGATTTATTATGTTGATAAATTTGTTAGCTGACCAGTCAATACTTTTGAAGAAAATTTTGCCAGATATTAATTGCTTTTATGGGTTGACATATGGATGAAACTTTATAGAGCAGATGGGTCTTTTTTTAAACTTAATAACCTGTCCAATAAGATAAAGGACAAATCAACACAATTTTTTAAATTTGTAAAGAAAAATATGAAAGTGATTCAATACAGCAATTAAATTGAGGACAGAATCTGTAGATTTAAATATTATTGTACAACTTTTAGACACATATGTAAGGATCTAGCTGGTGTATATACACATGGGTGAGGCTGGATAGGTATGTTGGACTGGAGTCTGTCCTTGAAATATAGCACAGAGAACAAAATTTGTGTTTGATTCTGTATTGAATTGATAGCCAATGTAGGATACAGAGCAGTGGTGAGGTGTACACTGATCGAGGTACTCTAAAGATTATCCGTGCAGCTGTGTTTTGAACTTTTTGAAGTTTCTGGAGTAAATATTGTGACAAACCAGACAGAATTGAGTTACAATAGTTAAGTCTTGAAAGTACTAATGAACACACAAGTGTTTTAGTGGCATCAACTGAAAGATATTTACAAATGGAACTGATGCGTCTCAATTCAAGATATGCAGCCTTGCATATGTTCATGACATGTTGGTGCAATGTGAGAGTACTGTCTAGAGAAACGCCTAGGTTCTGTACTGACTGTGAGAATTTAATGTTGGTGTTGCTGATATTTATTGTCTGAGGTAAAGGATGTGAATGAGAAAGTCTTTTTGTTGTGATCAGAATAGCCTCAGTCTGTCATTGAAACATAGCACAGAGAACAAATTTTGTGTTTGATTCTGTATCGAATTGATAGCCAATGTAGGGTACAGAGCAGTGGTGAGGTGCGCTCTGATCGAGGCGTTAACCTAGGCGTTACTCTAGACAGTACTCTCACATTGCACCAACATGTCATGAACATATGCTAGGCTGCATATCACTTCCCTTGAAATTAGTAGCAAATAAAAGGCTACATGTGGAGACAATACATACATACAGAATGACCTAAATTTGTTGGAAATTAAAATCTCTGAATATGAGATTTGACAATTTTTAATATTACCATTTATTTCATTACTAAGCTTTGTTCAGATTAATTATGAACACTTATCAAACTTAAATTCACAATGATGTGACAATAAATGAGGCTGTTAAGTACAATGAACAAAGTGACATGGCTATTGTTTCAAAAAGAAATGTTAAGACACATACCTTTCTCAAGTTGAAATTGACATCTTTTGATAATACTAACCTTTGTGAATATTTTATAACAGTGTTGACAATAGTCACTGTCTTGATTTGAAAAACATATAGTGAAGCCTTTATTAGAGAGACCATTTAATATTTTAATGGGGGTGGGTATGACAAATGCTTAAAAATGATCACCTTGCTTTGATTTTTTGGATAAAAAATGTTCCATTCCTAATATTTAACTTTAAATGAATTCAACTTTTGATGAAAGAAAAGATGTCTCAGTCAGAATTTTAGCCCCTTAGATTAAATGTTTATAAATGCACAAGCCATTAGAATTGGACTAGTTCAGTGTTGTGTATATTCAGCCTTATGACTGCCACTACTGCTTAAAGGAGTAAGCATGTGGTTTTCATTTCATTATTAATTCAGTGTTTTGGGTTTGTACTAAAAAAGCTCAGGAAGTATGGCCTCTCATCAAGTCATTCCATAAGTTTGCAAAGATTTGTTTGAATAAACTTTAAGTATAACATTATTGTAAAGAAGTTGATCAGGGTTTTCCAAATATACAGTAGTTCCCCTCTTGTACGGCCCCCCGCCCCGACCAGCGGCCACCCGCTTCTAACGGCCAGAATTCGTTGGCACCGACGAGTTTCTGTTCAAAAGTACTCCTCACAAAAGGCCACCCGGCTAACGCAACCAGCGGCCAGCATATTTATGCATTAATATAAAATTTACCCCTCACGAGCGGCCTCATTTTATTTTTAAATGTATCCAGAACCAATAATTAATTCAAATCTTGATGTAAGGTAAGCAATTTTGATTATCTCTATCGTAGATACACGTCTTCGAGTGTCAAGTCGCCATTAAAAGTGTCGACTAAAGATTCATAGTATATCGTTATCTATGAAAGTCGATGTTTACAGGAAATGGGCTCAATAATGTTATGATAGAGTTTGGGGTTTAACACATATGTTGAGTTCTTCTCGTTGATGATTATAACCAGACGTAATTGTTATAATCATAACAAGGTCAGATTAGGCTAAACATAGATTTTGTACATTGGCACACACAGACAACCTTAAAAAAGACAATAGGGTACCAGACAAAGACCGGAAAAATCACGCGACCACACATTGTGATTTCAAGTGATTTTTCCGGTCTTTGTCTGGTACTCTATTGTCTTTTTTAAGGCTTCCTTTACAAAGGCTGTATTTCATAGAATCGACACAAGTTTTGTTTGCATAATTAAATCGCATACAGTCAGCAATATCCGGTTTCAGGAAAACGTACTTAATATTTTCGAAGAAAGTCGGTTATTCTACTCGACGACATGGGGGGGGGGGGATGCCGAAAAATTGTATGTACAAAAGACTGCAGTACTGTTGTGGATAGTCTGTTGGCTCTAGTGACATTGCCATATCATTTCACCTTTCTCTTTTTGACAGTGGTGAGGAGGTCTTCATAATGTCCTACTTTGTGGCTGATGGTGTTATGCACTTCTTCATTTGTGATGTGGTCCATGTAAGAGATGCCAAGGATGGTTCTGTAGCATTCTTTGTTGTAATTCTACTGTCAGGGTTCAGGCCTCACATGTGTACAAAAAGATTGAAATGACTAGTGCTCTCAATAGTCTGATTTTAGTTTTCAGACAGATATTCTTGTCTCTCCAGATGGGTATTTAGCTTTGACATAGCTGCCATTATTTGTGCTGCTCATGACAAAATTTCTGCTTCTGCTCTTGATCTCTCTTCAGTGAATATGGAACCAATATATTTAAACTGGCCTACTGTTTCCAGTTCCTGCCCTCTGACTTTAATCTTGGCTGAGATTTGTATGCCACTATTTGTCATCAGCTTTGTCTTCTCTGCACTTATCTCCATGTCAAATCTGGAAGATGTTTCATCCAGTTTCTTCACTAAGTGGCAAGTTCATCTTCACTGCCTGCCAGCTCATCAAAGTTGTCTGCAGAGCGTAGGTTGATGTTGTTACGCCCTCCAATACTGACTGTGCCATAGTATTTTTACAGGGCTTCACTCATTATGTGCTCTAAGTAGATGTTGAAAAGCGTGCATGACAGGAAACAACATTGACATACTCCGACTGTCTTGAACCAGTCCCCCACAGAACCTTGAGCAATTGCTGCAATGGTAGCCTTGGTGTACAGCTGCTTGATGGTATTGGTCAACGTTTGACCCATGTTGTACTTCTTCATTTTAGTCCAAAATGCCTCATGCCACACTCTGTCAAAAGCCTTTTTGAAATCTATGAACACATGATAGATGTCTTGTTGATGTTGCAAGTACTTTTCACACAGAACCCTGAGATTGAATATTTGTTCTGTTGTGCTTCTAACAATATGGAACCCTGCCTGTACTTTTTGTCTGTTCAAGATGAACTTCAGCATCACCATATTAGCATGGCTGATCAAACTGATAGTTCTGTAATATACATGCACTGGATATAAAATACATTTCTTTTAGAAACAATTGTATTGTCAAAATATATGATCAAAAATAAAATAACTGATTCTTCAAATGGTACTGGGTATCTGATTGTAAAAAAATATGGGCAGTCTTTATTTATTGGCCATTCAAATGTCAATTAGTAATGTTGACCAACCCCTCCATGGTTTAGTTGTGATCGGTGTGGTGCCATGGAGTGGTGGTGAATTTTAGGTATCTGCCTCTCCACTGTGGAGCACTTTTACAGAGTAAAAGTGGAAGAGATTATGCCCCCCTAAAACAAAACATGGGTAATTTAAATAACCTTGAGCTATATTGTATATTGGTAAATTGTCAGTGATTGTCAGGACTTTTGACAGCACTGTATGCCCTTCAGGAGACATGCATATTAAGGTGTAATTATGTGATATGCATTGTAATGGTTAAGATTAGCATTCATATATACTTTTTAAAAATTGTCATCTGCTGCTTGTAATTGAGGCACCTTAAATCCTTCACAATTGAATTATATATGATAAATTAACACTAAACATACAAAAATGGCCAATATTATAATAGCATGTTTATGCTGCGACTGCTTGTTCTTGATTTGGTCATGTCTGTTCATTTGTTCTTATAGGCTTGTTAACAAGACTGCACAAAAAAACACTAAATCTATACCAAAGTAATTTTACAGGCATTATTATTTACATAATTAGATGGTATGATTAGATTTTATTTCCATTAAAGCAATATTTCAGTTTTAATTAATTTTTTTAACGTTGAGGACAAAAGCCTTGTTAGGATAATAAATCAAACTAAATATAAATGAAATAATTCACTTTTTATGTTAATGAATGTATTAGATTTTCATGCTAATTTTAGCAGTTTTGCTATACTTTTAAATCTTTTGGACTAGCACAGCTTGGTTTGTAGTGGGTTTCAATATATTTTGGTGCTCAATAACAAACCTAACAACTCTAGAAGTCAGTGAATCAAGTTTTTATTGTAGGATACATTATTGAATAATAAAGGTATTCATATTATTGTAAGTGAAATGTTGTATTTTTCCATTATAACTGTTTTTGTTTTGAATAAATATTTTGCTAAGATTTTCAATACCTAATATATAATCACTTGAAAATTCAGTATCACTTAATTAACTGATTTATGTTATGAGTACATCCAAAAAAACTCAGAACTACCCTAAGACTCAAAGAGAAACATGTCGCTGCTGTTCCCACTCCAACCCACTCATCAAGTTCTCATACCTGGTGTTTTCAAACTCTGTTTGTGTGTCCTTTGATGACAGTGGCTCACTGCTGGCATTGACTTTCATGTTATTTTACAAGAATTGGTTTTGCATGGAAATGGTGAACAGTTGCAAAGCTGTGCCTTTTAACTGAAATAATTTGTTGTTGATATCATTTGCAATTAAATATGAAATATTTGTTTTTAAATTTAGTATTGTGACAACAGCATGCAGAACAGTCAGTAGGAATTTTAAAATGAAAATGCATGGCCATATATTTCTGAAAACTGGGAGTCTAGTATATAGAATACTATTGACCAACAACATTTAAACCAAGTTTCAAGAACCAGAAACTGAATGCCTTAAAAGCAGGCATACCTAAAGTTTTGAAATGTATGACAGTCTCTTCAGTAAGTACCAGTACAAAATTCCAACTTGCTTCATAAATTAAATACAGTAACTAACAGCCTGCCATCATGCACTAACTGATAGTCTGCTATTGTAATGTTCTTTAGATCCTTGAATCCCATGAGTTGGAGAAGGATATGCAGTATGTAATTAGGAGGGACATTAAATGGGAGAAGATCATTTTTTTACATTTAAACGTTAGAAAATCATTCAGAATTCTCATTTTCATCAATCTATTGCTACAAA
The DNA here is from genome assembly GCA_029339505.1 of Unio delphinus. Taxonomy (NCBI): domain Eukaryota; kingdom Metazoa; phylum Mollusca; class Bivalvia; order Unionida; family Unionidae; genus Unio; species Unio delphinus. The sequence goes on from JAQISU010000054.1 coordinate 2,847,121, forward strand.
TTAAATCAATGTTCACCTTCCCCCCAATATGTTCTAATACTTCTTGAAGAATTCCATATTAGTCATCTATATCAGACATGGAACATGCATGCATAATACTGTTTTAACAGTTAAAGTGGACAATATCAATTCATATATGCATTAAACATTAGGTAAAAGCATAAACCCATATGGACAGATGTAAGCTAACAGGATATGGTATAGTGAATGCTCTTGAACACTTGGCCATGTAGTGGGCCCCAAATAATAGTTGTAATATCAATTATAGGGTATATAGTTTGGAAATATTTTATAATTCATTAAGTGCTTTTGAAAATAGGTATTGTCTACTGTGGCAAATTTCATTTTTCCTATTTTAATAACTGCTTAAGTTAATGTAATTTGGACGAAATCAGGCTAATTTTTTTAGCACATGGAAGCACCTGTTTTGATAGATATTTGCTGTAGATAGTGCATCATTCCATATATACTAAATGTAAAGATATTACAGTCTTGGTACATGAAAGTATCCTAGAATTATGCCAACATCTCACCATTGTGCATGTTGCCAATGCAAACTATTTCACTTAATACCAGTTGCTCTGTCAAATGTATAAACTAAGGTCAAAGAAAAATGTGCATGTTCCCATGCAGCAGATGTGCCACCCTAATTATTTCCCTCCATGGTAAAAAATTATATCAAAAAATAATTTGTGCATGTAAATGAACTAGTTTTGCACATTGGATCAAACACTTTATACCTTAATATCTAAAATGAAATTTCTGTTCCAAATAAGTTAAAAATATCATTAAAATAGATTTATAGCACTTACAACGCTTTAAACTAATCATTATACAGTCCTACCCATTTATATTGACATCACTTATATCGACAAGCTGCCTATGTCAATAAAAAAGCAAAGTCCCAGTCCCTTGGTCTGCTATTACTATCAAATTGTTATGGAAATGGGATCGGTATATGCCTGCCATGCTTTTCGCATACCGGGAAGTACCACAAGCGAGTTTAGGGTTCTCTCCCTTGTACAGGAGGACTGTACTTGGCCCAATCGTCGTACTAAGACAGCTGTGGACGGACGACAACGCTGTAGAGGAGGTACGCACTACGTACCAGTACCTCGCGGACTTGCGCAACAAACTGGAGGAAGTTTGTTCCCTCGCACAGGAGAACCTCAAGCGAGCGAAGGCGCGTCAGGCGAAGAATTACAACAAGCACGCAAAACCAATCCAGTATGAAGTAGGGAACAAGGTGTTGTTGCTGTTGCCCCAAGAGCACAACAAATTGTAAGTTTCCTGGAGAGGTCCATACGTCGTCACCGAGAAGGTCGGAGGTCAAACATATCGGATACGGCTGCAAACGAAGGAGAAATTGTACCACGCCAATCTGCTTAAGAGATACCGGGAAAGAGAGACCGTCAGCGATTTTGTCATCGCCACGATAGTCACAAAGGACGCCGAAGTCGATACAGTAGGCGCCAACACTGTCCCGAGCTGTCCGTTAACGAGGGCTGAGACACCCTCGGACGTGAAGTGTGACCTCATGCTGACTGCGGCACAGCGGGAAGAGATTGAGACGTTGCTGCCCGGGTATTCTGATGTGCTTACGGAAATACTCGGGAGAACTTCGCTTGTCGAGTTTGGGTTAAAGCTGGTGGATGACCGGCCAGTCCAGAGGAAACCCTACCCCTCATGGCGCAAGATGCAGACTCCCCTCCCTCTGTCACCATCGATAGATACAACTTGGAAGTTGTCGAGAACTTCACATACCTCGGGTGCAACATCTCCAGCTCACTCTCAATTGATTATAAGGTGAATGGTAGGATTTCCAAGGCAACTGCAGTGATGCCCAGACATAACCAGAGGGTATGGAACAACTCCAACCTCACCGAGAAGACCAAACTGCGTGTCTACCAAGCCTGAGTGCTCAGCTCAGTCCTCTACAGCAGCGAAACATGGACCATCTATGCAAGTCACGAGAGAAAATTCAACAGCTTCCACCTGAGATGTCTGCGGCGCATTATGCACATCAAGTGGCAGGACAAAGTACCGAACACAGAGGTTCTAGAACGCGCCAACATCAACAGCATGTTCGTCATTCTCAGTGAGAGGCGCCTTCGCTGGCTCGGCCATGTCAAGAGAATGTACCCGGGCCGCATCCCTAAGGACATATTATATGGGGAACTAGCAGAAGGTACACGGCCAACTGGACGCTCACGCCTGCGTTACAAAGAAGTTTGCAAGAGGGACAAGAAATGGGAGAGCTTTGTTATTGACCGTCTTATCTGGCGCCTAGCTGTCAAGCAGGAAGTTAGCAAAGCTGAGGATGACAGAAATAGGAAGTATGCTCCAAAAAAGAGCCAGAAAGAAGGAACAGCTAGCTTTGGAGCTACTTATCGTCTCACGTAGACCAACGGATGCCAAGAGATTGATTGAGCCGTGTGTAAAATCCAGCAGAACTGGAAGCTCCATCTCAGAATGCAAACGGGAGTGAAGATTACACACCTGCCAAAAGTAAGTTGTATCTTTTCCGCCTAGTATTTCAGCAACGACGATGGCTACAATTTCATCACAATTCCTCATTATATCAATATGAGGGAAAAGTTTTATTCTCGGTGGATATTTGCTTAATGAATTTTTTCAACATCTGCCCCCATCTCAGTTCAAGCTGGCTGACGGATAACTGCTGATCACACAAATTGTTTTTATGTCATCTGCATGTTTAGTTGGTAGCGAGTTGAAGAACGTGACGATAACCGAGATATGCAAAGCTCCTGACAATCGCCAAACATTTCGCGTGGCTATCTCGATTTTCTCGATAGTTACTAATTTACTGCAGTATTTTCCAATATCACCATGTCTCATATATCTTAGTATATGAATGAGACCTGTTGTTTCATAAGCTGATATTATATTTATGATTTTGGATTTTCTCAAGTGCAGTACTGGAAATTCTGGAAGAAATGTTGCATACTTTTATTCCCATCTATAAGAGATTTCTTGCTATCTTTTAGTCAGGTGCAAACAGAACTTTTTCATTTGTTACACGCAGTTCACCCTTGTCCAAAAAAGTGATAAGGAACTACTTTCAATCTGACCATATCGTCATCTCTACCACTGAACGATGGAGGATAACAGCATAATAATGGTGGTATATTTTTTAATATTTGAATAATGTTTATCCTCATCTTTCTCTTTTTCTGTTTTCATTCATTTTATTTTCATCGGTTTAAAACCGAAACTAAGTAAAAAGTCTCTTTTTTCATCAAATGTACTAGGAGTAAACCGGTTATAACCGGTTTAGAACTACTTTCAACTAATATGAACTAGTGAAAACCGGTTAGAACCAGTTGGAACCGGTTTAAACCGGTTTTTACTAACTAAGCTAAATAAAAAGTCCTTCTTTCATCAGGTGTTACTAGGAGTAAACCGGTTCTAACCGGTTTAGAACTACTTTCAACTAGTATCAACTAAAAAGGGCATGACGAACGCCCTCAAAGTCAAATTACCGCAGGCAAAAATTTTTTTATGTACCGAACACATTAATGACTATGTCCGACGACATCATCAAGAAAATGGGGCATGTGTACTGGCCCGTAAACGAATAATCCAAATCATTTTTAGAAAAAAAAATTCAAATAATATTTGCCTAAGATGAAACGGAATTTAATTACAGATATCAGAATTTTGAACCCTATTTAGAACAATTGTCAGTTTTCAAACCATATTGGCAAAGATTCTTGTTGGAATTTTAGTGGATTTTAGTGTTATTAGGGTATTTGGGTGGATTTGGGGTGATTTTGGGAGGATTTGGGATTGATGTTAGGGGATTTGGGTGGATTTGGAGTTGATGTTAGTGGATTTGGGTGGATTTGGGGTTCATTTTAGTGGATTTGGGAGGATTTACGGCTGCTTACATTGGGTTTGGGTGGATTTGGGGTTGATTTTAGTGGATTTGGGTGTTTCGTAACACCCCAAATATGCTATTAAAGATGTTACCTAGAGCATGGTATTTTATGTATGAAGTTGGTTTGGTTCCCAGCGGGGATGTTATCATCGATGAAGTAAATATCCGTATTCTACAAGTTATCGGCGTATGATTGTGATGAGAACGTGAATTGATATCGGTAATAAAGATTTGATTCTTATTGTCATATGTTCTGAAAGATGTGCGATTATTATAACTGTACTTTTTATAAACTTTCTTTCACCAAGAATTGTTGGTTCTAGGCACGGATGTTATAAGTCAGCATGCAGTAACGAACAGACTTTGTTCGATTGTTTGCTATACATCCTCATGATACGAGTTGTGACTATAAGAGAAGAATTAATTCATTCGTTTTCTGGTGGTTAGTATCAGATGGTTATTGTAAACAATAGTTATACTGATTTTTATTTTGGCATCAACCTGTATTGTGAGAGGCAGAGATAAGAAAGTCATGGTTCTGAGCGCAGATGCATCGTTTGAAAGAAGCGAGTTTAGGTAAATAGGAACAAATCTCTTGTGAACAATGTGTTAAGAATAAAGCTGATAAACTGGAATATCTAATTATGAAAAAATATACATGGAGATAACGTGACGTGTGCAGATGTGTAAGAAAGGAAATATTTATGACCCAGACTTTAACAAAGAGAAATATTAGCATTGGTTCTGTGCACGGATGCAAACATTGAGACGGTACTGTATTGCTCATGTGCGTGAATCTATGATGTAAGTAAAATAGCATGAAAGTCAGGAACAGTATAAAATATGGCGATTTACGCAGCACACGAAATTTCAAATTTGCTATTAAAGATTTTACCTAGAGCATGGTATTTTATGTATGAAGTTGGTTTGGTTCCCAGCGGGGATGTTATCATCGATGAAGTAAATATCAGTATTCTACATGTTATCGGCGTATGATTGTGATGAGAACGTGAATTGATATCGGTAATAAAGATTTGATTCTTATTGTCATATGTTCTGAAAGATGTGCGATTATTGGAACTGTACTTTTGATAAACTTTCTTTCACCAATAATTGTTGTTTCTAGGCGCGGATGTTATAAGTCAGCATGCAGTGATGAACAGACTTTGTTCGATTGTTTGCTATACATCCTAATGATACGAGTTGTGACTATAAGAGAAGGATTAATTCATTCGTTTTCTGGTGTTTAGTATCAGATGGTTATTGTAAACAATAGTTATACTGATTTTTATTTTGGCATCAACCTGTGTTGTGACAGGCAGAGATAAGAAAGTCATGGTTCTGAGCGCAGATGCATCGTTTGAAAGAAGCGAGTTTAGGTAAATAGGAACAAATTTCTTGTGAACAATGTGTTAAGAATAAGCTGATAAACTGAAATATTTAATTATGAAAAAAATATACATGGAGATAACGTGACGTGTGCAGATGTGTAAGAAAGGAAATATTTATGACCCAGACTTTAACAAAGAGAAATATTAGCATTGGTTCTGAGCACGGATGCAAACATTGAGACGGTACTGTATTGCTCATGTGCGTGAATCTATGATGTAAGTAAAATAGCATGAAAGTCAGGAACAGTATAAAATATGGCGATTTACGCAGCACACGAAATTTCAAATTTGCTATTAAAGATTTTACCTAGAGCATGGTATTTTATGTATGAAGTTGGTTTGGTTCCCAGCGGGGATGTTATCATCGATGAAGTAAATATCAGTATTCTACATGTTATCGGCGTATGATTGTGATGAGAACGTGAAATGATATCGGTAATAAAGATTTGATTCTTATTGTCATATGTTCTGAAAGATGTGCGATTATTGGAACTGTACTTTTGATAAACTTTCTTTCACCAATAATTGTTGTTTCTAGGCGCGGATGTTATAAGTCAGCATGCAGTGATGAACAGACTTTGTTCGATTGTTTGCTATACATCCTAATGATACGAGTTGTGACTATAAGAGAAGGATTAATTCATTCGTTTTCTGGTGTTTAGTATCAGATGGTTATTGTAAACAATAGTTATACTGATTTTTATTTTGGCATCAACCTGTGTTGTGACAGGCAGAGATAAGAAAGTCATGGTTCTGAGCGCAGATGCATCGTTTGAAAGAAGCGAGTTTAGGTAAATAGGAACAAATTTCTTGTGAACAATGTATTAAGAATAAGCTGATAAACTGAAATATCTAATTATGAAAAAAATATACATGGAGATAACGTGACGTGTGCAGATGTGTAAGAAAGGAAATATTTATGACCCAGACTTTAACAAAAAGAAATATTAGCATTGGTTCTGAGCACGGATGCAAACATTGATACGGTACTGTATTGCTCAAGTGCGTGAATCTATGATGTAAGTAAAATAACATGAAAATCAGGAACAGTATAAAATATGGCGATTTACGCAGCACACAAAATTTCAAATTTGCTATTAAAGATTTTACCTAGAGCATGGTATTTTATGTATGAAGTTGGTTTGGTTCCCAGCGGGGATGTTATCATCGATGAAGTAAATATCAGTATTCTACATGTTATCGGCGTATGATTGTGATGAGAACGTGAATTGATATCGGTAATAAAGATTTGATTCTTATTGTCATATGTTCTGAAAGATGTGCGATTATTGGAACTGTACTTTTGATAAACTTTGTTTTGTTAATTTGAATAGGGCTACAAGGATCATATATTTCTTCTGAGATCTGTATGCGAGATTTGTTAATATTTTTTTTAAACATTCTTAAACTATTTATATATACTATAGTTTGAGGTTAGGATGGTACAAGGAAGACTGCAATACGAAATATAATTAAGTCCATTGTACTAGGAGTTGTTTGTTGGTTGTCAGACTCAGAGTTTATCTATATTAATAGAGATTCCAAAATTTCCCTTAATTTCACCTCTGTTTTATGCAGGCATAATACGCTCCATAAGGTGCTGTTACTGGTGCCCTTATTTAATTGCTATCACGTGCGTATCTGTGTGAGAGAGAGAGAGAGAGAGAGAGAGAGAGAGAGAGAGAGAGAGAGAGATTTCATATGCCTTTGCTTTAGCCGTGAGAAAAAAAAAATTACTTTATATTACAAAGAAATATTGTTATTTTACTTTACTTGAAGAGACAGAGGTAACATATTTATTATCTCTTTCGTTGTTCTAGTTATTCTTCGTCGTACTAAATGTCAATAAAGGGAAATTACTCTTGAATTGGTTCCCAGCGTGGATGTTTGGCATTGGTTCTAGCTGTGGACTTCCGGTTCTTATTGCGGATGTGCACTGCAATACACTGTTGAAACATGCCGCCGACAACAAAGTTTCAGCTCGAATCTGATGATGAAAATAGAATGTCTAAACATAGAAAGCAGCATTTTCTACCAGTTCATAATACTCTGTGACCATGCCTTAAACCACCGTCTAAAGGAGTGCATTTTGTGCTCTGCACTGTTTGCAACTTAGATTTTTCATGTGCACAACATGGTGGAATGAATGACTTTTCACAGCACGTGGAATCGGAAAATCGTGCGAAATTGGCATCGTTAGTGAAGGGAAATACAAGTATTTTGTCAATGATGAAGGGAAAGGAAGTCAGTGATCAGCACATATTTCAAAAGCAGATAACGTGCTGAGGTGATTCTATGTGAGCTGATCGTAAATTGAGCACAGCCTACAAGTTAATGGAAGTAATTAAAAATATGTTACCAGATTCCAAAATTGCATTAGATATTTAGAAACAATCTGGTAAATTGGTAATTATAGTATATTGATGTGTCTACTATATGTTATCGAGGGACTGGTGTATTTGGTCCAATTGCCGTTTCAATTGGTACATTTGTATTAATTACATGAGATTATTTTGAATCTAGTTGAATTCCAGGAGATTTGTGAATCTTGTACTTACAGTGCAGAACTTTTGAAATTTATTTGAATTGTTTGAATCTCAATCCTAGGCGGTACATACAATTATGTGAATATCAGATAGTGTATACTCTTTTTTTAAATTGAGGTGTTTTGAATCTGTATATCAGATAGATATAATATTTTTTTTTCTTCAATGTGTGAATGTTAGTATAAAGTAATTGGATCAATTGTATGTTGAGAGCATGTGAGAATCATTGTATTTTTACATCATATATTTTTATTAACTAATTAAATTCATGAATTGCCATCTTTCACACATTGTGTTTGAGTTATTCATTTAATACAAAATCCACTCTGTTTCAATTCTGCGACATACATTGTAGCATATATCAACATTTTACTTTTAATATTTGATATAGATGGTAATTTCCACACATCAAGGGCTAGAAATATGGTGGCAGTACATGGCATGTCAGTTTCCTATATATATAGTTTAAAATCTAAGCTTGTCATGCACAACCTTAAAGATAAGCTTGCAGCAAGCTTGCCACAACCTTAAAATTAAGCTTGCGATAAGCTTGCGGCAAGCTTGCCACAACCTTAAAATTAAGCTTGCCACGACCTTAAAAATAAGCTTGCTGCGGTTTCAAATCTAAGCTTGCTGCAAGCTTAAATAACAAGCTTGCCGCAACCTTAAAAATAAGCTTGCGATTTTGGTTTGGGTAATGCCGACGTTGAATATCGTAATGTTTTTCGTATCAGGATGTGATCAGTGCAATATTTTAATTTGGATTTTACTACACAAAGGTAACCAAAATGTAATTTGTCAATAAGCAATTGTATTTCACACTGATTCTATCTTCATGTACTCAGAATGAGTGTAGATGCTATTCACTGACAACATGTCACCCTTTGTTGATGAATTTTAACTTTTATTGTTTTTCAGCCCCCCCCCCCCTCCCCACTTATCTCGACATCCGCCTATCTCGACAATATTTCCTCGGGCCCGAGGATGTCGACATAAACGGGTAGGACTGTAATATATTTAATGTTGGAAAAACCTATCTGTGCTAATTTTAAAAGGAAACATTAGGAAACATTGTTTTGTACCCTAATGCGGAGCTGAACATATTAAAAATGGGTCTACTGTTTACTTGTAAATACTATAATCATTTAAAATATGTCTCTTATAATAACAATGAAAATAAAAGAAAATATTTGCTCTTATTGCTAACATTATATAGAGCAGTATGTGTACATTATTTAAAGTGCAAATGAATAGCACTGCCTGGAGTTGTGTACTATTATATGATCTTATATATAGTATCAATTAAAACTCTACAAGCTAGTACTGTGAATACATTATTTTCACACTTGTCAAAATTCATGATACTGACACTTAAAAATGACCCAAAATCTGTCAAAATATTCATCTCACCTTCAAGAGCATTTAAGTGCATGTATTCAATATTAAATAAAAGTCAATTCTTGGTAAATTTACTGGAAGTGTCAAGTGTCCAAAGGTATGGTCTTTTACATATTTTTTTCATATCTAGTTTGCTTTGAAAACAGCATATTATGTTCATCATTCTGTTATGATTCATAAGCATTTTGTTACCTAAAGAAAACAAATGATTCATAGAACACAGTCACTTCTTTCTGTTTTTTAGGGAATACAGTTTGTGATATTTTATAATTTATTTAATAATTTGTGTCTTTTCACAAATATGAGCACATGTGTGTGAAATAATTTACCAATTGTCCTGCAGCCAAGTTGTCTAAAGAACTTTCCATTACGGATCACTGACATCTCACCTCTGCCTGCGTGGGATCAAGTCTCAGATATGGCTAATGTCGGTATGTGAGAAAGCTTGTCAGTAGCTTCTCGTGATTAATACTGGCATGTTTAGCCTATCATGTGCTTGAAAATGGTGTTAAACCCTACAACGACAACTGATTGTCCGTCTTTAATTATGACTGAATATAATAGATTCTTTTTCAGTCAGTGTCTTCATTTCAATGCATTTCTCTCTATGTTGAAAGATCAGTGCCCACTTCTACAATATTTGTTGCAATGACCTATGTCGGAGCTACCCTAATTGTAAACATCATGTGTGGGTGATTATGTTAAAACCTAGATGATGTAAAACATGATGTCATTAACTATATGAAGATTAAATAATAACAAATTGAGACAACAAATAGTAATTAAAGAAAAACATATTTAACTACAATTATGCATTTATCATTTACCATATAGTTCTCTTTTATAAGTCGGGTTCAACTGCAAGAATACAGGCCCTCATCTGCCATTGTATGATCTCCTGATATATAAGGGTCTATGCTGTTCAGTCTACTTCTATTTATTCTTCCTAACAAAGTACAAAGACCCAGATTTGCCATATATTATGTGTTGGCTGATCCATGTCCATGATGTCTACAGCCAAAATCATGTTATAAGTAATTCATGAATATAAATTTCTTTATTACCTACCTTTTAATTGTAACAAAATGTAACGTTGTTAAAAAGAGCCTTCATGCTTATGATGGCTTAATGTCATATTTAAGTTTCCTTGTCAGTGGATGACATCATTGTTCCCCAACAAATTCTTACTTTTCAAAATTGCATCAATTTTATATTCTGACTTGGCCATAAATAAGGCATCCATCGTGGGTTGTGTGTTGCGCATCATCTATCCATCAACAGACATTCATTATAACTTGATATGTCCATCAACAGACATTAATCATGAATCTCTATATTCATCAACATATATTCTTTATGAATGAATCGATCCATCAACTCAGATTCATTTTGGCTCTATGTATCCATCATCAGACATTCATTATGACTCCAACTATTCATCAACAGACATTTATTATGACTCCATCTATTAGTCAACAGACATTCACTATGACTCCATCTATCCATCAACAGACATTTATTATGACTCTATCTATTTATCAACAGACATTTATTATGACTCCACCTATCCATCAACAGACATTGATTATGACTCCATCTATTAATCGAGAGACATTCATTATGACACCATCTATCCATCAACAGACATTTATTATGACTCCATCTTTCCAGCAACAGACATTCATTAGGACTCCACCTATCCATCAACATACATTCATTATGACTCCATCTATTAATCAACAGACTTTTATGATGACTCCATCTATTAATTAACAGACTTTTATGATGACTCCATCTATTAATCAACAGACTTTTATTATGACTTCATCTATTAATCAACAGATATTCATTACGACTCCATCTGTCCATCAAAAGACATGTATTATGACTCCATCCATTAATCAACAAACATTAATTATGACTCCATCTATTAAACAGCCGACTTGTATTATGACTCCATCCATTAATCAACAGACATTAATTATGAATCTCTATATTCATCAACATATATTCTTTATGAATGAATCTATCCATCAACTCAGATTCACTTTGGCTGTATGTATCCATCATCAGACATTCATTATGACTCCATCTATTAGTCAACAGACATTCACTATGACTCCATCTATCCATCAACTGACATTTATTATGACTCTATCTATTTATCAACAGACATTTATTACGACTCCATCTATCCATCAACAGACATTTATTATGACTCCACCTATCCATCAACAGACATTCATTATGGCTCCATCTATTAATCAAGAGACATTCATTATGACTCCGTCTATCCATCAGCAGACTTTGATTTTGACTTCCATCTATCCATCAACATACATTCATTTTTTTCTTCCATCTATCCATCAACATATATTTATTATGACTTCCACCTATCCATCAAGAGACATTCATTATGACTCCATCTAATAATCAACAGACTTTAATGATGACTCCATCTATTAATCAACAGACTTTTATTATAGCTCCATCTATTAATCAAGAGACATTTATTATGACTTCATCTATCTATCGACATACATTCACTATGACTCCATCTATCCATCAAAAGACTTGTATTATGACTCCATCCATTAATCAACAGATATTAATTATGACTCCATCTATTAATCAACAGACATACATTTGGACTCCATCTATCCATGAAAAGACATTCATTATCACTCCATCTATCCATCAAGAGATATTCATTATGACTCGATCTATTAATCAAGAGACATTCATTATGATTCCATCTATTCATCAACAGACATTTATTATGACTCCATCTATTAATCAAGAGACATTTATTATGACTCCATCTATTAATCAAGAGACATTCATTATGACTCCATCTTTCCAGCAACAGACATTCGTTATGACTCCACCTATCCATCAACTGACATTCATTATGACTTCATCTATTAATCAACAGACTTTTATTATAACTCCATTTATTAATCAAGAGACATTTATGATGACTCCATCTATTAATCAAGAGACATTTATTATGACTCCATCAAATAATCAAGAGACATTCATTATGCCTCCATCTATTCATCAACAGACATTTATTGTGACTCCATCTATTAATCAATAGACATTCATTATGACTCCATCTATCCATCAACAGATATTCATTATGACTTCATCTATTAATCAACAGACTTTTACTATAACTCCATCTATTAATCAACAGACTTTTATGATGACTCCATCTATTAATCAAGAGACATTCATTATGTCTCCTTCTATTAATCAACAGACTTTTATTATAACTCCATCTATTAATCAACAGACATTCATTATGACTCCATCTATCCATCAACAGATATTCATTATGACTCCATATATTAATCAACAGACTTGTATTATGACTCCATCCATTAATCAACAGACATTCATTATGACTCCATCTATCCATCAACAGATATTCATTATGACTCCATATATTAATCAACAGACTTGTATTATGACTCCATCCATTAATCAACATGCATTAATTATGACTCCATCTATTAATCAACAGACATACATTATGACTCCATCTATTAATCAACAGACATTCATTATGACTCCATATATCTATCAACAGACATTCATTAATTAATCAAGAGACATTCATTATCACTCCATCTATTCATCAAAAGACTTTGATTTTGACTTCCATCTAACCATCAACAGACTTTCATTTTCATTTCCATTTATCCATCAACATACATTTATTATGACTTCCATCTCTATACCAAAATACATTCATTATGAGTCTATCTATCCATCAGCAGACATTGATTATCACTCTATCTATCCATCAACATATAATACTTTTGACTCTGTCCATCAGCAGTCACTGGTTACAATCATCAGTCACTGGTTACGTCTTTGCTTAATCTCAGATTAAATTTTTACCAGACTTAGAATATTGGCTTGTTTTATTATAAATTTGGATTACGATGCATATTTGTTAATGATGTGAGCTTTCATAATTGACTAATGCTCTTACCATTCTCGAAGCCAAACTAAACTGACTAACCTGACAATGATCAAACGTTGGAAACGATGTTTCAATCATTAAGATCTAAGAAGAGTTCGTTAATTAGCAAGATCCATGCTAATATCAGCAAGATCTCAGATGGGTTTAGTATAAGTGAGACTCGTACATGTTTTTATTCTAAAAAAAAAACATTTCTCATATGATTTGGATCAAGTTTGAAATGTATGTTTGTATAATGAAGATCGTGAAATGGGTTCAGTTATGATTGAGAAATGGTATTTGATGACTCTCTTGACTCTTGACTCTCGGTGTTAAGAGATATTGTCTGTATATATCTTTGTTTTCTAAGAAACCTCTTTCAGCAGTGGCTTGCAATTGTGACAGCAATATGATATTGTGTGTCACTTGCCAAAACTAATTAAATTCTTCAGGTCATGGTGCTATACATAAGCTCATCTAGATATAGACAAGACAACTCATCCATATATTCTTGAAATTTGTGGCTCGTTTCATTTGTATTAACAAAATACCTGTACTTATGAAAGATAATGTCACAGTGGCAAAACGTACCTTGACATGGTGAACGTTTCTCCAAATCATGTAGAGCAGGGGAACAGCCAAGCAAAGATGTTAAGATATGCTCATTATCCCAGTCTGTTGCAGCAGTACTGCGTCTCAAAGCATTGTGAAGAATGTATAGTCCACAGCTCCAATGTTAATAAGATCTTGTCCACGTTCATTAGCAATGTCACTCTCAGCAAGATCAAATACGTTCCAGCTGACCTTAGATTCATCTATTGAAAGTCGCACAAGTCCATGTGTCCCAAAGGAAGAGTAGGCTTTGTTCAACTGTTCGTAGAGAATGCTCGCAGTGATATGACCAAGGAATTCAGAAGTGTGTCAACCTGGTCTTCGTACCAAAACTGCCAGACACAATTCAAATGAATAAATAAGGTTGTGGTATCCTCATGATTTAAAATGGTATCCACTAATCATACGTTATAGATCACGCATTGTCACCAATCACACTGAACCAGTTTGTACCAGATGACCATCCAACATCGCAAATCTTTATTTTTCATACTTTATCCACGTCTGGAAAACAGCCAAACTTTCTCCAGACGTTCTAGACTTGGTATAAACCCTGTCAGTTTTGTCAAACAGATCTAGACCTATGGGAAGACCACGCTAAGAACTACTTTACATGTGTAGCATACTAATACATGTCAGACTTGCATGGACAAAGGTCAGTGGGAGGCAGTATTCTCTCATCATCCGCTGCTAAATGTTACATAATGGTAACTGCTAAATGTTTCATAATAAAAACTTTAATATAGATGCTTTCATTTTTAATCACAAGAGTCAACCGTAATTAAAATGAATATGTTTGATTAACTTCACTTAACCTAACCTTGCTAAAAAAATCCACAGTAGTGATGGAGTATATCTACTGTGATCATACTGACACCGCTGACCACACTCAGTACGCGAAATCAATATAGTATGCTTAGTGTAAGTTACCTTTATTCCGTCTGCTTGATGCATAATCAAAAGGCAGACCTTCAGTCTTTTTGACAACGATTTGATCCTTCCCATTATATCACTCAATAAATTATTCCCCTCACGTAATTAAACATGTTCAAAAAAACTCCAAAATCATTAGCACACACACTCAAGGACTGTTATATAACATAAATATATAAATATAGTCAGTAAATTACCTAATTTACACGGCCTAAACAAAGATTTGCAAAAGTACAAATTTTAGGTAAATAAGACAACGATTATAATCAGGAAAATTGAGATAAATTATTTTTATTTTTTGTCTAATATAATTCGGATAGAACAGATGCCAAGCTAGTTTGCATGCACTTGAGACATTAAGTTATATTCTTCGTGAAATTGCCGTCAATAATAGAACTGTAAAGGATCAAAAAAGTTATTTCCACACCACGTGACTTTTCTTTGTTATCATTTTTCGTGTCAGAATCAATACAGATACCTATATGACCTTTTTAGGTATTTTTTTGAACAATCTGTTTAGTTTTAATATTCAATACCTAACATGATTAGTGAAAATGTTATAGCTCCCTTTTCTCATCGATCTTTAGATCCTCTACTTTAAGATTCGTCTCAGCTATCTTATGAACTATACAGTGTGAAACGTTTAAAGCAGCTAATGACTGCATTATGGAAACCACACCATTCTTATATATTTCTTTTATATGTTTGTAAAAGAATTCTTACGGTATTTACATATGTAGCTAAACTATGGGCTGCTGTTCCACAAACACAGCTTCATATGTGTATTAGATGTGGGAGTGTTTATACAAACTTGATATTTCATTGTCGTGTTAGTTGTCCTTGTATGTCAAATTTGAGAACCTCTTTCTAGGATTTACTTACGGATAAATTTCAACTGAGCCTGTACATTACGTTATTTAATGCAGAAGATGAGCGGCAACTACAATATCTTCTAGGTAAAAGGTTACCATCAGGTGTTATCGACAAAATTACATGGAAGGAAACAAAGATGATGATGATGATGATATACCAAATGACCTGTTTAAGAAGTTTGTAACAATCTGTTCAGTCTTACTATTCAATACCTAACATGATTAGTGAAAATGTTATAGCTCCCTTTACTCGCCGATCTTTAGATCCTCTACTTCAATGTTTGTCCCAGCTATCTTATGAACTATATACAGTGTGAAACATTTAAAGCAGCTTAAGATTGCATTATGGAAACCATACCATTCTTATATATTTCCTCTATATGTTTGTAAAAGAATTCTCACGTTGTCTATGCATGTATTAATTCTTGTAAAATACATAAAGAAGTATGTTGCTCTCTCTCTCTCTCTCTCTCTCTCTCTCTCTCTCTCACACACACACACACACACACACACACACACACACACATTCTGCTACGTTTTCTACATTTAAAGAAAGGGGTATACCTAATATGAAAAATTTGTTTCTCTCTTGTCAAACATCCCCGAATAAAGCAAAACTGAGAAAATACAAATTAAATCACAGTATTTATCTTAATAGAATTAAAAAAATAATATTAATCATAATTTTCATAAAATTCTTTTCTTCATTTTGGTAGAAATTAGTAGTTTATACACTTTCAACTTTTATTTCAAATCGTATCTATCAGACATTACTCATGGTGTCAGTACTGGAACAAGTCCTAATACTTAGTGTCAGGAAAACATGTTCGTCCCACAAGGATGTATTTTAAGGCCCGTTCTTTTATAGTCTGTAATAACGATATGTATATGCCTTCAGTACTCTTAATTCGTGATCTTCATGTCATGTCATGTCATTATCAATCATAATATATCGTATAATACAGAAAGGTAGCTTGTCATGAGCTAAAAAGAACTGGTTATTTTTGTAAGCAGAACATACGATTTAGGTAAGAGAAGTTTGGTTGTAATTTGTAACAGAGATGCGTCCAGTTATCAAGTTGCATCATTCTAAAATGAACTGTACAGACGAAATTAATTCTAACCAATTAAATATCAATAAAGTCACATAAGCATTGAATATAGGTCAAAGATATATATTTTCACACTAAAAGTGGAGTAATTATATAGGTGCTTCACTTCATCAGGTTCATTAGTCTTGGTAGTCTTGGTAGGTAGGAAGGGTTGCATATTGCATACGTCAGAACCCAACGATTTAACTAACACCCGTATAAGGTAAAATATGGGTCACAGTGATGTTTCATTTATCTTAAGATGTGACACTAACATATGTGTATTGAAACCAGTCAACTGTATGTAGATGATGCAGCGTGCAACCTGATAGCTTTTTTTTATTGACACTTTTCTCTTGATCTGTTGCCAACTTGTAGGAAATACGCACAATAATTCTTATTCATATCTTCCACGATTTTCCTAAAACGACAAAAACAAAACAACAACAAACGCAAAAAAAAAACCAAAAAAAACAAAAACAAGTAGGTTTCTAATTTCTCTTGTATTATGAGATTTCCATTCTGATTTATGTATTACAATGGCATTATACTTCGTCTAAGACTTCATTTTTTTTTTTGTATTATCAGATACAGGTCATGTTTATACCTTATCGACTTCTGAAAATTGTCATTATTTCGTGTTTTTATTCAGCGATTTAGTTCAGATATTCCTTCTCTTGCAAAATCTTAAAAGTATTAGTATATAGCATGTTTGTTACCTTTTTTTAAAAAAAAGAATATTTACTCGCAAGTCAAAATGATTCTAACTTCAGGCCTCATTAGCAAAGCCGGTAATTGCTGTTTCCATGGCAATATACTACTAACTGTGATATAATGCTTTTAATGTAGGACCAACATTAAACAGAGGTCAAGTCAGCAGCGTAGCTGAATTCGACCAGTTTTATGCTCAACCATGCGTTACATTTGGTTGAATGGAAAATAGTTTATTTCAAATTATAATATAAGATTCTAAGTTCTTTCATACTTGTGTACCCAGAAGGAAACAAATAACAAACTTTTCTCAGTTTGTTTACAAATGACAAATTATGCATTCAGTATTCCTTTAAACATTTGCTACAACGAAATATTCGTGTACCGTCTAAACTCGATGACTTTTATCTTAATTACCGAATATTCAGTTTCTGGCTCAGCATTTTCCTATAACAGGCATGAATATTTACCTGCAGTGTGTCAGTAATTTACTTGTACATATGTCATTTTTAAACAATAACATTTTTATGTACGAAAATGTGTACAAGATTTAAATATACGTAATACAATATTAAAAATGAAGTCTAAAGTTAAGTCCCACGCGTCTTCTTCTCACTGACGCAATGGTTTGCAATGATCATAATATGACCAGTTTTAGAAATTAAAGAGATTAGTTTTGCAACAACTGATTCGCAAATGAGCAGAAAATGGCTGACAAAAAGCTTAGTTGTTGTAACAAGAGTTGACAGTACTATGAGGCATATTTTGTTTCCATGGCTCCTATCATCCTGGAGGCTAACTTAGAAATTTTATTTTAGAGTATCACCAACTTATGACTCGAAAACTCCATGGATGGATGGAGTCCTAAATTTTCTGAAAACAGAAGAAATAAGTTTGTTATGCAAATGACGCGATGCCGGCTTTAAAGACACTGCGGTCTTTGCTGTCATCAAAATTAAATTTTTAGGTATGTCTCATAAATTAGTATTGTAAACTAGCTCAACTCAAAGAGAGAGAGAGAGAGAGAGAGAGAGAGAGAGAGAGAGAGAGAGAGAGAGAGAGAGAGAGATTGTATATAATATGCTATGATGATGATGTTAGTTTGGTATCTTGCTACCACAGCCCAGAGAGAGAGAGAGAGAGAGAGAGAGAGAGAGAGAGAGAGAGAGAGATTGTATGTAATATGCTATAGTTAGACGTGAGGAATCCGCGTATTTTGGTACAAATATTGTCAGAAGAACATTATATATATATATATATATATATATATATATATATATATATATATATATATATATATATATATATATATATATATATATATATATATATATATATATATATATATATATATATATATATATATATATATATATATATATATATATATATATATAAACATTTACCAGGTAAATGTGCCGTATTATCATTAAAACAGACTTAGTATTTATTAAAACTTGTGTCGGCTTGAATTATGCGATCAGAAACCATGTTCATTTGTATATATGGAGGGAATAGAAGCTTGTAACACTTTACTGTTTTTAATGACCGACACATTCATTTAAAATGAAAACTGTGTTAGCGGAACGAGATGTAAGAGCTAATCCCCAGAATGAACACAAATTACAAGAGCAATACTGTTGTTTCCTTATTCATAGTGACGGAATCGACGAGCGAAGCGAACCTCTAGAAGTTACTGACTGTATATTTTCCGAAAAGAAAAGCTCAGAGATGAAAACACCTGTTGAAGGCAAAGAAGTAACAGTATATACACCGAAGTTTGATGTTAAAGGAAAGAATGGGGTAAAATTTGATGAAATTATTAAAGATGATAGTAAAAATCCCAGAAGTGGTGATGATGAAAAAGGCACAGTTGATGAAAGTCGAGGAAAAAAAGCAAAACTTAAGGACGAACAAAACGAAGTTGGAAGTCAGAAAGTTAAAAATAAAGACCACATTGACGGAACTGACCAAAATGAGGGAAAGGATCAAGGCAAGATAAATGGAGAAAAGGAATCTGAAGCTGCAGATATGATTTATGAAAATTATGAGAAAAGGAATGAAACAGATTGTATATGTGAAGTAGAGAATATGGAAGAAATAACAAATGAGGATGAGAAAGGAATGTCCGTGGAAAATGAAGCAAACAAAAATCGCGACAAAATGGAGGTAAACCCATAGTAATTGTATGTCTCTGTGAAATAATTTTTTTTTTACTGATGGCTAACCAAAGACATGTAAATACGTATGTGTTTATCGTGTGGCAGTTATATAAAGACGTAACAGGAGTTTATTAATATAAATAACCGTTATTGTCTTATGTTCCTGTATATTTGTTTTCATGTAATAACTTGTCATTATCCATCTTTTATTTAAATCTCTGATAGGATGATAGATTTTATTTTAGTTTCCATGTCAATCATGTGAAGAAGTCGTAATTTAAGAATAATACTATTCAATCTTGACTAATATTAACATAGTTTGCGATACTCGTTATGTTTTTGTTGTTCAACTATGAAAACCGTAATTATTATTACAATGATCCGCATTAATTATTATACGGATGAAACTGACAATGACAATATTAGCTTTAACAATCATACATTTTGATCACTGCAGTTCATGGTTGAGTAGCTAATGTTATATGGACGGGATATATTTTTTTTATTATAGACCATCACTTCATGCAATGATTTCTACAAGCACAAGAGTAAAAATGATAAGATCGAACCGCCACAAGGGTCAGATTCTAAGTCTAATGACTGCAGGGAAGACATCATATCAGATGAGGGTGCTAAACAGAAAGCCCGTCTTGTTCCTGCTAAAGGACCACCTGATGAAGAAGATATTAGAGTTTTACACCATGCTCTATACAAAGACACCCGTACGTGAGCTATAATTTAGAAATGTATCGACATTACATAACCTTCAAGCTTTTCTTTTTTATTCTTAATTTTCTCTCATGGATATTTGATGTAAATTATGGAAGTAACCTCGAATTTCTTAATGTTTGGAGGCTCCACAGATTATGACTTTGATTTAGTATGTACAAATTAGTGCATTAAAGAAAATGAAAGACAATTTGTAATACAAATTTCCAATTGAGGACAATTGATGCCTTTTCGTATTTGATACATGAAGATAAATCAGACATCAAATAAATTATGCTATTTTAGAATGAATCGTCATATCTGATTACAATGTCATTGTAATGTAAGACCCGAATTTATGAGCTTTCATCTGAGTGACATACGTCACATCATAGAACTACCACGTGCCACCGATTGAGTTGGCACAAACATAAAGAACATATGAATTTAAACATTATGTTGCAATTAGAAATTTTGTAGGTTTGAAACATTACCTGTCAATTTACACACAATCTTTGCAAATTTTATACTTCGATTTGAACGTTTCCCATTATTTTTATTCCAGTCATAATGACACAGTGAACTACTATAGGTAGTAAAATGTTCATTTTAAAAATCTCATTGTTTAGCCTGAACGCTATGCTCTTACATAAATCATTATTTTCTTTAATGAATAGCTATCAACAAGGAGATTATTATAAGGCTACTTTCTACAAGGACTTTGGAGGAAAGGCTAAATTTACGAGACAAGTATAACGTACATTACAATGAGGTAGGTGCATATCAGTTTATATTTGGTAATGTCAGGTATTACAACGGTGGGAATGAAAATTGTTTAGCATGGGGAATATTTGAATAGACCATTTCCAATCCCACAAGGTTTGTTCAGTTATTTAATTGCTTCGCAGAGCCAACACATGCATATCTACGCAGGCGGATCCATAAATATAGTTTTGGGGGAGAAAAAACAATTGGCAAGCGAATAGAAGGACGAAACTCCCCGTTTGGGCGACCAGAGGGGTGAATGCCCCCGACATCTGTGAAAATTAACTTCTCTATGGCATAATTTTAACTGGCTAACTGTAAAGTGTTATATAAAATAGACAAGACAGCCAACTCGGTTGTTTCGAACTGAGTTGTTTCTTTTCTTTTTATGGGTAGGTGTGGCGTCATGATAAGCAGTGCTACCTAAATAAGTGGTATCATTGACGTCCCGCTAAAAACGCTAAATCTACCTGTCTATACTGAAACAAAGTCGTATTTTCCGGGAGGAGAAGACGGTCGCAAATTTTAAACAGTTATTAACATAGGAATGTTGCAGTTAATTAAACAAATCACCAACCGTACTTCCTTATTAGGATATGTGTTGTTTTATTTTATCGGATATTGCTTTCTGAAGGTGAATCAAACCTCAAAATCAATTAGTGAAAAGCTTATACTGCCAAAATGGCTAAGTACTTTGGTACTCAAGGAATGCACAGTACACAATATTATTGTTATTTGCACCATAAATGGATGACCTTTTATAGCGATGTCTAGCACTTGGCACCTTGTCGCAGTCATGTATGGAAGGTAATTGCTGCAAAAGTAATATGCGTATATTTTCTAGTCTTCCTTAATACATTATTGTAAATGGCTGCTTTCGATTGCTTCTTTCATAATTCTATAAATGTATTTTCTATTCTTCTTCGATGCAAACTGTAGATGGATGTATGCTTGTGCTTGGATCTACTCTCATTCTGCGTCATTGTGAATGGTTGCTCGCAAGTGCTAAATTCATAAATGCTAGTCATCAATATTCAATTCTTCATTGATGTAAACTGTAAATGGCCGCTATGCAAGTGCTTAGATCTGCTTTAATTCTGCGTCAATTTATATTGCAGTTTACCAGCTATTGAATTGATTTTATTGTCGTATGGCAAATGCTATGTCTGCTATTTCAAGTTTTAATATTCTATTTATAAACATGCTATAACACAATTTTTGTCGTTCCAACTGTTGCTTTTATTCTGCATTGCACATATTTTGCCCTTGCAATACTGTAACTTCAAACTCATATCATAGTCTATTCTTTACAGATTACACCTTCTAACGTCATGATTATAATGTAGCATGAAAGTTAGCATCATGGAAGTTAGCATAAAATAATGTCTCATTGCGACAACAGATGGGGCTCTGACACGTCAATTTTTACAATACGACTACTCTCCTGACTATAGTAACAAGATGTTATGCCACTTTACGGCATGTTTGGGCGTCTTATTTTAAAATATCCTTCGACGTATATTATTGGAATACGGTCAACTGGTCTCCCAGAGTATTAATATTCGCAAGAGTCAAAAATCATTAAATCTATGAAATTGTGTATAATTAGAAGTATATATTGCATATATATTGCATTTCCTCTCACCTTTCCCAAGACATTTATTATTGGGACATTTTGTGGGTGTAAAAACCTCTACAGCACTTTGGCATGAATATTGCCGATTACAAGAAAGATGTAAGGTCCCAATTTATTTGTTTATATATTATCATTCACAACTTCATCAGTTTAGAACATATTTATTATATTATAATAATGCAGTGTAAATTCTACATTTTGGATCAATAAAGGCCTCGTAAGGTTTGAGCAAATTGCGGATAATTGAACATATGGGTCGTATTTTAAATTTCTTGTCTATTTACGAGAGAGAGAGAGAGAGAGAGAGAGAGAGAGAGAGAGAGAGAGAGAGAGAGAGAGAGAGAGAGAGAGAGTTGCGTTCTTAATACTAGAAACCACTAGTCAATTTCTAACTGCAGAATTTGAGCAGAAAGTAATATCTACATTATAAGCATGAAGCATATGTTAATGTGAGTTATAGACCTCCAAGTACTATTCCTCAGATAAGATACATTTCTAGGCTTCAGACATTGAAGCCACATAGGTAACAGTTTCTTACTTTGTAAAATCGAAATGGGGTCGTTATGAGAAAATGGAGACAACCTGATGTTCCTGTTGTTGGTTAGTGAGAAATCAAACTGCTGTGCCCAAGTCATATAGACAGGAAATTCATAGTCTAGTCCATACAATTCCATTAGCTGGTCAATTCATTGCCATTAAGACTTATCACAAAATTCTGATAGTTTTTTAATTGCCAAAACTTATGTAGTGTTCGTAACTACTGTAGATCTTGTAACAGTTGACAAATGGTAGGAAATCCCAATCAGAAGTTCCCTAAAGCACATCAGTCATCTCCAACCTATTACATCATTTGACCATTTGACAAACCAGAATATGGTAGACTGTAGGCTGCTTACCTAATACCAAATCAAGCAACTAATATATGATGAATATAATGTGTGCGTCCACAAAATTACATAAGCTATTGAGACTCATCAAGAATATCAGCACATCTCCACGCCAGGAACATTAACACATTAACGCTTTTTTAAATACAGCTATTATTTCATTAGAAGGTTATTTATTAGAACTGATTATTTCATTAGAAGGTTATTTATTAGAACTGGGGATAGAACGTTGTAGACTATTTGGTATTTAATTCACAAAACTGTCAGTTCTTTTTAAATTTTAAGATTGTTGGTTGGATTTTTAACACCTTGTGGCTTCTGCTCAATTTGATCATGTTTGCTGGGTAATTTGAATCTAATATTTCTATTAAAATATTCCATTGTTCATTTATTTGATTTAGAGAGCCCATTTTACGTTTTTTCTTTCTTTCGTTGAAACAAATCATTGACACTACGGTAATTTTCTCCCACATTACAACTAGCGTAAATACTATACGACCTCAACGTCCTAAAATGTTATTATTTAAGGACGTTGGAGTCGTAAATGAGGAATGAATATGTTAACAGAAATATTAGATTCAAATTACTAAGCAAACATTTTGTTCTGCTCTGAGAGGTTTGAGATCTAGAGAATTCAATGTTTCTAAACTACTTTTCACTTTGTCTCCTTATATAGTGACAACGGAGCATACAATCGTTGTTGTTCTAATCTGTCGTGTCAAAGTAATAGACTCTTGCTGAATTTATGAAGAAAAGAAGTTATAAATAATTGAGATGTTAAGTCTTTTTTCTTTGCATTCTTCCCAGGATGTAGTAGTTTCATTCCAAGACAGACTTAATGGAAATTTCCAGCAGCTGGTTGTCGCCCTTGTGCTAGAGCCAGATGTTCGTGATGCATGGCAACTTCGTAGCGCTCTTATTGGCTTTGGCACAGATGAAGTGACCATTGCTCATATACTGTGCACAAGGGTATATTGGGTATGTTTGTCATCTACAAAATAAGCAATTTTTTTAGATCTTAGAATAAGATTATGTGGTACAAAAATGTGACGTATTTATTATTTTATTGATGTTGTTTCTTGAAAATACTAAAATCTTTTAAAATGGATTATTTTTAGTTAAATACGAAAACATCCAAATGTCTGTCTTTATTACCCTGCGCCTTGCTTTCTCTCTCTCTCTCTCTCTCTCTCTCTCTCTCTCTCTCTCTCTCTCTCTCTCTCTCTCTCTCTCTCTCTCTCTGGGCTGTGGTAGCAAGATGCCAAACTAACATCTATGAAATGATGACCTTATAGGATTTTTGATTTCTTTTGTTGTGCCATCCCACTATTGTCTGAACTTAATGAATCTTGGCAAAAGTTTTCAAACCGACAAAAGAATGAGAGACTGAGAGACAGAGAGACAGACAGAAAGAGACACACAGCCAGACCAAAAGATAAAACGACTTTATTTTAAAGTCAACATACCAGAGAGAGAGAGAGAGAGAGAGAGAGAGAGAGAGAGAGAGAGAGAGAGAGAGAGAGAGAGAGACTGTAAATATATTACAATAATTTAATTATCTATTGTTGGTTCGTCATTTCGCTTTCCTTCAAGTCCACTTTAGTTTCCATGCTCCCGTACGTGAATGGCTAAGCTTTCGTATGAATGGCGTAACTAACCATGTCATTTTAGTGCTCTACTTTTATCACCAAAACCATCTAAGTTTAAATCATAAGTTTTTAATATTTTCACTTAATCAATGTGAAGCAGCATAGAAATATGAAATGGTGATTGTGAATAGCCACAAAAGGCATATAGAACTACATTTTGTAGAGGATGCACTCAAGGGCGTGAGGGGTTCATTCACTCAGTCCGTACATATCTGTCTGCAGTAAATCTTAACGTGAACTGTGTTCAGTCATCTCAAATAAATGTATTTGTATATGATATAACTAAAATGTGTACAAGATGTATGTATATACACACACACACACATATATATATATATATATATATATATATATATATATATATATATATATATATATATATATATATATATGTATGTATGTATGTATGTATGTATGTATGTGTGTGTGTGTGTGTGTGTGTGTGTGTGTGTGTGTGTGTGTTGGGGAGAGATGAGATACGGAACCAAAATGTTAGTTCGTTACAGTGACGTTAAAAGTGTCATCGCCAATATTATCGCTGAAATTACTTTCTTTTCCCGTTCAAGAAATAGGTTTTCTTTTCTATAAATTTTTTTCATTTGATTCATTTTTCAATTGATTAGTTCAACTAAACACTTTAAACACTCGATTTAATGCTACAACTTCGATATTCAATGTCTGAACTTTCGTGCCAGACTAAACTAACAATTTAGGTCTGAATGCAAAAGTGATAAAATATTGCGTGAAAAACAAAATGCTAATCTCTAGATCATAAGACTTTTAGTTTAATTGCCATTATAGTACAGTCTAACTAGAATGGTGCCCAAACAATGTTTACGATATTAGCGTACGCGGACATGCGATAAATATTGCTGTGCTTTTCGTAAACAACTGTAAAAGAGACATTATTTGTATTATTAGAAAGATAAATTTACAAAAGAAACTTCATTTTTGAACTTTTTGACAGGATAATGTCATAGTATATTATCTGAAATATTTTGATAAAAGCAAAATGATGTTTCAGTGTAGAATGCCTATTTCATATTTGTGTTAACAAATGCCATGATCATAATATATTATTTGTCACATAGTCGGTACACTTGGTATTGCAGCATCACATGTTTGATAGTATACCAACTGAATTTATCACTTTATGTGATACTGATAGGTCCATAAAATACACAAAAATAGTGTGCAGTATTATCTTCACTGATTGGCTGCAATCGTTTGAAATCTGTTAAATTTACGCTTTCTGTTGACGGCCATTTTTCGACTCGACTCAAGAAAAAGAATTAAGGGGAAAAACTGTATCGTTTGTTTAAATAGGTCCGATTAGACCCACAGTGGTTTGTTATGAAGAACAAAATCATATGAAAATTGGCAAAAAGTTCCAGGACGAAAACAACAAGAAGTAAAATAATGGGTATTACTAATCTGATGGGGGAGGGGTCGTATATTTGTAACATATACGCCACTCTATATCCACGCGCGGTTTAAATGTTAACTTAAAGAAGTAAATAAACTCACTTCTGTTCGCCTAAGGATGTGGACATAACCAGGTTTCCAACTGATATTAGGCTCATCGGACATTCTGTGTTGAAATTTGAGTTTGTCTGTATAAAATGTTTATTCGGAAAAACACTTGTATTTTTAGTTATAGTTTTTCAGAAAAGTATATTTCACTTTTGAACGTTAGTAATATTTCAGCTCTCTTTGCGACAAGTTTTGTAAGCACATCATTGAAAGGTGTAATGTTTGTCAGAATGAAAAAATTATTCGTTCTTCTATATAAATAATTTCCGTTTCAATAAAAGCTATGTGATAAAAAGAATCTCTTGTGGGTATTGATTTTATTTTAAATTTATGAAACTCGTTTTATAATGTTCGAAACAGGCACTCACAATCTGGGTATTATCCAACTGGTTTAATAAACTACATGTGCTTTGGTATAGTTAAGAAAAAGATATTAACTCGTAAGTATAATGCATTATCAACGACACTTTATGCTATAAATTCATGGACTAACGTGCAGAAGAATGAGATACACTTCACGAATATGGAATGTTTACATGCATTTTATGGAATGGATTAAGTTGTTATTGTTCTATAATAAGTATGCAACTTTGGATATTCTATACAATTTACTAGCGATATTGTCTTTCTAATGCTTTAAAGACAAAATGGTGATGTCATTCCTGCAAGTTAATCTTTAGTATGAAAAAGCAATAAAATATATTTAAAGTTTGCTTCTAAAAGAAACTTTTCAAACTTGCAATTTATAGTACATACCGGCGTGAATTTTGTGTCATTCTCTGTGAACATAATGCGTATTATCGACCATTTCTAACAGCAATGTCCGAACATAGTACTTGCATTTGTTGTGCTGCAGAACAAATATATCTCTCAGGAAAATTGTTTTTTAAATGGGTAGGAATCTTAAGTTGAAATATACGATGATCGGATGAATAAACTAAAATCAAATGGCTGATGCCTTTGACCAATATATCTTTGTATATTCACAAAATGTCAGTTTTGGCTGCTGTATTAAAATATGGTTACTGCTATGAAATCGAAAAAGACATCAAAACTCGTGCATGCATTATTGTCTTGAATGTTTTCACCTGCTACATTGAACCGAGTTGCGACGAAATGAAATGAGACTTTATGCAAACATTTGCGATATGTTGCAGTTACCCATCAATCTTGTTCTTTATTTCTAATGAAAATGTAAGCTCTCAAGCTTAGATTTAAATCACGTTTTGCTTGATACATTTTCATTTTCCGACTGGGCATTGTTTTTAAATAGTGTTTTGACTTGTATATAATGTATCATCGTTAGACACATTCTAAATGATAGAAAAAGTTTGTAAGAACTTTATGTGTTAAAAGGCTCATGGATACACGATTTGCAATGAAAAGTTAAATTTTCTTTTCTTTAAGGGCACGATAGCATCATGAAGACATTGTTGTAAAATTGCTTCACTACCTTGCTTTTGTCTTCTTTATCAGGATCTTAAAGGGATCAAAGCAAGATACAGCGACTGTAAGTATTTATCGCAGTAAGCTTCAATGATGTTTGTTTTAGCAATATGATAACTAATTTTAACTTATTTCAGAACGTTTATTTAATATAAGACATGTTTGGATCATAACAGATATTATAATGGAATGAATTATTATTACTTGGTGTTTTAACTTCAGTAATTACGTCGATAGAAATACTTTAGTACCATATCTGCACGATACAGATGAAGATGATGGATGCGCATCATCCATTAACTGCTTCTTTATCATTCTTATAAGTTCCATATGCATATTCCTAATTTCTATGTTTCGCAATGTTATTTTTATTTTTCAAAGAATCACCTAGAAGATATATAATTGTTTTTCTGTCCATAAAAGATCAATCTTTTCACAGTTTTAGGTAATTATTTATCTGAGCATTGTGGAAAAGGGAGGATCACGATGCAATCATTTATTTAAAGTGTTTGGTTAAAAGTTAATAAACTTTAATTCCAGTGTACAGGAAAGAGTTAAATGAAGACATCAAAAGCGAGACAAGTGGTTCAACACGCATATTATTGCTGGATATTCTACGCATGGCATGTTCGGATAATGATCAGCCGAGAGAAATAGAAAATATTACTGAAGTGGTTATGCAGAGACTTTGGAAAGTTAGTGTCATTTCTTTTCTAATATAGAAGTACATGACTTCCTGTGGTAACAAAATACCTTACAAACTATTGTAGGTATAAAATGATCGTTCAGGTTTTGATTCTTAGAGTTATATTTTTGCCTTTTTTGTTCAAGTTTATTTTATTGATAAATAAATAGATTTTCTCGAATTTACAGCTTTGACACATTGTAAAGTCTGTTTCTATTGAGAGAGTAATGGATTCTAATAAGGAAAAAGAATGAAATAGGCCTAAATATGGAAATAAAGATTTGAGTAGTCGATGAAGGGCAGATATATTACCTAAAAAGCAAAAGCAAAACGTTAAGACAGATAAATTAAATATCATTTAATTAAACGCATCATTGTTTAGATGGAACTTGAATAGGCTAGGTTTTCTGTCTTTTCTTTTCGGAAATCATAATTTTGTTTATGTACCATCTCAATTTGAAGAATTTAGTGGCGTTTGGATTTCACCAAATAATAAGTTCATACTCGATAATGTTATATAATAAGCTCGACAACTTGCAATGACAACGCCCATGAGTTACATATAAAACAACATAAACATTCTGAGCGAAAGATATATTACAATTTATCTTGGGACATTAGTGCATTAGGTACGTAACGCAAATGCTTGTTAAGAAAGTAACCAACCGTACTTGAATAAAATAATTGTTTATTCGTGACTTTGAAATCTCATCTAATGAATTCATACTCATTTTGAAAGTATCTACATTCGCAACTTATTTCTGCGTAACTTTGATTACAGCCAGGAATGAAAGCTACCAAACAAACCGATGACGCAATAATAAAAGTTGTGACCTTATGCAGTCAGAATGATCTTAAACAGATCTCTGAAAAATACAAAGAGGTTAGTACGTTTCGACTTGAAATGAAATAAGATTAACACAAGGTAATACATTTCAAGAGAAAGAGAAAGCGTGTTCAGCTAGAAGTCGCATATTTTAAACAGAATTCATGTTGAGGACATTCAAGATAGTAATACATAGCGCTTTTTCGATAATGTAGTTTTAAAGGTTTTGTTTTTGTTTCATTAAATTAAAACAAGAATGACGTGAATAGTGAAATATCTGTTCGGTAAATAAAATCGTAAAGAAATGTCAGAGTTTAAATCATGACATGTTGATCACTTCAGTGATCTGGGCTAAATAACATATCATCGTTTTAAGTATTAGATCAAGCATGGGCGAGACGGCATTCTCTCCTTAATGGGCATGTGAAAATCGAGCCCAATTATAACCAAGGGAACGTAAATGCAAAGCAAAGGTTGAAATATTCCAGTGGTTTCAAAAGGAAATGGTTAGACATATGTTAGATATTTTAAATATGTTATGATTTTCACCACATGCAAACGAATTGTAGATTTACTTAGAGGACATTGCAAATGGTCTTCGAAAAAGTTGTTCTAACCCAACTTGTATCCCATCTGAATTCAAACGGTCTTTATAGCAATGTACAGTCTGCATTTCGCCCTTGCCACAGCACTGAAACTACTCTTCTGAAAGTAGTTAATGACAATCTCTATGCTTTGGAGAGCGGAAAGATTACAGTCCTCAACCTTCTTGATTTGTCTGCAGCATTTGACACAATATACCATGATATATTATTTCACCATCTCCAGCATGTATATGGAATTCACAAAACAGCTTTACTGTGGTTCAAATCCTACTTAATCAACAGGACACAAATTGTATCTGTAAATGGAATGCACTCTAGCCCAGTTGATTTATGTTGTGGTATTCCACGGGGGATTGTTCCTGGAAATGTTTTCTTCATTATATACACGCAGCCGCTTACAAGTGTAATATATCGTCATCCAGTGTCTCACCAATTGTATGCCTATGACACCCAAATATACAAGTCTAGCCACCCAAATACACAAGGCAATCCAACCAACTGAAGTTTATGCTACCGTCCAAGGAGTAGATAAGTGCATTTTATGTGAAAGCATGGATGACGTGTAAGATACCTACGTTCCTCTTCTGACAATCGTATTATCATTATTCCCACTATGAAAACGAAGTCGTATGGACAACGTTCTTTTGCATACCTGGGTCCAGCAACGTGAATCGAATTGCCCATTGAAATTAGATACAAAGACACAGTGATTCATTTCAGGAGAGCTCCTAAACTCGCCTTTTTCGACTGCAAGAACAAACTTAAAGACCTAAAAATGTTTCCTACCTTAACTTTTTTCATGATGTTTTATGTTTTCTAATTTAATGGTGTTTTTTGTTTTTATATTTTGTAGTCATATCATTATACATGTTGTAAAACGCTTAGAGCTTTTTAAAGATCAGGCGCTTTACAAAGTAATAATAATAATAATAATAATAATAATAATAATAATAATAATTATTATTATTATTATTATTATTATTATTATTATTATTATTATTGCAATAATAGTTCATTCTTGTTAATCTGCATAAATCTTTTAGTGTTACCCGATAGGTAGAAATCAGAATAAAAAGTTTCTTTGTTACAATGGAAAAAGTTTGCTTGTGGTTCACTGATACTGATGTTTTAATATAACGTAGCAGGTCTCGAGTAATTATTATTAACCCTTGTATTGTATAGTCTTCTGCACGTTTGCCCATTTGTTTGGTCCTTCTCTAATTTTCACTCCTGACGATGAAGTTTAGAAATAATATTTGTAGGCGATTTCCATATCAGTCACAGTATGTCATCCCAAGTAAGAATAGTAGTTAATTTTATGATATCGCAATAAAACGTTGTATTTAAGCTAGTTATTGTACTCATTACATAAAGAGTGCTTATGATACAAATAGAGAGCACAAGTATAAATCCTTGTTATTTTTATAATAATAATACGGCAGTTGTAGTATAATACAGTAATTTGGCATATATTTTCTTTCAGATAAACGGCATTGAGTTAACGGAAGCTATCAAGATGTCAACTAAGGGAGATTTTCAGAATTGCCTGCTCACATTTGGTAAGAGATTGGTTACTATGCTTCAACAAACTAAAGTATTTATGGACTATTAATACACGTTCTTTGAAAACTCTTTGTAGCGTTTAAACCACATTTAAAATACTTAAATCATTGTACTATATTGAAATCTCTCCATGAACTAACTTTAGTTGTTCATGGATTCATTTTCCACTATAAAGCCCTTGCCATTCCTAATTTGGCTTACATAAAATATGAGCTGCTTCTC
The DNA here is from genome assembly GCA_029339505.1 of Unio delphinus. Taxonomy (NCBI): domain Eukaryota; kingdom Metazoa; phylum Mollusca; class Bivalvia; order Unionida; family Unionidae; genus Unio; species Unio delphinus. The sequence goes on from JAQISU010000054.1 coordinate 2,879,236, forward strand.
CGAACTGGAACTGTTTTTGTGGCTACCCACTCACATTGGTATCAGGAGTAATAAGACATCAGATACAGCAACTATATATACTTTTAGGTCATCTGTTTCCAAATGGAGAAGCCAAAATGGATGTTTAATGTGTGTTATATATTTGGCAAAATATGTGGAATGAAAACGCCACAAAGTAATCTTTCAACCAATCAACCCACTACTGGAGAGTAGCCACATTCAGATGGTATTGTATCACCTATATAACACACATAACTGACCCATCCATACTGCCCTAGAGAGAACTCTCGACCGTAATGCATACTGTACCACCAGTATCCACTTACAGTAGTGCACATCTTTGTATATACTTCCGAACAGTGTGAAAGAATTTGTATGATATGAATCGGTCAAAGCAGCTTTTTAATGAAATTTCTTTTCTACACTCTTAAAATAACCTTGACATAATTTGCCTTTATTGTTATCCTGTAACAGAAAACATTTACACCAATAAGTCTTTCTTTGACGGTTTTATTTTCATGAATATTAACAATCTGAATGCAGTCTACAACCTACACATGTCACGTTGCCTTTTATTTAAAGGACTACATATATACATTTGTTTTGTGGGGTCTGCCCCTCTGGTGTTTTTCTCAATTTCTCCCAGTACAATTCTAGAACTAATGAACTAACTTTTACACAGGATTATATGCCCATGTTTATGCTAACATGCCGCTAAAAACTAAAAGCATACAGATGTTAACCTTTTAGAGTCTTTAAATTGTTTTCAATACATTGCAAATGTTAACTAATATGCTCTTTCGCATGTGTTTGTTTATGACTTCATGCCCTATAGAGAGAAGATGTATCTTATTTTCTTTAAATACAATTTCTGAATGTTTGATAAAACATCAATTATGTTGCAGATTGTACGACTGGTCGACAATTACTATTCTTATTTCAGTGATGAGTAGAACAGACGTGATCACCTATCTTGTTGATGTACTTTCAATGATTCTGAAAAGTTTCATCATAAGAGACAGAGCGCTGATAAACATTTTAATGACCTGCTTCGACCTACATGTAAGTTTCTAACCTCTTTTTAATATTCATCTTTAGAATGAATGTTTTTATATCTAACCCACATTATCACCTATGTGTTTGAGGTGCTAACTAAGTTACCTCATTTATTCCCAAGAACATTTACAAAAATATAGGGAACATACCATTTCAAAAAGGCATTGATGATTCAATGAATGTAGCTGAATTTCGAAAAGTTTCTTGTACATAATGCTTAGTCTTCTGTCCTATCTAAAAACGTTACCGAAATAAAACAGTTTCGCAAAACCATATTCTACCTATACATTTTGTGCAAATCCTGTTACAGAAGTATACGCTAATCTGTGATGAAGTGTTGCGAAGTTGGTCTTCTGTATCGATATTTTGGATCTCACATACCACGTGTTTTAGTAATTGTTAGATGATGATGATGATGATGATGATGATGATGATGATGATGCTTTACGAAAATGATGGTACTAATGTGGATGTACTTCTACAAAATTATTGCAGTAGAAGTAGAAATATGTATAGTAATGATGGTAGCAAAAGCCCAAGCTGCTTCAGTGGTACGTATAGATTATGCGTTTGTTTTCACTTTTTTTTAGGTTGACATGACCAAAATGTTGGAACACTTTCAGCAAAAAAACGGGAAGACTTTGAAGACGCTTATAAAACACAAATGTAGCGGAGAATACGGCAAATTGTTGCTAGAATTGTTACAAACTTAGGAATATTTATAACAGAACTGATGAAGACACATATAAGAAATCGTTTATACAATTATCAGAAGCAACGACATGGTTACTATGTTTTAACACTATATACATATTTTGGTATGGTTTATAATTCTTCTGTCCGAAGCAATACGGCAATACTGATTGAAAAATTATTATATGTATTGCTTCTTATTATACTACCGATAAATGACGTATGCAACTGCATATTTTGGGAAGTATGTTTGTGATTAAGTCTTAGTTCTTTTCCAGTTGTGTAACAATAATTTGTGAAATGCTGCGACTAGTAATATGTATTGAACAATAGAAAACGTTTCGTACAGGAGAAACGTAAAACTGATGGTATCTACATTTAGAAACCAATGATGTCCGAAGAATGTCATAGCAAAAACCAGAATAGTATACTAAAATATTTGTTTGCGTTAGAATTCTAAATATCAGATAGTCTTTCTCAAACTTTTGTAAAATCAGTTCAAAATAAAGTTAAGATTTACAAAGTAACGAAGAAAATGTTATCAAATGTCTTGTCAAATCAGTTCAAAATAAAGTTAGTCTTTCTCAGACTTTTGTCAAATCAGTTCAAAATAAAGTTACGATTTACAAAGAAACCAGGAAAATGTTATCAAATGTTTGACTTCACATTCTATGATGTTTATATGTTTTGCTTTTGTAAAGAAAAAGTGAATGAAAAATTTCATCGCTTACCCGACAAAAGGTTGTTTTGCGAAATTCGGAAGTAGTTTAAATGCGTCGGTTCAGTGATATTAAATGATAGTTGAATATTTTATGTCGGACTGACTTCAATCGATTTTGAAACACCCCTCCATGTGTTTATGTATCTGATCATCCAGAATAACATACTACAATATTTGTTTGTATCTGATTATATAAATATGTTCTTGTCTATTTACTGATAACCGTGAAACAAGGTTATATTGCAGATTATATACCTAATTGCTATGTTATCATAAAATATAATAAATAGTATTTTGTATTAATAGAAAGTATCAAGAGAAGATGAAAGACGTATTAATCATTGGTGTTAATGTGTTATCCGTCATGTAAAACCACAACTACTACATTTTATGAATAAACTGCAAAGTTAATGTGCATGAAATTAATCCAAAGTAAATATCTTCTCTTTAATGATCTGTACTAAAGATGAAGCAACGATAAAGCTGTAAAATGTTACATAACGATTCGCGGCTGCAAAACATAGTAGAGCCACATCTCATTACAACCATAATTAAATTGTTGTTGTTGCTAACATACGTGGCAAATGCTATGCATTATTTATCGTTCAATGTAATCTTAATCAATTGTTCGTCCTAATATTCTGACCAATTTACCTCGAAACGTTGCAATTTATGTAAATGTGCCATGGTCATATTGTGTGCTATCGGTGTCATTTTAAGATTTCATGTGCAAAGTGCTTTCAACATTAGAAGTCAAGCAAACGTTTCGCATTTGTTTATAAATTTGTCTATCAAAACTATAAAGGTTGCAACATATTCAAATTACTCTTAAAATATTTTGTATATGTTTTCTGTTTCCTTTTTTTGGGAATTAATTCCTGACGTTCATACCATATTTCAAACATAAACATGTGGACTAAACTTAAAGTGTTTCATCATCTTGGTATAAAATAAATTATAGTGTTAAGGATTGAATTTAATAAGTCCATGATAAGGACAGCACGAACAATGACATCATGTAAACCTTTATATTGCTTGTTTTTGTAACTGGTTCAATTACATGACATTCAAATCATTAATACAATGTGTTTCCACAGCAACGTCAATAATCTTATTTCTATAGATTTATATCAGTAAAACAACGTCTTCCATGGCGTGATGGAATGACACCTTTATGACCTTATGTAGCTGGCGGTTTCTCTCTCAATGAAAATATTAGTTTTTCCAGCTATTTAAGATTTGTCTCCTGCAAAACTGCTGAGGTGTAAATAAATGCAATTCAGCTTGCATCGTTCCGAAAAAATAAATTAGATGCATACTTCATTACTATTAAGAAAAGCAAATAGGTTGTTTTAAATCATTTTACTGTTTTCTTTCTGTCAACGGTTTTAACCGTTTCAAAGGATAAATATTTATATTATTTGCATATAAAAAAAACTTTTAAAAAGCATGCACATGCAGTTTCGAACCATTGAAAAATACTTCATAAATCTAAAATGGTTGATTATGTAAGTGCCAAAAAGTCGTATTACGTTTTCCGTATATTATATAACTTCATGCAAACTAGTATCTGCTTTTGCATCTGTACATTGTAATATCCGGGCTCACATATACAATATGAGCACGGTTATGATACAACAACCTTACACTCTCAACCGACAGGAAAATTAATGTGTTGGGGCATCTCATGAAGAAAGACTATTTGGTATGTAGCAATGTTATTACATGTAACGAAACACGAGTGACTAATTGGGTCCAAATACTGCTGGAGTTAAATTTATATCATCACACTTTGTATAACAAATCTTTTCTATTATACCTAAACTTTTACAACAGATTCGTGCAATATTAATTGCTTTAATTTATTTATTTATTGTAATTTTTAAATTTTAGTATTGAGGATTTAAAAAAATGAATCAAAGACGGTCCTAATCTCTTTTAAGATCAATTGACCTTAACCACTTTGACAATTTGGCTTGTTCTTCATATTGATACAAGAAATGACGTCATCCATTATATTCAAATCATTTAGTGCCTGAAGAAGCATTGATTAGGATGCTAAACTAGTTGCACAGAATCTTGGCGTTTGTGTTGTTTTATTCTACCACAATTCGCTTGTTCTTCATGAACATTCATTTATGAACTTCAGGCTGATACTTGGTGGAAGATTCTGCAGTTTCACATATGACGGAACAAACATAACTGACTACAATTCATCTTAAAAGCATGTCTACTTATTTCTATGTATTAATAAGTGTGACGTAGCATGCCAATTGAATATTGGGAATTTATATGGCATGTAACACTAATCTACATTTGTGCACTATAAAAATTCTTCCTTTCCTTCTAAGAACTAAAATTGACTTAATTATTTTATTTCTTTACCAACAAACTTAAGTTTTCCTTCGATGAGTTAAAGTAATTAAATTCTATTTGTCTATTTTACATTTGACAAGGATATCTAATGTAGAAAATGTTAGAAATATTAAAGCACACAACAATTACTTATGAAACCAATTTATTATTGAAGATGGAAATATTCGTCATAGTTTCATTGAATATTAGTTTTTCATTTTGTTTTTTTTCTTCTCTTAAATCTAACTTACTGTTCGTGTTTTTCGTGACGTTGTCACACATTGAATATTATATGAAGTTTTCATTTTGCCATGGCATTCTTGTGGACTCTCTTACTGAAATTGTCGTAATCATTGTCTGGGTGCATGGTGGACAAGAGTCCATTCACTGAATTGTCCAGTGTCCACGTCATTGTTTTTCCCAGGGGTGCTAGTAACTTAAAGAGTCCTGGTGCTCCTTGGGTTCTCACACCGGTTGTGGGTAGTCATGAAGGGTCAGCGGGTAAATCCATTGTTATGGTCATCGTCATTTTGCCGTTGGCTGAGGATCATAGACCTAGAAAAGAAAATGGTTTCTCTATTAGACGACGAAAACGAAGAAGAACGTACTTTATAGTCAGTCATATCTTTGGCTTCAAATTTTGATGTTGTTTACCAGGTGGGCATATTGATGTGCGATTAATGTTGGTTTCTTCAGTGAATCCTTTGCTATCTCTGCGATTTTAGAGTACACATGTTGATGCAGAAGCTGTATTTAGTTTCCGCCTACGAAGGTTATTTTAAACCTCACGTAATATACAAATAAACAATTATTTTATTTTTTTTACTGTAATTATATAACTTTTATTTTTCAATATATAAACTGTTTGATGTTATGGTGTGTATATATTTCATTTATTTGTCATCCAGTATTTACAGAATATAAATAATTTGCTTATCTCGTTCTTGTTTACATGCGACTTTATGAAGGTGCCCAGTTGTGTTGACTAAATTGGCAAAGCTGTTATTTTTTATCAAGGTGTGAATAACAAAAAGGTAACCACCTAAAGCAAAATAATGAAGGATTATACATTAACGTGTCGTAGAGTCTGGTATATAGGTGCTCCATTTGCTGTAATCCCAGATGTTACAATTTCATTCTATCAGACTGTTTTAATAATTCTAATTGCTCCATTTATGGTCTCGCATATACAGGATGATGAGGAATAGAACAAAGATTATTTTTGAGACGATTACATCACTACGTCCACTTACGTGGTGTTCATCGGAGAATTTATATGCATAACAATGTTCCCATGGTATGTGGACTTCACATTAATGAAGTATGGCAAGTGCTCCGGGTAGTTGATTTTAACCACGGTAACCTTGCATGCTTCTGTTTCAATGGTCAATCGAAAAGTCTTTCTAGTAGCAAATGCACTATAATCAGGGCGAAAATATACATATATACATATAAAAATGCACCTCTCCACGCTTTGGATGGTAGTATCAACTTCAGTTTGGTGGCTATATTTGGGAGTCATCAGCGTACAATTGGTGAGGCACTCAGTGATGATCTATGACACTTGAGAACTGCTGAGTGTATTTAATTCAGAGAACAGGTCCAATAATACACCCTTGTGGAACACGACAACATAGATCAACTGGGCTGGAATGTATGCCATTGCATATACAATTTGTCATGTTGACTAAGTAGGACTTGCTCGAAAGAAAGGATGTATTGTGAATGCCAAATACATGCTGGAAACGGTGAAGTAATATATCATGGTTTGTTGTTTCAAATGCTGCATACAAATCAATGAGAGAGAATTTCATTAAATACCTAGGTGTTACTCTAGACAGTACTCTCACATTGCACCAAGTAAACATGTCATGATCATATGCAAGGCTGCATATTTTGAGCTGAGACTCATCAGTTCCATTCGCAAATATCTTTCAGTTGATGCCACTAAAATAGTTGTGTGTTCATTTAGTACTTTCAAGACTTTCAGAATATTTACTCCAGAAACTTCAAAAAGTTCAAAATACAGCTGCTCGGATCATCTTTAATGTACCTCGATTAGAGCACACCTCACTACCGCTCTATACATTACACTGGCTGTCCATTTCATACAGAATCTAACACAAACTTTGTTCTCTGTGCTACGTTTCACTGACAGACTCGAGTCCAAGATACCTATCTGGCCTCACCCATGTGTATTCACCAGCAAGAGCCTAACGCTCTTCTTCTGACAATCGTATACTCATTGTTCCCACCATGAAAACGAAGTCATATGGACAACTTTCTTTTGCATACCAGGGCCCGGCGATGTGGCACGAATTGTCCATTGAAATTAGACACAAAGACCCAGTGGTCAATTTTAAGAGTGCTCTTAAGACTCACCTGTTTCGACTGCAGGAACAAACTTAGAGATCTAATAACGTTTTGTATTTTATACGTTTTCAGCATGTTTTTCTGTTTTCCAATTTCATGATTTTTGTTTTTTGTTTTTCTGTATTGTAGTCATATCTTTATAGATGTAAAGCGCTTATAGCTTATAAAGATTAGGCGCTTTTCAAAGTCCTCATTCTTCTTCTTCTTCTTCCTTTTCTTCTTCTTCTTCTTCTTCTTCTTCTTCTTCTTATTATTATTATTATTATTATTATTATTAGTGTATCACAAGGATGAAAATTAGTTTTGTATTTCTGCGAATCTCAATTTCATTATTGACAGGATGGTGGGAAAATTAGTTCTTACTGTATCACAAGTCTTTGACAACATCTATTTGAAATCAGGGACGTTATAAGTAATAATTAGCTGAATCTTTTGTTTCAAAGAGGTTTCTATTTAATAATATAAATGGCCAGTATGTCCAAATCCAGTTCACAAGTATTAAAACTCAATTACTCTAACGGCAAACAATAGAAAATGAATACACTCTTCCAAATAAAGTCCTGCAACAAATCAATATTACTCAGTTATACAACTTTAAGCTTGATGACCTTTTCTAAAGTACTTCAAAGGCCCACTAACGTTCAGGCTATTAGACAACTTACACTGTTGGATGCCTAATTGATGCATAATCCACTGGCAAATTTAAGGCACTATTCGAACTTTCAATATTGCTCTAAAGTCGGACTGACTCTCGAAATCTTGCTGAAGCAAACATGATGGTCAACTAGTTTTTTTTTTTTTTTTGATCTTAAATACGGGACCGACACAAACTATCATTTATCTGCTAAACGGTTTGTCAAATGAAGGAATGCATATGAGCCCTATGCATCGTCTGTTTGGGTTTACCTACAATCGGACTGGTGTAAAAAGATCTGCCCTATTTAGAAACATCACTTTTTATCTTCGACCAATCTTGATAATTCATGATTTTGTGATAAGTCTATCAGCCTCCTAAAGAACCAGCCATGGGAGTTTCAGGACTAATAATTTCATGTCGATATGATTTAGGAACAACCGGTTTTGATAGCGTACTAATCATTCGTCACCAGTGTGTACCTCAGATGGCTTCCATATTCTCATAAAGATTCCAGTTTTAGTTTACATAATAACCAATTAGTACTTGCATATATTTAGTTTTTTTTCCCCAACAGATAGAAGAAACAAATTGAACATGTCAAGATATAATTCCATGATCGAAAGTGAGCGATCGTTCTTTGTCACTCGGATTAAAAAAAAAACAAATTGCATAAAGAAAGATTACTGTGATTACTACTTCTTGATTGATACATACCAGGAGAAAAAAGTGATCTCATTAAAACTAACCAATAAACCAATAAATTTACCAGGTAAAGGAATAATTTATTGATCAAAATCCCATAAAAATCCTTCCAAAGGACAAAATAGCTGCACAAATAATGGGTATTTTATTTTTGTAAAGGATCAACCTTTTGATCCACAACCATGATATTTGTATGAAAAACTTCAGTGTCCCTAAAACAATTTAAAATGGATTAGTTTGGTAGAATCACCAAACAGATGGTATATAACATTTCGACATAAATGGTTTAAAACATTTAACATTATAAACAGAGACTGGGGTTTGTTTGACCCTAATATTGCATTGCTTTCAACAAATGACCATGACCTTAACCTTTTAGAAAGAAAATGCAATGCTGATTTATTTTTCAATCAGTAGCAATACAAAATTACTTGCACTGTATTTCAAAATTACCTGTACGCAAGAAGATATAAGGATTTCTGATAAGTCTAATAAGAAGTATGATTCCTAAACGTTGTGCCAGATTAAAATCGTACGAGACTGAGATGGTAAAACAATGCTGAGAAGAAGACTGAAATGTTGTGAGCCAAGAAATAATCGTCAGATGAAGGAACAGTCAGTAGTGTCGAAAGATTCGATGTTTGCTCATAAAGGTAAATTTTCATGTCACTATGGTTGCTTTTCTTGAATTCTTAAACTAATAAGAGTTGTCTGAGGTTATCATCGAAGCCTTAGATAACAGTAAGAAAGCTTGTTGATTTCACTACATATGACTCAGTTATGTAAAAGTACGTTATCTGGAACTAACACAAGTCTAAAACAATTTAAATTTTAAAAAAAATTGAAGTTCAATTTTAGTGAAATTCGTATCCCTCAACGAGTACCCCATTATGTTACGGCCGTATCGTTTTAAACTAAATGACAACAAAGAGCTAAAACCAATAAATGTTTTTAAAAAATGACATCCAACAAATACATTATTTCTCTGAAATACAAAGAAAAAATTCATAAAGAACTAAATATACATAGCATATTAGCATGAACAAAAGCCAACACATGATGCAATTGAAATATTCACAGGAGTATTCTTAGAAATGAAAAATTAATCTTACCATGCTGAATATTTGGCACCAAACACTCTTTTCAGCTCATGTACAGGTTTTTTGAATGTTAATGTTTTAGTCGTCGTATGTTTTTTTGTATTATTATGCTCGAGATGTTTACCTTATGACACTCTTTTCAGCTCATGTACAGGTTTTTTGAATGTTAATGTTTTAGTCGTCGTATGTTTTTTTGTATTATTATGCGCGAGATGTTTACCTTATGACACTTTTTTGAGATCACACCATCTCTGGTGCTGTGAATTATATCATTATTTTATATGAATAATATAGTATAAGAATCTTATACAACTAGACTAGCTCGAGAACGACTAAAAGCAATTAAGAAAGTTCTACTAATTACATGAACGTAAAGTATCCAAAGTTGAATTAGTTCAGAACAATTATTTAGACCTGTCACAAAATTTACTGAAATAGTTGCAAAAGCTACTGAAGATCTTCTACCATCAGTAAAACTGTTGACAAACTGAAAAAAAGCAGTAAGAACTTAGATAATAAGAAAGATTTTAAAAACACGTTCAGCTGATGCAGTCGCTGCACAATTATACACCGGCCGCTGATGACTCCAGGTAAAGAAATACATGAAGAAAAATAATCGGAAGAAGATGTTACACTCTCTAAAAAAATTACTAATGAGGCGATTAATGCATTTAAAAAGTGAACATCCGGATGATCTAGCTGGTCTTGCGTTTGCAGGTTTTAGTTATATAGAAAGATACGTAAACCCCGAACATAATAGACCTTTAGGCAGTGATGTCTGGTATAGATGGATATAACGCATAGAATATGACAAAAGTCGAGTTGCAAAGATTAACCCAATATTTACGATCTACATAAATAAAATATATGAGTTAGAAAGTGCCCATCTTCAGCAACAGCACAGCTAACGCTATAAATTTCCTCCGTCGCAGAAGCAAATAGAACATCAACAATCACTTTCACTAATTCCTCCACAAAAGAAACAATCACAACCTTCGGGAAAAGACAATATTTTATGATTATCCTGACACTGGTGCTACTGGAAGTGGTATTTCTACATTGAATATTTCTTGTACTACAAATGTTTTTTCCAACATAACACGAGCAGAAGTTCTCTTAGGAGGAAAACGAGCTGGAAATCTTAAGGAAATATTTTATGAAGCCGCTAATATTTGTCGAAGATCATTTCAAGGTGTTATCATGGTTATTAGCATTCCTTATCGATGAACTGGTTGATAACAGTTAGTGACTAGTTGTCTGATTAGACAAATGGATAACATATACGATGATCATACATTAACATTACTGGGAAACTGAAATGGATAGAGTAATAAATTCACGATTACCAGTCTATAAACCATCTTTCGGTGATGGTTGGTAATGTTAATCAAGGTTTATTTGCAAGAGTGGCTTCCACAATAGATCCAATCGCAAAACAATTATCAATGAAAGCTATTTGTGCTATTGGTGAAAACGTTACTGGCGCTGTTGGTAAAATTGCCGGAAGGGAGCTTTCTGCAACCAATGATAGAATAGCACGATTAATAGGACAAAATCCACCGTCAGTAAAATTAACAGCACCTGAAAGTATGTCCGCGAATGTCAATAAAATAATAAACCAATCCGCGGACCGAAAACTAGCAGCCTTGATGAATCAAGAAGCAGAACAAAGTATAAATGCTAGCTTTACCAAAGGTAGACTTCGTAGGAGACGTTGACTTCAATCGAAAAATATATAATAAAATGTTTAGACGTGTATCTGACCCAGCATGCGACATAGACGCACCGGTTCTCTAAGATGAATATATACGTGATTATTAATTGTATTATTATGACGCAAGACAGCCAAATCAACGAGATAGAATTGAACTACACGTTCAGGATACAGGTCGATATTTTTTACCCACTGAAGCATTTATCAAAATAAAATAATAAATGAGAAAAACAGATGATACAGAATATGAGTATGCTATCAAAGTCGGTGTTGATAACAATGGGATTATGTTACTGTTTGATAGCGCTACATATATGATTGATGGAAAAATACTGAATCGATTAAAACAGATGTTGATGTTGCTGCAACAATAATTAGCCTAGCTAGATATTCTGATGATTATAAATATAGCTGGTCTGATAATGATGTTTCACAAGAATGGCTCCAATCATCCTGATGACATGCAGTTTCTTAAAGTACAAACACCACGGGATACTTCAGCTGATCCACAACCAGTTGGAATGATAAGTCCTGCCGCCGTGTTTTCAATACTACAAATCTATAACGACAATTACAATTTGGGATTTAAAAAGTGTCAATCAATGCTAAAAGCTAACCGTATACATTTTTCATGTACAATTCCACTATCTCACATTTACGGTTTTTGCAGAAATATTAGAAAGGTTTTTTTGGGAGGAGCTAAGTATACACAGTTGTACTCGTACGAAAAAGTTATTACAACGATGCTATATGGCGACAGGGAGGCGATGTTGTGGTAATGTAGTATTATCAAAACTCTCACTGGGGATGCCAGTAATGACCCCATCAATCACTGAAGAAAATAAATTAATATCATTTATTGACACAGACGGTAAATCGTTACTATCATAGCTAACAACAACATCATATAGTATTCAGATTAATTTAAACGGTATATTTACGTGTCATATAGCATGACAACAAGGTGTTTCTGCACCATGACATATTTTTATTGCGCTGCAAAATATGAATCGGTTAAACTCGCAAGAATATTGTCATATGATATTGACAAACTCGGTGTTTCTGAGATTTTCCTAAGAATAAACGGGCAACAAGAACCATCTAAAAACATATTATTAGATTTTAAAAATAATCAAGTAGAACGAGTATATCAATAACCGACCCACCAATATGAGGCCGAGAAGTAAGTAATTGCTGAACTTGACGCTGTACCAAAACCAACTAAACAGCCTAATGAAATTGTAAAAGTATACACGAGTAACAAATATTGTTTTAAATAGATCTTAAATTATAATGGTATATATTTATGAGAGATCTCTCTCGAAAAATACTCACTGACTTAATATCAAAAGAGAGTGTACAAAAAAGTCATTAACGACAAATTATCCGAATTACTAAATCTTGCAAATGTAGATCCAATCGAAATGGTTGTATTTCAGAATAAGCAAGAAAAAATAAAAACAAGTAATCTTTCATTGCAGGATATTATCTTTATAATGAATGGAGTAACAACAAACAGTATAGCCTTGTTTGATAAAATGGAAAAATTAAACCCGATGTTGCTATGTCAACGATACCGGGTAATATTCATGCGCGGGTACATCACTCCGGTTATACAATGACAGGCGGACTGAACATAAACCGAAATATAATAATAATAACGATTGGAGATCCAACGTCTGACAAGGATGCAGTAACAAACAATAACGTCAACGTTAACTACAACACCGTAGACAATAAACTATCAACTCTGCGGGCCGAGTATGACGTTCATGTAAGCTCGTTTGCAAATCTGCATCGACATTTTAGAAAATTTGATGAAAACTTAACTAATTTCTTTGATTCTCCGGTATCATGTAACTTTCCAATATTAAGACGACTTTTGACACGATTAAACGAACACAGGATAATATTGTTAGTGATTTTTCTGCTATCGCTGAAAGGCTTCATAAGGTTAAAAAACCCATATAAACGATGTATCAATACCGTGTACTCGATACAGTTGGCATCTTGCACCTGGACACCTCAAAGTAACACTGTTCAAGTTACCACAACTTAACGGTGATTTCACGTATACAGATCCATGTATTATCGAGTATATCCAACGACTTTAATAATGTCAGTGTAATAATAGAAAATCGATCCACATAAACATTTAGAATAGATCCCCAACAGTGGTAATTTAGCATCAACGTCACTCATATGGTATGCAGAATATGTAATTAATTTAAGCTCGTAATATAATGAGCTATCCAATCAACGTGCAATAGTATAGATACAATCAAGTACGTGAATTACAAACTAAACTAAAAATATAATTTACAAATACACGGTAAAAACAGACAATATCGCAGATGTGTAGTCGTTGCTTGACATATTTGTATATATTAGTTTTAGTTGTTATTCCTGGAACAGGTGTATTGCTATCAAAAATAACGATGACATCACCTGCAGTTGTCGCAATTTGTGTGCAGCGGCAACAAAAAAAACTTGTGTTCTTAATATAATTGCATAAAAATATCCAGGTTTAGCCAGAATAAACTATTGGAATATATAACAAAGTTACATAAAGTGGCTCAAGCATATTCCCAGTTATCCTCGCTGATGTCGTCCGGCCTTAATAAAGTCACTAGTATTTGCAAAACAAAGTAAGCCAGAAGGAACTCCGAATTGATGAATATTGGGATACCATCAGGGACTTATCAAATCGAACAGATCAATGATGAATTTCAGCGCAGAACATAATATACTGCAGGAAAAGTATCAAAACTAGCTATTACTGTTCACGAACCAACAATACTAGCCGCTATAGAAAAATATTCGCAAGATTATGATGTTGATATTTATCAATCATCAATTAGATCTGTTTTACGTTGGCCTGAAGTTTCAACAGAGGCATCAACACCAATACCAGAACCAAAGCGCAATCCTACTGGGAATTTATCCCATCATATAAAAATACAAAAATCATTTACTCGATATAAAAAAATGCAATGATGTATAGTTTTTGTTTTTAATCAGTGGTAAGGACTATATATATTAGATTTTTAATATTGAAAACTCCCCAACAAAAAAGCTAAGACTATGGTTATTCAATTAGATTATAGTATTTATTATTTTAAAATCGCTAATCAAGAACATAAAAAACAACGAGAACATCTACAGCAAAGTTTCACAGAATATCTTTATAATATAGCAAGTTCACGCAATGAAATCATTACACAAATTAAAATATTTAATCAGCTTGTATCCGACATGGAATATATTAACCAGCGAGTAATTCAGATAAAAATTGACAACAACGAACGCGATAAACAAATTTTTTAAATGTATATTCGATAGCGGAAACTGATCTACCGAATTTTAAATTTCCCGGGTATAACCTAAACATACATAAAAAAATCCACAAATTATATCATCGATGAATTTGTTTCCTCGAATACTCGCTCCATGGAGAAAAATACTACCGCAGGCAACTGTTCTCATATACAACAATACTTTATATGGTGATGGTAGATATATCACCCGGAAATGGAAATATAACATCTGTGATCGCAGTCAGGCTTATGTGATGTAATTGATGGAAATTATAAGACAAATTTTGAAATATCAAATCATGCATAGCACGGATATATTCTGTATACATTCACCCCTCAAAGTACCCCTGGATTTAAGGTTGTACAAGAACCCGTTAACGAGGTCTATCTACAATGTCATAATTCACTACTGACTAGAATGCATTTCAAACTTACTAACCAAATCGGTAACTTATTGGATTTATCAGGGGAAAATCAACAACTGAATCTCTACACAAAATCGTACTGTAAACAGACCTGACAAGTTATATGATGAAATAATTGTTTTATAGGCAAATCCCCTTTGATTTCTTTACATTAAAAATTGTCAGGATATCACGATAGTGGCAATTAGGTGATTGTTCTTGACAACAAACGACCAAAATAGCCAAACAAATGATGATTTTTAAAACTGTTTTTCACGAATAAACAAAACCATTGATAATAATAATTAAAAAAAGATAAAAATAAAATTCGTTAATTTCATACACAACATACATTTTTTACTGATTGTCACTTGACACTGATTGTCACTTGACATAATTTTTCCTAATTGTTTTATACGAGCATTACAACCTTTTTGCTTGGTTTCACGACTTAAGACTGACCTAATTTTGTTCCTGAGAGAGAGAGAGAGAGAGAGAGAGAGAGAGAGAGAGAGAGAGAGAGAGAGAGAACTGAACTCGTTTCACGAAATTATGCATGGACGGTAGAGTGTATTCCCCTTCATATTTATGTTCCTGTAATGTCTCAAAATCAGAAATGTTAGGATTTAGTTCATTGGATGTATTTATATCGTCTTTTCCAATATTTTAAATGCAGAATTAATATTATTAAGATTTTCATAATTCATTATATAATAAATATATCTTGAAATTGTGTGTTTAACAAGAATAAACTGAAACCATGATCAGCTCCTTCATTAACATTTATGTCTTTGATAAGGTCTTTTCTTTGAGACCTTTCGTATGGTCTTCTCTGCACCATATGATCGTTTCTTTTTGGTCAACATTCTTTCTTATTGTCCTTGTGGGTACCCTTCAGTGAGATTTAGAGCTCATCGGTTAACGGTTTTTAATTGAGGTCGCCACAAATTCTTTCATATACATTCCTCCAGTGAATAGTTCAGAAGGTTGTCTATGACTTCAATTTCATGCTCACACACATCAAGATCATACGCTTGGGATAGCGCAAAAACGCACCTACCACGTGGTCTGCACGTGACGGGAAGGTGTACATGAAAAGCTTTTGGGCTGGTGCCCACACTCTCATAATAGTAATAAGCTATGTGTTCTAATTGATATATATATATATATATATATATATATATATATATATATATATATATATATATATATATATATATATATATATATATATATATATAGATATATATATATATAAACAAATTATTTTCTAGCTACCTCTATGTTAGTAGACTGCTACAGACAATTAATGTCTTTTTGAAAATATTGTTCTGTATGAGGAAGTGGTATTCTAAATTTAGCAATAGCCGGAAAATCATTCCTCAGTTCGTTTAATCGTGTCACTGGCGAAACGGTACATTATTTTAGTAATTGTTAGATTTCCCCATTCGTGTCATGTATATATCACGATGATTTTGGTCATCAGGATAATATTTATTTTGTCATTGAAACCTGCATGTATATATCTGTAACATACCAATAAAGTGTTCTGAAAATAATTGTAATGTTGTAATTTTAGGTTGAAATCTATATCTGTACAACACAATAATATGCTTGTAAATGTACAATATATTTCGATATTAGACAAGGCATTTTGACACCTATATTTTATTTAGTGATTAAATATCACACAAATGGTTAGTTAATTAATTTTGATGACCAAAAAAATTGCAATTTAGGATAATGACATGTTTCAGTTACCTTCCTTCCTTCTTGTTCATTAAGTTTAAGAAAATAGTAGTGTATAAATTGGTGGTTTTTAGTGGTCACAGGTATCATAATTAATTACTGAATGATGACAATACGAAATAGTTAATAAATAACTACTTAATTACTCTACCATAATTAGCACTAAGAATAATTAAAAATAATGTTTTGTTTATATCTTTTAGAGAGAGTAGATTTGTACTTATTTTTCTGCTACACACTGAACCGTAGGTATGCAAATATAAAAAGAATTTAAATATTCTTTTTTCACCAGTCTCTATTTATTGATTTGATATGCCTCCTTCCAAGTGTTTACAAATACCGATAAGACCCCGTGTAGTATTCTCACTTTGTGTGATAGCGTGAAGGTCCTATATGGCGTTTTTGTTTAGGATTTGCATCAATATGGTCAATTACATGACCGTCTTTGATCAGTCGATTGAAACACTCGTATGCGATTCAGTGACAATAATACTTTCTCTTCCCAACACTAAACATTTGATAACCACATGTACTGTTGATACAACCAACTGGTCTTTTCAACCGACATTTTCTGATTACGCCATCACGAGATGCTTCATAATTCATTATTATAGTATGGTTTACAATGTCTTGGTCTTTTTATAATAATATCAATTGCTTAAATCATTATTTGTCTAAATTGTGACTTGAGAATCGAGACAAATATTCTTCTACATTTTTATAGCATTGTCACTGTATATATTTTCTTATCATAATATATTTTAAGTTCTCTATATCTTTTACCGCCGCATTGCAAACACAACACAGCATCGTAAACACTGTTTAGGTCCAAAACATCCTCGCAATACACTTTGCAAATGAATTCCGTATAATTCATTCATACATTATTTATTACAAGTTGTTAAAGATCCTATCATCCATTACCTGAAGTGATTCTTTGTTTGAGTCATTGTATATACACTATGATTTATTTAAATATTTGTTTAAAATATACTTTGGATTATTTTAATAGATTATCAAAAATCAAGCTTTCTGAAACAAAATAAATATTGATAGAATATCTTTTGACTTACCAATAAAATCTCTGGTTGATCTGAAGAATAAAAAACTGATTAATAAAATTCGCGATGCCAAGTATGAATTTGGCAAAATTGGGGCACATATGGTCAACGTTTAAAATCACAGATGGTGTCGAAGCTCCGATGAACGACAAACGAGCGGCGAATACCTTTAATTTACTAGCAGAAACAGATAATTAGATTATTCGTGACGAATATGATCCTGTTTTTCATAACGAAAGAATTGTCATATTGAGTACAATTTCCAAACCAGGAATGTTGACTGGTATTGACAAACCAACTTTATTATGAAAGAGCGTATCCTGTAACCACGCTTAGTTATGGAATTTATCCGATAAATGAAAAATGAAAAACCCAGTGTTGATTATCTAAAACCGATACAATTCTAAACTAAATTGTGTAGCCGAACTAGTAGTCTAATATGTTACTAACGCGATACGTGGAAACGGGTTAGCTGATCTAAGACGTAAAAAATAAGCGAGTTGGCTGAATTAGTCCAAAATACTACAGCTACAATTAATGATGTATCTAAGTTAGAAAAAATACTAAAATGTCCAATAATAGTAGAATCTATTACAGGTTAGATTTATACGATTCAAAACATTATAACAATGGATCAGCTTTAATAAATAATGCTCACGCGTGGACTATGCTCGCTTATGTTTTTAAAAACTTTCGATCGATGACAAATAGATTCTCTGACACTTAAGTCAGAGCTGCAATGGACTCATTTTGTATTGAAGGAAATATACAGAATTAGTGACTCAGTTTACAAATACTGTTTGTGGAGATTAAAACAATACAATGTTATATAATTATTCTGAATTGGTGGATGTTGATATCAGGGATACTTACCTGAGAAAATCAGGCAACAATAATCAGATATCAGAATTATCGTCTGCGCCATCCATATCCAATCCATTATCCAGACATAGACTATTTATCTAAATGGACCTGGTGGTTGCGGTTAAATAACTCGTGTTAATATTTAGACAGAGTTTGGATGATGTGGTTCTTTCAACACCTACACACAGACTCGCAAGAGAAATGAAAGAACGAGGAGTGCGATCATTTACTTTTCACAGCTTCGTTCTGTACAAGGGTGATAAATGGACTACTGAATAAATTGGTAAG
The DNA here is from genome assembly GCA_029339505.1 of Unio delphinus. Classification (NCBI taxonomy): domain Eukaryota; kingdom Metazoa; phylum Mollusca; class Bivalvia; order Unionida; family Unionidae; genus Unio; species Unio delphinus. Next base: position 2,898,270 of record JAQISU010000054.1, read on the forward strand.
AAATATATACTTAACATAATAGATTGGGATGAAATATACACCGTTTTATTAGATGTGCTACCACGTTTCTTGATTGGTTATTGTTAAAGAATACCGCGGTGATAATGTGTGGCGATCACGGTCATCCACCGCCATTTGCTGGATTGTCTTTGCACAATTGGTTAAAAAAAAAACAATTGTAGATTATTGCGAAGAGATAACTAATGATCATAAAACGCTTGATCCATAATTAACAAAATTTAAGAAATTGATCAGACTGCAGTCGAATAAAATACGGTGCAAATTATGCGTGAAATAATTTCAGAAACTTCAATAAATGATTTTTGGATTTTTTGGAGACCAAACGATTTGATAGTGGCAAGTATGAAGATAGTTCGTGATAAACTTCAACCAGCACGTACGGGACGACAAAATATTGATGTTGAAAAAATTCCAAGATTGTCAGAGAAACAGAATATTTTGTTAAATGTCATTGTTCTAGTTAGCTGTTGAGCTGCACTATACGCTGAAAAATCTCCATGGACTTTGTTTTACGCAATGAATATCCATTCATCTCAAGATAAAGTATTTCTGATACAGTTGTTGGGATTATTGATGATCGTCTCGAGTGGTCAAACGTAGATATCGCGCAGTAGAAAAATAACTGCGGAGGGTTATTGTAAAGTTTTACTAACACCAACAGCGAAATTGTTATTGATGATACGGTAAGATAACAAATTAGCTGGTTAAGAAAAAGTGAAAAAATATTAATCGCAACTGAATTTATCAACGCGGTGACAACAAAAGAAAGAATAAATGAATAGTTGTTTTAAAGTGAAACGGATAAAATGCTGGATAAGCAATCAAATTTGGCATGAATATGTTCTAGAGGCTAACATAAAAATACTGATGTGGTTTATGTTACTCAGCGGTACACACAAATACATAAAGTGATCAGATACAACTGTAACAGTTTAGTTGTATTTAATAGCGTTGATACACATACACTACGAAATATTCATCAAAGCTGGTGTAGCGGAGATATGGATATAATTACGTTCAGAAATTTATTTAGTCAGGCTGAGTCAAACCCACACGGATTTATAACAATACATCTATATGATGCGCGGTCGAGGTACAGAATTGGTCTTGAGAACAAATTTGGATAAGCGAATGATATAGAGCAATGATCTAATTTACAGCAGCAGAGAGGGTGTGACCTTAAATACGTGTCCAGAAGGTAAGTATAATTGACTAACGAAGTGTTTACATTCAAAATGGAGCATAATTGTTTAACTCTTAGATGTACGCTTGTATTTCGAGGTGACATCATCCTCTCTGCTGCTGAGGCTGATCTACCAGATTTGAAACTTCAGGAGTATAATGCAGACATAATAATGAAATCGACCAATGATATCATCAATGCATGTTTCCTCGGACACTTGCCGGGTGGAGAAAAATACTACAGCAGGCAACGTTTCTACGATACAGCAAAGATAAATATGGTGGTGGTAGACATATATCACCGGGAATCGAACATATAACCTCTGTGGTTGCAGTCAATCTTGTATGTCATGTAATTTATGGAAGTTACCAGACAAAAACTGAAATATTATATCAGGGTCCTTAAGGATAGATTTTGTATATATTTACCGCTCCAGTACCTCAATAGCTTTGATTGTACGAGGACCCACATTTCGGACCTGGCAAAATATATGTACTAGAATGATAAAATAATTGTTATAAATGACCACAATATATAAGCAAACAAATAAATACAACCTTTCATTTTTACGAATGGCGAAAGTGTACAATTGCTATGGTAATATTAACATTTGTACACTCTCGCCAGTGACAGCATCATGATAGTTATTTTGTGCTGTAATGATGGATCGAAATGGAAAAAATGAGAGGTGATGGTTTTAATGTTTGCCTAAGATTTTCGTGATTTTTACTAGCATTAACCTTATTAGAATCGTGAAGAATAAAAAAAAGATTTTAGCTCTGACGCCTCAGTAGAAGTAGACCATATCGGATAGGTCACTATTTTCACGTTCTGTAATCCTTTTTAGTTGTCTTACACGTGTAAGTGTAGGCTGCTTGTTTCATAGTCACCAGATAGTTGTATGATAACTTTCTCTACTGCGTAATAAAGGGTATCATTCTCTTTAATTATATTTCATCCGCTAAGGAAGCGAAGGCACCTTGTTGAATTTAATTAATACATTTATATTCTGATGGCAGAGTATATCTATCTCCGGGTTAATCCTCTTGCAATTATTCGAAATCATGTAAAATTAGAATTATTGAACGTGACAATAATACATGTACTAATAGTAAATACCTACTTAATTACTATATATAAGAGAGAGAGAGAGAGAGAGAGAGAGAGAGAGAGAGAGAGAGAGATCTTCAATGATATATTCAAACCGAATTTGTTCTGACATGTTTTCGAAAAAGCGGATTTGCACACACTTTGTATCGAAGGTATGCATATATCTAGATATTTGCCAGCTTCATTCATTTATTTAAATATTTTTTCTTCACCAGTCTCTATATTTATAGATTTCATAGGTTTCCTTCCAACTGATTTACCTTTACCGGTAAAACACGATGGAGTATTCTCACTTTGTGTGATAGTTTGAAGGTTGCTTCTAGAATCAGCTTCAATATGGTAAATTAAGACAAGACCGTCTTTGATTATCCCTTGAAAGTCTCGAAAATAAAACGATGACAATAATACTTTTTCTTCCCAACACCGAACATTAGATTACCAGATTTACAATTATCAAATTCAACTGAGAGTTTCTGATTAAACTATCATGAGATGCTTCATAATTCGTTATTACGTTTTACGCTGAATTTTAAGTAAAAACAAAACAAATTTCTTCCCACATATATAACATTTTCCACCATATACTTTTTTCTATTTTTTCATAACCGTGGCTAAATCAGAAGTTGTAGTTTTAACTCTACAACGTACTGAAGATAAATCCATATAATTATAATATGGATATACTTGCTTTTTCAGCGACACGAAAGCAAGAAACAGTATAACATCAAGCAGCATTACCAAATTCTATCCGGATGATCATGATAGGTCCATCTGGAATTGTTAAAACGCAACTACTGCTTAATTGGATAAAGTGGTGGTTAAAATGGGACAAGTTCCATTTAGTAGCACTGTAGATGATCAGATGTGCTACTTAGTACTTAAAGATATAAACGGTGATGCAAAATTATTAAATGAAGAAGGTAATGATATCATTGATTTTATAACCGATATTGATGAAGCACCGAGCCTTAATCACAACCAGCAAGAATATTTTCTAGAGGCAGACATACAAATACAGATATTATTTATGTTACTCAACGATACACACAAATTCCGAAAATAATAAGAGATAACTGTAATACTTTAGATGTACTTAATGGAGTTGATACCCATATTTTAAGAAATATTCACCAATCATGGTGTAGTGGAGATATGGATATAATTAAGTTTAAAAATTTCTTTTCAAAAGAGAAAGCTACCCCACATGGAAAAACACGCGCATAATAAATAAAAGCAATTATACGACGACAAAAACAGTAACAAATTTATATAACCCCAAGAGTGACGTTATTTTGTTCACTTTTGTACGAAGTCTTAGTTAAGCAAATGCAATCTTATAAAATCGAAATAAGTTCACCCTTCCTGCTGCTAAGTGTGAACAAACATTCACATTACCGCATAGGTACACTACAATTATGTCTTTTCAAAAGAAGCAAAAGCTTTGAATCTAAAGATATTTAATAGAACACGTCAATGGCATTATTTCGAAATCATTCTTTAATTGAAAACGTTTCGCTGCTTCATTCTTTGGAACAGTTTCATAACCTACTGGAGTACGGAAATTCGACTGACGGCAACTTGATTATATCAACTGTCATGTCGACTGTGCTAGAAACCCATACATATTAATACTCCAGGATTATATTTAGATTTTATTTACATTTTCAACTTCAAACAGTCAATTAGTCAACCGACCCATTCTTCAAAACCTGATTAAGATATTATAGTCTTTATTGGTGTTGTCACAGGATGATGCCTGGTTGGGACTGGATTAATGAAGACACCGAAATCATAAGCTGTTTATTTATAAACGCAGTTTTAAATATAAACAAATCTGACACCATTATAAACAAAAGATAAGGAAAATTATAAAGTTCCTAACATGGAACTATCAACAGCAAGTAACTCAACGCAAAAAAACCTTAAAAGATGATATTAACGAAAGGAATTTGAAACTAATGTGAATAACGTCTTATCACCCGATCAACAAATCCAAGTATATGTACGAATTTACGAATATATTACTCGTATAACGAGACTGAGATGTAAATGACTGTAATTTTGATTATATCGCTCATATAACGATTTAGCAATGTAAAGGCGTGTACTCTTATGATTTTATCGTTCATATAACGATTTCGATGTCTTAACATGAAATTATGAATTTATCGTTCATATAATGATTTTGATATGAAACTGGCAAAAGTTTTGCCCAGAGCCAAGCATAGCAACTTTCTTAACTCCGACAGTCTAATGGGCGTCACGATAGTTATATAATACGTGTTCCATGTTATTGCTATTGCCAAATAGCAATAGCATGGAACACGTATTATATAACTATCGTGGCGCCCAATTGACTTCCAAGATGTATCTCCGATTCTTCCCGCTCTAGTCAATGGTCAAGGCATGGTCCACTCCTCCCTGTCTGTTGAAGGATCTCTCGAGAGCCCTCACATTTAACACATACCCGATGGTCGCGAAGCCTTGGTCCTTCGCATTGAGAACACCAGTACACTCTTCCGAACCAACGTCACCAGGTACATCATAAACGTAACAAAAAAACACAGAGTTCTGCGACTTCACATCACCCAACCAAATATATATATATATATATATATATATATATATATATATATATATATATATATATATATATATATATATATAAGGCACAATCCACAGGCAGCACCCTAACATACGCAAGGCATCATACACAAGGCAGCTAAAATTAAAATAACTAAACCGTGTAATACATATGACGCGGTTAAGTACTTCTACATTCATATATGTTGCGCATGCGCGAACATGAATTAGTTACACATTTACATTAAAAATTCAATGCATGCAGTGTATAATTAAATTCAATTTGTCGGTTCAGTTACAACAAATAGCTATCTCGAAGCAGACTACAGTAATTCTAATATCATGGCGCTGTATAACGTAGATATTTACTCTGTAGAATTTGGAATAAATTCTAAAACATCTGATATATGAAACAATTATGTAATATTAAACGAACAGCGATAAAAAAAAACAATCTGAAACTTAAATACCTCTACAGATGAAAATTCTACTCCCGTAACGTTGCAAACTTCCTGACAAGACTCGTTGTAATGTAATTTTTTTTATACAGAATTCGCTCTATAATATACACTAGCTGTGACAGATATGCGCGGCTAAGTACTTAGATTTAAACTGCATGCAATTTGCACGTGTAGCATGGAATGAATCGCGCTCAGTAGTTCAAAATAACTTAAGCCAATAAAAAATAAACCACCGTCGGGTGACACTGTACGCAGCAATGAAACCCCGAGTACATTGTTGACCACATTTACATATTGATACCAGTCATACACAATTTTGTGAGAGGTGTCCACAAAACTGGTATGAGGACACAATTGCTTCATATGGCATAAAAACTAAAATCAGTCCCTAACTCTCCTATGAGGAAATATATGTATGCTAAATATAAGTCTACTAAGGAACGACATCCAACCAAGCACAGCAACTTTCTTATCACCGACAGCTACGGTGGCCTAGTGGTTTGAGCGTCCGCCGTGGAAGCGGGAGGACGTGGGTTCGATCCCAAGCAGAGTCACACCAAAGATTTACAAAAATGGTCATAACAGCTGCCTTGCTTTACACTCGGCGAAGATGTTAGTAATAGGACTGTTCGGCCTGGTGTCAGGATAATGTGACTAGGTGTGACTCTGTCTACCCATCAACCGTCATTCATTATGTTACCTTACCCATCAACAATTATTTAGTATGTCTCCATCTACCCATCGACATACATTCATCTTGACTATCTTTGTTCATGATATACATGTTTGTTGTGTATCTTCATCTACATAATTATGTTTCATCATGCATTGGCAGATCATTTCGTATGTATTTCTTCATATCCTTGTTTTGGAAACGAGAGCAAATATAACATTTTCTCCGGTGTCGTACTCCACTTATAAAAAGTTACGGCCTCCAAAGCTGACTGTCCCACAGTGGCTTTCCAGGGCTTCGCTCATGATGCGCTCCAAGTAGATGTTGGAAAGCCTGGGTGACAGGAGACAGCCTTGCCGTACTTCAACTGTTGTCTAGAACCAGTCCCCCACAAAACCTTAAGCAATTACTGCACTGGTAGCCTAGGCATACAGCTGCTTGATGGTATTGATCAACGTTGGACCCATGTTGTACTTCTTCATTGTGGCCCACAATGCCTCATGCCACAATCTGTTAAAAACCTTTTTGAAATATATGAACACATGATAGATGTTTTGTTGATGTTGTGAGTACTTTTCACACAGAACCCTAAGATTGAATATTTGTTATGTTGTGCTTCTTCCACTCCGGAACACTGCCTGTTCTTCAGCGATTATTTCTTATGCTTTTGGGTTCAGTCTGTTCAAGATGATTTTCAGTATCACCTTACTAGCATAGATGATCAAACTGATAGTTCTGTAATATTGGCACAGCTGGAGATTGCCTTTCTTGGGAAGAGTTATAATCAGTAACTGGGTCCACTGTCTTGGCCATTCGCCTGTCTGCCAGATATTGTTGCAGATTTGTGTTTGTGGCTTTATCACTGTTGTCTACTGCCAACTGCCTACGCCAACTTACTACACCGTGCTCACGCCTAAATGAACTGTGGCTACATTCATCAATAATTAAATGTAACCGGAAGCGAAAATAAAAAACTTTGTTTCAAAGATGGTTGGCGTAGAACAGGAAGAAGAATTCAAGTTATAAACCTTTCGCCCATTCCGACTAAACAAATTAAACATTCGTCCGTTAATAACCGGGTGCAAATCCATATTTAATCTCCAACCTATGTGTCAACTATCCCAGAGATACTACTGCTTATTGCATTATTCAACGCCCATTCAGTAGAACAACCGAAAAATGGCACAGTAATATTTAATTTTATCACAGATTAAGCGATGAGCGCGATGAGTTCTCAATTCCGCCAGGATGGAGACTACGCAACAGTACGTAATTTCACGTCTCCGTTTACACAGCTTAACGGAAGATGATGCGATTCCTACAAAGACACAGTTTACAAGTTCTGGCTTTTCCCAGCTGGACCCATCCTCAGTAACATGGGTTTCACACGATTGATATATCGGAAATTGACCATGCCTATTAAAACATCAAGAGAGTTACATATTGGAGAATGGTAAAAAAGATCTCATATTACACTTCGTCTCACCCTTGGATTCCTTGTCATAAAAAGAACAATATTGACCTCGTACAATCTCAGCATTAAATTAATTTTGATATGGATTCTAACACTAAATAAATTTAGTATGTTTTCTTAGAAACGAGCATTGGACATCAGTGCAATGGTGACATCTTTGCTCATTCTGGTTGATCTACTCGCCAAAACCTTAATTCACCTAGTACTCTGTTTCTTCAGTGGGACAGTGGACCTCGTAGTTGCTTACGTATGTGTCCATTACAAACGAGTATAGTGTCTAAATGGAGAACGTTACTTTGCCCAACTTATCACAATTTGAACAAACTGTGGTTCTTTACAAATGTATATTTTCAGGAATATGTAATACTACAAGCATTAATATCTTACATAACTACTTCCTATTATGACACTACCGTTCAACAATCAATTTAAGCCTCGGGTGACCATGTGGTCTAAGGCACTCGTCTTTGCTGATCACTGCCATATCCCCTCTTTCCACATGGGTTCTAGTATCGGGCTCAACCATTTGGGGTATATTATAAAGTTCGTTAGTTGTTTCATCTGGATTGTAGTTCTTCATTTAGTTACCTGGTTGGTTGACTATCCAGATATACTGGCCGTTATATATAGCCCATACTATACTAAAATAGCGTTAAACTCACACACTACCATGATGTATAACACCCTGTAATGTCAATGAAGAGGGCGAAACAAAGGTCTAACCGATCTTCTGTCCAGTTTTAATTAGACACATACAATTATATTTTTTCTTTGCATAAGGTGGAATATATCATGAGTACTTATCTTGCAGAATAATATATCATCTGAACCGGTCTGAATAGTCTCGTAATGTCACATATCGTACAGGACCTTCTTCCTCGAAGAGTTAGCGGCCAACTGTCAGGATGAGTGAAATATACGCTTGATCATTGTACCTGAACTGAAATATATGCAGTACCGACACGATGGGTCCGTATTATTCATGACAGTGCGTTCATTGCCAATATATGCTTTCACTCATGGGTATTCGGTATTTTGTATGAAATGTTTGTCTACTCTAGACAAGTACTTGTGAAAGCAGTACTTGTGAAAGATCAAGCAATTGCGTCGGGATTGCATGCCACTCCTTAGTCCTCAAAACGAAAAGATGATATATCACTACAGACATGTTTTTCCTGAATCAAATAGGACATTGGTTTCACGTATTGGAAAATAATCGCGTGCCGAACGCATTGCTTCACAAATCAGCTTACATAATTTGGGCAATGCCATACACATTGCAATGAAGCGAAACTGTTTTCTGTTATATTGTTTGCCGTCTGATGGAGATATAAATTCAATTATCCAGCTTTTATCTTTATTTATAAAAGGTCAAACTCGATCTTGCGAGTCACGCCAGGCACAGTATTTATCTCAGAGACTGAAAATATCACCAGTTTCTGGATATTGAAATAAAATAAGTAGTATCAAAAGTAACATCAACTTAAAAACTAAACCAGTACACCTCACATGCCTTGCCAATAAAATGATACCTTTATTTAAGATTTTAATGTTCGAATCTATTTTATTTAATAAATGTAGGGTATAAAATAAATGCCATGATATGGCTTCTCTTTGCCTTTTAATAAATGTTCCGTATGATCGTATTCATGTTTGGAAAACTCGTTTGCATAACATTATGAAACGATATAATTGGTAGACTAGAGTGGATGTTTGCAACGCCCCTCCCCCCTTCCCCCAGTATACTAGTTCACAGTCATGCTAACGGCTGGTCATCATCAAACTGGGCACATCGCTAGTCAGATGTACTGAGCAGTTCTGCATTGAAGCAAGCAATACAAATGCGCATGATACCTTTGAAACAGTTTGATTTGATTGATTGTATAGATTTAACACTAGTTTTGGTCATACGATAAATACTTGGCGGCCATCGTATAACTGTCACGATAATTTGAACGATATTTGATACTAAAATCGATAGTGTCATTCTCTCATCATCTGCTGCTAAATGTTACAGTTACCTAAATGTTTCATAATAAAAACTTTAATATAGATGCTTTCATTTTTAATCACAAGAGTAAACCGTAATTAAAATGAATATGTTTGATTAACTTTACTTAACCTAACCTTGCTAAAAAAAATCCACAGTAGTGATGGAGTATATCTACTGTGATCATACTGACACCGCTGACCACACTCCATACGCGAAATCAATATAGTATGCTTAGTGTAAGTTACCTTTATTCCGTCTGCTTGATGCATAATCAAAAGGCAGACCTTCAGTCTTTTTGACAACGATTCGATCCTTCACATTATATCACACAATAAATTATTCCCCTCACGTAAGTAAACATGTTTAAAGAAACTCCAAAATCATTCACACACACACACACACACACACACACACACACACACACACACACACACACAAGGACTGTTATAATAACATAAATATATAAATATAGTCAGTAAATTATGTAATTTACACGGCCTAAGCAAAGATTTGCAAAAGTACAAACTTTGGGTAAATAAGACAACGATTATAATCAGGAAAATTGAGATAAATTCTTTCTTTTTGTCCAATTAAATTCGGATAGAACAGATGCCAAGCTAATTTGCATGCACTTGAGACATTAAGTTATATCCTCCGTGAAATTGCTGTCAATAATAGAACTGTAAAGGATGAAAAAAGTTATTTCCACGCCACGTGACTTTTCCTTCTTATGAATTTTTGTGTCAAAATCAATACATTCTGATACTGCATTTGTCATACCTATATGACCTTTTAAGGTATTTTTTTACAGTCTGTTTAGTTTTAGTATTCAATACCTAACATGATTAGTGAAAATGTTATAGCTCCCATTTCTCGTCGATCTTTAGATCCTCTACTTTAAGATTCGTCTCAGCTATCTTATGAACTATACAGTGTGAAACGTTTAAAGCAGCTAATGACTGCATTATGGAAACCACACCATTCTTATATATTTACTTTATATGTTTATAAAAGAATTCTAACGGTATTTACATATGTAGCTAAACTATGGGCTGCTGTTCCTCAAACACAGCTCGATATGTGTATTATATGTGGGAGTGTTTATACAGACTTGATATTTCATTATTGTGTTAGTTGTCCTTATATGTCAAATTTGAGAACCTCTTTCTGGGATTTACTTACCGATAAATTTCAATTGAGCCTGTACGTTACGTTATTTAATGCAGAAGATGAGCGGCAACTACAATATCTTCTAGTAAATGGTTACCATCAGGTGTATCGACAAAATTACCTGGAAAGAAATAAAGATGGTGTTGATGATGATGATGATGATGATGATGATGATGATGATATACCAAATGATCTGTTTAAGAAGTTTGTAACAATCTGTTCAGTCTTACTATTCAATACCTAACTTTATTAGTGAATATGTTATAGCTCCCTTTTCTCGCCGATATTTAGATCCTCTACTTTAAGATTCGTCTCAGCTATCTTATGAACTATACAGTGTGAAACGTGCAAAGCAGTTAAAACAATTTCGATGTAACCTAAACGATTTTTCGTATTCCTCAATGTTATTTTAATATATTTCGTCCTAACCTCTGCGTATATTAATTCTTGTAAAATGGATAAATATGTATTTCGTTCTCTCTCTCTCTCTCTCTCTCTCTCTCTCTCTCTCTCTCTCTCTCTCTCTCTCTCACACACACACACACACACACACACACACACACACACACATACACACACACACACGCACGCACACATATTTTGCTAAGTATTCTACATTTACAGAAAGGTACATTACAAAACAAATATAATAGGTAATTATTGTTATCTCAAGATTTCGCCCTAACAGATAAAGGAAATTCATATTTATTTCATATAACCCTTTGATATCTAACACAACCGAACTACTGTGTCTAACTAAACTTTAGTATCATTATATAGGAGGAAAATTTTTTTAGGTGCACAAAACACTATTCTGATCTATAATTGAGGGTTAGAATATTGATCGGAGAGTACCTATACAATTCTTTCTTCAAAGTGGCCAGTATAGTGTAAACAGTTGTTTCAACCGAAAAAGCCCAGTCAAGAAGATAGAATATATAAGATTGTGTACTAATCTGGAAATAATACAACTTTTGCCAAGAAATGGGTTGGGGTAAACACATGTTCTGTTGCACCATGCGTTGTTTAGTTTATAGAAATGCATTAATTCATCTAATCATTCCCTGTCCAGCATTTCTGAAGAGAAAATTGTGCATATACTTGTCTAAAGGTTCAATAACTTCATAAACCACTGCACTCAATTTTTAAGCAAGTAAAATTATTATAACTTTTATATTTCTCTTAGAATCTCCGAGACAATAAGCATAAGTAAATCCTAAATTTTCTAATATCATAACGAGTTTATTAAATTCCGCAGCGATAATTCCATTAAAGTCCACCGAGAAATCAGATGGAAAGCACTAGGAGAACACCATACTGAAGATGGGCATATATTCGACTAAAGTGGAGAGTTTGACAAGTCAAAAAAAGGTGAAGGCTTCCTTGCCAACAAAGCCATCAAGGGATATGTTCTTAAATGCCGCACATCTATCAAGCAAAATCATTTCCATTATTTTGAAAGCATCTCCCTTTAACAACACAATTATCAAAGTCTATGATCTTGAACAGACTGAACCCACAAGCAGAAGAAATACTCGCTGAAGAACAGGCAGGGTTTCGGAGTGGAAGAAGCACAACATAACAAATATTCAGTCTTAGGGTTTTGTGTGAAAAGTACTCACAACATCAACAAAACATCTATCATGTGTTCATATATTTCAAAACGGCTTTTGACAGATTGTGGCATGAGGCATTGTGGGCCACAATAAATAAGTACAACATGGGTCAAAAGTTGACCAACACCATCAAGCAGCTGTACGCCAAGGCTATCAGTGCAGTAATTGCTCAAGGTTTTGTGGGGGACTGGTTCAAGACTAAAGTTGGAGTACGGCAAGGCTATCTCCTGTCACCCACACTTTTCAGCATATACTTGGAGCACATCATGAGCGAAGCTCTGGAAAGCCAATGTGGGACAGTCAGCATTGGAGGACGTAACATCACCAACCTCCGCTTTGCAGACGACATTGATGGGCTAGCAGGCAGTGAAGATGATCTTGCCACCTTAGCGAAGAACCTGGATGAAACATCTTCCAGATTTGACATGGAGATAAGTGCCGAGAAGACAAAGCTGATGACAAATAGTGACAAACAAATTTTAACCAAGATTATAATCAGAGTACAGGAACTGGAAACAGTGGACTAATTTAAATATCTTGGTTCTGTAATCACGGAAGAGGGATCAAGAGCAGAAATTTTTTCACGAACAGCACAAACAACAGCAGCTATATCAAAGCTAAGACCCATCTGGAGAGACAAGAATATCTGTCTGAAAACTAAAATCAGACTATTGAGAGCACTAGTCATTTCAATCTTTCTATATTCATGTTAGGCCTGGACCCTGACAGCAGAGTTAAAACAAAGAATCCAGGCACTTGAAATGAGATGCTACAGAACCATCCTTGGCGTCTCTTATATGGACTACATCACAAATGAAGAGGTGCGTAACACCATCAGGCACACAGTGGGCTATTATGAAGACCTCCTCACTGCTGTCAAAAAGAGAAAGGTGAAATGGCATGGCCATGTCACTAGAGCCAACAGTCTATCCACAGCATAACTGCAGGGTAGTGTTCAAGGTGGTAGAAGGAGGGGTAGACAGAGAAAAAAGTTGAGTGACAACATCACAGAATGGACCAAGAAAAGTTTCGCAGAGACACAGACATTGGCACAATATCGAGACAAGTGGAGGGAACTGGTCAGATGTTCAGCAGCACAGTGCCTCAACGACCACACTAGGACAAGAGACTGATGATGATGATGATGATGATGATGATGATGATGATGATGATGCTCCATCTACCGATCATGATGATGAAGAAATAGATGAGGTTTACACTGAGGAGTTATTGACACAACCATATGCTCTTTAATTAAGAAACATAATCTACTGAAAACCAACCAAGTTTTGTAAATTTCAACAAATAACTTATTTCTACAAACTAAAAGGTTTACGTTTAAAAAGAACATATAATCGTGAAGAAAAGCAACAAAACGTCCAATTTAGGTATACAAAACATTAAACATGGGTGTAAATAAGCGATTGATGTGAAGCAACTAAAGCCACAACCACAACAACAATACAAATCAAAATATTGAGAGACTGGACATAAGGTACAACATCGAACTTTCTGTAGCCATGATTAAAAAGAGTTGTGGGGATGGAAGAAGAATGTATGTGATATATTGTGTAACAAAACTGTCTGCACTGATCGAAAATTTAATAATAAGGGTGGGTGGCTGCTAGGTTGGTTAGAAAAATAGTTGCGATTATACACATAATGGTAGCTTTATCTTTGCAATATATGCAGATTGTAACGATGATTCGAAACAGAATTCGGACTTACATGTAAGTGATCATTACCTATGAAGCAGATTAGAGATGTGATATATATCCATGGCTTTGGTTTGTTTAATTAAAAGCAACATTTTGAGAGGCGGTTGAAACCTTTGGAAGATTTATTTAATATAAATTAGCACATTATTATAATTCATATGTAGATAAATGCATGCTAAATTTGTATTGAAAAAATCGGTGTGAAGATTTTAAATATTTACATTATGATACGGATAGTCCTCTGGACATCATAGGTTACAAACCTTATATTCCACTTTCGTCTAAGATTCTGTATTCTCTCCAGATCAATGATGTTTAATGCCGATTTAAAGATGACCACAAGTATTAATATAATTAAGTTACATGTCATGTTTCTAACTGTGATTTCTCTTAGAACATTTGTATGATTAAAGCCACACAATAATATGGCACATTTTGTTGAATAATCGATTTATTACTTTTGACACATCATTATGCAATTTGTATATACGATTGGAAAAATAGTATATTGTGAGATTTTGTGTAGAATTTATAGATCGTACGCCTTTGGCACATCATCATACAGTTTTCTGATTGTAGTCGTAATTGGAAAGAGCATAAAGAGTGTGAGATATAGTGTTGAATCGAGATTTTACTATTTGTTCAATATTATCAGACTGTGGTTTTAATTGGGAAGAGAATACTTTGGCGAGGGATATATTTAACATATTGTATAAACTTGACATTTAGTACTGTATTAAGTATATAGTAGCTTTCATTTTCAAGCACACTTATAAATATTAATGAGTGTCTGTGTGCTGGAGAGGCAAATTAAAATATGTTGATGGTAATTCGGAACACCCACATAGACTGGCCCCATCGGCGCAGTTTTGAGTTTTATTTTGGTGGTTGCAACGCTACTGGTTCTATTATTATCGCGGCAGCAATTTGGGGCAGTACTAAGCTGCTCTCCGCCTTTATTTTTGCAGCAGTATATATTTCTTGATATTTCAATCAATACTACGATACTAGTTCAGGATATAGCCTGTCTCGGAACAATACATTTCTAATCCTTTTCAGCGACTCTGCTGTAAACCTTTAGCGAAACACACGTAATCTCTGTAAAATCTATCCTGCACCATCCAACACCCTAGAATTTCTGAGACCCGCGATATTTTCAAATTGATTTTATGATTATTATTATTATTATTATTATTATTATTATTATTATTATTATTATCATTAGTAGTAGTAGTAGTAGTAGTAGTAGTAGTAGTAGTAGTATGCAGTTATATAGGATTCTAAAAATATCTTCGAAGGTTTGCCTACTCTCTTCTTAGAGATGTTACTAAAGCCTTGCTAAATTGCAAGATAAGTATACTTTCAGTAATGGTAAAACAACATCGTGACTAAACTTGTTTCTTTTCTCGTTTTCTTTGTTGTTTCTTGAGGAGATTTTCTTAATATTTGTATTTGTTTCACAAATCTCAAGTACAACGTTCTTTCCCAAACTTGAATTGTGCCCATAATTTGATTCCGTTTTTATTGGATCTGTAAAAGGAGCTTGAGTCCGGGCTAAGTTGAGATCACGAGAAAACAGAGTTGGCACTTTTAATGACACCTGCAGAATACGATGCCCATTGTCTGCAAGAGGTTATGGCCAGACTTGGCACCGACGAGACAGTACTGATTGAGATCTTCAACACTAAGAATGGCAATTGTTTATTTTCATTTGAGTGAACTAGCACTAGTTGTTTTGACACAGATAGTCAACCTGTGTTAAGCATCCTCTGCTGGATAAAAATATTTCGTTCAACAATTTAGCTTAATGTTAGAAGTGTTTATATTACTGCGATGATTGCTTCATGCAGGAGTCCTTTTAAAGTATGTATGAATGTATATATGCCCTGTTTATTAGGAACACTTGTCCTGATCATTATTTACTTTTTTGTTAGCATCTGCTGTACGATTTATCCATGGCAGGTCTAAGTAAGGTTTTGATTTTTGTGCATTAGAAGGCAATTCAGTGGTCATACTTGTGATCATTCATCCAAAAAAAGAAAATGTATTCAAGCTGGTAGTATTATTAACATTCTTTTAAATCAGAAATTTACATTCGAACACACATATGAAGATTGTTCTATCATGAATATACATACACACATATATACTGAATGCTATATACCATGCTTAGTTGAAAAGTTTGATGTGTTGTATACAATGATGTCGATGAAAGAATGGCAGTAAACAATAGTGGATGAAAATAAGATGGAAAAATAAACTATAAAATTCCACTAAGGTTGGATGATTAAGGCAGTCGAGAGCTGACGTGGACAATTTATATTAGGTAGACGTATTTTCATGATGCTTTCTACCAAACAGATGAACTGTTCCAACTAAAAGTAATTTAATGCCACTTTTGCCATCAACATAGTACGATTTGGTGCACACTATTGATTCCTTGCATATAATTCCGGGTTATATTTTCATTATGAAATATTGTGTCAAAGATAACTGATGCTTATTTTCATCTTTTTAACATACTGCATTCTAAGTTTGGTCATGTTCTGGGTGAACCACGTGAGATGAATACTTCATAACAGATTGACTGTATGGCATCCACATCCCACTCACTACAAGTAAAGGATGAAAAGAAGTATGATATTCCTCACAAAATATTGAATGTCACAATGAACAGGTCTTTAATCGAAAAGTTGCAGTCAGAACTTAATTCTATACAGCAGCAGGGGGGGGGGGGGGGGGCGAATCGGACATTTGCTCCAGACATCAATTGCTCTAAATCTAACAAACATCTCGAGAGAATTAATTCGAATCCTTCTTTTTCAACCAAAAAAAAGATTACTTGCTCGAAACATAAGTTTTTCGCAAATCAAACTCCAGGACCGTTTTCATCGTTTAGTCAAAATACGGTCTCGTCGTGATGTCATCGCCCCCCCCCCCCCTGCTGCAATGGGTCTTTACGATTTCAACCGAATATTTGATCAAGTTTTTAGGACTTTACAAGCAAACTAATCGCTAACACCTCGGTCAATCATATTATTTGACTGGTCGGTGAGTCGGAAATTAATTCTCGTTAGCGAATTATTATGGCATCGCATGTAGACAGGATTAATTGGGTTTTCAATAATTAGGAATCCTGGAGGAGCTGTTGGTGCAAACGAATAAAGAATATATCCCTGCTGAGCTTGATTTGATTGCTCTAGATTAATTTGATAGCTTCCTTCAATTGCATCACATGTTAAATTGAGCGCAATCACCGTTGAAATATTCACATTGTGCGGGGCAATATGCCTACCGCCACCATCTGGATCATTATTATATTTGAGGAGGACAGTTGAATCTTGTACTTGTAATACCTTGCTAAAATTCCTAACAGATTCTTTTAGTTCCTCCGCGTTATATCCTGGAAACTTGAAATTACGCAGATCGGCTTCTGTGATATTGTAACCGGTTAGGAATCGTTGTTTACTGTCGCTGTTGTCATTGGTTATTGTTTGAATAATTAGTTCATTGATATATTCCATGTCATATATAAGCTGATTTAATATTTCAACGTGGTTTTGCGATTTTGTTTGCCGTAGTTGTTCTAGTTGTGTTTTATGTAATTGATTAATTTCATTAAAATAACCAGTGATGTCAGTTAGCGTAAATGAAATAGTAACAGATGAGTCGGCTGTTCTTTTAATGATAAAATCCCATTGCAATGTGTTTTTGTTGGTAAATATAAATCTATCGGCGATTTTTCCTTTTTTTATATCAGATAAATTATCTCGATACATGGGATTGATTTCATGATATGATTGTACGTCTGTGGTTAAGTCGGTGGTGGCTCCGGGTGGTTTTTCAGGCCATCCTAGCACCGTTCTTAACGAGCTGTTATAGATATCTACAATGTAGCCCTCTGTGCTTATTTCGATCGACGACGAGAGCGTCGGTTCATGAAGTTTAATAGCTATTTTTGATTCTTTTCCAGTGATTGATTTTATTCTACGCTGATTTTCAGAATTGATTTGCTCAATTTGGTATGATCCGGTTGGTAACGAAACAGTTTCCCACGCTGGAGTACCATCGGGTTTATTCTTATACGAGAACACCAGTGCGTTATTGGGTTGCTGACCGCCAAATGCAACCGATCTGATATTAGGCCAGCTATGATATACTCGTAATTTTGCCAGCGCGATCTCACGCACTGGAATCGGAGAAGGGAAGTTCACACTAAATTCACGGTTTGTTGATGTTATTGATATCATGCTTGTTCGTATCGGAGTGGTATTCTCCGCGATTCGTTGAATCAGTTCGAGTGACATTATTGTTAACGCTGTCTTCAATTTCCAATTTCAACATCGCGGAGTTATACAACTGGGTCATCGTGGAAAATTCAACATCGGATATGAACGAATTATCTATCGACAGCGAGATCAACTCGGATAATTTCGAGTATGCGTCAAATACCACCCTGTAACGAGCTGTATAATCGGCGAGTTTTTTCTGAGAATACGATGATAACTTTTTAGTTATCGCGGTGGCGACTGCCGCAATTGTTGTTGCCGCTGAGATAGCAATTGGAACTGCAATCGGAGCCATCATGGTCATCGTCGACAAAATAACCCCGGCGCTGGCCATCACACCGGACACCGAGTACACGGTGATGTCGATGATTGCTATGCTGCGTCGGTATTTTTTCATTTTTTCACGATAGCGCTCAGAAAGTGATTTCAAATTAACGGAAAATTCTTTCACGGTATCATATCGATATCGATGCGATTGTGATACCTCTGGGACTATTATCGGTTCAATTGATTTCATCGATGTCATTACTATTTTAAACCCGCTAGTGTTTTCAATTATTCGATTGTGTACTCGGATTTATGGTCGGTGGGGGGAATACCGATACAAATTCTAGCGTCCAGGGTAGAGAATCCCTAACTACTGACTCGTCGGATGTAGTTATATCAATCCTAATAGGGTATCTTATTCGGTCGGGTGCTGCTGGTATCATATCGTTTATATATGTTACTGTGTTAACACCGCTTATATACATTGCCGGGCCGACTCCCAAATCAAATTTACGGCGATGTATTATTGTAAATCGATAACAACCCGGTACACTACCATATTTGCTGTGAAAATGTAAACTATTTTCCTTTCCTTGAATCCAATCAAAGGTTCCACTGGCAACTGTGTATACGATGTTACCAACGGTTTTTACGCGGTGTGAAATTTTTACCTTTTCAAAATTTTCTTTTAGTTTAAGAATATCATTGTAAATATCGAGATAACTTGTCTTGATTTTGTTAGTATTTATCATCCTCAACGCCTCCTTGTTAAAAAGGATTAACTCCAGAGGGATTTTAATTTCATCGAAATCTTTTAGTTTAAGAATATCATTGTACATTTCGAGATAATTTGCCCTGACTTCGTTAGAAACCATCATCCTCCTATCCCTCTCGCTAAAAAAGAATGAAACCAGAAGGCAGTCGATTCCAAGCCGTGCTTGGTTTTTAATATGCTGGTCGATGTTAGAAAATTTCGTCGTGATATCTTGGGGTTTACTGCCCTCAAAGAACTTATTAACAATTTCGCTGGTGAGCTTTCGTTCGTCAATAGATTTTTTAACTTCAGCGAGGGTTGGGCCTGTCAAAGATGTGGTTTCAGACACAGGTGTTCTCCCCAAAAATTTATCCACGATGGTATTAAGTGTTATTTGTCTCACCATAAACATATTAATATCTTTGAGAGTCATCGTAGATGTAGCCGGGACACAGAAGAAACTATTAGCGACGTAGGCATTGTGAGTATGCTTGCCAATAAACTCGCTAATTTCAGCGAGAGTCATACCTGCCACAAGCGGGGTTCCAAAAAACTTTATGTACAAAACAAAAAACAACGACGTCGTTGGTGGGTTTTTGTACCTTTTCAAAATTTTCTATTATTTTAGAAATATCCGTGTAAATATCGAGATAATTTGCCTTGATTTCATTTTCATTCATCATCCTCCCCGCCTCCTTGTTAAAAAAGAATGAAGATAGAAAGTTTTTAATTTCAGCGAGAGTCATGCCAACCACAAGCGGGGTTCCAAAGAATTTATGTACGACATTTTTGCGAAAACTATTATAACCTTGTATATAATCATCCAGCTCACGGCCGTGGGCGGCAATCGCGTCGGTGATCGTAGACACAAGTGCGCCTGGTTTAAGTCGTCCACCGCTGGAATACAGCGCAATAGAGTTTTCAGCGGCATCGCTCTGCCGTATCAAAATGTCATCCGCGGATATATTACTGCTTTTCAATTTACCCTGGCGATCTTGAAATACAACTATTTCGTTCGGGTCAACACTTGCTAAATTTAATGTCTCAGCGATTTCATCTTAAATTATTTTTTTACATCCTCGATAGAACCCGCAGATGTTTCCGCGGTGGGTTTCAACATTGACAGAGATCGTCCCCAAATATCAATCATTATTGTTAGCGCAACTTGTATTTTCAATTTATTGATTCTCTAAATTTACCTTGTAATTTCCCACTCGTGTATTTATTTACAAACAGATGAGGTGGTTTCTGTGGCGATGAAATCTCCGCGAGGACATTTAATACTTCACGGCCGCATATCGGTGGATCATTTAATTGTTGTGTTGGCAGCGTGGAATAAAAAATCGGAAACTCTTTGAGTTTCATCGAAGAATTTATATACCCCATAAACTCGCTTGGCGGAGCTAACCCATATGAATCAAAATAGACAATCCCACATGGATCAATCGCGTATGCAACCCAGTGAGTTCCCGATCCGCTGCTGTTATCAAGATTGATGATACCGGTTTCAACGCTGTTTGGTTTTCTCGGTAATTGATCTCTCATAAAAACACCTCTGAAGTTTTTTATCGCTAGTTTTTTAGCATCATCAATTAAATCAAAATTGGACATAGGGAGAATTGGGCTTTCAACTAATAAACCGTTCCTGATATTCTTCGACCCTTTCCGCTGTACCATGAATATGGGGTTCCTGGTAGGTACAATCCCTTTCCCTTTTTTTAATATCCTTTCCCAGTTGCCTTTTTCAACGCCATCCCTGCCGCGGTCCCAGCGGCTCCCAACGCCGCCGATTTCGCCACCGCTGGGGCAGCCGCTGCAATCAATGCTGGTATTGCAGCTAACAATGGAAATATACCACCTGATTTTATCATGTTGGCGACTGCAGCCTTTGAAAATACAATTTGAACCACTCGCTTATTCTTCAGCGCATCATTGAAATGTTTTATTTGACGATCCGTCAGTGATATTTTATGTGTACCGACGGACATCTGCGCTGGTTTCAACGTTATTGTGGTTTCACATTCTTTAGCAATGTCTTGACCTGACCATCAGTCAGCTTGACACTAACAACACTATATGTCATTTTATTGTAAAACACATTTATACTTTCAATTGATCTTATTGTGAATCGTTTACATATTTTCCACTGGTGCATCAACGATTCTCATTCGTCCGCCAACACCTTCTAACAACATAGATTTATCACTGAGAATGACACCTACCGCTCTATATTTAGCAATATAATTAACAATAGCGCCACGAAGGACATTAGCTCTGAAGTGTATATCAACGACGGATTGCCTCGTTGAATCAAGATGTTCCAGCCAAAAGTAGTAGATCGGATATAAGTTCTTAAAATCATATTGCGATATTTGCAAACCAGTATCAACATTTTGATCACGGCCCATATATGACAGCATACGATGGTGCAAGCGAGCAATATGGTTTTGACCGAAATTAAGTTGTATGTCTTCGGATGGTTCCTGCTGGCCATTTATTCTCAACGAGACCTCAGTAACTCCTAATTGATCAAATATCATATGACTGTGCAATTGTGAATTCACTCTTGTCATATCCTGCAACGTGATAAATATATGACGTGGAGCTGAAACGCCTTGTTGTGATGCCAAGTTCCATGTAAATGTACCAATGATGTTTGATTGCTTAACATCTGTTGTTGTTGTTAACCAACTTAGCAATGATTTGCCACCCGCATCCATAAATGATAGTAGTCGCTCTTCCGTGGTAATTGATGGGGTCATTACTGGCATCCACAAGACCAATTTAGTTAAAATGACTTTACCAGCACCTGGATTTGCAGGATCCGCTGGAATTCTCCAGATTGCATCATCGTCACTACCCTTTCGCACGAGTACTACTGTATGCTTCGCTACATAAATAACTTTTCGTACATTTCTGCAGAATCCAAATATATGATGCAACGGAATCGCACATGAAAACGATCTACGCTGACCTGCCAACATTGCTATTCGTGTTGCAGCTCCTAGATTGTACTGGAGATTAGTATTTATAATCATATCCTCGATAGCAGCAGGGGCGGGAGGACCAGCACGATCATTTGGTCGTCGTACAATAAATTGAGTGTGTCCAGCAGTGTTTTTAGTATCCTTTGCAAACATCATAGACGGACCTGCTGATCTTGTATAATCGTCAGAATATCTTGCTAACCCAATTATTGTTGTAGCCACATCAACATCACGTTCTATAGACTCGATCTCTTTTCCGTCAATGAGATATCTCGCGGATTCAAATAGCGCCATGATGCCATTATTGACTAAGCCGACTTTGGCACCATCTGGATACGGTGCGGGTACAGCAGGAGTATCAGTAAGTCGTACAAGTTCTCCTTCTACTTCGATAAACGTTTCAGCGGGTAGAAAGTATTTGCTGGTATCATGGACTTGAAGTTCAATTCGCGATCGAATATCTGGTTGTATTGCATGATATGAATAAAATTGATAATCGCGGACGGAATTGTCCTTGGGTACTGGGGCTTCCATATCTAACGCTGGATCAGCTGTTCTTTTGAACATTATTATTATTATTCACATCAGTATTTTCAATTGTGAAATTCTTTGTAATCATCGTCGTTTTTGTTTTCGTTTCAAACCACTTCCTGCTATCATGTTTGCGATATTATCTTGGTTACTGTTCGCCAGCGGCGCAGCCACGGATGACGGAGTCACCGAAGCAGCCAACGACGCTAATTTTTCTTCCACTGCGCTATTTATTGCTTTGCTGACACTTGCAGGCATCACTGTTGTAGATGGCAGTACAACTGGTTGCTTTTTTTGTCGTCGCACCAATGATATTATTTTATCTTTCGCGGCAGAAAATGCCCTTCCGGCAAGATTTCCAACAGCGCTGATTCCCTTATCACGAATAATATCAATGACTTTCATTGATAATTGTTTAGCTAACGGCGCCACTTTTGGGGCCATTCTTGTAAATATCCCCGCAATGGTATTGCCGAAACCATCTCCGTAATATGCTCTATAAACAGGCAATCGTGAGTTCACCACGTAGACGCTTACGGGTTTATCATGATTGTAGTGTATGATCATCTTGTTAAAAAACTAGTAGTTTTTCAATTAGTGATCAATCGCTAAAATCCATAGGATTTTCATCATAACCATGGGCGTCTCTGTGATTTTCAACTAATTCAGCAATGAGTTCTCGATATACATCAATGCCCATGATACCGCCGGCAAATAATCGTCTACAGATATCAGCTGCTTCATTAATTATCTCGACGGAGTTGTTTCCGGCTCGTTTCCCCCCGATAAGTACTTCTAACCGTGATATATCACTGAGGATATTACCATGACATGTCACGGTTGCGTTGAAATCCAAAGGATTTCCAATCGAATATCCTTTTCCGCTTGTTTTCTTTGAACCGGCTTCTGTTCTTATGTCTATTTGTTCCGGGATTGGATCCTCCGTATAAGGTGGTGGTTGTGTACTGCCTTTAACCGCAGCTAGAAAGCTATTATAACCAGGGTGCCGTGACGCTGAGATTTTATCCCCGCCGTGTTTTGCCAAATATATTTTTGATGCCCAAGTGTCTCTGGTTTTTATAAAACTTTCAAACCCGTCGTTTAATAAATTCTCTCTTTTACCCTTTGGAAAATTGTCTCTAGTAAAATCAGTTAATTCGGAATCCGTACCGAGTTCTCCAATTCTATTTAACGTTGCGACTGTAAATATATTTTCAGGTAAATAATCTTTTCTTGCTGCTGCATCTTGTTGTTCTTCTTCGCGTTCTTCAATTTCACCAGGTCGATATACTTTTGGGTGGGGTGCAGAATCATCAATATCAGCTAATCGTTCATACTCGTGTTGGGTTTTTACATCACTGGATAGCTGTTGTATCCCTGCGCGTGTTTGTTCGGTCTCTGCTGCTATCTTTTCAAGCGTATCAAGCAGCGGCGCCTTCGTTGCTCGTTCTTTTTCAGGAATATCTCCGTATATCGCTGCTTCAGTTAACTTTTTTACATGTTTGGTCGCACTTGTTATCGGAATAAACAGTTGTTCACTTGACACAGAAAAGTCAGTCTGCGCTTGTTGTCGTTGTTGAAGTTTTTCGCGAAGTCTGTCTCGAACCGGTATAAACTTTTTAATTGCTGCTAGCCGCTCTCGGGCTAATTTAGTTGTAAGCGATTCACCTACCATGTATTGTTTGTGAACTGAGTTTTCAAATGTGAAACTATCACAATTAAAAGCTGAGTTATTAAATAATGTACCATCAAGCTAACGTATCCATCTCCGACAGGGTTAAACTGTACGACGCTATCCGCGAGTGTTTCAGAAATAACATCGCTGGGGGTTTCAGAATTGTAATATCTGAGAACGGCGATGAACGATTTTTGTTAACGACGCGGCAACAACAACAACTACGTGAAAATGGAGGCGTCGCGGTGATTACTTGCTACCACAGCCAGATCATCCAGTACGCACATAACTGCATGAGCAAGCCCAAACTGCTGAGTATTCTTTCAGGAGAAAATCCTATGTGACAAGTGTAACAAGTGTTACAAAAAACGCTAAAAAGAAAAAAATTTTACTGAAAATTTACTGAAAGCCTATTTTTATATAGTAACGCTCACGTGGTTACGATACGGGTTTTTCCTCGTTTAACTTTTTTCTAAGATCACGAACCTTAGAACTAATTTCAGCTCGTTTTTGATACTCTTGGCCGAGTTTTTGACGTATTGCTTCAACGGTGCTAAATAGCGTTATAAATATATTAATGTCGTTACCGTACAAACAAGCATTGATGGATTTTTGAATTCCTTTCACGAGCCTATACATCTTAGGTAAAACATAACGACCCTTACTAATACTGATACTCAATGTCTTCATATTCCGAGGTAATCCTGTCGCAGTCGAGATCTTTAGATAATACTATTCCTCGATCTTTCAAATTTGAAATTTCAGAAATTATAGCATTTACATCTTTGATATCCATTATTTATATAATACATTTTATCTTTAATTTAAAAAAGTAACACTTATTTGGCAATCTCGCTGGCGCCCTGTGACGTCAGAGAGACCCAGAGGTTACTTTATTAACTTAATTAAGTATCCTTAAAGGATTTATATCCCTTGAATCGTTTCAGATGTATACGAATTTTATTTTATGGCTATTTTTCTTTGACAAAGATAATTTAGTTATATTTTCTGCAACAAATTGTATTGAAGGACTACAAATATCGAAATATGTACTGGCTTCATTTATTGACTGAAATATTTTTTCTTCGTTGGGTTCTCTATCAAATGATTTGACATGTTTTGCCTTTTTTGCGTGTTTGCCGGTTCCACCTAATTTTGTATTCTGACGCTGAGTAACAACTCGTAAGTTATCCAATTTGTTATTTTGAGGTAATCCATGAACGTGATCAATCACAAATCCGTCTTCAATTAATCCGTAAAATAAATGCTTCATAGATTATTCTGTGATTAAGATATGTCTTCTTCCCGGATGTAAACATCAAGTATCCCATATTATTTACCCGTCCAACCGGTTTCTTTAATCTTCGATGTCTAACAACAGCATCACAGGATGCTTCATAATTAACAAGCACTGGGTGAGGTCTGAAATCTTGGCTCATTTGTATAATAATACTATTTGTCTAATTTATTATTTGCTTTAATTATAAGTCTATCAATGTATTATTGAGGGTTTTTATGATTTTGTTGCTAACGGAGTCATCGGTAGGATCAATGACTGCATTTTTTATTCGTTTGTCATAGTAGCGTTTTAGTTCCCTGTATCGTTTGCCGCCACAGCTGAGACACAACTGCGATTTTCCGCTTACCCCCACCCCACATCGGAGGCACGGAAGGGGGCCGAAACTTCCTCGCCGAACACTTTGTAAACGATACCAACAGAATTCACTTCTGCAAGATTTGTTACACGGGGTTGTTGATCCAATCATTAGCCACTTGCAGTGATTCATTATACTATATTTTTCTATTTAAATGCTTGTTTTAATTATAACATGGAGGAGTTCGACAGATTATCGGCAATTAAGTCTTTCAAAAACGTTAAATTCAATCTCGATAGAACCCTCAAAGATGTGCCAAAACGGGCAATAACGGATAGAGCCCTGATAAATAAAATACGCGATTGTATTAATAAATTCAAGCACGACGGTGCATCTCCTAGCTGGTCAGCATTTCGAATTGATGGCGTTGTTGATGCCACCATGAACGACTGCAACGCAGCGTTGATGTTATCACAACTTGGCAACAAAAGTACTTTTTTCGAGTGAAATTCATTATCCGTGTAGAATCTGGCGGTTGGATTATACGAGACAAATTTGAACCGATTCTCAAAGACAAGAAAACAGGCGTTGTTAGCCGTGATTCTAAGCTGGGTTTGTTAACTGAAATTGACAAACCATACTATGAACGAGCATATCCTGAAACCGCAGTTGTGTATGGGATATATCCGTTAAATGAAAAACAAATATAGGAAAACTAAAACCAATGAAACAGTCGTCGCCGGGGACTTCATCCTCAGTGGCTTTGCCACTCAATTGTGTAGCAGGACATTTTATAAATGCATCCAGAGGAAACAAACTTACCGATCTACGGCGTAGCAAAATAGCTCAATGGGAGTTAACGGTGAACGACCGCGGAGCAACTATTAGCGATACAGCAAAATTAGAAACGTCGCTGAGATTTCCAATAACTGTTACAACGATAACCGGAGAAGTTTTATACGAATCAAAATATAAATCAAAGGGAGCTCCAATCAAAATTATTGATCATAACGAACACGCGTGGACGCCCGCGGTCACAATATTTCCACGAAACAGAACAATAAAGTATATACCCGACGAATTCTTACGCGAAGAATTTTCCAGGGATAGTTTTCTCGCTGAAAAGAAACTATTCGATGCTATTGCGCATTCGAGTAAATACGACCCCGTGTCGGTGTGGTTACTTCGCAGCACTGAAAACGACATGGATACGTTTGATCAGTTTGTAAGACCAAACGGTGAATTATACCGCACTGAAGCATTTCACAACAAAATGGAAAAAAAAAACAGTTAGTGGGTTTTTAACGGCGTGTGGCGAAGCCACCGATGAAATCATCAACGATGATGAACAATTATTGACAAACTGTTTTACAATCCCGTCGGTTGCAGCTCATTTTGCGAGAATCAAAAACGCATGGAAACCAACACGCGTAGAATTCTTGCCAGACATTGAGGCTAGTTGTTTAGAATTTAATCATGGCGGTTTATGGAATAACAAATACGACCATGATAATATCATTTCAGTTGATATGGTTGCTTGTTATCCAGCAAGTTTTCTTGGTTATGGAGAGTGTACTGAGTATTTTAAACGATTTGGACACCCCGTACATGAACTGACTCGTGTTGCAATTAATGGGCTGCTGCCTGATTTTGATTTAACTGGATTCTCTCGTGTAGTATCATTTGAATTTGCAGCAGGACTTCATCGCTGTTGTTATATTTGGATTGGTAGACACATGTCTCAAAAGAAGTGGCTGCCAATAGCGTTATTACGGTTCATGATTGATACAAAAATGTTAATTTCACTGACGGTCAGTGAAGCAATTATATCATATCGGAAACAAATCAATGTCTGGTTACCAACACCGGAACGTCTTGATAGTATAATTGAGGAATTCAGTAAACAAATTGATGCCAACGAAGAATATATCATTGAGTGGTCCAAACGGGTATTTAATCAACGAAACATCGAAGCAAAAGATCTTGGCAGAAGAATAATCGGAAAATTCACTCAGGGAGGAAAAATATGCGAATATAGACGATATTGTTCACGGCTGATTATGGATAACACCGAATATGACTTTGTAATCGCGAATGCAGTATCCAAAAACATATATGTGGATCGTAAAGACGCTTTATTGTCCGATGGAACAAAATTGGGTACAGTCGTTACTTACAACGACGGTTACAGATCCCCGTATACACATTTGAGGTCGTCGATGCTGGGTTATGCTTGTATTAATTTATTTTCAATGATAAATAGACTTCCTGACACTGCGGTTAGAGTTGCCGTTGATTCATTTTACATTAACAGCAAGTACAGTTGCGCAGTTGCTGAATTCACTAATTCGGATGAAAGCTGGGGATCATGGAGAATTAAAAAAGAAATGCTGCGTGAGTATTCTGAATCAGCAGACGTTGAAATTAAAAGTAATTACTTACGCGGTGATAATTTATCAGAGCGTTCTAATGCACCATCGATATCAGATCCAATTTGTAAATATAAAACAGTTTATTTAAACGGCTGTGGCGGGTCAGGAAAGACGACGCGTAAACATGATTGTGCTGACGCCAACACATAGATTAGCCAGAGAGATAAAACAACGAGGCGTTTCTGCGTGTACGTATCATAGTTTTTTTCAGATACAGTGGTGACAAATGGACACCTGAACGAATGGGAGAGAAATTCATCCCCGTGGTTATAATTTGGGATGAGATATGTACGGTTTCAGTAGATGTATTAAAAATGTTTCTTGATTGGTTGCTGCAAAAGAATACAGCGGTGATAATGTGTGAAGATCATGGCCAACCACCACCATTTGTCGGCGCGGGTCCACATGATTGGTTAAAAGGGTTTGTTGACTATTATGAAGAAATCGATACTGACTATAGAGCACTTGATGAACAATTACGTACACTTAAGAATTTAATTAGACTGCAACCCGATAAAGTTCAATGTGAAATAATCAGAGAAATAATTACTGAAACTCACATGGAGGAATTTTGGGAAGCATGGGAGCCAAACGATTTTGTAGTGGCAAGTAGAAAGATAGTCAGAGACACACTTCAGAAAAAGTTGTTTGAGCTTCACAAAGAAAAATTCCCAACGCGCCCAGTGCCGCTGTATTATAGACCCTATGATACACGGCGACAGAATATTGAAGTTGAAATTCCAGGACAGCGCGACAGACAAACACTAGTGTTAAATGATATTGTGCTGGTTGATATCAGTGTTGTCGAAGACGCATTGCGTGCTGATAAATCGCCATGGACACTGGGTTATGTAACGACGATACATTCCTCGCAGGGATTAACCATCACGGATACAATTGTTTGGATAGTTGATAATCGCATTGAGTGGTCAAATTTAGTCTATCTTGCAGTGTCTAGAGTACGGCGAATAAATCAACTTCGAAGAATTATTTTCGATGATGACACCACAATGGATGATATTGATGTTAGCATCATTAATAAAAAAAACTCTGTGGTGACAAACAAGACAAAAATATACAACGAGAATTTGATATTGATGCTGAATTAATAATTACGCTGAAGCAACAACAGAATAATCACTGCGCGAGTTGCAATTGTATAATGCGTTGGCAGTATTCGGATAAAGATCCTCGCCAATTTACCGTAGACAGAAAAAATAACAGTCTCGGTCATGTCAGAAACAATGTGATGTTGACTTGTCTTGAGTGCAACAGACGCAACGGCGCTAGTTAAGACCATGCGGTGGCAATTGAGTATCATCGGGAATCACTTGTAGTTGTTCGCGTGTAAAGCCCCGCTGAGGGGCAGTTGAATCCAATTTATAGATTAGAGGTCTACCAGTTGGTCGTGTTATAATAGATATGCTATGCGTAGTGACACTCCAAATAGGATCAGTAGCCCTTTTTTTTCCACCTTCGAGTTCTCATGGTTCATATAAATATCTCACGGTGACATTGCTGAGAATTGGCTGCGAAACGCTATCCCGCCATGGTTGTGGTATATACTTTTTTTATTGCGTTGTTAGGTTTCATATTGATTGCTCTGGTAATCTCGTTATTTAGCGCTGCAACTACCCCTGGTAACCTTTTGACCCATTCACGGGATCGCTTTTCTTGTATGAATTATTTTGCGTATTGATATCTAAATAACCGCTCAGCAAGAGTCCGATTAAATCGTTCTACCTGCCTGATCGCGATGTAGTGCAGTATGCCCCCGTCTGTGATGTTTCATCGTAGATGCAACCACACCCTGAAATTCCATGCTAGGATCAACTTGTAACAAATTTGGCCAGCGTAGTGGGCCTCGTCGATAAATCTTTTCAAATGCAGAAGCAACTTCGGGCGATGATTTTGTTTTTAGCGGTTCTGCTTGTTTGTATCGACTCGCAACGTCAACTACGGTTAGCGCGTATTTGTAACCGTTATCATGCGGTAAAAACAATAAATCAGCTTGATGAACTTCATTGGGTCCGGTAACATCAAAATGCGAGAAATTGATTTGTTTAGGACGCGGTAGATAAATTTGCCATATAGCCTGTTTGGATAACCAATTAGCCGCAGTGGCCTTTTTCACTTTTGCGGCGTATGCGAGTTTCTTGATTGCAGCGTTACCCCTCCAGTATCCTTTTGGAGAATAATAAATAGATTCCATATTATTAATTACCAGCACCCATCATCAATTTGCCTTTCATAGCTGATTTTACCAACCATGAAGCCAATTTTTCTTTGAAAGATTTATCAGGAATAGCATTTAACGTATGAATTAATTTCACATACGCGAGATGCCTGTGTTGCAAATTGCTGCTTTTATAATATACAACATCATGAGCATGACACGCATTATCAATAGCGTTTATCGGATACTCGCCGGGTCGGGGCTGATTTTGATCATCAAGTCTGATATCTAATCGTGTTCCGGGGCCACAGTAGCTATATCCTGGAAGGTGCTTTTCTCCGGGGTACTTTGCCCATGGGGTTCCAGGGAGCTTTGCCATTTTGGCTGCGATATCACCTCCTCGTTTTTTTTTAAAACATCTCCGGATTTCATAGAAACAAATCTAAACTTTTTTATACCACATGTTGCACATCTACCAGTAAGTGCTGATCTGTTATTTTTAGTTGTAATCGTCGTCACATCATTAGTGTTAGTACGCGTTTTACACTTCACAAAATATAGATCCATAATTTATGTATAGAGATATGAATATAATTGATTTTTCAGCAACTAAAACAAGAGAACCTGTTAAGCATCATGCAGCGCTACCAAACTCTATCCGCGCATTTATAATCGGGCCATCTGGATCCGGCAAGACGCAATTGTTGCTCAATTTAATAGTGAGATGGATGAAGTGGGATAAGTTGTATTTAGTTGCTCCTAGCGTAGATGATCAACGATGCTATGAAGTGTTAAAGGATTTTAACGAGAATGCATCAGAAATTAAGGGTGAGAACGCCATTGATTTTATAAATGATATTGACGAGGCACCATCCGTGGATGACCTTGATGGGAGCATTAACAATTTAGTCGTATACGACGATGTGATGCTAGACAATCAAGAAAACTCAGCTAGAATATTTTCCCGAGGCAGGCATAAAAACACCGACGTGATATATGTCACTCAACGATACACTCAGATTCCAAAAGTGATCAGAGATAACTGTAATATTCTTGCTGTATTCAACGGCGTTGATACACATACGCTACGAAATATTTGGCAGACATGGTGTTCCGATATGGACTTCAATCAATTTAAAAATTTCTTTAGTAAAGCTCAGTCAACCCCGCATGGATTTATAACAATAAATTTACATGATCCTCGGAAACGATATCGTATCGGACTTGATCAAATATTCGGTTGAAATCGTAAAAACCCATAGCAGCAGGGGGTGGGGGCGATGACATCACGACGAGACCGTATTTTGACTAAACGATGAAAACGGTCTTGAAGTATGATTTGCGAAAAACTTATGTTTCAAGCAAGTAATCTTTTTTTTTTTTGGTTGAGAAGGAAGGATTCGAATTAATTCAGATGTTTGTTAGATTTAGAGCAAATGATGTCTGGAGCAAATGTCCGATTCGCCCCCCCCCCCCCCCCCCTGCTGCTTATACAAAACCTCCCACTCTTCATTTATCGATACAAGTTAACGATCACGCATCGTGTTGGTTAGAATAATCAACGTCCTTGTGGTGTAGATAGACGCTGTGTCCTCAAGACTGTTATTTGATATGTTGTTCTTGTTGTAGCGTTTAACGCCACTTTTCAGCACACGATAGGCTATACATGGCGGCCAGTATTATTGGTTGAGGAAGAGCCCAGGGAAAAGCCCGGAAAGAACTACCGACCCCCTGGCAAGCTTTCTCACATAACTACATTAGCCGAATCTTAGACTCGAGCCCACGCAGACAGAGGGAAGATGGCAGTGATACGTAACGGAGAGCACTTTAGACCACTCGGCCACTCGGGACCCCCTATTTAATATGACTCTTCTCACTATGCAAGATAGATAAAAATGAATGGAGCTGACACAAATGCATGTTGTTAAGTAACAGGAATAATTCTATCAAAGATGACCATTAAACTAGTTGTTCACGGTGGCCTAGTGGTTTGGGCGTCAGACTTGGATGCGGGAAGAAGCGGGTTCGAAACCTGGTTGAGTCATACCAAAGACTTATAAAAATGGTACTAACAGCTGCCTCATTAGGCGCTCAGCATTAATAGTTAGTGTTAGGATTTGTCGGCCTGGTGTCAGGATAATATGTCGGGGTGGGACATACTACTACATAACTGCAACATGATGTCCCAGGGCTAGATATCACACACAACTGTCTTTGTGAGGACATCATAGCGATGTGACTGAAATATGTTAATGGTAGGTTTACAAAAATCTAACTGACACACACAAATATTCATTTGAGTGAAATGGTTTGAAATATAATATATTTGTTTTTATAATTCATTCATAATCATAAACGCTTTGTTATAAAATATTAAACAGTGGTGACTATCTGTTGACGCTATTACGAACAACGCCATAATAACTGATGTAGAACTGTGTCACACATGGTTACAAGCTATGGATACGATATAACGCAGATCTGACGAACACTGAAAAAATACCAGTTACCTTTAGGAATTCACAGTCCACATCATTTAATAGCCCATTCGATATATCATAGCCATTTTTTTGGGAGGAACATATGTTTAGAAGTGTTATTTTCTAAAGTACATAAACAACGACATTGTCCTTTGAAACATACTGGAGCAAAAAATATTACAGACAATATTGTCAACTTAAAAATTACAAGGTTCCATAACTTGAAAGGCCCTGAATACTATAAACAGCATTTTTCGAATTTTGTATGTAAAGCCAGAATAGTTAGTTAAAATTCAAATACATTTGCATATTGTTATACTTAATGGAATTTTCAATAATCTAATGCACATATATATATAATCCACAACTATTGATATTGATATACCAGTCTCACAATTTTATCTTATCCATACGTTTAGTATGATAATTTAAAATGTTGCTTAAATGTATCTCGTTTCCAATTATTGAGTTACCTTGAGACGGTCCCTCGTTGAAAGCACATGTTGGCTTTGAATGAGATCGTCCGACACTCATTTCATCGATTCCGATGATTATTTAAACTCATCACTATGTTTCGAGTAACTGTTAGAAGCTTATGTATTTCTAGATGACGATATTGTATGATGCCTTATTTATTTAGAGTGCATTTTAATAAAATAGTGTCTCCCGGAACGTGCTCTGCTACTTTGTAATGGCGACATTGTTCTTAGTCTTCCATGTTGCAGAGCGCGAGGTGGTAGCGTTCCCGTTTCTAACCCGAATCAGAGAATCTCGAATATCTTAGTTGTTTATGTTTGTGTAAACATTCGAGGTTCTCCAAGGGTATAGAGAATTTAAATACGGCTCCCGTCGTTGAAGACAGCATTGAAATCAGAATCGTCTGTCTACTTTCGGACCATAATATAAAAATTCTAAATCCAAATTGTCATCAATAATGACCTAATTTTATACAGGCAAAAACCATCTATGAACGTGATATGTTATTGCAATGACTAAATTCGGATTTGCCCAGATTTTGATTTATACAAATTTTTGATTAATTCAAAATTCGAAAATTGGCCAGATTTTTGTCTGAAGTTTTTTTTTACATAGTTTCTGTAACTAGGGTAATACCACTCTCCACAATAGGATTAATCTTTGATCTTATAAAAACATAAACTTTTATTTGATAAAATCTTTATTTTATAAAATTAAGTTCCTTGATGCTGTATTTGATGTTTCTTAAAGCATACATGAAAAATTATGTATCAAACAAACAAGACTGTTTGATATATATTAAATGTATAGTCATGAAGTAAAATTATTATTGTGTATGTCAATGTACTTGTGATCTTGTGAATATTCGAAGAAACAAATAAGAGAGAGAACACAATAAAAAGTTAAACATAATTTACTCTGTATTTACTTGTCATAAATAGTACACATTTCTTCATTCTCCTCTATAATCTCTTTTGTCGTTCTAGCCTTTTATTGTACACAAATACCAGTATAAACACCACAATAAAATGCTACATTCATTTAATCTCTAGCCAGTACCAGGCGAACCCAGAATCGGTTATGACTAGGAGAACCTTAGCAAACGGTTGTAACAATATCAAAGCTATCTTGATCAGGCATATCCTCATTTTTGGCTAATTTTAATGAACTCTGGTCTTGTTAATATACTTCGATAAAAGAAGTTAATGTGTCCCTTAATAAAAGGTTTAAGCCAGTCGATGTTATTATTCTTATTAATAATAGTATTAATAATATTTTCATTGGAAAATTGCTGTGATGCATGAATAGTAAGAAGTGTTTATATGTAGATTAGGTATAACCCCCAATCATGACATTGCACGTATTCAACTCAATCGAGTGTATTTTTGGGAAAGCAAATACCTGCATCATTTAATTAAATGTGTGTTTTTAAACATCCGAAATAACTGTAGCAGCAGGGGGGGGGGGGGCGAATCGGACATTTGCTCCAGACATCATTTGCTCTAAATCTAACAAACATCTCGAGAGAATTAATTCGAATCCTTCTTTTTCAACCAAAAAAAGGATTACTTGCTCGAAACATAAGTTTTTCGCAAATCATACTCCAAGGCCGTTTTCATCGTTTAGTCAAAAAACGGTCTCGTCGTGATGTCATCGCCTCCCCCCCCCCCTCTGCTTCTATGGGTTTTTACGATTTCAACCGACGATCGAGTCCTTAGGACGAAAATCATTTATGATTTCACAAACAAACTAATCGCTAACACCTCATCATGTAGATCAATTTAATTATTTGACTGGTCGGTGAGTCGGAAATTAATTCTCGTTAACGAATTATTATGGCATCGCATGTAGACAGGATTAATTGGGTTTTCAATAATTAGGAATCCTGGAGGAGCTGTTGGTGCAAACGAATAAAGAATTTATCCCTGCTGAGCTTGATTTGATTGCTCTAGATTAATTTGATAGCTTCCTTCGATTGTGTCACATGTTAAGTTGAGAGCAATCAATGCTGAAATATTCACATTGTGCTGG
The DNA here is from genome assembly GCA_029339505.1 of Unio delphinus. Lineage (NCBI taxonomy): Eukaryota > Metazoa > Mollusca > Bivalvia > Unionida > Unionidae > Unio > Unio delphinus. The sequence goes on from JAQISU010000054.1 coordinate 2,933,966, forward strand.
GCAATATGCCTACCGCCACCATCTGGATAATTATTATATTTGAGGAGGACAGTTGAATCTTGTACTTGTAATACCTTGATATTGTTTCTAACAGTTTTTTTTAAATTTCTCAGCGTTGTATCTGGGAAACTTGAAATTACGCAGATTGGCTTCTGTGATATTGTAATCGGTTAGGAATCGTTGTTTATTGTCGCTGTTGTCATTGGTTATTGTTTGAATAATTAGTTCATTGATATATTCCATGTCAGATACAAGCTGATTTAGTATTTCAACGTGTTTTTGTGAGTTTGTTTGTCGTAGTTGTTCTAGTTGTGTTTTATGTAATTGATTAATTTCATTAAAATAACCAGTGATGTCAGTTAGCGTAAATGAGATAGTAACAGATGAGTCAGCTGTTCTTTTAATGATAAAATCCCATTGCAATGTGTTTTTGTTGGTAAATATAAATCTATCGGCGATTTTTCCTTTTTTATATCAGATAAATTATCTCGATACATGGGATTGATTTCATGATATGATTGTACGTCTGTGGTTAAGTCGGTGAAGGATTTTTCCGGTGGTTTTTCAGGCCATCCTAACACTGTTCTTACGAGCTGTTGTAGATAACTACAATGTATCCCTCAGTGCATATTTCGATCGACAACGAGAGCGTCGGTTCATGAAGATTAATATCTATTTTTGATTCTTTTCCAGTGATTGATTTTATTCTACGCTGAATTTAAGAATTGATTTCCTCAATTTGGTACGACCCAGTTGGTAACGAAACAGTTTCCCACGCTGGAGTACCATCGGGTTTATTCTTATACGAGAACACCAGTGCGTTATTGGGTTGCTGACCGCCAAATGCAACCGATCTGATATTGGGCCAGCTTTGATATACTCGTAATTTTGCCAGCGCGATCTCACGCACTGGAATCGGAGAAGGGAAGTTCACACTAAATTCACGGTTTGTTGATGTCATTGATATCATGCTTGTTCGTATCGGAGTGGTATTCTCCGCGATTCGTTGAATCAGTTTGAGTGACATTATTGTTAACGCTGTCTTCAATTTCCAATTTCAACATCGCGGAGTTATACAACTGGGTCATCGTGGAAAATTCAACATCGGATATGAACGAATTATCTATTGACAGCGAGATCAACTCGGATAATTTCGAGTACGCGTCAAATACCACCCGGTACCGAGCTGTATAATCACTGAGTTTTTTCTGAGAACACGATGATAACTTTTTAGTTATCGCGGTGGCGACTGCCGCAATTGTTGTTGCCGCTGAGATAGCAATTGGAACTGCAATCGGAGCCATCATGGTCATCGTCGACAAAATAACCCCGGCGCTGGCCATCACACCGGACACCGAGTACACGGTGATGTCGATGATTGCTACGCTGCGTCGGTATTTTTTCATTTTTTCACGATAGCGCTCAGAAAGTGATTTCAAATTAACGGAAAATTCTTTCACGGTATCATATCGATATCGATGCGATTGTGATACCTCTGGGACTATTATCGGTTCAATTGATTTCATCGATGTCATTACTATTTTAAACCCGCTAGTGTTTTCGATTATTCGATTGTGTACTCGGATTTATGGTCGGTGGGGGGAATACCGATACAAATTCTAGCGTCCAGGGTAGCGAATCCCTAACCCCTGACTCGTCGGATGTAGTTATATCAATCCTAATAGGGTATCTTATTCGGTCGGGTGCTGCTGGTATCATATCGTTTATATATGTTACTGTGTTAATACCGCTTATATACATTGCCGGGCCGACTCCCAAATCAAATTTACGGCGATGTATTATTGTAAATCGATAACAACCCGGTACACTACCATATTTGCTGTGAAAATGTAAACTATTTTCCTTTCCTTGGATCCAATCAAAGGTTCCACTGGCAACTGTGTATACGATGTTACCAACGGTTTACGCTGTGTGAAATTTTTACCTTTTCAAAATTTTCTTTTAGTTTAAGAATATCATTGTAAATATCGAGATAACTTGTCTTGATTTCGTTAGTATTTATCATCCTCAACGCCTCCTTGTTAAAAAGGATTAACTCCAGAGGGATTTTAATTTCATCGAAATCTTTTAGTTTAAGAATATCATTGTACATTTCGAGATAATTTGCCCTGACTTCGTTAGAAACCATCATCCTCCTATCCCTCTCGCTAAAAAAGAATGAAACCAGAATGCAGTCGATTCCAAGCCGTGCTTGGTTTTAATATGCTGGTCGATGTTAGAAAATTTCGTCGTGATATCTTGGGGTTTACTGCCCTCAAATAACTTATTAACAATTTCGCTGGTGAGCTTTTCTTCGTCAATAGCTTTTTTAACTTCAGCGAGAGTTGGGCCTGTCAGAGATGTGGTTTCAGACACAGGTGTTCTCCCCAAAAATTTATCCACGATGGTATTAAGTGTTATTTGTCTCACCATAAACATATTAATATCTTTGAGAGTCATCGTAGATGTAGCCGGGACACCGAAGAAACTATTAGTGACGCAGGCATTGAGAGTATGCTTGCCAATAAACTCGCTAATTTCAGCGAGAGTCATACCTGCCACAACCGGGGTCCCAAAAAACTTAACAACGACGTCGTTGGTGGGTTTTTGTACCTTTTGAAAATTTTCTATTATTTTAGAAATATCCGTGTAAATATCGAGATAATTTGCCTTGATTTCATTTTCATTCATCATCCTCCCCGCCTCCTTGTTAAAAAAGAATAAAGATAGAAAGTTTTTAATTTCAGCAAGAGTCATGCCAACCACAAGCGGGGTTCCAAAGAATTTATGTACGACATTTTTGCGAAAACTATTATAACCTTGTATATAATCATCCAGCTCACGGCCGTGGGCGGCAATCGCGTCGGTGATCGTAGACACAAGTGCGCCTGGTTTAAGTCGTCCACCGCTGGAATACAGCGCAATAGAGTTTTCAGCGGCATCGCTCTGCCGTATCAAAATGTCATCCGCGGATATATTACTGCTTTTCAATTTACCCTGGCGATCTTGAAATACAACTATTTCGTTCGGGTCAACACTTGCTAATTTTAATGTCTCAGCGATTTCATCTTTAATTATTTTTTTACATCCTCGATAGGACCCGCAGATGTTTTCGCGGTGGGTTTCAACATTGACAGAGATCGTCCCCAAATATCAATCATTATTGTTAGCGCAACTTGTATTTTCAATTTATTGATTCTCTAAAATTACCTTGTAATTTCCCACTCGTGTATTTACTTACAACCAGATGAGGTGGTTTCTGTGACGATGAAATCTCCGCGAGGACATTTAATACTTCACGGCCGCATATCGGTGGATCATTTAATTGTTGTGTTGGCAGCGTGGAATAAAAAATCGGAAACTCTTTGAGTTTCATCGAAGAATTTATATACCCCATAAACTCGCTTGGCGGAGCTAACCCATGAATACGGGGTTCCTGGTAGGTACAACCCCTTTCCCTTTTTTTAATATCCTTTCCCAGTTGCCTTTTTTCAACGCCATCCCTGCCGCGGTCCCAACGGCTCCCAACGCCGCCGATTTCGCCACCGCTGTGGCAGCCGCTGCAATCAATGCTGGTATTGCAGCTAACAATGGAAAGATACCACCTGATTTTATCATGTTGGTGACTGCAGCCTTTGAAAATACAATTTGAACCACTCGCTTATTCTTCAGCGCATCATTGAAATGTTTTATTTGACGATCCGTCAGTGATATTTTATGTGTACCGCCGGACATCTGCGCTGGTTTCAACGTTATTGTGGTTCCACATTCTTTAGCAATGTCTTGACCTGACCATCAGTCAGCTTGACACTAACAACACTATATGTCATTTTATTGTAAAACACATTTATACTTTCAATTGATCTAATTGTGAATTGTTTACATATTTTCCACTGGTGCATCAACGATTCTCATTCGTCCACCAACAGCTTCTAACAACATAGATTTATCACTGAGAATGACACCAACCGCTCTATAATTAGCAATAGCGCCACGAAGGACATTAGCTCTGAAGTGTATATCAACGACGGATTGCCTTGTTGAATCAAGATGTTTCAGCCAAAAGTAGTAGATCGGATATAAGTTCTTAAAATCATATTGCGATATTTGCAAACCAGTATCAACATTTTGATCACGGCCCATATATGACAGCATACGATGGTACAAGCGAGCAATATGGTTTTGACCGAAATTAAGTTGTATGTCTTCGGATGGTTCCTGCTGGCCATTTATTCTCAACGAGACCTCAGTAACTCCTAATTGATCAAATATCATATGACTGTGCAATTGTGAATTCACTCTTGTCATATCCTGCAACGTGATAAATATATGACGTGGAGCTGAAACGCCTTGTTGTGATGCCAAGTTCCATGTAAATGTACCATTGATATTTGATTGCTTAACATCTGTTGTTGTTGTTAGCCAACTTAGCAATGATTTGCCACCCGCATCCATAAATGATAGTAGTCGCTCTTCCGTGATAATTGATGGGGTCATTACTGGCATCCACAAGACCAATTTAGTTAAAATGACTTTACCAGCACCTGGATTTGCAGGATCCGCTGGAATTCTCCAGATTGCATCATCGTCACTACCCTTTCGCACGAGTACTACTGTATGCTTCGCTACATAAATAACTTTTCGTACATTTCTGCAGAATCCAAATATATGATGCAACGGAATCGCACATGAAAACGATCTACGCTGTCCTGCCAACATTGCTATTCGTGTTGCAGCTCCTAGATTGTACTGGAGATCAGTATTTATAATCATATCCTCGATAGCAGCAGGGGCGGGAGGACCAGCACGATCATTTGGTCGTCGTACAATAAATTGAGTGTGTCCAGCAGTGTTTTTATTATCCTTTGCAAACATCATAGACGGACCTGCTGATCTTGTATAATCGTCAGAATATCTTGCTAACCCAATTATTGTTGTAGCCACATCAACCTCACGTTCTATAGACTCAATCTCTTTTCCGTCAGTGAGATATCTCGCGGATTCAAATAGCGCCATGATGCCATTATTGACTAAGCCGACTTTGGCACCATCTGGATACGGTGCGGGTACAGCAGGAGTATCAGTAAGTCGTACAAGTTCTCCTTCTACTTCGATAAACGCTTCAGCGGGTAGAAAGTATTTGCTGGTATCATGGACTTGAAGTTCGATTCGCGATCGAATATCTGGTTGTATTGCATGATAGGAATAAAATTGACAATCGCGGACGGAATTGTCCTTGGGTACTGGGGCTTCCATATCTAACGCTGGATCAGCTGTTCTTTTGAACATTATTATTATTATTCACATCAGTATTTTCAATTGTGAAATTCTTTGTAATCATCGTCGTTTTTGTTTTCGTTTCAAACCACTTCCTGCTATCATGTTTGCGATATCATCTTGGTTACTGTTCGCCAGCGGCGCAGCCACGGATGACGGAGTCACCGAAGCAGCCAACGACGCTAATTTTTCTTCCACTGCGCTATTTATTGCTTTGCTGACACTTGCAGGCATCACTGTTGTAGATGGCAGTACAACTGGCTGCTTTTTTCGTCGTCGCACCAATGATATTATTTTATCTTTCGCGGCAGAAAATGCCCTTCCGGCAAGATTTCCAACAGCGCTGATTCCCTTATCACGAATAATATCAATGGCTTTCATTGATAATTGTTTAGCTAACGGCGCCACTTTTGGGGCCATTCTTGTAAATATCCCCGCAATGGTATTGCCGAAACCATCTCCGTAATATGCTCTATAAACAGGCAATCGTGAGTTCACCACGTAGACGCTTACGGGTTTATCATGATTGTAGTGTATGATCATCTTGTTAAAAAACTAGTAGTTTTTCAATTAGTGATCAATCGCTAAAATCCATAGGATTTTCATCATAACCATGGGCGTCTCTGTGATTTTCAACTAATTCAGCAATGAGTTCTCGATATACATCAATGCCCATGATACCGCCGGCAAATAATCGTCTACAGATATCAGCTGCTTCATTAATTATCTCGACGGAGTTGTTTCCGGCTCGTTTTCCCCCGATAAGTACTTCTAACCGTGATATATCACTGAGGATATTACCATGACATGTCACGGTTGCGTTGAAATCCAAAGGATTTCCAATCGAATATCCTTTTCCGCTTGTTTTCTTTGAACCGGCTTCTGTTCTTATGTCTATTTGTTCCGGGATTGGATCCTCCGTATAAGGTGGTGGTTGTGTACTGCCTTTAACCGCAGCTAGAAAGCTATTATAACCAGGGTGCCGTGACGCTGAGATTTTATCCCCGCCGTGTTTCGCCAAATATATTTTTGATGCCCAAGTGTCTCTGGTTTTTATAAAACTTTCAAACCCGTCGTTTAATAAATTCTCTCTTTTACCCTTTGGAAAATTGTCTCTAGTAAAATCAGTTAATTCGGAATCCGTACCGAGTTCTCCAATTCTATTTAACGTTGCGACTGTAAATATATTTTCAGGTAAATAATCTTTTCTTGCTGCTGCATCTTGTTGTTCTTCTTCGCGTTCTTCAATTTCACCAGGTCGATATACTTTTGGGTGGGGTGCAGAATCATCAATATCAGCTAATCGTTCATACTCGTGTTGGGTTTTTACATCACTGGATAGCTGTTGTATCCCTGCGCGTGTTTGTTCGGTCTCTGCTGCTATCTTTTCAAGCAGCGGCGCCTTCGTTGCTCGTTCTTTTTCAGGAATATCTCCGTATATCGCTGCTTCAGTTAACTTTTTTACATGTTTGGTCGCACTTGTTATCGGAATAAACAGTTGTTCACTTGACACAGAAAAGTCAGTCTGCGCTTGTTGTCGTTGTTGAAGTTTTTCGCGAAGTCTGTCTCGAACCGGTATAAACTTTTTAATTGCTGCTAGCCGCACTCGGGCTAATTTAGTTGTAAGCGATTCACCTACCATGTATTGTTTGTGAACTGAGTTTTCAAATGTGAAACTATCACAATTAAAAGCTGAGTTATTAAATAATGTACCATCAAGCTAACGTATCCATCTCCGACAGGGTTAAACTGTACGACGCTATCCGCGAGTGTTTCAGAAATAACATCGCTGGGGGTTTCAGAATTGTAATATCTGAGAACGGCGATGAACGATTTTTGTTAACGACGCGGCAACAACAACAACTACGTGAAAATGGAGGCGTTGACGGTGATTACTTGCTACAACAGCCAAATCATCCAGTACGCACATAACTGCATGAGCAAGACCAAACTGCTGAGTATTCTTTCAGGAGAAAATCCTATGTGACAAGTGTAACAAGTGTTACAAAAAACGCTAAAAAGAAAAAAATTTTACTGAAAATTTACTGAAAGCCTATTTTTATAGTAACGCTCACGTGGTTACGATACGGGTTTTTCCTCGTTTAACATTTTTCTAAGATCACGAACCTTAGAACTAATTTCAGCTCGTTTTTGATACTCTTGGCCGAGTTTTTGACGTATTGCTTCAACGGTGCTAAATAGCGTTATAAATATATTAATGTCGTTACCGTACAAACAAGCATTGATGGACTTTTGAATTCCTTTCACGAGCCTATACATCTTAGGTAAAACATAACGACCCTTACTAATACTGATACTCAATGTCTTCATATTCCGAGGTAATCCTGTCGCAGTCGAGATCTTTAGATAATACTATTCCTCGATCTTTCAAATTTGAAATTTCAGAAATTATAGCATTTACATCTTTGATATCCATTATTTATATAATACATTTTATCTTTAATTTAAAAAAAGTAACACTTATTTGGCAATCTCGCTGGCGCCCTATGACGTCAGAGAGACCCAGAGGTTACTTTATTAACTTAATTAAGTATCCTTAAAGGATTTATATCCCTTGAATCGTTTCAGATGTATACGAATTTTATTTTATGGCTATTTTTCTTTGACAGAGATAATTTAGTTATATTTTCTGCAACAAATCGTATTGAAGGACTACAAATATCGAAATATGTACTGGCTTCATTTATTGACTGAAATATTTTTTCTTCGTTGGGTTCTCTATCAAATGATTCGACATGTTTTGCCTTTTTTGCGTGTTTGCCGGTTCCACCTAATTTTGTATTCTGACGCTGAGTAACAACTCGTAAGTTATCCAATTTGTTATTTTGAGGTAATCCATGAACGTGATCAATCACAAATCCGTCTTCAATTAATCCGTAAAATAAATGCTTCATAGATTATTCTGTGATTAAGATATGTCTTCTTCCCGGATGTAAACATCAAGTATCCCATATTATTTACCCGTCCAACCGGTTTCTTTAGTCTGCGATGCCTAACAACACCATCACGGGATGCTTCATAATTAACAAGCACTGGGTGAGGTCTGAAATCTTGGCTCATTTGTATAATAATACTATTTGTCTAATTTATTATTTGCTTTAATTATAAGTCTATCAAATGTAGTCTTGAGGGTTTTTATGATTTTGTCGCTGACGGAGTCGTCGGTAGGATCAATGACTGCATTTTTTATTCGTTTGTCATAGTAGCGTTTTAGTTTCCTGTATCGTTTGCCGCCACAACTGAGACACAACTGCGATTTTATCCCTTACCCCCACCCCACATCGGAGGCACGGAAGGGGTCCAAAACTTCCTCGCCGAACACTTTGTAAATGATACCCACAGAATTCGCTTCTGCATGATTTGTTACACGTGGTGGTTGATCCAATCATTAGCCACTTGCAGTGATTCATTATACTATATTTTTCTATTTAAATGCTTGTTTTAATTATAACATGGAGGAGTTCGAGAGATTATCCGCAATTAAGTCTTTCAAAAACGTTAAATTTAATCTCGATAGAACCCTGAAAGATGTGCCAAAACGGGAAATAACAGATAGAGCCCTGATAAATAAAATACGCGATTGTATTAATGAATTCAAACACGACGGTGCATCTCATAGCTGGTCAGCATTTCGAATTGATGGCGTTGTTGATGCCACCATGAACGACAGCAACGCAGCCATGATGTTATTACAACTTGGCAACAAAAAGTACTTTTTTCGAGTGAAATTCATTATCCGTGTAGAATCAAGCGGTTGGATTATACGAGACAAATTTGAACCGATTCTCAAAAACAACAAAACAGTCGTTGTTAGCCGTGATTCTAAGCCGGGTTTGTTAACTGGAATTGACAAACCATACTATGAACGAGCATATCCTGAAACCGCAGTTGTGTATGGGATATATCCGTTAAATGAAAAACCTGATATAAGAAAACTTAAACCATTGAAACTGTTGTCGCCGGCGACTTCGTCGTCAGTGGCTTTGCCACTCAATTGTGTAGCAACATGAATAACAGAACATTTTACAAATGCATCCCGAGGGAACAAACTTACCGATCTACGGCGTAGCAAAATAGCTCAATGGGAGTTAACGGTGAAAGACCGCGGAGCTACTATTAGCGATATAGCAAAATTAGAAACGTCGCTGAGATTTCCAATAACTGTTACAACGATAACCAAAGAAGTTTTATACGAATCAAAATATAAATCAAAGGGAGCTCCAATCAAATTTATTGTTCATAACGAACACGCGTGGACGCCCGCGGTCACAATATTTCCACGAAACAGAACAATAAAGTATATACCCGACGAATTCTTACGAGAAGAATTTTCTAGGGACGGTTTTCTCGTTGAAAAGAAATTGTTCGATGCTATTGCGCATTTTAGTAAAAACGACCCCGTGTCGGTGTGGTTACTTCGCAGCACTGAAAACGACATGGATACGTTTGATGAGTTTGTAAGACCAAACGGTGAATTATACCGCACTGAAGCATTTCACAACAAAATGGAAAAAAAACAGCTAGTGATTTTTTAACGGCGTGTGGCGAAGCCACCGATGAAATCATCAACGATGATGAACAATTATTGACAAACTGTTTTACAATACCGTCGGTTGCAGCTCATTTTGCGAGAATCAAAAACGCATGGAAACCAACACGCGTAGAATTCTTGCCAGACATTGAGGCTAGTTGTTTAGAATTTAATCATGGCGGTTTATGAAATAACAAATACGACCATGATAATATCATTTCAGTTGATATGGTTGCTTGTTATCCAGCAAGTTTTCTTGGTTATGGAGAGTGTACTGAGTATTTTAAACGATTTGGACACCCCGTACATGAAATGACTCGTGTTGCAATTAATGGGCCGCTGCCTGATTTTGATTTAACTGGATTCTCTCGTGTAGTATCATTTGAATTTGCAGCAGGACTTCATTGCTGTTGTTATATTTTGATTGGTAGACACATGTCTCAAAAAAAGTGGCTGCCAATAGCGTTATTACGGTTCATGATTGATACAAAAATGTTAATTTCACTGACGGTCAGTGAAGCAATTATATCATATCGGAAACAAATCAATGTCTGGTTACCAACACCGGAACGTCTTGATAGTATAATTGAGGAATTCAGAAAACATATTGATGCCAACGAAGAATATATCATTGAGTGGTCCAAACGGGTATTTAATCAACGAAACATCGAAGCAAAAGATCTCGGCAGAAGAATAATCGGAAAATTCACTCAGGGATGAAAAATACGACTATAGACGATATTATTCACGGCTGATTATGAACAACACCGAATATGACTTTGTAATCGCGGATGCAGTATCCAAAAACATATATGTGGATCGTAAAGACGCTTTCTTGTCCGATGGAACAAAATTGGGTACAGTCGTTACTTACAGCGACGGTTACAGATCCCCGTATACACATTTGAGATCGTCGATGCTGGGTTATGCTTGTATTAATTTATTTTCAATGATAAATAGATTTCCTGACACTGCGGTTAGAGTTGCCGTTGATTCATTTTACATTAAGAGCAAGTACAATTGCGCAGTTGCTGAATTCACTAATTCGGATGTAAGCTGGGGATCATGGAGAATTAAAAAAGAAATTCTGCGTGAGTATTCTGAATCAGCAGACGTTGAAATTAAAAGTAATTACTTACGCGGTGATAATTTATCAGAGCGTTCTAATGCACCATCGATATCAGATCCAATTTGTAGATATAAAACAGTTTATTTAAACGTCTGTGGCGGGTCAGGAAAGACGACGCGTGCAATCGAGTTATATCGAGGACGCGTAAACATGATTGTGATGACGCCAACACATAGATTAGCCAGAGAGATAAAACAACGAGGCGTTTCCGCGTGTACATATCATAGTTTTTTCAGATACAGTGGTGACAAATGGACACCTGAACGAGTGGGAGAGAAATTCATCCCCGAGGTTATAATTTGGGATGAGATATGTACGGTTTCAGTACATGTATTAAAAATGTTTCTTGATTGGTTGCTGCAAAAGAATACAGCGTTGATAATGTGTGGAGATCATGGCCAACCACCACCTTTTGTCGGCGCGGGTCCACATGATTGGTTAAAAGGGTTTGTTGACTATTATGAAGAGATCGATACTGACTATAGAGCACTTGATGAACAATTACGTACACTTAAGAATTTAATTAGACTGCAACCTGATAAAGTTCAATGTGAAATAATCAGAGAAATAATTACTGAAACTCACATGGAGGAATTTTGGGAAGCGTGGGAGCCAAACGATTTTGTAGTGGCAAGTAGAAAGATAGTCAGAGACACACTTCAGAAAAAGTTGTTTGAGCTTCACAAAGAAAAATTCCCAACGCGCCCAGTGCCGCTGTGTTATAGACCCTATAAAACACTGCGACAGAATATTGAAGTTGAAATTCCAGGACAGCGCGAAAGACAAACACTAGTGTTAAATGATATTGTGCTGGTTGATATCAGTGTTGTCGAAGACGCATTGCGTGCTGATAAATCGCCATGGACACTGGGTTATGTAAAGACGATACATTCCTCACAGAGATTAACCATCACGGATACAATTGTTTGGATAGTTGATAATCGCAATGAGTGGTCAAATTTAGTCTATCTTGCAGTGTCTAGAGTACGGCGAATAAATCAACTTCGAAGAATTATTTTCGATGATGACACCACAATGGATGATATTGATGTTAGCATCATTAATAAAAAAAACTCTGTGGTTACAAACAACAATACAAAAAAAAAACAACGAGAATTTGACATTCAGCTGAATTAATAATCGCGTTGAAGAAACAACAGAATAATCACTGCGCGAGTTGCAATTGTATAATGCGTTGGCAGTATTCGGATAAAGATCCTCGCCAATTTACCGTAGACAGAAAAAGTAACAGTCTCGGTCATGTCAGAAACAATGTGATGTTGACTTGTCTTGAGTGCAACAGACGCAACGGCGCTAGTTAAGACCATGCGGTGGCAGTTGAGTATCATCAGGAATCACTTGTAATTGTTCGCATGTAAAACCCCGCTGAGTTGCAGTTGAATCCAATTTATAGATTGGAGGTCTAACAGTTGATCGTGTTATAGTAGATATGCTATGCGTAGTGACACTCCAAATAGGATCAGTAGCCCTTTTTTTACCACCTTCGAGTTCTCCTGGTTCATATAAATATCTCACGGTGACATTGCTGAGAATTGGCTGAGAAACGCTATCCCGCTGTGGTTGTGGTATATACTTTTTTTATTGCTTTGTTAGGTTTCATATTGATTGCTCTGGTAATCTCGTTATTTTGCGCTGCAACTACCCCTGGTAACCATTTGACCCATCCACGGGATCGCTTTTCTTGGATGAATTATTTTGCGTATTGATATCTAAATAACCGCTCAGCAAGAGTCCGATTAAATCGTTCTACAATTGCCTGATCGCGATGTAACGCAGTATGCCCTCGTCTGATGGTGACATTGTGATGTTTCATCGCTGATAAAACAGCGCCTTGAAATTCCTTGCCAGGATCAACTTGTAACAAATTTGGCCAGCGTAGTGGGCCTCGTCGATAAATCCTTTCAAATGCAGAAGCAACTTCAGGTGATGATTTTGTTTTTAGCGGTTCTGCTTGTTTGTATCGACTCGCAACGTCAACTACGATTAGCGCGTATTTGTAACCGTTGTCATGTGGTGAAAACAATAAATCAGCTTGATGAACTTTATTCGGTCCGGTAACATCAAAATGCGAGAAATTGATATGTTTAGGACGCGGTAGATAAATTTGCCATATAGCCTGTTTGGATAACCAATTAGCCGCAGTGTTTTTTTTTCACTTTTGCAGCGCTAGCGAGTTTATTGATTGCTGCCTTGCCTCTCCAGTATCCACTCGGAGAATAATAAATAGATTCCATGCTGCTATTAATTACCAGCACCTAACATCAATTTACTTTTCATAGCCGATTTTATGAAAAATGAAGCCAAATTTTCTTTGAAGGATTTATCAGGAATAGCATTTAACGCATGAATTAATTTTACATCCGCGAGATGCCTGTGCTGCAAATTGCTGCTTTTATAAGCAACATCATGAGCATGACATGCCTTATCAATAGCATTTATCGGATACTCGCCGGGTCGGGGCTGATTTTGATCATCAAGTCTGATATCTAATCGTGTTCCGGGGCCACAGTAGCTATATCCTGGAAGGTGCTTTTCTCCGGGGTACTTTGCCTATGGGGTTCCAGGGAGTTTTACTAACTTGGCTGCGATATCACCTCCTCGTTTTTTTTAAAAACATCTCCGGATTTCATAGAAACAAATCTAAACTTTTTTATACCACATGTTGCACATCTACCAGTAAGTGCTGATCTGTTATTTTTAGTTGTAATCGTCGTCACATCATTTGTGTTAGTACGCGTTTTACACTTCATACAATATAGATCCATAATTTATGTATAGAGATATGAATATAATTGATTTTTCAGCGACTAAAACAACAGAACCAGTTAAGCATCATGCAGCGCTACCAAACTCTATCCGCGCAATTATAATCGGGCCATCTGGATCCGGCAAGACGCAATTGTTGCTCAATTTAATAATAAGATGGATGAAGTGGGATAAGTTGTATTTAGTTGCTCCTAGCGTAGATGATCAACGATGCTATGAAGTGCTAAAAGATTTTAATGAAAACGCTTCAGAGATTGCCGGCAAGGGCATTATTGAATTTATTACCGATATTCACGAGGCACCATCCGTGGATGACCTTGATGGGAGCATTAACAATTTAGTTGTATACGACGATGTGATGTTAGACAATCAAAAAAAAAAAACAGCTAGAATATTTTCCCGAGGCAGGCACAAAAACACTGACGTGATATATATCACTCAACGATACACTCAGATTCCAAAAGTGATCAGAGATAACTGTAATATTCTTGCTGTATTCAACGGCGTTGATACACATACGCTACGAAATATCTGGCAGACATGGTGTTCCGATATGGACTTCAATCAATTTAAAAATTTCTTTAGTAAAGCTCAGTCATGGATTTATAACAATAAATTTACATGATCCTCGGGCACGATATCGTATCGGACTTGATCAAATATTCGGTTGAAATCGTAAAAACCCATAGCAGCAGGGGGCGATGACATCACGACGAGACCGTTTTTTGACTAAACGATGAAAACGGCCTTGGAGTATGATTTGCCAAAAACTTATGTTTCGAGCAAGTAATCCTTTTTTTTTTTTGGTTGAAAAAGAAGGATTCGAATTAATTCTCTCGAGATGTTTGTTAGATTTAGAGCAAATGATGTCTGGAGCAAATGTCCGATTCGCCCCCCCCCCCCTGCTGCTACTGTAAATCTTTATCTTCTGTGACGTATATAGAAATCCGAAGATATCTTTATCTTGAATAATCACAAGTCATGTATCCCAAACATGACCTTTGAATTTGTGCCTTAGCGAACGACCATATTATTTTCGCGAAATGAACAAACTTAATTCGAAGGGTTTTCTGTATGCAATTATTGAGGCAGTCAGATAAAGCCTTTTTCAATATACTAATGAAAGGAACAAATGCAATAATAACAGAGACAAAATTATCAGATTTATTATGAAATGTAGTAGCAAAATAACTTGCCGTTGGTCAGAATGCTAAGATAAATTGAATTCAAGCTTGTGTCATCAAAGCTACTCGAAGTAGAAAAAATGCAGATTAAATCAGCACTTGTTATAAATATGTGTAATACCTTTAAAAATAAAGTCAAAA
The DNA here is from genome assembly GCA_029339505.1 of Unio delphinus. NCBI lineage: Eukaryota > Metazoa > Mollusca > Bivalvia > Unionida > Unionidae > Unio > Unio delphinus. The sequence continues at coordinate 2,949,036 of JAQISU010000054.1, forward strand.
TAATACTATGCAAAAGCCAGTGCGCGATGTTTCGTGGCGAAAGTAATATACATTAAAAACTAGCCAGTGGCTCTTGATACTAACAAAGTAAAAGAAGAAAACAAAACTAGCATTGATCAAATATTCTCTTGTATGCAAGAAGAAACGAACTGGACGTGCTTGGTAAATTATGCATTTTGATTTTAGCCTCATGCTCTTTCCAAGAATGTATACCTTCACTGTCACAAAAAGTCTCTTGGTGTGATAATGTTATTGCTAGTACTTGCAAACAAAATCAACATGTCTTGTGTGTGTGTGTGTGTGTGTGTGTGTGTGTGTGTGTGTGTGTGTGTGTACATGGAGTGTGTGTGTATATATGGGTTGGTGCTATGAGTACTGAAATAATTCGATTGATCATGGACAATATTAATTACTATCCTGCTTGATATTAATATTAATGCCAGGTTATTATTCAGTGTGCATGGTGAATAATATATATCCTTGATTAATCTATATTTATAAACATTGTGTAACGGAGTTATCATATTCCTTATTATACCCGTAAAGGGATGGCATTTATTATGTTCTCGTTAGTTCTGTTATAATTGATATAGCAGTGTTGGCATTGGTTAAACATACATGTAACCATGAGTGAAACGGTTGTACATCAGTTATTTTATGAAGTTGTTCTTAATGGTGTCAACAGACAATAACCATTGTTTAATATTTTATAACAAAGCGTTTGAGCACGATACAAGCTTGGGTAATGTTGAAACATTTGTACCGCTATTGTAGCATTTCGACGGTGGGCTTTAAAATCTGAAATAATTCTTTAGCACTGCAACCAGCAGTATAAACATCGACAACAAAGGATTGTCAGCTTTGTTGAGGAGTAGGAATCGGAATTAATTGTTCAAAACATTAAATATTGACTAACTATATACTCCATATGGATATAACAGTTATTTATTTATTTATTTTATTTCATGTGTTATGGTTCTAATGATCATCTAGAGTTTGCTGAAGAAAAGGTATAAATACACATCATATCGAACCGCCTTATCGGCATGATTGTTTGTGATGTTATGGACAAATCTTTGAGTGTCTCAAAGCAGGGAAACCTTATGGGTTATTGTTCAAATACATCGTTAGGACATCCTTGTTTATACAGCAGTCCACATTTATCAAGATGTTTTAGCTTAATAGGATCTTCACGTCTTAGTCGGATTACATGTAAAAATGAAGATGTTAAATGTAATTTCTTAGGAGTAGCCGTACAAGACTGATGAATGATTTCACGTCTCGAATATTTAAATAACTTTAAAACAAATTCTATATCACGTTTTTTAAGCTTTGTAAATATACGGAGTTCGACGTAATAATCAACAATAGTTTTATTTCCAAAGAACAAATTAGAATTGATAACGAATGTCAGCAAATCTGATTTAGTTATAAGAACAACATTTTGTAGAACAGTTAAGAAAGACGCGATAGTTAAGAAATGCAAGATCCCACAGCTTTCCGTGGATACACAGACACTAAGAAACTATAATAAGTTTACGACAGATTTTGACAATGATATCTAAACCTCAAATGACATCGTACGCAAGAGTTATATAATGGATAATGTTAAGAGATCGTCGAAGTAGGAAAATTATACGATGACGCCAGCTTGATGGAAATTAGGCGCGGTAATGGGCGGTTTCTTTTGTACACATTAATCATCATTTGACAGTCTGTCATTTCCCCAAAAGATATTATTCTTGATTGAATATTTCTGATCATGGAATTTTATTACTTTTTGGCTGAAGATTGAAATAAATTAAGAATAATACAAATACAGTTTTATATCATCTATGGATATTTTAAGCCGTTAGAATGAGTTCTTAACAATTAACTGAGATAGCAATATGTACCGGACACGGACGGGCTAAGAAATAATACGCTTTACATCTGAGCTTGTAATATTTGGTTCTTGCCCTCGTGGTAAAAGCTGGCAAATACTACTTGTTAGTGTAATGCATTGATTGTTTCAAGAAGAATAAAACTAATTTGCACATGAACAGCATTGGCTTGTTTTTTAATTGTATGCAACAATTTTATCTGTTTGAAAACATCTGCTATGAGGCATTTGTTGGCTTTTAGCTATAGATGCGACGCACAAGGATGATTTGAACGAGTATGATGGCACTTTCTATGCTATATTATTATTGGCTACCATCACAGGGGCTATGTGATATAAAACGGAAAGGGTCATGCATTGCTTAAATTAATTAATATAATGCAAATTCATCTCTCTTTGTTTAACCAATTCGATTCTGTCGTATTTTTCTAATGGTTATTGTTTATTTGTTTTCTTAATTTTGTTCTTATATGTATTATTATTATTATTATTATTATTATTATTATTATTATTATTATTATTATTATTATTTTCTACGTTTTTGTCAAAGTTATTATAATTACTATCATTGTTGTTATACGTTATTATTTGTGATATTATTAAAATTATTATTATTATTATTATTATTATTATTATTATTATTATTATTATTATTATTACTTGTATTATTTCTATTATTTGTATTATTCATGTTAGTTTTGTAATTCTTTAAATATTGTTTTCATCGTTAGTATTAGGATTATTATTATTGTATTATTAATAATTTGACCTGGTTCAAGAAGTATATCGAATCTAAATAACACGAGTAAAAACTCGATCAATCCAGCCCCTTTATTAAGTCCTACGTTTAGAGTAAACTACAGTTAGGATTTAGACCTTACAATTGACGTATGTTTTAAATTACTGGAATTTAGAGCAACAGAGCAAGCATCGTTTGGCAAAGTTTTCTAGGAATAAGGAAATATGATGGTAAAAAATATGGGCTTCATTTGATAAGAATAAACACATATGTTTGCCAAACACACAACCACTTATGACTAAGCCATAAATGCGCTAATCTCTTTGTCGACACTTGACGGCAAAGCGTACGCTGATTAATTCATTGAAAAGCACGATCGGCACGTTTCTTCTCGTGCCAGCGATCCAGTGATGAGTAAGTAGGAAGCGTAGCAGCAGAGAGGGTGAGCCGGACAACATTTTTAGACAAGTTTTCACTGAAATCACGCTTAAAAACAATGAAACCAATGACATCAGACCCAAATGTGTGTGTGAATCATGGATTAGGTCCAAAAAAAAATATGAAAAAATCAATGAAATTAATGAAATCCTCCATCGATTTTTTGGGAAAAGGGATTACAACGTCGTTGTCACTTACCCTCTCTGCTGCTAGAACTTTCAGTTCTGGGTTAACCGAATATTTGATCCAGTCCGATACGATATCGTGTTCCAGACCTTGTCTGGGGGACGAAAATCCCCTTAGGATGAAAGTCTTTACGACGAAAATCCTTTCAGGATTTCACAAATAGACTAATTTGTAAAACCTCCTCTTGTAGATCAATCAGATTATTAGACTGGTCAGTGTGTTTGAAATTAATTCTGGTTAATGAATTATTATGACATCGCATATAGACTGGATTCACCGGGGACTCAATTATTAAAAACCCTGGAGGAGCTATTGGTGCAAATGAATACAAAATATACCCCTGCTGAGCTTGATTTGATCGTTCTAAATTTATTTGATAGCTTCCTTCGATCACATCACACACTAAATTGAGCGCAATCACCGTTGAAATATTCACATTGAACGGAGCAATATGCCTGCCACCACCATCTGGGTCATTATTATGGGTCAGGATTTTTATTTCCGGTGATGTTGCTTTTTTCCATGCATCATGAATTATTTTAAAACCAACATCGATGGTGTCACTGAGAGATTTTTGTAGTTCTAAGATATTATATCCTGGTAGTTTGAATGTGGGGATATCTTCTACGCGTATATTATACTTCGTTGCAAATATTGTTTTCGATAGGGGGATATCGTCATCTAATATACCCTGAATAATTTGTGAATGAAATGTTTCCATGTCATTGATGATTTTGTTACATGTTTCTACAACGCTGATAAATTCGTCTCGGGTGAGAGTACCGGATTTAAGGGATATTAACAACAACGAAATATCGTTATTGAACGCTCTGAAATTTTCAGTGGTTTTACTCTGTAGAAGTGTGTGGTATCTTTTATTAGTGACGGTATCTATCGTTTTAAGAAAAAAATTAAATTTGTCATAATCTCTATAACTCTTTACTGGATTATCAGATTTTATCCTGTCTGTGACATAATCAGATTTTTTTGGTTCTGGTAAATCAACGGGTTTTTCCCGGGGTGGGATTTCAGGCCATCCTAGTACGGTTCTAATAGAACTTTGATAGATATCTACGACATAACCCTCTGTGCTTATTTCAATGGCAGATGATAGTGTTGGTTCATGAACTGTTATAGCGATTTTTGACTCTATTCCAGTAATCGATTTTATTCTACGCGCGAATTCATTATTGATTTGTTCAATTTGGTATGATCCGGTTGGTATGGAAACAACATTCCAGTCTGGGGTACCGTCGGGTTTATTCTTATTTGCAAATACCAGGGAATTATTGGGTTGTTGACCACCAAATGATTTTGACCTAATATTTGGCCAACTGTGGTATACTCGTAATTTTGCTAGCGCTATCTCCTTCACTGGGACCGGAGAGGGGAAATTCACACTGAATTCTGGATTCGTTGAGGTTATTGAGATCATGCTTGTTTGTACTGGGTTTGTGTTCTCCACTATTTGTTGAAGTAATTCCATCTGTGTTGTCATTGTTATTATACTCATGTTTATGTATTTCTAATTTTGACATCGCAGAATCATATATATCTACCATCGCTGAAAACTCACTCTCTGATATAATTGTATCATCGAGCGATGACGATATCAATGATGATAATTGCGATTATGCAGTGGACACAACATGAAATTGAATTATGTAGTCTTGTAGTTTCCGTTGGCTGCATGATGATATTTTTTTGTGATTATTGAAATAATTCCAGCGATTGTTGTTGCCGCAGAAATGCAAATTGGAACAGCTATCGGAGCCATCATTGTCACTGAAGACAGTATAATACCGGCTCCGGTGATTACACCACTCACTGAATACACAGTAACATCAATTGCGGTAATTCTCCTGCGATATTTTTTAATTTTCATTGCATACTCCTCAGACAGGGTTTTGAGTCTAGTTTGATATTCTCTGACCTGATCATAGCGATATTGCGATGATGAAATCATTTTTTATTTTAACAACGCTAGCGTTTTCAATTGTGAAATCCTTTCAATTTATTTACTTAAATCCGCTACGAATTCCACATACCATGATACCGGAGTTTTAGCCAAATGTTTATCAGTAGATGTGATTGTGAACTTTTCAGTTGTATTCTTGTCGATGATCGTTGAAATCGTCTTATTGACCCCAGATGAACTGGACGATGAAATATTAAATTGAGACAATGGTGTTACTAGTGTTAATCGATAAATACCCTTAACAGTTGCAGTGATATCTAATTTGTTGTTTGTAGGTGACCACTCAAATGATCCGTGTTGGATTGTATATACTATGTTGTTAGTTTTCTCATGAGGAATTTTTGTTTTTTCAATAACTGTTATCATCCTCGAAAAATCACCTTTGACGGCTTCGATGAAAGTTTTCGTCTCATCGATGGATTTTTTAATATCAGGGAGTTTTATTTCAATTTTATCTAACGGGGTTCCAATAAATTTATCAATGATATTTCTACGAAATGCGGTAAACTGTTTTCCGTTTTCTTCAATTCTAGATTCAAGTGTTGTTAGTACAACCACAGAATTGTTTAACTCATCGTTGAGAATTTTTAATCGATCTGTAATCGTCGAAAAAAGTACACCCGGTTTGAGTTTACCCTGATCGGAAAATAGCGCAACGGTGTTCTCGATTGCGTTTTGTTGTTTAACTAAAATATCATCCAGAGAAATATTACTGGTTTTCAATTTACCCTGATCGGAAAATAACGCAACGGTGTTCTCGATTGCGTTTTGTTGTTTAACTAAAATATCATCCAATGACACATCACTGCTTTTCAATTTACCCTGATCGGAAAATAACGCAACGGTGTTCTCGATTGCGTTTTGTTGTTTAACTAAAATATCATCCAGAGAAATATTACTAGATTTCAATTTACCCTGTTTGTCCTGAAATACAACTATTTCGTTCGGGTCAACACTTGTTAAATTTAACGTCTCAGCTATTTCATCTTCAATTATTTTTTTTACATCCTTGATAGAATCAGGTGGTGCAGAGCCATCGGGTTTGGGTTTCAAAGATCTCCCCCAAATATCAATCATGTTATTGTAAAACTCTTTCTCTCTCTAAAAAGCGATTGCTGGTGTAGTCATTTACGACAATATGAGGTGGTTTTCTAGATGCTGAAATAGCATCAAGGACATTTAATACTTCACTGCCGCATATTGGTGGGTCATTGATTTGTTGTGTTGGTAGCGTAGAATACCAAGTCTTCATTGGAAATTGTTTTATGTAACGCATAAACTCTTTTGGTGGGGCTAATCCATATGAATCAAAATAGACAATCCCACGTGGATCAATAGCGTATGCAACCCAGTGAGTTCCAGGTCCGGTGCTGTTATCGAGATTAATAATACCTGTTTCAGTTTTGTTTGGTTGATGTGGTAATTGATCTTTCATAAAAACACCTCTGAAATTTTTAATCACTAGTTTTTTAGCCGCATCCATTAAATCAAAATTGGACATGGGAACCATAGACTCCTCAATTAATAAACCGTTCCTGGTAGTCTCAGGCCTGATCCGTGAACGGATCTCCCGCTGTACCACGAATACGGGGTTCCTGGTAGTCTTAGACCCAATCCGTGAACGGATCGTCCCTTTTTTTTATATCCCTTCCCAGTTGCCTTCTTAAGTGCCATTCCTGCTGCAGTACCAACGGCTCCTAACGCCGCTGCTTTAGCCACTGCTGGGGCTGCTGCTGCAATCAATGCTGGTATTGCAGCTAACAATGGAAATATACCACCTGATTTTATCATATTTTTGATAGCAGCCGCAGAAAGAGTAATCTGGACACCTTTTTTGGCTGCAAGTGCATCATTGAAATGTTTTATTTGACGAGTTGTCAGCGATAGTTTATTTGCACCACCAGTCATTTGATTAGGTTTCAACGTGATTGTGGTTCCACATTTTTTAGCCGATTCTGATTGCAATTTTTTGATTTGACCAGGAGTTAACTCAACACTAATAACACTATATGACATTATACATAATAGATTGATTCTAATTCAATGAAAAATCGAGAAAATCGTTCAAAGATTTTCTACTGGTGCATCTACCACTCTCATTCTTCCACCAACACCTTCAAGTAGCATTGATTTATCACTGAGAATGACAGCAACCGCTCTATAATCAGCAACACCACCACGAGTCACATTAGCTCTAAAGTGTATATCAACAACTGACTGTCTTGTCAAATCGAGATGTTCCAGTGAGAAGTAATAGATCGGATACAGATTTTTTAAATCATATTGTGATATTTGCAAACCAGTATCCACATTTTGATCGCGTGCCATAAATGACAACAGACGATGATAAACTCGTGCAATATGATTTTCTGTGTAATTAAGTTGTATATCCTCGGATGGTTCCTGTTGGCCGTTTATTCTCAGTGAGACGTCTTTCACACCTAATTGATCAAATATCATATGGCTGGAGAGTTGATTGCCAACTCGTGCGTTATCCTGTAACGCTACGAATATATGACGTGGCGCAGAAACGCCTTGTTTTGATGCAAGGTTCCAAGTGAATAACCCGTTGATATTTGATTGCTTCACATCTGTACTCACGGTTAGCCAACTCAACAACGACTTTCCTCCTTGATCCATAAATGATAGTAATCGTTCTTCTGCGGTGATTGCTGGAGTCAACACTGGCATCCACAATGATATTTTTGTTAAATCGACTCTACCGGCATCAGCATTGGGGGCTGCAGCATCTGCTGGAATCCTCCAAATTGCATCATTATCATAACTTTTTCGTACAAGCGATACTGTATGCTTCGCCCCGTAGATAACTTTTCTGACGTTTCTACAGAATCCAAATATGTGATGCAGTGGAATCGCGCATGAAAATGATTTACGCTCTCCTTGCAACATTGCGTTTCGTGTTGTAGCTCCTAGATTGAAATTAGCATCGTTGTTTATAATCATATTCTCGATACCAGCAGGAGCAGGAGGAGCAGCACGATCATTTGGTCGTCTTATAATAAATTGATTTCCTCCAGCGGTATTCTTACCATCTTTTGCAAACATCATAGATGGACCCGCTGATCTTGTATAATCATCAGAATATCTCACTAACCCAATTATTGTTGTAGCCACATCAACATCACGATCTATGGACTCAATTTCTTTTCCATCAATGAGATATCTAGCACTCTCAAATAGCGCCATAATACCATTATTGACAAAACCGACTTGAGTACCAGCTGGATACGGTGCTGGTACAGTAGGAGTATCAGCAGCTGTTACAATTTCTCCTTCTACTTCAATAAATGCTTCACAGGGTAAAAAGTATTTACTGGTATCATGGACTTGAAGATCAATTCTTGCTCGACTATTTGAGTTTATGGCATGATAGGCGTAATATTGATAATCGCGTACAGAATCATTCTTGGGGACTGGGGCATCTATATCAAATGCTGGATCAGGTGACCTTTTGAACATTTTATTCTATTTATCAGAGTCTAAATCGTAAAATCGTAAACGATTTTCCATTTTCATCGTGAAAAACGCTAGCGTGAAAATCCATAGGATTTCATCGACGTGGTTTTTTAAAGCCACTTCCCGCTATCATATTTGCAATATTGCTTTGGTCCCCTTGATTTACCATCGACGCTAGTTTTTCATCTACTGCGTTATTTATAATTTTACTAACACTTGCAGGCATTTCTTCTGTAGACGGTAACGGTTTCTTTTTTCGCCTCACTAATGATGTTATTTTATCCTTCGCAGTTGAAAACGCTTTCCCGGCAAGATCTCCAACAGTACTAATACCCTTATCACGAATAACATCAATGGCTTTCATTGATAACTGTTTAGCTAACGGCATCACTTTTGGGGCCATTCTTGAAAAGAATCCTAAAATGGTATTGCCGAGGCCATCTCCATAGCATGCTTTATAAACTGGAAACCGTGAATTAACTACATAGACGAGGGTTGGTTTATCATGATTGTAGTGTACGATCATTATTATAAAAACAATAGTGTTTTCAATTGTTATTTAATCACTATGATACCCATTTGCTAACTCGTCAATGAAATCTCGATATGTTTTGATATCCATGATACCGCCGGCAAATAACCGTCTACAGATATCAGCTGCTTCATTAATTATTTCTGGAGAGTTATTTCCAGCTCGGAACCCTCCTACAAGAACATCTAATCGTGATATATCATTGATAACACTATCAGGACAAGTGTTTCCAATCCTTGGATTTTGCAGTCCACTTCCGCTATAACCAGCTGCTTCATCTAGTTTTTCTAAACCCGTTTCTTGTAAATAATCATCATTAGGTTCTTCTTGTTTTTTTTGTCTCCGTGTTGGTGTTTGACGTCGTTCTTCTAAATCATCATCATCATCAGGTGGTAGTTGTTGTTTTTTTTGTCTTCTTGTTTGTCTACGTGTTGGTGTTTGACGTCGTTCTTCTAATTTTCGTTGTCGCTCTTCTATTTGTTCTCTTTTATAATAACTAATTCCCCTTTGAAATTCCTTGTATCCTATCTCATCCTTATTCAAACGACCAATCCCTTTATTTAGTTTATACAAATAATCGAACCAATCATTACTTGATATTCTATCATTCTTATACTCGTCCTTTAAAAAATCTTTTTTTGAATTATAACTTTGAGCAGCAAAATTACCAAAGGCTTGATAATCCTTTGATTTCAATAACTTAGGTTTTTTTTATTAATATTTTAGCATGATCAGTAAATTTATTCAACAGAGAAACAGTCGTTTTTTTCGGATCAGTTTTTTCAGTTTGTTCAGTTTTCGCTGCTATTTTTTCGAGTACAGAAATAAGACCCTCTTCCTTTCTTTTACCGTCAGGATCATCTCCCAGTATAGCACGCTCTACCCCTTTCGTTGCTGTGGTTACTGGTTTAAACAACTCTTCAGACCCCAAAGCAAAATCAGTTTGTAAACTCTGTCGTTGTTGCAGTTTATTCCGTACAGAGTCACGAATTGGTACAAATCTCTTAATTGCATCTAATCGTTCACGAGCCAATCGGGTTGTTAATGCTTCATTGACCATTATTTGAAATCAGAAACCATTTTTCAATTGTAAAACACTTTTTCCCACTTTTGTTACATGTCGATGATTTTTTAACACAGTCATGGAAGTGTTATTTCATCGTGAGACACCTTCTATCAGGTGTGGCGAAAGTATCAAAATTGTATATAAATAAAATAATACTGATAGTTTCGCCATCAATGACATGTCGGATGATTTTTGATTCGGTCATAGAAGTGTTATTTTGTTATTTTAACAGCTCTATCACTGATGGAGCAAGTCACATAATTGTATATAAAATAAATAATACTGTGAGTTGCTCCATTCTATTTTGATCAATCTGACACATCGTCCATCGATTTTTGACATACCCTTTGAGGGTCGGCTAAAAAAAATGAGGGTCGATGATAAAATGGTCGGGCAATCAATGGTCGGGTAATCAATTTTCTTGAATTAACGCCCGTAGGTTTCTAATTTTAGAGTTGACTTCTTTTTTCAATTCGTATTCGTACCCCAATTCTTTTCGTATTCCTTCTACGATAGTATACAACGGAACGAACACACTGATGTCACTGGAAAATGAAAGAGAGTTTTTAATAGAATTCTGAATTCTTTTGATGAGTGCATACTTCTTGGGTAGCATATATTTGTTAGTGCTAACCCCGTATTCAATATCCTGAAAATCAGACACAATTTGATCAGGATTTAACCCATCTGATAGTTTGATATCCTGATTTTTCAATTTTGCTATTTCAACTATGATGCTATTCATGTTTTCAGAATTCATTATTCTATAAGAATGACATATCTCTAATTGGAAATTATGACGCATTAGACATAACTAAATTGAACTTTTTGTCCACTCTTTTTTAAAATAGCCGTTTTGGTTATCCCCTCTGCAACTCTTCGTACTGAAGATCGACAAATATTGAAATACTTACCGGCTTCATTCATTGATTGAAAAATCATTTCTTCGTTCAAAGATTTCACAGGTCTCGCTTTTTTCGAGTATTTTCCAGTCTCCCCTCTTTTCAAATTCTCACTTTGTGTGATAGCCTGCAGATTTGATAAAGAATTGTTTTTCGGATTAGAATCCTTGTGATCAATAACAGAATCACCCTCGATCAATCCATAAAAACATTCAAATGCGAAACGATTATTGAGATAAGTTTTCTTTTCTTTTCCTCCGCCAACAATAAACATCAAGTACCCTTGATTATTCACAACACCAACTGGTTTCTTTAGTCTACGGTTTCTGACAGTACCATCACTGGATGCTTCATAATTTGTAATCACTGGATGCTGTCTGAATTCTTGGTTCATATATACTATTCTATTGTTTGTCTAATTCAGTGTTTGATTCAATAATTACATCACTGGAAAATCTTTCGATGTAGTCTTGCGGGGTTCTTATGATTTTATCCTTGATGTTGTCAGGGTCAAAGACTTTTTCAGGGTCATAAATTCTGATGGATTGTCCATTTTTTATTCTTTTATCATAATAACGCTTCAATTCCCTATATCGCTTACCACCACAATCAATACATAATTGTGATCTTCCCTTGACCCCAACCCCACATCGAATACAGGGTAACGGACCAAGACTTCCACGTCGAAAACTTTGCATATGATACCTACAGTATTCATTTTTTCTGCATGATTTGTTACACGGGGCTACATTTCCCATCATGAGCCATTTGCAGTGATTCATTATACATAAATCTTTCATTTAAATGCTTGTTTTATATATAGCATGAAGGAGTTCAAGAGATTGACTTCAAAAAATGCTAAATTCAATACCGATAGAGAGTTCAAGAGATTATTGAAAATCAATCCTAGATTTAATCTCGATAGACCCAAAAAACGTAACAAACGTCCAATAGACGGAAACATGAAAGAGTTTAAGAGATTATTAAAAATTAATCCTAGATTTAATCTCGATAGACCAAAAAAAACGTCCAATAGACGGAAACAAACGTAACAAACGTCCAAGAGACGGAAACATGAAAGAGTTTAAGAGATTATTGAAAATTAACCCTAAATTTAATATCGATAAACCCAAAAAACGTAACAAACGTCCAAGAGACGGAAACATGAAAGAGTTTAAGAGATTATTGAAAATCAATCCTAGATTTAATCGCGATAGACCCAAAAAACGTAACAAACGTCCAAGAGACGGAAACATGAGATCACCATGGAAGGATGCTCAATTCAATCTTGATATAGTTTCTAATACACCCAAGAATAAAATTCTTGATGAACCCATCAGAGACTGTTTTAATGAATTCAAGCGTGATGGAGCATCTTATTGTTGGTCAACATTTCGAATTGATGGTGTTGTTGACGCTACCATGAATGATGAAAAAGCAGCAGTGATCATTTCACGTCTTGGGGAAAAAAGTCATTTTTTCCGAATCAAATTCATTATCCGTGAGGATGGCAAATGGATTATTAGGGATAAATTTGAACCCATTCTCAGGGGTAAAAAAACTGTCACCGTGAATCAGGATTCAAAACCGGGAATTTTGACTGGAATTGATAAACCCTACTACGAAAGATCTTATCCTGTCACAGCAGTTGTTTACGGGATCTATCCGCTCAATGAAAAACCTGATATTTCAAAACTAGCACCCATGAAATATTCGACAGGGCTCAATTGTGTAGCAGAACGAATAATAGAACACTTCACAAATGCGTCCCGGGGAAATAAACTAACTGATCTAAGACGAAAAAAAATAACCGAGTGGGAGTTCACGGTAAAAGAGCATGGGGCAACAATTCAGGATATAACCAAATTAGAAACATCATTGAGATTTGTAAGGACAATCACCGGTGAAGTATTAAAAGAACCGAAATATCAATCAAAAAAAGGAAACCCCATTGAAATTATTGATCATAACGCACACGCGTGGTCATCTGCAGTAACAATATTCCCACGGGATAGAACCGTAAAATATCTATCCCAAACCGAAGAGTTTTTTTCAGAGCAGAAATTATTTGATGCTATTTACCATTTGAGTAAAAACGATCCTGTGTCAGTGTGGCTATTTCATAGTACTTCAGACGAAGAATGCAAATTTGATCAGTTTGTAAGGCCTAACGGAAAATTATACCGTACTGAAGAGCTGCAGAATCAAATGAAACAACTAGCTAGTGAGTTTTCTGGGGACGGAGAAGACAACGATCAATTATTAGCAAACTGTTTCACAGTACCATCCATTGCAGCACATTTTGCTAGAAAGAAAAACGCGTGGAAACCAACACGAAGTGAGTTTTTATCAGATGTCAAATTGTCCTGTCTTGAATACAGCCACGGCGGATTATGGAACACAACATACACCGCTGATATGTTATTTCCGTTGATATGATTGCGTTTTATTCAGGAAGTTTTCTTGGGTATGGAGAATGTGAGAAATATTTCAAACGATTTGGACACCCTACACACGAAATGACCCGTGTTGCTATTAATGGACAACTTCCTGATTTTGATTTAACCGGATTCGCTTGTGTAGTATCATTTGAAATGGCTACAGGACTTCATCCGTGTAGTTATCTTTGGATTGGTAAACACATGTCTGAAAAACACTGGATGCCAATAGTGTTATTACGGTATATGCTTGATTGTAAGATGTTAAAATCATTAATTGTCAGTGAAGCAATTATATCCTATCGAGCACAGAAATCAGTCTGGTTACCCCAACCTGATCTAGAAAAAATAATTAGCGAAGAGCGAAAACTGTTTCCTGATTTTAATGAACAACAAATCATGGATTGGTCCCAACAGTTATTTGAAATCAGAAACAATGAAGCAAAAAATCTTGGACGAAGAATAATCGGTAAATTTACCCAAGGTGGCAAAGATGATAATACGAAATATTCTTCACGATTGATTATAGACAACGCTGAATACGATTTTGTAATCGCGGATCTAACGAATAGGGGCCTATATGTCAATCGTAAGGACGCATTTCTGTCCGATGGAACCAAATTGGGTACAATTGTTACCTACAATGATGGATACCATCCGCAGTACACACATTTGAGAGCTTCTATGCTTGGTTATGCTTCTATCAATCTGTTTTCAATGATCAATAGATTTCCTACCACCGCAGTTAGAGTTGCTACTGATTCATTTTACATAAATAGCAAAATGGCTGATTTTAAGGCTACTGGCAACGAGAATTGGGGAACATGGAGAATTAAGAAAGAAATGATTCATGATTATATTCAATCAGCAGATGTTACCATTGAAAATAATTACTTAGAAAGCAATCAGTGTTCAGAATTTTCTAGTGCACCACCGATTTCTGATCCAATCTGTAGATATAAAACAGTTTATTTAAACGGTTGTGGTGGGTCAGGAAAAACAACCCGGGCAATTGAGTTATTCCGTAGAAACGCTAGTGTTTCCAATCCAAACATGATTGTGCTAACACCAACTCATAGACTTGCAAGAGAAATGATACAAAGAGGGGTAAATGCCTGCACTTATCACAGCTTTTTCCGATGGAAGGGAGATAAATGGACTCCTGAGCGCATGGGAGAGAAATTTATTCCTGAAATCATGATTTGGGATGAAATAGACACAGTGTCAGAAGATGTCTTAAAAATATTTCTTGAGTGGTTGTTATTGAAGAATACAAAAGTCGTCATGTGCGGTGATCACGGCCAACCACCACCATTTGTCGGTGCATCTCCACATGAATGGCTAAAGGGTTTTGTAGACTATTATGAAGAAATTGATACTGATCATAGATCACTTGATGAAAAATTAAAAGAGTTTAAGAAATTAATTAGATTACAACCGGATAGAATCCAGTGTGAAATAGCCCGTGAAATAATTTCGGAAACTCCCATGAATGATTTCTGGGAAATGTGGAGACCAAACGATTTGATCATTGCAAGTAGAAAAATAGTCAGAGACACACTTCAGATGAAATTATTTGAATTGCATAAACAAAAATTTGCAACGCTTCCAGTGCCCCTCTGTTATAGGCCATCGGATACACGAAAACAGAACATCGAAGTTGATATTCCAGGACAGAGTGAAAAACAAATTCTCGTATTAAATGATATTGTGCTGGTTGATATCAATGTCGTTGAAGATGCATTGCGTGCTAATAAATCCCCGTGGACGCTAGGATACGCAGCGACGATACATTCTTCACAGGGATTGACTATATCGGATACAATTGTTTGGATGGTAGATAATCGCATAGAATGGTCGAATTTAGTCTATCTTTCAGTATCCAGAGTACGAAAAATAAATCAACTTCGAAGAATTGTCTTCGATGATGAAATCATTGGCGATGATAATGACACCACAATAGATGATATTATTGATAAAAAACTCTCCGGTTACAAACAACAAGACAAAAAAAAACAACGAGAATTTGATATTGATGCTGAATTAATAATCACTTTGAAGAAACAACAGAATAATCACTGCGCGAGTTGCAATTGTATAATGCGTTGGCAGTATTCGGATAAGGATCCTCGCCAATTTACCGTAGACAGAAAAAATAACAATCTCGGTCATGTCAGAAATAATGTGATGTTGACTTGTCTTGAGTGCAATAGACGCAAGGGTGCTAGTTAAGACCATGGGGTGGCAATTGAGTATCCTCGGGTATCACTTGTAATTGTTGTCTAGTAAAAACCCGTTGAGGGGCAGTTGAATCCAGTTTATAGATTGGAGGTCTACCCGTAGATCGTGTTATACTAGATATCTTGTGTGCAGTAACACTCCAAATAGGATCAGTAGCCCTTTTTGTGCCACCCTCAAGCTCTCCTGGTTCATATAAATACCTCACAATGACATTACTACCAAGAATTGGTTGGGAAACGCTAAAATCCTTTTGTGGTTTTTCAGGTATCGACTTCTTTTTAATCGCGTTGATAGGTTTCATGTTGATGGTTCTAGTAATCTCGTTATTCAGTGCGGTAACTACACCTGGTAATCTCTTAACCCATTCACGGGATCTTTTTTCTTGGATGAATTCTTTTGCGTATTGATATCCAAATAACCGTTCAGCAAGAATCCGATTAAATCGTTCTACAATGGCCTGATCACGATGCAGTGCAGTATGCCCTCGTCTGATAGCGACATTGTGATATTTCATTGTAGATAACACTGCACCCTGAAATTCCTTGCCCGGATCAACTTGTAACAGATTTGGCCAGTGCAGAGGACTCCTTCGATAAATCCTTTCAAATGCAGAAGCCACTTCAGTGGCCGATTTTTTTTTTAACGGTTCTGCTTCTTTGTATTGACTTGCAATATCAACTACAGTTAACGCATATTTGTAACCACGATCATGTGGCAGAAATAATATATCAGCCTGATGAACTTCATTGGGTCCGGTTACATCAAAATGCGAGAATTGAATTTGTTTAGGCGGTGGTAGATAAATTTGCCATAGTGCCTGTTTGGATAACCAATGAGCCGCAGTGGTTTTTTTCACTTTTGCAGCACTAGCGAGTTTACTGATTGCAGCGTTACCCTTCCAGTATCCTCTTGGGGAATACTAAATAGATTCCATGTTGTTATTAATTACCAGCACCTAACATCAATTTACTTTTCATAGCCGATTTTATCAAAAATGAAGCCAATTTTTCTTTGAAAGATTTATCAGTGATAGAATTCAACGCATGAATTAATTTCACATCTGCTAGATGCCTGTGTTGCAAATTGCTACTTTTATAAGCAACATCATGAAGGTGACAGGCCTTATCAATAGCGTTTATTGGTTCCTCACCGGGTCGGGGCTGATTTTGATCATTGAGTCTGATATCAAGTCTTGTTCCCGGTCCACAATAACTATACCCTGGAAGGTGTTTTCCTCCGGGGTATTTTGCCCATGGGGTTCCAGGGAGTTTTGCTAATTTGGCAGCGATATCACCTCCTCGTTTTTTTTTAAAGGTTCCTTGGGTTCCTTGGGTTCCTTGGGTTTAGAAACAAATCTAAATTTCTTTGTACTACACTGTACGCATTTACCAGAAAGCGCTGATCGGTTATTTTTAGTTGTAATCGTCGTCAAGTCATCTGTGCCAGTACGCGCCTTACACTTCACGCAATATAGATCCATAATTTATGTATAGAGATATGAATATAATTGATTTTTCAGCGACTAAAACAAGAGAACCAGTGAAGCATCATGCAGCGCTACCAAACTCTATCCGCGCAATTATAATCGGGCCATCTGGATCCGGTAAAACGCAATTGTTGCTCAATTTAATAATGAGATGGATGAAGTGGGATAAGTTGTATTTAATTGCCCCTAGCGTAGATGACCAACGATGCTATGAAGTGTTAAAAGATTTTAATGAAAACGCTTCAGAGATTGCTGGCGAGGATGTTATTGAATTTATAACCGATATTGACGAAGCACCATCCGTGAATGACCTCGATGGAAGTATCAACAATTTAGTTGTATACGACGATGTCATGTTAGATAATCAAAAAAAATCCTGCTAGAATATTTTCCCGAGGCAGGCATAAAAACACGGACGTGATTTATGTCACTCAACGATACACTCAGATTCCAAAAGTGATTAGAGATAACTGTAATATGCTTGCTGTATTCAACGGCGTTGATACACATACGCTACGAAATATTTGGCAGACATGGTGCTCCGATATGGACTTCAATCAATTTAGAAATTTCTTTAGTCATTCTCAGTCTACCCCACACGGATTTGTAACAATAAATTTACATGACCCTCGAACACGATATCGTATCGGACTGGATCAAATATTCGGTTAACCCAGAACTGAAAGTTCTAGCAGCAGAAAGGGTAAGTGACAACGACGTTGTAATCCCTTTTCCCAAAAAATCGATGGAGGATTTCATTAATTTCATTGATTTTTTCATATTTTTTTTGGGACCTAATCCATGATTCACACACACATTTGGGTCTGATGTCATTGGTTTCATTGTTTTTAAGCGTGATTTCAGTGAAAACTTGTCTAAAAATGTTGTCCGGCTCACCCTCTCTGCTGCTAGCGTCGTATATAGGTTAAAGAACAAAGTCGAGAAAGAATAAATGACTCGAGAGGGTTGGGGTGAAGTGGTAAGTTTAGCAATATATATATATATATATATATATATATATATATATATATATATATATATATATATATATATATATATATATATATATATATATATATATATATATACCCCAGCGGCACACACAGTCCCTCACATGAAGAAGGCGTTTCCGTAGTTGATTTCCAATTCTCAGGCTTTTGTTAGAGACACACGGATTAGTGTGTGTGATAATACTCTAAAATTATATGAATTATTCGTGGACAAAAAGAGGATCCAAAACGAGAGATGAATTTGATTATGTGAAAAAACCTTATTCCGTGAGGAGTGTTAGTGAAATATACGCTCTTTTATTCAATGACAAAATTTACGGAGCCTCGAGTAGCCGAGTGGTCTAAAGCGCTGTCCGTTACGGACCACTGTCATTTCACCTCTGCGTGTGTTCGAGTCTAAGATTCGGCAAATGTAGTTATGTGAGAAAGCTTGCCAGTAGCTTCTCGTGGGTCGGTGGTTCTTTCCGGGGTTTGTCCGGTTTCTTCCTCCACCATTAATACTGGCCGCCATGTATAGCACTATATTGTGCTGAAAAATGGCGTTAAACCCTGAAAACAAACAAACAAAATTTACAATCCTCAGTGATTCATTCAAGGATTGTCTGCAAAGAAGGACTCATTCACCGTTCCGGAACGTGGATTAAAGGAACAATCACATCACGAAGAAAAGTTAAGTATTGTTTTTTCTTAATTTTTTTTTCGTCCGTTTGATAATTAATAAATTGTTTGTATCACGCTATTTTCTGTATCTAAGAAGGTTTCGTTTACAATGGAAAGAAACAAACAATTTTTATTCACAAAAGTGGCCCAACATATATCAGGGACGTGGTTGCAAGTGAAACAACTTTCGGAAGTCTAAAAGTCAGAATGTTGTTTTTTTTAAGCTTTTTCAAATAATTCAGGTTCTACCTCATTTACATGTTTTCAGACAGAAAGCGAAGAGCGAGCCATTGCCAACGGGATTTGACAGGTTTACTATAAGGACAAGGTGGATATATATAGATAAATATATGTCCAAAAAATGGATTTTTGTAAATAAACATGCCTCAACGTAGATGGAAATATGTTTATCGATATATCTCCACGCAGATGGATATATGTAGATGGATATATATACACTTAAACGGATATATTTAAATATTTATATTTGCAATTATATATATATATATATATATATATATATATATATATATATATATATATATATATATATATATATATATATATATATATATATATATATATATATATAAACTCACTTTTAGATAAATTAACTGTCAAACATGCATCAGTGAGTCTGTCAAAGAATTTTCGAATTGTTGCTAGGTGTCGTTGTAGATGATGACGTCATCTATATAGGCATCACAATTTTCTAGACCAGAGGTGATAATTTTTATGAGACGTTGAAATGTACTTGTTGACCCTTTCATCCTAAATGGCATTACTTTATATTGGTAAAGTGCATCTGGAGTCACAAATACTGAGATTTCCTTTGCTCTTTCCGTTAGTGGAATCTGCCAAAATCTTTCAGAAGGTCAAATTTGGTGACATACTTGGCATTCCCGATTTTATCAATACAATCATCAATTCTTGGTAATGGGAATGAATCTGTTTTTGTCACACCGTTCACCTTCCTATAATCAGTGAACATACGGAAAGTTTTATCTGGTTTTGGAACAAGTATGCATGGTGAACTCCAATCACTTTTACTGGGCTCAATAAAATCATTCTCCAGCAAATATTGAATTTCTTTTTTTTAAGTATTCCTGTTTTAGTGGATTCATCCTGTATGGATGTTGTTCAACAGGGTTTGAATTTACAA
The DNA here is from genome assembly GCA_029339505.1 of Unio delphinus. Classification (NCBI taxonomy): domain Eukaryota; kingdom Metazoa; phylum Mollusca; class Bivalvia; order Unionida; family Unionidae; genus Unio; species Unio delphinus. The sequence continues at coordinate 2,969,233 of JAQISU010000054.1, forward strand.
TTTCAACGTCATGAATTTTGTTTTGTCCTTGTAAGAACATATGGAAATAAGTGCTCATAATCAAATAATAACTGTTTCAGTTCATTTCTTTATGGCACTTGTAAATGTGAAAGTTTCTGGTCTAGATCTTTCATAATTTCTGAATTACAAAGATTCGTAGATCTTTCATAATTTCTGAATTACAAAGATTCGTCATTCCAATATCAATATAATCTGATGATACTTCTTCACTGAGTGGGACAGGTACAACTAAATTAATTACAGGTTTAACATGGCTCTCTCTTTAAATATACCCTTTTAGCATGTTTATATGGCAGAGTTGTTTTTCTTTGCGCCTCCTAAGAGTATTTATGATGTAATTTATGTCCTTAATTTTCCTGTCAACTGTGTAGGGACCATACTATTTGGCCTGAAGAGGATTTTGTGCCATTGGTAAGAGAGCCAGGACTCTATCACCAGGCTGAAAACTCTTTTCCTTCGATTTTTTTTAATCATATCTTGATTTCATTTTAGATTGAGTATAGTGCAGATTTGCTCTTGCGACCTCACAAGCTTTTGACAACTTGTATCTAAAATCGGAAACATAGTCAAGAAGATTGATCTCAGTATCTTCATTAGAGAGAAGTTTCTCTTTCAATAACTTCAATGGTCCACGCACAGTGTGTCCAAAAACCAGTTCAAAGGGACTGAAACCTAAAGATTCTTGAACTGATTCTCTAACAGCAAACAATAGTAAATGAATGCCTTCATCCCAATCTTTATTCGTATCAAAACAATATGATCGGATCATATTTTTCAAAGTCTGATGGAATCTTTCTAATGCCCCTAGGCTCTCAGGGTGATAGGCAGAAGATTTGAATTGCTGAATGCCCAATTCATACATAACTTGCTGGAAAATTCCAGACATGAAGTTTGAACCTTAATCAGATTGAACAGATTTGGGAAGGCCATACTAAGTAAAAAACGTTCTCAAAGCTTTTATTATTGTTTTAGATTTTATATTCCTCAACGGAATTGCCTCTGGAAACCTGTTGATGCACACATAATGGTCAACAGGTATTGGTTATCTGACTTGGTCTTGGGTAAGGGACCTACACAATCTACCATAAGTCTACTAAATGGTTCGTCAAAGGCAGGAAGAGGTTGTAGATGAGCCTTAGGTATCTTCTGATTGGTTTTCCTACCATTTGACAAGTATGACAAGATCTACACTATTTGGCAATCACTTTTGATTTTTGGCCAATAGAAGTGAGTCAAGGTCTAGTGATAAGTTTTATTAATCCCTAAATGACCAGCCAAAGGAGTTTCATGGGCCAGATTAAGTGTTTCCTGTCTGTAAGGTTTCGAAGCTACTATTTGCTAGTTCACCGACCACTCATCACCAGCAGGTACCTCGGGAGGTCTCCATTTTCTCATAAGAATTCCATTTTTAATGAAATAACAGACATGAACTTTAGTGGCTTCAGTATCACTTATGGCCATTTGAAACAAGTAGGAGATCTCAGAATCTTTTTCCTGTTCGACGACAAGTGACTGTCGTTTATCACCCTGATTAGAATAAAGAGAATGAGTTGTTAAAAGAGGTCACTATGATCAATACCTTCTGATTGATCCAAACAAAAGTGTAAAAGTGACCTCATCAAAAGCCTGACCTACACACGTGTCAGATAAAGGAATACTGCTTTCATTAACATCATTCTCAAGAGCTTTCTTTGCCATAGCTCTGGTAACTGCACAAGCGTGAAATATATCAGGGAATTCTTTTTCAATTGGATCAATTTTCTGATCCAAATCAGGCTTGTCAGTTACAAGTGGATTAACCACAACCTTATCTCCAGCTAAGTCGTTGCCTAGCAATAAATGAATGCCCTCAACGGGTAAAACCGAGACTATTCCGACTGTCACAGTTCCTGACACTAAGTCTGATGACAAATTTACACAATGGAGAGGAACATTAACAATGCCGCACTCTACTCCCTGAATAAGAACACTTTCATTAGAAGAAGACTTCTCAGAAAAAGGCAAAGTACCTGACAATAAAAGACTCTGAGAAGCTCCTGTGTCCCTTAATATTTTAATAGTGGTGGGATTGGCTTAATCACCAGCGAGTGATACATCACCCTTCGATATGAATGGTTCATAGTTCTCCATAATAAAATCAGACTGGAAATTATTAGACTCAACAAATGTATTGCTTTCAATACATGACCGTGACCTTGAGCATTTGGAACAGGTCTGTCTTAATTCTGATACCTATTTTTCAATTTGTAGCAATCAGAAATAACGTGTCCTTTTTTCTTGCAATAGTTACACGTCGGAAGAGACAAGGATCTAAAATCAATCTTCTCTGAAATTTGGTTTTTAAAGAAGTTGTATTAGTTTGAGTTTTAAAAGGGCTTGTGTTAGGCTGAAATACTTTTCTGCCAGAAGACTGTTGAGTAGAAGTCTTGTTAACGAAAGTAACTTTATGTGTCAAAGAATATTCGTCAGCAGCTCAAGCAGCATTCTCCAAGGTTTCAATCCTATGCTCATCGATATAAGTTTTAATGTCACTATGGACACAGTTTTTGAACTCTTCAATTAATATCATTTGCTTGAGATTTTGATAATCTTGTTTGACTATCTTGGCTAGGCACCATATATCAAACAACTGCTCTTTTTCTCTAGCAAAATCTGTCCAGCTTCTTTTCTGTTATTTATTAATTTTTGTCGATAAGCTTCAGAGACTAACTCATAACCCATTAGAATGCATTCTTTAACCACATCATAGTCACCACTTTGGTGAACAGACAGTGAAGTGTAAATCTCACTAGCCTTACCAGTGAGTACACATTACAATAGCTGAGTCCAATGCTCCCTTGGCCACTTTAAATTTTCTGCAACTTTTCCAAAATGAATGAAATATTAGTCTACTTCTTTTTCTCTGAAAGGGGGCACTAATCTAATATTCCTTGCTAAATCAAAACTTAAATTTGGATTTGAAGTATGAAGGTGTTTTTCACTTGCCAGCTCTAATTATTTTATTCTAATTTGATATACCCTTTCTTCCTCTCTTTGTCATATTGTAATTGTCTTTCTTTCTCCTCATTGTCATATTGTAATTGTCTTTCTGTTTCCTCTTTGTCATATTGTAATTGTCTTTTGTTCTCCCTTTCCTGTCTGTCTCTCCCTTTCCTTAAATTCAAGGTTCTTCAACTCTGATTTCATCTTGAATTTTAATTCTAATTCCTTTAGTTTAATGCCAGAGTCTGATGCAGACTTACTGACCGAAATCAAAACACTTTTTCCCAAAACTTTCTCTACCAAATATTGTACCAAAATCTTTTTGATATCTTGTTTCGTTAAAGAAGCAAGTTGAATCAACCCATCTTTTTTGAAAAGATCTAATTGCTCCTGAGTAGGATTAGAAAGAAATATTTCTACTTTAGATGTCAATTTCATACAAGCCTGTCAATCTCATTAAAGATTTAAAAACATTTCAAAACCTAGGGGTATTCAAATTTAAAACAAAAGTTTTCTGATAAAAATCCAGCCAAATTCCAATCTGTCTCAATTTAGGACGAGCTCCGCATTTCTATGTTACGTGCTTAGGCTCGAATAAACAGTAACATAGAAAGAGTGAAAATAACAAACTTGTAAAAACTTAATAAAAAATTTTTTGAGCACAAATATGTTTCAGAAAAGAAAAATAATCTTACGGTTTTAAGAATCAATTCCAAAATTAATCCAAAAATAATTAAAAATACTATCCACTAGAGAAATTGCAAAGTCCTGGTAATAAAATGTCCAAATAATTCTAAGTTCGAATTCCAGCAAAGTACCCAATATGGAAGACGATGTCACTTGATGAAGTCAGTTCTTGTTAATAAAGTTTCTATGAGGACAATTCTTTTCCAGATAAATAACAAAATAGTTCCTCTTCATCCAAACGAATTGACACAATTTCCAGTACAAGGTAATTTATAAGTATAAAAAAGCACAACTTAATATTCTAAAAGCCCAACTTCTACTGAATAGCTGTCTACCAAAACATAGTTTATATATCTGTTTTTACGTAAAAAAGGAAGGAATTATGTAGATTGATATATCTCAGCGTAGATTGACATATGTTGATAGATATAAATTAATCTCCACGGTTATATGCAGAGGGTCTTGTCTACATGTAGATGATTATAAAAGTATAATAATATTTTACCGTAGATGGAACTATAAAGAAGCATCTTACCAGACGTAGATAGCCATATGCAGACTTTTATATCTTAATGTAGTTGGTTAAATCTAGATAACTTCATGTCTACGACAATGGAGATATCTTGTTTGATACAACTACAGGTAGATGGATGTCAGACATAGATAGTTGCATTTGGATTGAAATATCTCGATGTATTTTGGTTAAAGTGGATAGTTAGAGCTATGTTTAGATGGATATATGTTGAGAGATGCAGCTTATCGAAGTTGGAATCATCTGATTTCAGACATCTCAACTTTATAGATGAATCTCAATTGATATAGAACTATGTGATTTGGTTACTGTCTCTACATAAGTCTCCAGACATAAGCTTGCATGTTGTCAGATTAATCTCCATGTAATTTGTTATATGTATATCGATACGTCTGCACGTAGATGAAAATACGTTGATATATATTACTTTACGTAGATTGTCATATGTGTATACAATATTTAGTTAAAGAGTGAATCTTCTTATATTGGAAAACATCGAAATAGATAGTTGTATTTGTATTGAAATATCTCGATGTATTTTGGTTAATGTGGATAGTTAAAGCTATCTGTAGATGGATATATGTTGATAGATGCAGCTTAACGAAGTTGGAATCATCTGATTTCAGACATCTCAACTTTGATACATGAATCTAGATTGATATAAAACAATGTGATTTGGTTTCTGTCTAAAGATATGTCTCCAGACATAAGCTTACATGTTGTCAGATTTATCTTCATGCAGTTTGTAATATGGATATAGATACATCTTCACGCAGATGGAGTAATGTAGAGATCTATCAAACTACGTAGATTATCATATGTAGATAGATTTATCCCCAAGATAGTGAATCTACCTGAATTGAAACATCGCAACGTAGCTGAATATATTTGGATGGAAATATGTCGTTCTATTATAGTAAATATGGATATTTATAGCTATGTGAAGATGAATATATGTTGAGATAAGCATCTTAACGAAGCTGGAAACATCTGTATTCAACCACATCGACGTTGATATAAGTATCTCGATTGATATGGCACGATGTAATTTGGTTTCTGTCTACAGATATATCTCCAAACATAAGCTTACATGTTGTCAGATTCATCTTCATGTAGTTTGTTATATGTATATAGATACGTCTGCACGTATATGGAAATAGGTAGATATATATTAGTATACGTAGAATATCATATCTAGATGTAATATTCAGTTAAAGAGTGAATCCTGCTATATTGGAAAACATCGACATAGATTGGTGTATTTGGATTAAAATAACTTTATTTTTTTATTTAATGTGGATAGTTGTGTAGATAGATACATGTTGAAAGATGCAGCTTAACGACGTTGGAATCATCTGCTTTCAGAGATCTCAACTTTGATAAATGAATCTCGATTCATATATAACAATGTGATTTGGATTCTGTCTATAAATATGTCTCCAGACATAAGCTTATATATTGTCAGACTTATCTTCATGTAGTTTGTCACATGTATATCGATACATCTTCACGCACATGGAGTAATGCAAAGATCTATCAGTCTACGTAGATTGTCATATGTAGATAGATTTATCCCCAAAAAAGTTAATCTACCTGAATTGAAACACCGCAGCGTAGATGAATATATTTTTATTGAAATATCTCGATTCATGTAAGTAAATGTGGATAGTTATAGCTATGTGTACATGGATATATGTTAAGAGATGCATCTTAACAAAGTTGGAAATATATGATTTCAAACATCTCTTCTTTAATAGATGTATCTCGATTGATATAGCACGATTTAATTTGGATTCGGTCTACAGATATATCTCCAAACTTAAACTAGAATGTTGTCAGATTCATTTTAATGTGAGTTTGTTATATGTATATAGATACTTCTACACGTAGATGTAAATACGTTGATATTTATCAGTGTTCGTAGATTGTCCTATGTAGATGGAATATTCAGGAAAGGAGTGAATCTATCTGATTTGAAAAACATCGACTTAGATAGTTTTAATTGGATTAAAAGATCTCGATGTATGTGTAGATGGATATATGTGGAGATGCATCTTAACGAAGTTGAAATTATCTGATTTGAAAGATCTCATCCTTAAGAGATGTATTTCGATTGATTTAGCACGATATGATTTGCTTTCAGTCTATAGATATATCTCCAGATAAAAGCTAGCATGTTGTCAGATTTATCTTCATGTGGTTTGTTAGATGGATATCAACTCATCTTCACGTAGATAGAATTATGCAGCAATCTATCAGTCTACGTAAATTGTCAATGTAGACAGATTTATCCCCAAAAAAGTGAATCTAGCTTAATTGAAATACCACAACGTAGATTATTGTATTTGTATTGAAATATCTCGATGTATTCTAGTAAACATGGATAGTTATATATATGTGTAGATATATATGGATATATGATGAGATAAGCATCAGAATGAAGATTAAACATATGTATTCAACCACATCAACGTAGATATATGTATCTCGATTGATATAGCACGATGTAATTTGGATCCGGTCTACAGATATATCTCCAAACATTAGCTTCATGTTGTATTATTTATCTTCATGTAGTTTGTTATATGTATATAGATACTTCTACACGTAGATGAAATGCGTTGATATATATCAGTGTTCGTTGATTGTCATATGTAGATGTAATATTCAGGTAAAGAGTGAATCTAGCTGAATTGGAGAACATCGACGTAGATAGTTGTATTTGGATTGAAAGATCTCCATGTATGTTAGTAAATGTGGATAGTTATAGCTATGTGTACATGGATATGTGTTAAGAGATGCATCTTAACGAAGTTGGAAATGTCTGATTTCAAACATCTTTACTTTAATAGATGTATCTCGATTGATACAGCACGATGTGATTTGGTTTCTCTCTATAGATATGTGTCCAGATGAAAGCTTACATGTAGAGACATCATCACGTAGTTGGAATTATGTAGCAATCTATCAGTCAACGTAGATTGTCATATGTAGATAGATTTATACCCTAGAAAGAGAATCTAGCTGAATTGAAACACCACAACGTAGATTATTCTAATTGTATTGAAATATCTCGATGTATTCTAGTAAACATGGATAGTTATATATATGTGTAGATGGATATATGTTCAGATAAGCATCTTAATAAAGATGGAAACATATGTATTAACAACCTCAACGTTGATATATGTTTCTCGATTGAAATAACACGATGTGATTTGGTTTCGGTCTACAGATATATCTCCAAAATTAAGCTTACATGGTGTCAGATTCATTTTAATGAGAGTTTATTATATGTATATAGATACTTCTACACGTAGATGGAAAAACGTTGATGTTTATCAGAGTTCGTTGATTTTCATATGTAGATGTAATATTCAGGTAAAGAGTGAATCTAGCTGAATTGGAAAACATCGACGTAGATAGTTGTATTTGGATTGAAAGATCTCGATGTATGTTAGTAAATGTGGATAGGTATAGCTATGTGTACATGGATATATGTTAAGGGATGCATCTTAAAGAAGTTGGAAATATCTGATTTCAAACTTCTTTACTTTAATAGATGTATCTCGATTGATACAGCACGATGTGATTTGGTTTCTGTCTATAGATATGTCTCCAGATAAAAGCTTACATGTTGTCAGTTTTATCATGTAACTGGTTATTTTGATATAGAGACATCATCACGTATTTGGAATTATGTAGCAATCTATCAGTCTACGTAGATTGTCATATTTAGATAGATTTATACCCTAGAAAGAGAATCTAGCGGAATTGAAACACCACAACGTAGAATATTGTATTTGTATTGAAATATCTCGATGTATTCTAGTAAACATGGATAGTAATATATATATATATATATATATATATATATATATATATATATATATATATATATATATATGTATGTGTGTATATGGATATATGTTGAGATAAGCATCTTAATAAAGATGGAAACATATGTATTTCAACAACCTCAAAGTTGATATATGTTTCTCGATTGAAATAACACGATGTGATTTGGTTTCGGTCTACATATATATCTCCAAAAATTAAGCTTACATGTTGTCAGATTCATTTTAATGAGAGTTTATTATATGTATATAGATACTTCTACACGTAGATGGAAAGACGTTGATGTTTATCAGTGTTCGTTGATTTTCATATGTAGATGTAATATTCAGGTAAAGAGTGAATCTAGCTGAATTGGAAAACATCGACGTAGATAGTTGTATTTTGATTGAAAGATCTCGATGTATGTTAGCAAATGTGGATAGTTATAGCTATGTGTACATGGATATATGTTAAGAGATGTATCTTAACGAAGTTATAAATATCTGATTTCAAACCTCTTTACTTTAATAGATGTATCTCGATTGATATAGGACGATGTGATTTGCTTTCTCTATATAGATATGTCACCATATAAAAGCTTACATGTTGTGAGATTTATTTTCATGTAGTTAGTAATATGGATATCGACACATCTTCACGTAGATGGAATTATGTAGCGATTTGTCAGTCTACGTAGATTGTCATATGTAGATAGATTTATCCCGAAGGAATAGAATCTAGCTGAATTGAAAGACCACAACGTAGATTATTGTATTTGTATTGAAATATCTCGATGTATTCTAGTAAACATGGATAGTTATAGCTATGTGTAGATGGACAGATGTTGGGATACGCATCTTAATGAAGATGGAAACATATGTATTTAACCACCTCAACGTTGATATATGTTTTTCGATTGAAACTACACGATGTGATATGGTTTCGGTCTACAGATATATCTCCAAAATTAAGCTAACATGTTGTCAGATTCATTTTAAAGTGAGTTTGTTATATGTATATAGATACTTCTACACGTAGAAGGAAATACGTAGATATTTATCAGTGTTCGTTGATTGTCATATGTAGATGTAATATTCAGGTAAAAAGTGAATCTAGCTGAATTGGAAAACATCGACGTAGATAGTTGTATTGGGATTGAAAGATCTCGATGTATGTTAGTAAATGTGGATAGTTATAGCTATGTGTACAAGGATATATGTTAAGAGATGCATCTTAACGAAGTTGGAAATATCTGAATTCATGCATCTCAACCTTAATAGATGTATTTCGATTGATATAGCACGATGCGATTAGCTTTCAGTCTATTAATGTCTCCAGATAAAAGCTTACATGTTGTCAGATTTATCTTCATGTAGTTTGTTATATGGATATCGACACATCTTAACGTAGGTAGAATTATGTAACGATCTATTAGTCTACGTATATTGTCATATGTAGATAGATTTATCCCTTACAAAGTGAATCTAGCTGAACTGAAACACCACAACGTAGATTATTGTATTTGTATTGAAATATCTCGATGTATTCTAGTAAACATGGATAGTTATATATATGTGTAGATGGCTATATGTTGCGATAGGCATCTGAATGAAGATTAAACATATGTATTCAACCACCTCAACGTTGATATATGTATTTCTTTTGATATAACACGATGTAATTTGGATCCTGTCTACAGATATATCTCCAAACATTAGCTTCATGTCGTATTATTAATCTTCATGTAGTTTTTTATATGTATATAGATACTTCTACACGTAGATGGAAATACGTTGATATATATCAGTGTTCGTTGATTGTCATATGTCGATGTAGTATTCAGGTAAAGAGTGAATCTAGCTGAATTGGAAACCGTCGACGTAGATAGTTGTATTTGGATTGAAAGATCTCGATGTATGTTAGTAAATGTGGATAGTGAAAGCTATGTGTACATGGCTATATGTTAAGAGATATATCTTAACGAAGTTGGAAATATCTGATTTTAAACATCTTTACTTTAATAGATATATCTCGATTGATATAGCACGAGGTGATTTGCTTTCTCTATAGAGATATGTCACCATATAAAAGCTTACATGTTGTCAGATTTATCTTCATGTAGTTAGTAATATGGATATCGACACATCTTCACGTAGATGGAATTATGTAGCGATCTGTCAGTCTACGTAGATTGTCATATGTAGATAGATTTATCCCGAAGGAATAGAATCTAGCTGAATTGAAAGACCACAACGTAGATTATTGTATTTGTATTGAAATATCTCGATTTATTCTAGTAAACATGGATAGTTATAGCTATGTGTAGATGGACATATGTTGAGATAAGCATCTTAATGAAGATGGAAACATATGTATTTAATCACCTCAACGTTGATATATGTTTCTCGATTGAAACTACACGATGTGATTTGGTTTTGGTCTACATATATATATCCAAACTTAATCTAGCTGAATTGGAAAACATCGACGTAGATAGTTGTATTTGGATTGAAAGATCTCGATGTATGTTAGTAAATGGATAGTTATAGATATTTGTACATGGATATATGTTAAGAGATGCATCTTAACGAAGTTGGAAATATCTGATTTCAAACATCTCTACTTTAAAAGATGTATCTCGATTGATATAGCACGATGTGATTTGGTTACTGTCTATAGATATGTCTCCAGACAAAAGCTTACATGTTGTCAGTTTTATCTTCATGTAGCTGGTTATTTGAAAATCGAGACATCATTACGTAGTTGGAATTATGTAGCAATCCATCAGTCAACGTAAACTGTCATATGTATATAGATTTATACCCAAGAAAGTGAATGTAGCTTAAATGAAACACCAAAACGCAGATTATTGAATTTGTATTGAAATATCTCGATGTATTCTGGCAAACATGGATAGTTATAGCTAGGTGTAGATGGATATAAGTTGAGATAAGCATCTTAATGAAGATGGAAACATATGTATTCAACTACATCAACGTTGATATATGTTTCTCAATTGAAATAAAACAATGTGATTTGGTTTCCGTCTACAGATATATCTCCACAATTAAGCTTGGTGTAAGATTGATTTTAATGAGAGTTTGTTATATGTATATAGATACTTCTACACGTAGATGGAAAAACGTTGATATTTATCAGTGTTCGTTGATTGTCTTATGTATATGTAATATACAGGTAAAGAGTGAATCTAGCTTAATTGGAAAACATCGACGTAGATAGTTGTATTTGTATTGAAAGATCGCGATGTATGTTAGTAAATGTGGATAGATATAGTTATGTGTACATGGATATATGTTAAGAGATGCATCTTAACGAAGTTGGAAATATCTGATTTCAAACATCTTTACTTTAATAGATGTATCTCGATTGATACAGCACGATGTGATTTGCTTTCTCTCTATAGATATGTCATCAGATAAAAGCTTTTATGTTGTCAGATTTATCTTCATGTAGTTAGTAATATGGATATCGAGACATCATCACGTATTTGGAATTATGTAGCAATTTATCAGTCAACGTAGATTGTCATATATAGATATATTTATACCCAAGAAAGTGAATCTAGCTTAAATTGAAACACCACAACGTAGAATATTGTATTTGTATTCAAATATCTCGATGTATTCTAGCAAACATGGATAGTTTTAGCTAGGTGTAGATGGATATATGTTGAGATAAGCATTTTAATGAAGATGGAAACATATGTATTCAACAACTTCAACGTTGATATGTTTCTCGATTGAAACAGCACGATGTGATTTGGTTTCGGTCTACAGATATATCTCCAAACTTAAGCTTACATGTTGTCAGATTTATCTTCATGTAGTATGTTATATAGATGTGGACACATCTTCACGTAGGTAGAATTATGTAATGATCTATCAGTCTACGTAGATTGTCATATGTAGATAGATTTATCCCTTACAAAGTGAATCTAGCTGAACTGAAACACCACAACGTAGATTATTCTATTTGTATTGAAATATCTCGATGTATTCTAGTAAACATGGATAGTTATATATATGTGTAGATGGATATATGTTGCGATAAGCATCTGAATGAAGATTTAACCTATGTATTCAACCACATCAACGTTGATATATGTGTCTCGATTGATATAGCACGATGTAATTTGGATCCTGTCTACAGATATATCTCCAAACATTAGCTTCATGTTGTATTAATTTTCTTCATGTAGTTTGTTATATGTATATAGATACTTCTACACGGAGATGGAAATACGTAGATATTTATCAGTGTTCGTTGATTGTCATATGTATATATAATATACAGGTAAAGAGTGAATCTAGCTGAATTGGAAAACATCGACGTAGATAGTTGTATTTGTATTGAAAGATCTCGATGTATGTTAGTAAATGGTGATAGTTATAGGTATGTGTACATGGATATATGTTAAGAGATGCATCTTAACGAAGTTATAAATATCTGATTTCAAACATTTTAACATTAATAGATGTTTCTCGATTGATATAGCACGATGTGATTTGCTTTCTCTCTATTGATATGTCACCAGACAAAAGCTTACATGTTGTCAGATTTATCTTCATGTAGTTAGTAATATGGATATCGACACATCTTCCCGTAGATGGAATTATGTAGCGATCTATCAGTCTATGTAGATTGTCATATGTAGATAGATTTATCCCTTAGAAAGAGAATCTAGCTGAATTGAAAAACACAACGTAGATTATTGTATTTGTATTGAAATATCTCGATGTATTATAGCAAACATGGATAGTTATAGCTATGTGTAGATGGATATACGCTGAGATAATCATCTTAATAAAGATTTAAACATATGTATTTAACCACCTCAACGTTGATATATGTTTCTCGATTGAAACAGCACGACGTGATTTGATCTCGGTCTACAGATATATCTCCAAACTTAAGATTACATGTTGTCAGATTCATTTTAATGAGAGTTTGTTATATGTATATAGATACTTCTACACGTTGAAGGAAATACGTAGATATTTATCAGTGTTCGTTGATTGTCATATGTAGATGTAATATTCAGGTAAGAATTGAATCTAGCTGAATTGGAAAACATCGACGTAGATAGTTGTATTTGGATTGAAAGATCTCGATGTATGTTAGTAAATGGATAGTTATAGCTATTTGTACATGGATATATGTTAAGAGATGCATCTTAACGAAGTTGGAAATATCTGATTTCAAACATCTCAACTTTAAAAGATGTATCTCGATTGATATAGCACGATGTGATTTGGTTACTGTCTATAGATATGTCTCCAGACAAAAGCTTACATGTTGTCAGTTTTATCTTCATGTAGCTGGTTATTTGAAAATCGAGACATCATTACGTAGTTGGAATTATGTAGCAATCCATCACTCAACGTAGACTGTCATATGTATATAGATTTATACCCAAGAAAGTGAATGTAGCTTAAATGAAACACCACAACGCAGATTATTGAGTTTGTATTAAAATATCTCGATCTATTCTGGCAAACATGGATAGTTATAGCTAGGTGTAGATGGATATAAGTTGAGATAAGCATCTTAATGAAGATGGAAACATATGTATTCAACCACATCAACGTTGATATGTTTCTCAATTGAAATAAAACAATGTGATTTGCTTTCGGTCTACAGATATATCTCCACAATTATGCTTACATGGTGTCAGATTCAATTTACTGAGAGTTTGTTATATGTATATAGATACTTCTACGCGTAGATGGAAAAACCTTGATATTTATCAGTGTTCGTTGATTTTCATATGTAGATGTAATATTCAGGTAAAGAATGAATCTAGCTGAATAGGAAAACATCGACGTACATAGTTGTATTTGTATTGAAAGATCTCGATGTATGTTAGTAAATGGTGATAGTTATAGGTATGTGTACATAGATATATATTAAGAGATGCATCTTAACGAAGTTGGAAATATCTGATTTCAAACATCTTTAACTTTAATAGATGTATCTCGATTGATATAGCACGACGTGATTTCGTTTCTGTCTATAGATATGTCTCCAGATAAAAGCTTACATGTCACATTTATCCTCATGAAGTTTGGTATATGGATATCGACACATCTTCACGTAGATAGAATTATGTAGCGATCTGTCAGTCTACGTAGATTTTCATATGTAGATAGATTTATCCCCAAGAAAGTGAATCTAGCTTAATAGAAACACCACAGCGTAGATTATAGTATTTGTATTGAAATATCTCAATGTATTCTAGTAAACTTGGATAGTTATATATATATATGTAGATGTATATATGTTGAGATAAGCATCTGAATGAAGATTAAACATATGTATTCAACCACCTCAACGTTGATATATGTATCTCGATTGATATAGCACGATGTAATTTGGATCCGGTCTACAAATATCTTACCAAACATTAGCTTACAGATATCAGATTATTCCATCTTAAATCTATATAAGATCTATATACAAATAACAAACTACATGAAGATAAATCTGACAACATGGAAGCTTACCTTTGGAGATATATCTGTAGACCGAACCCAAATTACATCGTGCTATATCAATCGAGATACATATATAAACGTTGAAGTGGGTGATACAAATGTTTCCAGCTTCGTTATCATACTTTTTTCAACATATATCCAACTACACATAGCTATCACTATCAATATTTAATAGAACAGATCGAGATATTTCAATCCAAATACAACTATCTTTGTCTATGTTTTCCTATTCAGCCAGATTCACTCTTTACATGAATATTACATCTACATATGACAATCTACGTAGACTTATATATATCTATGTATTTCCATCTACGTGCAGACGTATCTATATACCTATAACAAACTACATGAAGATGCATCTGACAACATGTAAGCTTACGTTTGGAGATATATCTCTAGACCGAAACCAAATTACATCGTACTTTATCAATCGAGATACATATATAAACGTTGATGTGGGCGATACAGATGTTTCCAGGCTCGTAATCATCCTTACCTCAACATATTTCCAACTACAGATAGCTATGACTATCCATATTTACTAGAACAGATCTAGATATTTCAATCCAAATATAATGATATACGTTGCGGTGGTTCAATTCAGATAGATTCACTTTCTTGGGGAAAAATCTATCTACATATTACAATCTACGTAGACTGATAGATCTCTACATTATTCCATCTTCGTGAAGATGTATCGATATACGTATGTCAAACTACATGAAGATAAATCTGACAACATGTAAGATTATGTCTGAAGACATAATCTATAGCCGATAACCATATCACATAGTTCTATATCAATCGAGATTCATCTATCAAAGTTGAGATGTCTGATATCAGATTATTTCATCTTAGTTAAGTTGCATCTCTCAACATATATCCAACTAGACATAGCTATAACAATCCACATTAAACAAAATACATCGAGATATTTGAATCCAAATACAACTATCTTTGTCGATGTTTTACAATTCAGCTAGATTCACTCTTTACATGAATATTTTCTCTACATATGACAATCTACGTAGACTGATAGATATCTACATTATTCCATCTTCGTGAAGATGCATCGATATACGTATGTCAAACTACATGTAGATAAATCTGACATGTAAGCTTACGTTTTTTTAGATATATCTGTAGAGCGAAACCAAATTAAATCGTGCTATATCAACCGAGATACATGTATAAACGTTGATGTGGTTTGAATACAGATGTTTCAAGCTTAGCTATCATGCTTATCTCAACATATATCCAACATCACATAGCTATAACTATCCATATTTACTAGAACAGATCGAGATATTTCAATCCAAATATAGTTATATACGTTGCGGTGGTTCAATTCAGATAGATTTACTTTCTTGGGGATAAATCTATCTACATATGACAATCTACGTAGACTGATAGATATCTACATTATTCCATCTTCGTGAAGATGCATCGATATACGAATGTCAAACTGCATGAAGATAAAACTGACAACATGTAAGCTTACGTTTGGAGATATATCTGTAGATCAAACCCAAATTACATCGTGCTATATCAATCGAGATACATATTTCAACGTTGATGTGGTTGAATACAGATGTTTCAAGCTTCGTTATCATGCTTATCTCAACATATAAACAACATCACATAGCTATAACTATCCATATTTACTAGAACAGATCGAGATATTTCAATCCAAATATAGTTATATACGTTGCGGAGGTTCAATTCAGATAGATTCATTTTCTTAGGGATAAATCTATCTACATTTGACAATCTACGTAGACTGATAGATATAACAAACTACATGAAGATAAATCTGACAACATGTAAGATTACTTTTGGAAATATATCTGTAGACCGAAACCAAATTACATCGTTCTTTATCAATTGAGATACATATATAAACGTTGATGTGGTTGAATGCAAATGTTTCAAACTTCGTTATCATGCTTATCTCAACATATTTCCAACATCACATAGCTATAACTATCCATATTTACTAGAACATATCGAGATATTTCAATCCAAATATAGTTATATACGTTGCGGTGGTTCAATTCAGATAGATTCACTTTCTTGGGGATAAATCTGTATACATATGACAATCTACGTAGACTGATAGATCTCTACATTATTCCATCTTCGTGAAGATATATCGGTATACGTATGTCAAACTACATGAAGATAAATCTGACAACATGTAAGCATATGTCTGGAGACATATCTGTAGCCAGTAACGAAATCACATAGTTCTATATCAATCGAGATTCCTCTATCAAAGGTAAGATGTCTGATATCAGATTATTCCATCTTAGTTACATTGAATCACTCAACATATATCCACCTACATATAGCTATATCCATCCACATTAAACAAAATACATCGAGATTTTTCAACCCAAATACAACTATCTTTGTCAATGTTTTCCAATTCAGCTAGATTTATTCTTTACCTGAATATTACATCAACATATGACAATCTACGTAGACTAATATATATCTACGTATTTCCATCTACTTGTAGACGTATCTATATACCTATAACAAACTACATGAAGATACATCTGTCATCATGAAAGCTTACTTTTGGAGATATATCTGTAGACCGAAAGCAAATTACATCGTGATATATCACTCGAGATACATATATAAACGTTGATGTGGGTGATACAGATGTTTCCAGCTTTGTAATCATGCTTATCTCAAGATATATCCAACATCACATAGCTATAACTATCCATATTTACTAGAACAGATCGAGATACTTCAATTCAAATATAGTAATATACGTTTCGGTGGTTCAATTCAGATAGATTCACTTTCTTGAGGATAAATCTATCTACATTTGACAATCTACGTAGACTGATATATATCTACATTATTCCATCTTCGTGAAGATGCATCGATATACGTATATCAAGCAACATCAAGATGAATCTTACAACATGTAAGCTTACGTTTGGAGATATATCTGTAGAGCGAAACCAAATTAAACCGTGCTATATCAACCGAGATACATATAGAAACGTTGATGTGGTTTGAATACAGATGTTTAAATTTTCGTTATCATGCTTATCTTAACATATATCCAACATCACATACCTATGACTATCCATATTTACTAGAACAGATCGAGATATTTCAATCCAAATATAGTTATATACGTTGTGGTGGTTCAAGTCAGATATATTCACTTTCTAGGGTATAAATCTAGCTATATATGACAATCTACGTAGACGATAGATATCTACATTATTCCATCTTCGTGAAGATGCATCGATATACGTATGTCAGACTACATGAAGTTAAATCTGACAACATGTAAGATTACGTTTGTAGATATATCTGTAGATCGAAACCAAATTAAATCGTGCTATATTAACCGAGTTACATATATAAACGTTGATGTGTTTTGAATACAGATGTTTCAAGCTTCGTTATCATGCTTATCTCAACTTATATCCAACATCACATACCTATAATTATCCATATTTACTAGAACAGATCGAGATATTTCAATCCAAATATAGTTATATACGTTGTGGTGGTTCAATTCAGATAGATTCACTTTCTTGGGGATAAATCTATCTACATATGACAATCTACGTAGACTGATATATATCTACATTATTCCATCTTCGTGAAGATGCATCGATATACGTATGTAAAACTACATGAAGATAAATCTGAAAACATGTAAGCTTATGGCTGGAGACATATCTATAGCCGGCAAACAAATGACATAGTTATATATCAATCGAGATTCATCTATCAAAGTTGAGATTTCTGATATCAGATTATTCCATCTTAGTTAAGCTGCATCTCTCAACATATATGCAACTACACGTAGCTAAAACTATCAAAATTAACCAAAATACATCGAGATATTTGAATCCAAATACAACTATCTTTGTCGATGTTTTCCAATTCAGTGAGATTTACTCTGTACCTGTATATTATATCTACATATAATAATCTACGTAGACTAATATATATCTACGTATTTCCATCTACGTGCAGACGTATCTATATACCTATAACAAACTACATGAATATACATCTCACAACATGTAAGATTACGTTTGGAGATATATATGTAGACCGAAAGCAAATTACATCGTGCTATATCACTCGAGATACATATATAAACGTTGATGTGGGTGATACAGATGTTTCCAGCTTTGTAATCATGCTTATCTCAAGATATATCCAACATCACATAGCTATAACTATCCATATTTACTAGAACAGATCGAGATACTTCAATTCAAATATAGTTATATACGTTTCGGTGGTTCAATTCAGATACATTCACTTTCTTGGGGATAAATCTATCTACATATGACAATCTACGTAGACTGATAGATATAACAAACTACATGAAGATAAATCTGACAACATGTGAGATTACGTTTGGAGATATATCTGTAGACCGAAACCAAATAACATCGTTCTTTATCAATTGAGATACATACATAAACGTTGATGTGGTTGAATGCAAATGTTTCAAACTTCGTTATCATGCTTATCTCAACATATATCCAACATCACATACTATAACTATCCATATTTACTAGAACAGATCGAGATATTTCAATCCAAATATATTTATATACGTTGCGGTGGTTCAATTCAGATAGATTCACTTTCTTGGGGATAAATCTATCTACATATGACATACTACGTAGACTGATAGATACCTACATTATTCCATCTTCGTGAAGATGCAGCGATATACGTATGTCAAACTACATGAAGATAAATCTGACAACATGTAAGCTTATGTCTGGAGACATATCTATAGCCGGCAAACAAATGACAGAGTTATATATCAATCGAGATTCATCTATCAAAATTGAGATTTCTGACATCAGATTATTCCATCTTAGTTAAGCTGCATCTCTCATCATATATCCAACTACACGTAGCTAAAACTATCCACATTAACCAAAATACATCGAGATATTTGAATCCAAATACAACTATCTTTGTCGATGTTTTCCAATTCAGTTAGATTTACTCTGTACCTGTATATAATATCTACATATAACAATCTACGTAGACTAATATATATCTACGTATTTCCATCTACGTGCAGACGTATCTATATACCTATAACAAACTACATGAATATACAGCTCACAACATGTAAGCTTATGTTTGGAGATATATCTGTAGATCAAAACCAAATTACATCGTGCTATATCAATCGAGATACATATATCAACGTTGATGTGGTTGAATACAGTTGATTCAAGCTTCCTTATCATGCTTATCTCAACATATATCCAACATTACATAGCTATAATTGTCCATATTTACTAGAACAGATCGAGATATTTCAATCCAAATATAGTTATATACGTTGCGGTGGTTCAATTCAGATAGATTCACTTTCTTGGGGATAAATCTATCTACATATGACAATCTACGTAGACTGATAGATATCTACATTATTCCATCTTCGTGAAGATGCATCGATATACGTATGTCAAACTACTTGAAGATAAATCTGACTACATGTAAGCTTACGTTTAGAGATATATCTGTAGATCGAAACCAAATTAAATAGTGCTATATCAACCGAGATACATATTTAAACGTTGATGTGGTTTGAATACAGATGTTTCAAGCTTCGTTATCATGCTTATCTCAACATATATCCAACATTACATAGCTATAACTACCCATGTTTACTAGAACAGATCGAGATATTTCAATCCAAATATAGTTATATACGTTGTGGTGGTTCAATTCAGATAGATTCACTTTCTTGGGGATAAATCTATCTACATATGACAATCTACGTAGACTGATAGATATCTACATTATTCCACCTTCGTGAAGATTCATCGATATACGTATGTCAAACTACATGAAAATAAATCTGACAACATGTAAGCTTACGTTTGGAGATATATCTGTAGATCAAAACCAGATTACATCGTGCTGTATCAACCGAGTTACATATATAAACGTTGATGTGGTTTGAATACAGATGTTTCAAGCTTCGTTATTATGCTTATCTCAACATATATCCAACATCACATACCTCTAGCTCTCCATATTTACTAGAACATATCGAGATATTTCAATCCAAATATAGTTATAGACCTTGCGGTGGTTCAATTCAGATAGATTCATTTTCTTGGGGAAAAATCTATCTACATATGACAATCTACGTAGACTGATAGATATAACAAAGAACATGAAGATAAATCTGACAACATGTAAGATTACGTTTGGAGATATATCTGTAGATCAAAACCAAATTACATCGTACTATATCAACCGAGTTACATAGATAAATGTTGATGTGGTTTGAATACAGATGTTTCAATTTTCGTTATCATGCTTATCTCAACATATATCCAACATCACATACCTATGACTATCCATATTTGCCAGAACAGATTGAGATATTTCAATCCAAATATAGTTATATACGTTGTGGTGGTTCAATTCAGATAGATTCACTTTCTTGGGGATAAATCTAGCTACATATGACAATCTACGTAGACGATAGATATCTACATTATTCCATCTTCGTGAAGATGCATCGATATACGTATGTCAAACTACATCAAGATAAATCTGACAACATGTAAGGTCACGTTTGGAGATATATCTGTAGACCTAAACCAAATTACATCGTTCTTTACCAATTGAGATACATATATAAACGTTGATGTGGTTGAATGCAAATGTTTCAAACTTCGTTATCATGCTTATCTCAACATATATCCAACATCACATAGCTACAACTATCCATATTTACTAGAACAGATCGAGATATTTCAATCCAAATATAGTTATATACGTTGTGGTGGTTCAATTCAGATCGATTCACTTTCTTGGGGATAAATCTATCTACATATGACAATCTACGTAGACTGATAGATACCTACATTATTCCATCTTCGTGAAGATGCAGCGATATACGTATGTCAAACTACATGAAGATAAATCTGACAACATGTAAGCTTATGTCTGGAGACATATCTACAGCCGGCAAACAAATGACAGAGTTATATATCAATCGAGATTCATCTATCAAAATTGAGATTTCTGACATCAGATTATTCCATCTTAGTTAAGCTGCATCTCTCAACATATATCCAAATACACGTAGCTAAAACTATCCACATTAACCAAAATACATCGAGATATTTCAATCCAAATACAACTATCTTTGTCGATGTTTTCCAATTTAGTTAGATTTACTCTGTACCTGTATATAATATCTACATATAACAATCTACGTAGACTAATATATATCTACGTATTTCCATCTACGTGCAGACGTATCTATATACCTATAACAAACTACATGAATATACATCTCACAACATGGAAGCTTATGTTTGGAGATATATCTGTAGATCAAAACCAAATTACATCGTGCTATATCAATCGAGATACATATGTCAACGTTGATGTGGTTGAATACAGTTGATTCAAGCTTCCTTATCATGCTTATCTCAACATATATCCAACATTACATAGCTATAACTGTCCATATTTACTAGAACAGATCGAGATATTTCAATCCAAATATAGTTATATACGTTGTGGTGGTTCAATTCAGATAGATTCACTTTCTTGGGGATAAATCTATCTACATATGACAATCTACGTAGACTGATAATATATCTACATTATTCCATCTTCGTGAAGATGCATCGATATACGTATGTCAAACTACTTGAAGATAAATCTGACTACATGTAAGCTTACGTTCAGAGATATATCTGTAGATCGAAACCAAATTAAATAGTGCTATATCAACCGAGATACATATTTAAACGTTGATGTGGTTTGAATACAGATGTTTCAAGCTTCGTTATCATGCTTATCTCAACATATATCCAACATTACATAGCTATAACTATCCATGTTTACTAGAACAGATCGAGATATTTCAATCCAAATATAGTTATATACGTTGTGGTGGTTCAATTCAGATAGATTCACTTTCTTGGGGATAAATCTATCTACATATGACAATCTACGTAGACTGATAGATATCTACATTATTCCATCTTCGTGAAGATTCATCGATATACGTATGTCAAACTACATGAAAATAAATCTGACAACATGTAAGCTTACGTTTGGAGATATATCTGTAGATCAAAACCAAATTACATCGTGCTGTATCAACCGAGTTACATATATAAACGTTGATGTGGTTTGAATACAGATGTTTCAAGCTTCGTTATTATGCTTATCTCAACATATATCCAACATCACATACCTCTAGCTCTCCATATTTACTAGAACATATCGAGATATTTCAATCCAAATATAGTTTTAGACCTTGCGGTGGTTCAATTCAGATAGATTCATTTTCTTGGGGAAAAATCTATCTACATATGACAATCTACGTAGACTGATAGATATAAAAAAGAACATGAAGATAAATCTGACAACATGTAAGATTACGTTTGGAGATATATCTGTAGATCAAAACCAAATTACATCGTACTATATCAACCGAGTTACATAGATAAATGTTGATGTGGTTTGAATACAGATGTTTCAATTTTCGTTATCATGCTTATCTCAACCTATATTCAACATCACATACCTATGACTATCCATATTTGCCAGAACAGATTGAGATATTTCAATCCAAATATAGTTATATACGTTGTGGTGGTTCAATTCAGATAGATTCACATTCTTGGGGATAAATCTAGCTACATATGACAATCTACGTAGACGATAGATATCTACATTATTCCATCTTCGTGAAGATGCATCGATATACGTATGTCAAACTACATCAAGATAAATCTGACAACATGTAAGGTCACGTTTGGAGATATATCTGTAGACCTAAACCAAATTACATCGTTCTTTACCAATTGAGATACATATATAAACGTTGATGTGGTTGAATGCAAATGTTTCAAACTTCGTTATCATGCTTATCTCAACATATATCCAACATCACATAGCTACAACTATCCATATTTACTAGAACAGATCGAGATATTTCAATCCAAATATAGTTATATACGTTGTGGTGGTTCAATTCAGATCGATTCACTTTCTTGGGGATAAATCTATCTACATATGACAATCTACGTAGACTGATAGATATCTACATTATTCAATCTTCGTGAAGATGCATCGATATACGTATATCAAACTACATGAAGATTAATCTGACTACATGTAAGATCACGTTTGGAGATATATCTGTTGATCGAAACCAAATTAAATAGTACTATATCAACCGAGATACATCTATAAAAGCTGATGTGGTTTGAATACAGATGTTTCAAGCTTCGTTATCATGCTTATCTCAACATATATCCAACATTACATAGCTATAACTATCCATATTTACTAGGACAGATCTAGATATTTCAATCCAAATATAGTTGTATACGTTGTGGTGGTTCAATTCAGATAGATTCACTTTCTTGGGGATAAATCTATCTACATATGACAATCTACGTAGACTGATATATATCTACATTATTCCATCTTTGTGAATATGCATCGATATACGTATGTCAAACAACATCAAGATAAATCTGACAACATGTAAGCTTACGTTTGGAGATATATCTGTAGAGCGAAACCAAATCAAATCGTGCTATATCAACCGAGTTATATATATAAACGTTGATGTGGTTTGAATACAGATGTTTCAAGCTTCGTTATCATCCTTATCTCAACAAATATCCAACATCACATCCCTATAACTATCCATATTTACTAGAACAGATCGAGATATTTCAATCCAAATATAGTTATATACGTTGTGGAGGTTCAATTCAGATAGATTCACTTTCTTGGGGATAAATCTATCTACATATGACAATCTACGTAGGCTGATAGATATCTACATTATTCCATCTTCGTGAAGATGCATCGATATACGTATGTCAAACTACATGAAGATAAATCTAACAACATGCAAGCTTATGTCTGGAGACATATCTATAGCCGGCAAACAAATGACATAGTTATATATCAAACGAGATTCATCTATCAAAGTTGAGATTTCTGATATCAGATTATTCCATCTTAGTTAAGCTGCATCTCTCAACATATATCCAACTACACGTAGCTAAAACTATCAACATTAACCAAAATACATCGAGATATTTGAATCCATATACAACTATCTTTGTCGATGTTTTCCAATTCAGTTAGATCTACTCTGTACCTGTATATTATATCTACATATAACAATCTACGTAGACTAATATATATCTACGTATTTCCATCTACGTGCAAACGTAACTATATACCTATAACAAACTACATAAAAATAAATCTCACAACAAGTAAGCTTACGTTTGGAGATATATCTGTAGATCAAAACCAAATTACATCGTGCTATATCAATCGAGATACATATATCAACGTTGATGTGGTTGAATACAGTTGATTCAAGCTTCGTTATCATGCTTATCTCAACATATATTCAACATCACATAGCTATAACTATCCATATTTACTAGAACAGATCGAGATATTTCAATCCAAATATAGTTATATACGTTGCGGTGGTTCAATTCAGATAGATTCACTTTTTTGGGGATAAATCAATCTACATAAGACAATCAACGTAGACTAATAGATATCTACATGATTCCATCTTCGTGAAGATGCATCGATATACGCATGTCAAACTACATGAAGATAAATCTGACAACATGTAAGCTTATGTCTGGAGATATATCTGTAGATCGAAACCAAATTAAATAGTGTTATATCAACCGAGATACATATATAAACGTTGATGTTATTTGAATACAGATGTTTCAAGCCTCGTTATCATGCTTATCTCAACATATATCCAACATTACATAGCTATAACTATCCATATTTACTAGGACAGATCGAGATATTTCAATCCAAATATAGTTATATACGTTATGGTGGTTCAATTCAGATAGATTCACTTTCTTGGGGATAAATCTATCTACATATGACAATCTACGTAGACTGATAGATATCTACATTATTCCATCTTCGTGAAGATGCATCGATATACGTATGTCAAACTTCTTGAAGATAAATCTGACTACATGTAAGCTTACGTTTAGAGATATATCTGTAGATCGAAACCAAATTAAATAGTGCTATATCAACCGAGATACATATTTAAACGTTGATGTGGTTCGAATACAGATGTTTCAAGCTTCGTTATCATGCTTATCTCAACATATATCCAACATTACATAGCTATAACTATCCATGTTTACTAGAACAGATCGAGATATTTCAATCCAAATATAGTTATATACGTTGTGGTGGTTCAATTCAGATAGATTCACTTTCTTGGGGATAAATCTATCTACATATGACAATCTACGTAGACTGATAGATATCTACATTATTCCACCTTCGTGAAGATTCATCGATATACGTATGTCAAACTACATGAAGATAAATCTGACAACATGTAAGCTTACGTTTGGAGATATATCTGTAGATCAAAACCAAATTACATCGTGCTATATCAACCGAGTTACATATATAAACGTTGATGTGGTTTGAATACAGATGTTTCAAGCTTCGTTTTTATGCTTATCTCAACATATATCCAACATCACATACCTCTAGCTATCCATATTTACTAGAACATATCGAGATATTTCAATCCAAATATAGTTATAGACCTTGCGGTGGTTCAATTCAGATAGATCCATTTTCTTGGGGATAAATCTATCTACATATGACAATCTACGTAGACTGATAGATATAACAAAGAACATGAAGATAAATCTGACAACATGTAAGATTACGTTTGGAGATAAATCTGTAGATCAAAACCAAATTACATCGTGCTATATCAACCGAGTTACATAGTTAAACGTTGATGTGGTTTGAATACAGATGTTTCAATTTTCGTTATCATGCTTATCTCAACATATATCCAACATCACATACCTATGACTATCCATATTTGCCAGAACAGATCGAGATATTTCAATCCAAATATAGTTATATACGTTGTGGTGGTTCAATTCAGATAGATTCACTTTTTTGGGGATAAACCTATCTACATATGACAATCAACGTAGACTGATAGATATCTACATTATTCCATCTTCGTGAAGATTCATCGATATACGTATGTCAAACTACATGAAGATAAATCTGACAACATGTAAGCTTATGTCTGGAGACATATCTATAGTCGACAAACAAATGACATAGTTATATATCAATCGAGATTCATCTATCAAAGTTGAGATTTCTGACATCAGATTATTCCATCTTAGTTAAGCTGCATCTCTCAACATATATCCAACTACACGTAGCTAAAACTATGAACATTAACCAAAATACATCGAGATATTTCAATCCAAATACAACTATCTTTGTCGATGTTTTCCAATTCAGTTAGATTTACTCTGTACCTGTATATTATATCTACATATAACAATCTACGTAGACTAATATATATCTACGTATTTCCATCTACGTGCAGACGTATCTATATACCTATAACAAACTACATGAATATACATCTCACAACATGTAAGCTTACGTTTGGAGATATATCTGTAGATTAAAACCAAATTACATCGTGCTATATCAATCGAGATACATATATCAACGTTGATGTGGTTGAATACAGTTGATTCAAGCTTCGTTATCATGCTTATCTCAACATATATCCAACATCACATAGCTATAACTATCCATATTTACTAGAACAGATCGAGATATTTCAATCCAAATATAGTTATATACGTGGCGGTGGTTCAATTCAGATAGATTACCTTTCTTGGGGATAAATCTATCTACATATGACAATCTACGTCGACTGATAGATATAACAAACTACATAAAGATAAATCTGACAACATGTAAGATTACGTTTGGAAATATATCTGTAGACCGAAACCAAATTACATCGTTCTTTATCAATTGAGATACATATATAAACGTTGATGTGGTTGAATGCAAATGTGTCAAACTTCGTTATCATGCTTATCTCAACATATATCCAACATCACATAGCTATAACTATCCATATTTACTTGAACAGATCGAGATATTTCAATCCAAATATAGTTATATACGTTGCAGTGGTTCAATTCAGATATATTCACTTTCTTGGGGATAAATCTGTATACATATGACAATCTACGTAGACTGATAGATCTCTACATTATTCCATCTTCGTGAAGATATATCGGTATACGTATGTCAAACTACATGAAGATAAATCTGACAACTTGTAAGCATATGTCTGGAGACATATCTATAGCCAGTAACGAAATCACATAGTTCTATATCAGTCGAGATTAATCTATCAAAGGTGAGATGTCTGATATCAGATTATTCCATCTTAGTTACATTGAATCACTCAACATATATCCACCTACACATAGCTATATCCATCCACATTAATCAAAATACATCCAGATTTTTCAACCCAAATACAACTATCTTTGTCAATGTTTTCCAATTCAGCTAGATTTACTCTTTACCTGAATATTACATCAACATATGACAATCTACGTAGACTAATATATATCTACGTATTTCCATCTACTTGCAGACGTATCTATATACCTATAACAAACTACATAAAGATACATCTGTCATCATGAAAGCTTACGTTTGGAGATATATCTGTAGACCGAAAGCAAATTACATCGTGATATATCACTCGAGATACATATATAAACGTTGATGTGGGTGATACAGATGTTTCCAGCTTTGTAATCATGCTTATCTCAAGATATATCTAACATCACATAGCTATAACTATCCATATTTACTAGAACAGATCGAGATACTTCAATTCAAATATCGTTATATACGTTTCGGTGGTTCAATTCAGATACATTCACTTTCTTGGGTATAAATCTATCTACATATGACAATCTACGTAGACTGATATATATCTACATTATTCCATCTTCGTGAAGATGCATCGATATAGGTATGTCAAGCAACATCAAGATGAATCTTACAACATCTAAGCTTACGTTTGGAGATATATCTGTAGAGCGAAACCAAATTAAATCGTGCTATATCAACCGAGATATATATAGAAACGTTGATGTGGTTTGAATACAGATGTTTAAATTTTCGTTATCATGCTTATCTCAACATATATCCAACATCACATACCTATAAATATCCATATTTACTAGAACAGATCGAGATATTTCAATCCAAATATAGTTATATACGTTGTGGTGACTCAATTCAGATAGATTCACTTTCTTGGGGATAAATCTAGCTACATATGACAATCTACGTAGACGATAGATATCTACATTATTCCATCTTCGTGAAGATGCATCGATATACGTATGTCAAACTACATGAAGATAAATCTGACTACATGTAAGATCACGTTTGGAGATATATCTGTTGATCGAAACCAAATTAAATAGTACTATATCAACCGAGATACATCTATAAAAGTTGATGTGGCTTGAATACAGATGTTTCAAGCTTCGTTATCATGCTTATCTCAACATATATCCAACATTACATAGCTATAACTATCCATATTTACTAGGACAGATCTAGATATTTCAATCCAAATATAGTTATATACGTTATAGTGGTTCAATTCAGATAGATTCACTTTCTTGGGGATGAATCTATCTACATATGACAATCTACGTAGACTGATATATATCTACATTATTCCATCTTTGTGAATATGCATCGATATACGTATGTCATACAACATCAAGATAAATCTGACAACATGTAAGCTTACGTTTGGAGATATATCTGTAGAGCGAAACCAAATTAAATCGTGCTTTATCAACCGAGTTACATATATAAACGTTGATGTGGTTTGAATACAGATGTTTCAAGCTTCGTTATCATGCTTATCTCAACAAATATCCAACATCACATACCTATAACTATCCATATTTACTAGAACAGATCGAGATATTTCAATCCAAATATAGTCATATACGTTGTGGTGGTTCAATTCAGATAGATTCACTTTCTTGGGGATAAATCCTATCTACATATGACAATCTACGTAGGCTGATAGATATCTACATTATTCCATCTTCGTGAAGATGCATCGATATACGTATGTCAAACTACATGAAGATAAATCTAACAACATTCAAGCTTATGTCTTGAGAGATATCTATAGCCGGCAAACAAATGACATAGTTATATATCAATCGAGATTCATCTATCAAAGTTGAGATTTCTGATATCAGATTATTCCATCTTAGTTAAGCTGCATCTCTCAACATATATCCAACTACACGTAGCTAAAACTATCAACATTAACCAAAATACATCGAGATATTTGAATCCATATACAACTATCTTTGTCGATGTTTTCCAATTCAGTTAGATCTACTCTGTACCTGTATATTATATCTACATATAACAATCTACGTAGACTAATATATATCTACGTATTTCCATCTACGTGCAGACGTAACTATATACCTATAACAAACTACATGAAAATACATCTCACAACAAGTAAGCTTACGTTGGAGAATTATCTGTAGATCAAAACCAAATTACATCGTGCTATATCAATCGAGATACATATATCAACGTTGATGTGGTTGAATACAGTTGATTCAAGCTTCGTTATCATGCTTATCTGAACATATATCCAACATCACATAGCTATAACTATCCATATTTACTAGAACAGATCGAGATATTTCAATCCAAATATAGTTATATACGTTGCGGTGGTTCAATTCAGATAGATTCACTTTCTTGGGGATAAATCAATCTACATAAGACAATCAACGTAGACTAATAGATATCTACATTATACCATCCTCGTGAAGATGCATCGATATACGCATGTCAAACTACATAAAGATAAATCTGACAACATGTAAGCTTATGTCTGGAGATATATCTGTAGATCGAAACCAAATTAAATAGTGTTATATCAACCGAGATACATATATAAACGTTGATGTTATTTGAATACAGATGTTTCAAGCCTCGTTATCATGCTTATCTCAACATATATCCAACATTACATAGCTATAACTATCCATATTTACTAGGACAGATCGAGATATTTCAATCCAGATATAGTTATTTACGTTATGGTGGTTCAATTCAGATAGATTCACTTTCTTGGGGATAAATATATCTACATATGACAATCTACGTAGACTGATAGATATCTACATTATTCCATCTTCGTGAAGATGCACCGATATACGTATGTCAAACTACTTGAAGATAAATCTGACTACATGTAAGCTTACGTTTAGAGATATATCTGTAGATCGAAACCAAATTAAATAGTGCTATATCAACCGAGATACATATTTAAACGTTGATGTGGTTCGAATACAGATGTTTCAAGCTTCGTTATCATGCTTATCTCAACATATATCCAACATTACATAGCTATAACTATCCATGTTTACTAGAACAGATCGAGATATTTCAATCCAAATATAGTTATATACGTTGTGGTGGTTCAATTCAGATAGATTCACTTTCTTGGGGATAAATCTATCTACATATGACAATCTACGTAGACTGATAGATATCTACATTATTCCATCTTCGTGAAGATTCATCGATATACGTATGTCAAACTACATGAAAATAAATCTGACAACATGTAAGCTTACGTTTGGAGATATATCTGTAGATCAAAACCAAATTACATCGTGCTGTATCAACCGAGTTACATATATAAACGTTGATGTGGTTTGAATACAGATGTTTCAAGCTTCGTTATTATGCTTATCTCAACATATATCCAACATCACATACCTCTAGCTCTCCATATTTACTAGAACATATCGAGATATTTCAATCCAAATATAGTTTTAGACCTTGCGGTGGTTCAATTCAGATAGATTCATTTTCTTGGGGAAAAATCTATCTACATATGACAATCTACGTAGACTGATAGATATCTACATTATTCCATCTTCGTGAAGATTCATCGATATACGTATGTCAAACTACATGAAAATAAATCTGACAACATGTAAGCTTACGTTTGGAGATATATCTGTAGATCAAAACCAAATTACATCGTGCTGTATCAACCGAGTTACATATATAAACGTTGATGTGGTTTGAATACAGATGTTTCAAGCTTCGTTATTATGCTTATCTCAACATATATCCAACATCACATACCTCTAGCTCTCCATATTTACTAGAACATATCGAGATATTTCAATCCAAATATAGTTTTAGACCTTGCGGTGGTTCAATTCAGATAGATTCATTTTCTTGGGGAAAAATCTATCTACATATGACAATCTACGTAGACTGATAGATATAAAAAAGAACATGAAGATAAATCTGACAACATGTAAGATTACGTTTGGAGATATATCTGTAGATCAAAACCAAATTACATCGTACTATATCAACCGAGTTACATAGATAAATGTTGATGTGGTTTGAATACAGATGTTTCAATTTTCGTTATCATGCTTATCTCAACCTATATTCAACATCACATACCTATGACTATCCATATTTTCCAGAACAGATTGAGATATTTCAATCCAAATATAGTTATATACGTTGTGGTGGTTCAATTCAGATAGATTCACTTTCTTGGGGATAAATCTAGCTACATATGACAATCTACGTAGACGATAGATATCTACATTATTCCATCTTCGTGAAGATGCATCGATATACGTATGTCAAACTACATCAAGATAAATCTGACAACATGTAAGGTCACGTTTGGAGATATATCTGTAGACCTAAACCAAATTACATCGTTCTTTACCAATTGAGATACATATATAAACGTTGATGTGGTTGAATGCAAATGTTTCAAACTTCGTTATCATGCTTATCTCAACATATATCCAACATCACATAGCTACAACTATCCATATTTACTAGAACAGATCGAGATATTTCAATCCAAATATAGTTATATACGTTGTGGTGGTTCAATTCAGATCGATTCACTTTCTTGGGGATAAATCTATCTACATATGACAATCTACGTAGACTGATAGATATCTACATTATTCAATCTTCGTGAAGATGCATCGATATACGTATATCAAACTACATGAAGATTAATCTGACTACATGTAAGATCACGTTTGGAGATATATCTGTTGATCGAAACCAAATTAAATAGTACTATATCAACCGAGATACATCTATAAAAGCTGATGTGGTTTGAATACAGATGTTTCAAGCTTCGTTATCATGCTTATCTCAACATATATCCAACATTACATAGCTATAACTATCCATATTTACTAGGACAGATCTAGATATTTCAATCCAAATATAGTTGTATACGTTGTGGTGGTTCAATTCAGATAGATTCACTTTCTTGGGGATAAATCTATCTACATATGACAATCTACGTAGACTGATATATATCTACATTATTCCATCTTTGTGAATATGCATCGATATACGTATGTCAAACAACATCAAGATAAATCTGACAACATGTAAGCTTACGTTTGGAGATATATCTGTAGAGCGAAACCAAATCAAATCGTGCTATATCAACCGAGTTATATATATAAACGTTGATGTGGTTTGAATACAGATGTTTCAAGCTTCGTTATCATCCTTATCTCAACAAATATCCAACATCACATCCCTATAACTATCCATATTTACTAGAACAGATCGAGATATTTCAATCCAAATATAGTTATATACGTTGTGGAGGTTCAATTCAGATAGATTCACTTTCTTGGGGATAAATCTATCTACATATGACAATCTACGTAGGCTGATAGATATCTACATTATTCCATCTTCGTGAAGATGCATCGATATACGTATGTCAAACTACATGAAGATAAATCTAACAACATGCAAGCTTATGTCTGGAGACATATCTATAGCCGGCAAACAAATGACATAGTTATATATCAAACGAGATTCATCTATCAAAGTTGAGATTTCTGATATCAGATTATTCCATCTTAGTTAAGCTGCATCTCTCAACATATATCCAACTACACGTAGCTAAAACTATCAACATTAACCAAAATACATCGAGATATTTGAATCCATATACAACTATCTTTGTCGATGTTTTCCAATTCAGTTAGATCTACTCTGTACCTGTATATTATATCTACATATAACAATCTACGTAGACTAATATATATCTACGTATTTCCATCTACGTGCAAACGTAACTATATACCTATAACAAACTACATAAAAATAAATCTCACAACAAGTAAGCTTACGTTTGGAGATATATCTGTAGATCAAAACCAAATTACATCGTGCTATATCAATCGAGATACATATATCAACGTTGATGTGGTTGAATACAGTTGATTCAAGCTTCGTTATCATGCTTATCTCAACATATATTCAACATCACATAGCTATAACTATCCATATTTACTAGAACAGATCGAGATATTTCAATCCAAATATAGTTATATACGTTGCGGTGGTTCAATTCAGATAGATTCACTTTTTTGGGGATAAATCAATCTACATAAGACAATCAACGTAGACTAATAGATATCTACATGATTCCATCTTCGTGAAGATGCATCGATATACGCATGTCAAACTACATGAAGATAAATCTGACAACATGTAAGCTTATGTCTGGAGATATATCTGTAGATCGAAACCAAATTAAATAGTGTTATATCAACCGAGATACATATATAAACGTTGATGTTATTTGAATACAGATGTTTCAAGCCTCGTTATCATGCATATCTCAACATATATCCAACATTACATAGCTATAACTATCCATATTTACTAGGACAGATCGAGATATTTCAATCCAAATATAGTTATATACGTTATGGTGGTTCAATTCAGATAGATTCACTTTCTTGGGGATAAATCTATCTACATATGACAATCTACGTAGACTGATAGATATCTACATTATTCCATCTTCGTGAAGATGCATCGATATACGTATGTCAAACTTCTTGAAGATAAATCTGACTACATGTAAGCTTACGTTTAGAGATATATCTGTAGATCGAAACCAAATTACATCGTGCTATATCAACCGAGATACATATTTAAACGTTGATGTGGTTCGAATACAGATGTTTCAAGCTTCGTTATCATGCTTATCTCAACATATATCCAACATTACATAGCTATAACTATCCATGTTTACTAGAACAGATCGAGATATTTCAATCCAAATATAGTTATATACGTTGTGGTGGTTCAATTCAGATAGATTCATTTTCTTGGGGATAAATCTATCTACATATGACAATCTACGTAGACTGATAGATATCTACATTATTCCACCTTCGTGAAGATTCATCGATATACGTATGTCAAACTACATGAAGATAAATCTGACAACATGTAAGCTTACGTTTGGAGATATATCTGTAGATCAAAACCAAATTACATCGTGCTATATCAACCGAGTTACATATATAAACGTTGATGTGGTTTGAATACAGATGTTTCAAGCTTCGTTTTTATGCTTATCTCAACATATATCCAACATCACATACCTCTAGCTATCCATATTTACTAGAACATATCGAGATATTTCAATCCAAATATAGTTATAGACCTTGCGGTGGTTCAATTCAGATAGATCCATTTTCTTGGGGATAAATCTATCTACATATGACAATCTACGTAGACTGATAGATATAACAAAGAACATGAAGATAAATCTGACAACATGTAAGATTACGTTTGGAGATAAATCTGTAGATCAAAACCAAATTACATCGTGCTATATCAACCGAGTTACATAGTTAAACGTTGATGTGGTTTGAATACAGATGTTTCAATTTTCGTTATCATGCTTATCTCAACATATATCCAACATCACATACCTATGACTATCCATATTTGCCAGAACAGATCGAGATATTTCAATCCAAATATAGTTATATACGTTGTGGTGGTTCAATTCAGATAGATTCACTTTTTTGGGGATAAACCTATCTACATATGACAATCAACGTAGACTGATAGATATCTACATTATTCCATCTTCGTGAAGATGCATCGATATACGTATGTCAAACTACATGAAGATAAATCTGACAACATGTAAGCTTATGTCTGGAGACATATCTATAGTCGACAAACAAATGACATAGTTATATATCAATCGAGATTCATCTATCAAAGTTGAGATTTCTGACATCAGATTATTCCATCTTAGTTAAGCTGCATCTCTCAACATATATCCAACTACACGTAGCTAAAACTATGAACATTAACCAAAATACATCGAGATATTTCAATCCAAATACAACTATCTTTGTCGATGTTTTCCAATTCAGTTAGATTTACTCTGTACCTGTATATTATATCTACATATAACAATCTACGTAGACTAATATATATCTACGTATTTCCATCTACGTGCAGACGTATCTATATACCTATAACAAACTACATGAATATACATCTCACAACATGTAAGCTTACGTTTGGAGATATATCTGTAGATTAAAACCAAATTACATCGTGCTATATCAATCGAGATACATATATCAACGTTGATGTGGTTGAATACAGTTGATTCAAGCTTCGTTATCATGCTTATCTCAACATATATCCAACATCACATAGCTATAACTATCCATATTTACTAGAACAGATCGAGATATTTCAATCCAAATATAGTTATATACGTGGCGGTGGTTCAATTCAGATAGATTACCTTTCTTGGGGATAAATCTATCTACATATGACAATCTACGTCGACTGATAGATATAACAAACTACATAAAGATAAATCTGACAACA
Organism: Unio delphinus; assembly: GCA_029339505.1. NCBI lineage: Eukaryota > Metazoa > Mollusca > Bivalvia > Unionida > Unionidae > Unio > Unio delphinus. Next base: position 3,005,512 of record JAQISU010000054.1, read on the forward strand.
TGTAAGATTACGTTTGGAAATATATCTGTAGACCGAAACCAAATTACATCGTTCTTTATCAATTGAGATACATATATAAACGTTGATGTGGTTGAATGCAAATGTGTCAAACTTCGTTATCATGCTTATCTCAACATATATCCAACATCACATAGCTATAACTATCCATATTTACTTGAACAGATCGAGATATTTCAATCCAAATATAGTTATATACGTTGCAGTGGTTCAATTCAGATATATTCACTTTCTTGGGGATAAATCTGTATACATATGACAATCTACGTAGACTGATAGATCTCTACATTATTCCATCTTCGTGAAGATATATCGGTATACGTATGTCAAACTACATGAAGATAAATCTGACAACTTGTAAGCATATGTCTGGAGACATATCTATAGCCAGTAACGAAATCACATAGTTCTATATCAGTCGAGATTAATCTATCAAAGGTGAGATGTCTGATATCAGATTATTCCATCTTAGTTACATTGAATCACTCAACATATATCCACCTACACATAGCTATATCCATCCACATTAATCAAAATACATCCAGATTTTTCAACCCAAATACAACTATCTTTGTCAATGTTTTCCAATTCAGCTAGATTTACTCTTTACCTGAATATTACATCAACATATGACAATCTACGTAGACTAATATATATCTACGTATTTCCATCTACTTGCAGACGTATCTATATACCTATAACAAACTACATAAAGATACATCTGTCATCATGAAAGCTTACGTTTGGAGATATATCTGTAGACCGAAAGCAAATTACATCGTGATATATCACTCGAGATACATATATAAACGTTGATGTGGGTGATACAGATGTTTCCAGCTTTGTAATCATGCTTATCTCAAGATATATCTAACATCACATAGCTATAACTATCCATATTTACTAGAACAGATCGAGATACTTCAATTCAAATATCGTTATATACGTTTCGGTGGTTCAATTCAGATACATTCACTTTCTTGGGTATAAATCTATCTACATATGACAATCTACGTAGACTGATATATATCTACATTATTCCATCTTCGTGAAGATGCATCGATATAGGTATGTCAAGCAACATCAAGATGAATCTTACAACATCTAAGCTTACGTTTGGAGATATATCTGTAGAGCGAAACCAAATTAAATCGTGCTATATCAACCGAGATATATATAGAAACGTTGATGTGGTTTGAATACAGATGTTTAAATTTTCGTTATCATGCTTATCTCAACATATATCCAACATCACATACCTATAAATATCCATATTTACTAGAACAGATCGAGATATTTCAATCCAAATATAGTTATATACGTTGTGGTGACTCAATTCAGATAGATTCACTTTCTTGGGGATAAATCTAGCTACATATGACAATCTACGTAGACGATAGATATCTACATTATTCCATCTTCGTGAAGATGCATCGATATACGTATGTCAAACTACATGAAGATAAATCTGACTACATGTAAGATCACGTTTGGAGATATATCTGTTGATCGAAACCAAATTAAATAGTACTATATCAACCGAGATACATCTATAAAAGTTGATGTGGCTTGAATACAGATGTTTCAAGCTTCGTTATCATGCTTATCTCAACATATATCCAACATTACATAGCTATAACTATCCATATTTACTAGGACAGATCTAGATATTTCAATCCAAATATAGTTATATACGTTATAGTGGTTCAATTCAGATAGATTCACTTTCTTGGGGATGAATCTATCTACATATGACAATCTACGTAGACTGATATATATCTACATTATTCCATCTTTGTGAATATGCATCGATATACGTATGTCAAACAACATCAAGATAAATCTGACAACATGTAAGCTTACGTTTGGAGATATATCTGTAGAGCGAAACCAAATTAAATCGTGCTTTATCAACCGAGTTACATATATAAACGTTGATGTGGTTTGAATACAGATGTTTCAAGCTTCGTTATCATGCTTATCTCAACAAATATCCAACATCACATACCTATAACTATCCATATTTACTAGAACAGATCGAGATATTTCAATCCAAATATAGTCATATACGTTGTGGTGGTTCAATTCAGATAGATTCACTTTCTTGGGGATAAATCCTATCTACATATGACAATCTACGTAGGCTGATAGATATCTACATTATTCCATCTTCGTGAAGATGCATCGATATACGTATGTCAAACTACATGAAGATAAATCTAACAACATTCAAGCTTATGTCTTGAGAGATATCTATAGCCGGCAAACAAATGACATAGTTATATATCAATCGAGATTCATCTATCAAAGTTGAGATTTCTGATATCAGATTATTCCATCTTAGTTAAGCTGCATCTCTCAACATATATCCAACTACACGTAGCTAAAACTATCAACATTAACCAAAATACATCGAGATATTTGAATCCATATACAACTATCTTTGTCGATGTTTTCCAATTCAGTTAGATCTACTCTGTACCTGTATATTATATCTACATATAACAATCTACGTAGACTAATATATATCTACGTATTTCCATCTACGTGCAGACGTAACTATATACCTATAACAAACTACATGAAAATACATCTCACAACAAGTAAGCTTACGTTGGAGAATTATCTGTAGATCAAAACCAAATTACATCGTGCTATATCAATCGAGATACATATATCAACGTTGATGTGGTTGAATACAGTTGATTCAAGCTTCGTTATCATGCTTATCTGAACATATATCCAACATCACATAGCTATAACTATCCATATTTACTAGAACAGATCGAGATATTTCAATCCAAATATAGTTATATACGTTGCGGTGGTTCAATTCAGATAGATTCACTTTCTTGGGGATAAATCAATCTACATAAGACAATCAACGTAGACTAATAGATATCTACATTATTCCATCCTCGTGAAGATGCATCGATATACGCATGTCAAACTACATAAAGATAAATCTGACAACATGTAAGCTTATGTCTGGAGATATATCTGTAGATCGAAACCAAATTAAATAGTGTTATATCAACCGAGATACATATATAAACGTTGATGTTATTTGAATACAGATGTTTCAAGCCTCGTTATCATGCTTATCTCAACATATATCCAACATTACATAGCTATAACTATCCATATTTACTAGGACAGATCGAGATATTTCAATCCAGATATAGTTATTTACGTTATGGTGGTTCAATTCAGATAGATTCACTTTCTTGGGGATAAATCTATCTACATATGACAATCTACGTAGACTGATAGATATCTACATTATTCCATCTTCGTGAAGATGCACCGATATACGTATGTCAAACTACTTGAAGATAAATCTGACTACATGTAAGCTTACGTTTAGAGATATATCTGTAGATCGAAACCAAATTAAATAGTGCTATATCAACCGAGATACATATTTAAACGTTGATGTGGTTCGAATACAGATGTTTCAAGCTTCGTTATCATGCTTATCTCAACATATATCCAACATTACATAGCTATAACTATCCATGTTTACTAGAACAGATCGAGATATTTCAATCCAAATATAGTTATATACGTTGTGGTGGTTCAATTCAGATAGATTCACTTTCTTGGGGATAAATCTATCTACATATGACAATCTACGTAGACTGATAGATATCTACATTATTCCATCTTCGTGAAGATTCATCGATATACGTATGTCAAACTACATGAAAATAAATCTGACAACATGTAAGCTTACGTTTGGAGATATATCTGTAGATCAAAACCAAATTACATCGTGCTGTATCAACCGAGTTACATATATAAACGTTGATGTGGTTTGAATACAGATGTTTCAAGCTTCGTTATTATGCTTATCTCAACATATATCCAACATCACATACCTCTAGCTCTCCATATTTACTAGAACATATCGAGATATTTCAATCCAAATATAGTTTTAGACCTTGCGGTGGTTCAATTCAGATAGATTCATTTTCTTGGGGAAAAATCTATCTACATATGACAATCTACGTAGACTGATAGATATCTACATTATTCCATCTTCGTGAAGATTCATCGATATACGTATGTCAAACTACATGAAAATAAATCTGACAACATGTAAGCTTACGTTTGGAGATATATCTGTAGATCAAAACCAAATTACATCGTGCTGTATCAACCGAGTTACATATATAAACGTTGATGTGGTTTGAATACAGATGTTTCAAGCTTCGTTATTATGCTTATCTCAACATATATCCAACATCACATACCTCTAGCTCTCCATATTTACTAGAACATATCGAGATATTTCAATCCAAATATAGTTTTAGACCTTGCGGTGGTTCAATTCAGATAGATTCATTTTCTTGGGGAAAAATCTATCTACATATGACAATCTACGTAGACTGATAGATATAACAAAGAACATGAAGATAAATCTGACAACATGTAAGATTACGTTTGGAGATAAATCTGTAGATCAAAACCAAATTACATCGTGCTATATCAACCGAGTTACATAGTTAAACGTTGATGTGGTTTGAATACAGATGTTTCAATTTTCGTTATCATGCTTATCTCAACATATATCCAACATCACATACCTATGACTATCCATATTTGCCAGAACAGATCGAGATTTTTCAATCCAAATATAGTTATATACGTTGTGGTGGTTCAATTCAGATAGATTCACTTTTTTGGGGATAAACCTATCTACATATGACAATCAACGTAGACTGATAGATATCTACATTATTCCATCTTCGTGAAGATGCATCGATATACGTATGTCAAACTACATGAAGATAAATCTGACAACATGTAAGCTTATGTCTGGAGACATATCTATAGTCGACAAACAAATGACATAGTTATATATCAATCGAGATTCATCTATCAAAGTTGAGATTTCTGACATCAGATTATTCCATCTTAGTTAAGCTGCATCTCTCAACATATATCCAACTACACGTAGCTAAAACTATGAACATTAACCAAAATACATCGAGATATTTCAATCCAAATACAACTATCTTTGTCGATGTTTTCCAATTCAGTTAGATTTACTCTGTACCTGTATATTATATCTACATATAACAATCTACGTAGACTAATATATATCTACGTATTTCCATCTACGTGCAGACGTATCTATATACCTATAACAAACTACATGAATATACATCTCACAACATGTAAGCTTACGTTTGGAGATATATCTGTAGATTAAAACCAAATTACATCGTGCTATATCAATCGAGATACATATATCAACGTTGATGTGGTTGAATACAGTTGATTCAAGCTTCGTTATCATGCTTATCTCAACATATATCCAACATCACATAGCTATAACTATCCATATTTACTAGAACAGATCGAGATATTTCAATCCAAATATAGTTATATACGTGGCGGTGGTTCAATTCAGATAGATTACCTTTCTTGGGGATAAATCTATCTACATATGACAATCTACGTCGACTGATAGATATAACAAACTACATAAAGATAAATCTGACAACATGTAAGATTACGTTTGGAAATATATCTGTAGACCGAAACCAAATTACATCGTTCTTTATCAATTGAGATACATATATAAACGTTGATGTGGTTGAATGCAAATGTGTCAAACTTCGTTATCATGCTTATCTCAACATATATCCAACATCACATAGCTATAACTATCCATATTTACTTGAACAGATCGAGATATTTCAATCCAAATATAGTTATATACGTTGCAGTGGTTCAATTCAGATATATTCACTTTCTTGGGGATAAATCTGTATACATATGACAATCTACGTAGACTGATAGATCTCTACATTATTCCATCTTCGTGAAGATATATCGGTATACGTATGTCAAACTACATGAAGATAAATCTGACAACTTGTAAGCATATGTCTGGAGACATATCTATAGCCAGTAACGAAATCACATAGTTCTATATCAGTCGAGATTAATCTATCAAAGGTGAGATGTCTGATATCAGATTATTCCATCTTAGTTACATTGAATCACTCAACATATATCCACCTACACATAGCTATATCCATCCACATTAATCAAAATACATCCAGATTTTTCAACCCAAATACAACTATCTTTGTCAATGTTTTCCAATTCAGCTAGATTTACTCTTTACCTGAATATTACATCAACATATGACAATCTACGTAGACTAATATATATCTACGTATTTCCATCTACTTGCAGACGTATCTATATACCTATAACAAACTACATAAAGATACATCTGTCATCATGAAAGCTTACGTTTGGAGATATATCTGTAGACCGAAAGCAAATTACATCGTGATATATCACTCGAGATACATATATAAACGTTGATGTGGGTGATACAGATGTTTCCAGCTTTGTAATCATGCTTATCTCAAGATATATCTAACATCACATAGCTATAACTATCCATATTTACTAGAACAGATCGAGATACTTCAATTCAAATATCGTTATATACGTTTCGGTGGTTCAATTCAGATACATTCACTTTCTTGGGTATAAATCTATCTACATATGACAATCTACGTAGACTGATATATATCTACATTATTCCATCTTCGTGAAGATGCATCGATATAGGTATGTCAAGCAACATCAAGATGAATCTTACAACATCTAAGCTTACGTTTGGAGATATATCTGTAGAGCGAAACCAAATTAAATCGTGCTATATCAACCGAGATATATATAGAAACGTTGATGTGGTTTGAATACAGATGTTTAAATTTTCGTTATCATGCTTATCTCAACATATATCCAACATCACATACCTATAAATATCCATATTTACTAGAACAGATCGAGATATTTCAATCCAAATATAGTTATATACGTTGTGGTGACTCAATTCAGATAGATTCACTTTCTTGGGGATAAATCTAGCTACATATGACAATCTACGTAGACGATAGATATCTACATTATTCCATCTTCGTGAAGATGCATCGATATACGTATGTCAAACTACATGAAGATAAATCTGACTACATGTAAGATCACGTTTGGAGATATATCTGTTGATCGAAACCAAATTAAATAGTACTATATCAACCGAGATACATCTATAAAAGTTGATGTGGCTTGAATACAGATGTTTCAAGCTTCGTTATCATGCTTATCTCAACATATATCCAACATTACATAGCTATAACTATCCATATTTACTAGGACAGATCTAGATATTTCAATCCAAATATAGTTATATACGTTATAGTGGTTCAATTCAGATAGATTCACTTTCTTGGGGATGAATCTATCTACATATGACAATCTACGTAGACTGATATATATCTACATTATTCCATCTTTGTGAATATGCATCGATATACGTATGTCAAACAACATCAAGATAAATCTGACAACATGTAAGCTTACGTTTGGAGATATATCTGTAGAGCGAAACCAAATTAAATCGTGCTTTATCAACCGAGTTACATATATAAACGTTGATGTGGTTTGAATACAGATGTTTCAAGCTTCGTTATCATGCTTATCTCAACAAATATCCAACATCACATACCTATAACTATCCATATTTACTAGAACAGATCGAGATATTTCAATCCAAATATAGTCATATACGTTGTGGTGGTTCAATTCAGATAGATTCACTTTCTTGGGGATAAATCCTATCTACATATGACAATCTACGTAGGCTGATAGATATCTACATTATTCCATCTTCGTGAAGATGCATCGATATACGTATGTCAAACTACATGAAGATAAATCTAACAACATTCAAGCTTATGTCTTGAGAGATATCTATAGCCGGCAAACAAATGACATAGTTATATATCAATCGAGATTCATCTATCAAAGTTGAGATTTCTGATATCAGATTATTCCATCTTAGTTAAGCTGCATCTCTCAACATATATCCAACTACACGTAGCTAAAACTATCAACATTAACCAAAATACATCGAGATATTTGAATCCATATACAACTATCTTTGTCGATGTTTTCCAATTCAGTTAGATCTACTCTGTACCTGTATATTATATCTACATATAACAATCTACGTAGACTAATATATATCTACGTATTTCCATCTACGTGCAGACGTAACTATATACCTATAACAAACTACATGAAAATACATCTCACAACAAGTAAGCTTACGTTTGGAGAATTATCTGTAGATCAAAACCAAATTACATCGTGCTATATCAATCGAGATACATATATCAACGTTGATGTGGTTGAATACAGTTGATTCAAGCTTCGTTATCATGCTTATCTGAACATATATCCAACATCACATAGCTATAACTATCCATATTTACTAGAACAGATCGAGATATTTCAATCCAAATATAGTTATATACGTTGCGGTGGTTCAATTCAGATAGATTCACTTTCTTGGGGATAAATCAATCTACATAAGACAATCAACGTAGACTAATAGATATCTACATTATTCCATCCTCGTGAAGATGCATCGATATACGCATGTCAAACTACATAAAGATAAATCTGACAACATGTAAGCTTATGTCTGGAGATATATCTGTAGATCGAAACCAAATTAAATAGTGTTATATCAACCGAGATACATATATAAACGTTGATGTTATTTGAATACAGATGTTTCAAGCCTCGTTATCATGCTTATCTCAACATATATCCAACATTACATAGCTATAACTATCCATATTTACTAGGACAGATCGAGATATTTCAATCCAGATATAGTTATTTACGTTATGGTGGTTCAATTCAGATAGATTCACTTTCTTGGGGATAAATCTATCTACATATGACAATCTACGTAGACTGATAGATATCTACATTATTCCATCTTCGTGAAGATGCACCGATATACGTATGTCAAACTACTTGAAGATAAATCTGACTACATGTAAGCTTACGTTTAGAGATATATCTGTAGATCGAAACCAAATTAAATAGTGCTATATCAACCGAGATACATATTTAAACGTTGATGTGGTTCGAATACAGATGTTTCAAGCTTCGTTATCATGCTTATCTCAACATATATCCAACATTACATAGCTATAACTATCCATGTTTACTAGAACAGATCGAGATATTTCAATCCAAATATAGTTATATACGTTGTGGTGGTTCAATTCAGATAGATTCACTTTCTTGGGGATAAATCTATCTACATATGACAATCTACGTAGACTGATAGATATCTACATTATTCCACCTTCGTGAAGATTCATCGATATACGTATGTCAAACTACATGAAGATAAATCTGACAACATGTAAGCTTACGTTTGGAGATATATCTGTAGATCAAAACCAAATTACATCGTGCTATATCAACCGAGTTACATATATAAACGTTGATGTGGTTTGAATACAGATGTTTCAAGCTTCGTTATTATGCTTATCTCAACATATATCCAACATCACATACCTCTAGATATCCATATTTACTAGAACATATCGAGATATTTCAATCCAAATATAGTTATAGACCTTGCGGTGGTTCAATTCAGATAGATTCATTTTCTTGGGGATAAATCTATCTACATATGACAATCTACGTAGACTGATAGATATAACAAAGAACATGAAGATAAATCTGACAACATGAAAGATTACGTTTGGAGATAAATCTGTAGATCAAAACCAAATTACATCGTGCTATATCAACCGAGTTACATAGATAAACGTTGATGTGGTTTGAATACAGATGTTTCAATTTTCGTTATCATGCTTATTTCAACATATATCCAACATCACATACCTATGACTATCCATATTTGCCAGAACAGATCGAGATATTTCAATCCAAATATAGTTATATACGTTGTGGTGGTTCAATTCAGATAGATTCACTTTTTTGGGGATAAACCTATCTACATATGACAATCAACGTAGACTGATAGATATCTACATTATTCCATCTTCGTGAAGATGCATCGATATACGTATGTCAAACTACATGAAGATAAATCTGACAACATGTAAGCTTATGTCTGGAGACATATCTATAGTCGGCAAACAAATGACATAGTTATATATCAATCGAGATTCATCTATCAAAGTTGAGATTTCTGACATCAGATTATTCCATCTTAGTTAAGCTGCATCTCTCAACATATATCCAACTACACGTAGCTAAAACTATGAACATTAACCAAAATACATCGAGATATTTCAATCCAAATACAACTATCTTTGTCGATGTTTTCCAATTCAGTTAGATTTACTCTGTACCTGTATATTATATCTACATATAACAATCTACGTAGACTAATATATATCTACGTATTTCCATCTACGTGCAGACGTATCTATATACCTATAACAAACTACATGAATATACATCTCACAACATGTAAGCTTACGTTTGGAGATATATCTGTAGATTAAAACCAAATTACATCGTGCTATATCAATCGAGATACATATATCAACGTTGATGTGGTTGAATACAGTTGATTCAAGCTTCGTTATCATACTTATCTCAACATATATCCAACATCACATAGCTATAACTATCCATATTTACTAGAACAGATCGAGATATTTCAATCCAAATATAGTTATATACGTGGCGGTGGTTCAATTCAGATAGATTACCTTTCTTGGGGATAAATCTATCTACATATGACAATCTACGTCGACTGATAGATATAACAAACTACATGAAGATAAATCTGACAACATGTAAGATTACGTTTGGAAATATATCTGTAGACCGAAACCAAATTACATCGTTCTTTATCAATTGAGATACATATATAAACGTTGATGTGGTTGAATGCAAATGTGTCAAACTTCGTTATCATGCTTATCTCAACATATATCCAACATCACATAGCTATAACTATCCATATTTACTTGAACAGATCGAGATATTTCAATCCAAATATAGTTATATACGTTGTGGTGGTTCATTTCAGACAGATTCACTTTCTTGGGGATAAATCTATCTACATATGACAATCTACGTAGACTGATAGATATCTACATTACTCCATCTTCGTGAAGATGCATCGATATACGCGTGTCAAACTACATGAAGATAAATCTGACTAAATGTAAGATTACGTTTGGTGATATATCTGTAGATCGAAACCAAATTATATAGTGCTATATCAACCGAGATACATATATAAACGTTGAAGTTGTTTTAATACAGATGTTTCAAGCTTCGTTATCATGCTTATCTCAACATATATCCAACATTACATAACTATAACTATCCATGTTTACTAGGACAGATAGAGATATTTCAATCCAAATATAGTTATATACGTTATGGTGGTTCAATTCAGATAGATTCACTTTCTTGGGTATAAATCTATCTACATATGACAATCTACGTAGACTGATATATATATCTACATTATTCCATCTTCGTGAAGATGCATCGATTTACGTATGTCAAACTACATGAAGATAAATCTGACAACATGTAAGCTTACGTTTGGAGATATATCTGTAGATCAAAACCAAATTACATCGTGCTATATCAACCGAGTTACATATATAAACGTTGATGTGGTTTGAATACAGATGTTTCAAGCTTCGTTATGATGCTTATCTCAACATATATCCAACATCACATACCTATAACTATCCATATTTACTAGAATATATCGAGATATTTCAATCCAAATATAGTTATATATGTTGCGGAGGTTCAATTCAGATAGATTCATTTTCTTGGGGATAAATCTATCTACATTTGACAATCTACGTAGACTGATAGATATAACAAACTACATGAAGATAAATCTGACAACATGTAAGATTACTTTTGGAAATATATCTGTAGACCGAAACCAAATTACATCGTTCTTTATCAATTGAGATACATATATAAACGTTGATGTGGTTGAATGCAAATGTTTCAGACTTCGTTATCATGCTTATCTTAACATCTTTCCAACATCACATAGCTATTACTATCCATATTTACTAGAACATATCGAGATATTTCAATCCAAATATAGTTATATACGTTGCGGTGGTTCAATTCAGATAGATTCACTTTCTTGGGGATAAATCTGTATACATATGACAATCTACGTAGACTGATAGATCTCTACATTATTCCATCTTCGTGAAGATATATCGGTATACGTATGTCAAACTACATGAAGATAAATCTGACAACATGTAAGCATATGTCTGGAGACATATCTGTAGCCAGTAACGAAATCACATAGTTCTATATCAATCGAGATTCCTCTATCAAAGGTAAGATGTCTGATACCAGATTATTCCATCTTAGTTACATTGAATCACTCAACATATCTCCACCTACACATAGCTATATCCATCCACATTAAACAAAATACATCGAGATTTTTCAACCCAAATACAACTATCTTTGTCAATGTTTTCCAATTCAGCTAGATTTACTCTTTACCTAAATATTACATCAACATATGACAATCTACGTAGACTAATATATATCTACGTATTTCCATCTACTTGTAGACGTATCTATATACCTATAACAAACTATATGAAGATACATCTGTCATCATGAAAGCTTACTTTTGGAGATATATCTGTAGACCGAAAGCAAATTACATCGTCATATATCACTCGAGATACATATATAAACGTTGATGTGGGTGATACAGATGTTTCCAGCTTTGTAATCATGCTCATCTCAAGATATATCCAACATCACATAGCTATAACTATCCATATTTACTAGAACAGATCGAGATACTTCAATTCAAATATAGTAATATACGTTTCGTGGTTCAATTCAGATAGATTCACTTTCTTGGGGATAAATCTATCTACATTTGACAATCTACGTAGACTGATATATATCTACATTATTCCATCTTCGTGAAGATGCATCGATATACGTATGTAAAACTACATGAAGATAAATCTGACATGTAAGATTACGTTTGGAGATATATCTGTAGAGCGAAACCAAATTAAATCGTGCTATATGAACCGAGATACATATAGAAACGTTGATGTGGTTTGAATACAGATGTTTCAATTTTCGTTATCATGCTTATCTCAACATATATCCAACATCACATACCTATGACTATCCATATTTACTAGAACAGATCGAGATATTTCAATCCAAATATAGTTATATACGTTGTGGTGGTTCAATTCAGATACATTCATTTTCTTGGGGATAAATCTAGCTACATATGTCAATCTACGTAGACGATAGATATCTACATTATTCCATCTTCGTGAAGATGCATCGATATACGTATGTCAAACTACATGAAGATAAATCTGACAACATGTAAGATTACGTTTGGAGATATATCTGTAGACCGAAACCAAATTACATCGTTCTTTATCAATTGAGATACATATATAAACTTTGATGTGGTTGACTGCAAATGTTTCTAACTTCGTTATCATGCTTATCTTAAGATATATCCAACATCACATAGCTACAACTATCCATATTTACTAGAACATATCGAGATATTTCAATCCAAATATAGTAATATACGTTGCGGTGGTTCAATTCAGATAGATTCACTTTCTTGGGGATAAATCTATCTACATATGACAATCTAAGTAGACTGATAGATATCTACATTATTCCATCTTCGTGAAGATGCATCGATATACGTATGTAAAACTACATGAAGATAAATCTGACATGTAAGATTACGTTTGGAGATATATCTATAGATCGAAACCAAATTAAATAGTGTTATATCAACCAAGATACATATATAAACGGTGATGTGGTTTGAATACATATGTTTCAAGCTTCGTTATCATGCTTATCTCAACATATATCCAACATTACATAGCTGTAACTATCCATATTTACTAGAACAGATCGAGATATTTCAATCCAAATATAGTTATATACGTTGTGGTGGTTCAATTCAGATAGATTCACTTTTTTGGGGATAAATCTATCTACATATGACAATCTACGTAGACTGATATATATCTACATTATTCCATCTTCGTGAAGATCCATCGACATACGTATGTCAAACAACATCAAGATAAATCTGACAACATGTAAGCTTACGTTTGGAGATATATCTGTAGAGCGAAACCAAATTAAATCGTGCTATATCAACCGAGATACATATAGTAACGTTGATGTGGTTTGAATACAGATGTTTCAAGCTTCGTTATCATGCTTATCTCAACATATATCCAACATCACATACCTATAACTATCCATATTTACAAGAACAGATCGAGATATTTCAATCCAAATATAGTTATATACGTTGTGGTGGTTCAATTCAGATAGATTCACTTTCTTGGGGATAAATCTATCTACATATGACAATCTACGTAGACTGATAGATATCTACATTATTCCATCTTCGTGAAGATGCATCGATATACGTATGTCAAACTACATGAAGATAAATCTGACTACATGTAAGATCACGTTTGGAGATATATCTGTTGATCGAAACCAAATTAAATAGTACTATATCAACCGAGATACATCTATAAACGTTGATGTGGTTTGAATACAGATGTTTCAAGCTTCGTTATCATGCTTACCTCAGCATATATCCAAAATTACATAGCTATAACTATGCATATTTACTAGGACAGATCGAGATATTTCAATCAAAATATAGTTATATACGCTATGGTGGTTCAATTCAGATTGATTCACTTTCTTGGGGATAAATCTATCTACATATGACAATCTACGTAGACTGATATATATCTACATTATTCCATCTTTGTGAATATGCATCGATATACGTGTGTCAAACAACATCAAGATAAATCTGACAACATGTAAGCTTACGTTTGGAGATATAATGTAGAGCGAAACCAAATTAAATCGTGCTATATCAACCGAGTTACATATATTTACGTTGATGTGGTTTGAATACAGATGTTTCAAGCTTCGTTAGCATGCTTATCTCAACAAAAATCCAACATCACATACCTATAACTATCCATATTTACTAGAACAGATCGAGATATTTCAATCCAAATATAGTTATATACGTTGTGGTGGTTCAATTCAGATAGATTCACTTTCTTGCGGATAAATCTATCTACATATGACAATCTACGTACACTGATAGATATCTACATGATTCCATCTTCGTGAAGATGCATCGATATACGTGTGTCAAACTACATGAAGATAAATCTGACTACATGTAAGATCACGTTTGGAGATATATCTGTTGATCGAAACCAAATTAAATAGTACTATATCAACCGAGATACATCTATAAACGTTGATGTGGTTTGAATACAGATGTTTCAAGCTTCGTTATCATGCTTATTTCAGCATATATCCAAAATTACATAGCTATAAATATCCATATTTACTTGGACAGATCGAGATATTTCAATCAAAATATATTTATATACGCTATGGTGGTTCAATTCAGATAGATTCACTTTCTTGGGGATAAATCTATCTACATATGACAATCTAAGTAGACTGATAGATATCTACATTATTCCATCTTCGTGAAGATGCATCGATATACGTATGTAAAACTACATGAAGATAAATCTGACATGTAAGATTACGTTTGGAGATATATCTATAGATCGAAACCAAATTAAATAGTGTTATATCAACCAAGATACATATATAAACGTTTATGTGGTTTGAATACATATGTTTCAAGCTTTGTTATCATGCTTATCTCAACATATATCCAACATTACATAGCTATAACTATCCATATTTACTAGAACAGATCGAGATATTTCAATCCAAATATAGTTATATACGTTGTGGTGGTTCAATTCAGATAGATTCACTTTCTTGGGGATAAATCTATCTACATATGACAATCTACGTAGACTGATATATATATCTACATTATTCCATCTTCGTGAAGATGCATCGATTTACGATTGTCAAACTACATGAAGATAAATCTGACAACATGTAAGCTTACGTTTGGAGATATATCTGTAGATCCAAACCAAATTACATCGTGCTATATCAACCGAGTTACATATATAAACGTTGATGTGGTTTGAATACAGATGTTTCAAGCTTCGTTATGATGCTTATCTCAACATATATCCAACATCACATACCTATAACTATCCATATTTACTAGAATATATCGAGATATTTCAATCCAAATATAGTTATATACGTTGCGGAGGTTCAATTCAGATAGATTCATTTTCTAGGGGATAAATCTATCTACATTTGACAATCTACGTAGACTGATAGATATAACAAACTACATGAAGATAAATCTGACAACATGTAAGATTACTTTTGGAAATATATCTGTAGACCGAAACCAAATTACATCGTTCTTTATCAATTGAGATACATATATAAACGTTGATGTGCTTGAATGCAAATGTTTCAAACTTCGTTATCATGCTTATCTCAACATATTTCCAACATCACATAGCTATAACTATCCATATTTACTAGAACATATCGAGATATTTCAATCCAAATATAGTTATATACGTTGCGGTGGTTCAATTCAGATAGATTCACTTTCTTGGGGATAAATCTGTATACATATGACAATCTACGTAGACTGATCGATCTCTACATTATTCCATCTGCGTGAAGATATATCGGTATACGTATGTCAAACTACATGAAGATAAATCTGACAACATGTAAGCATATGTCTGGAGACATATCTGTGGACAGTAACGAAATCACATAGTTCTATATCAATCGAGATTCCTCTATCAAAGGTAAGATGTCTGATATCAGATTATTCCATCTTAGTTACATTGAATCACTCAACATATCTCCACCTACACATAGCTATATCCATCCACATTAAACAAAATACATCGAGATTTTTCAACCCAAATACAACTATCTTTGTCAATGTTTTCCAGTTCAGCTAGATTTACTCTTTACCTGAATATTACATCAACATATGACAATCTACGTAGACTAATATATATCTACGTATTTCCATCTACTTGTAGACGTATCTATATACCTATAACAAACTACATGAAGATACATCTGTCATCATGAAAGCTTACTTTTGGAGATATATCTGTAGACCGAAAGCAAATTACATCGTGATATATCACTCGAGATACATATATAAACGTTGATGTGGGTGATACAGATGTTTCCAGCTTTGTAATCATGCTTATCTCAAGATATATCCAACATCACATAGCTATAACTATCCATATTTACTAGAACAGATCGAGATACTTCAATTCAAATATAGTAATATACGTTTCGGTGGTTCAATTCAGATAGATTCACTTTCTTGGGGATAAATCTATCTACATTTGACAATCTACGTAGACTGATATATATCTACATTATTCCATCTTCGTGAAGATGCATCGATATACGTATATCAAGCAACATCAAGATGAATCTTACAACATGTAAGCTTACGTTTGGAGATATATCTGTAGAGCGAAACCAAATTAAATCGTGCTATATGAACCGAGATACATATAGAAACGTTGATGTGGTTTGAATACAGATGTTTCAATTTTCGTTATCATAATTATCTCAACATATATCCAACATCACATACCTATGACTATCCATATTTACTAGAACAGATCGAGATATTTCATTCCAAATATAGTTATATACGTTGTGGTGGTTCAATTCAGATACATTCATTTTCTTGGGGATAAATCTAGCTACATATTTCAATCTACGTAGACGATAGATATCTACATTATTCCACATTCGTGAAGATGCATCGATATACGTATGTCAAGCTACATGAAGATAAATCTGACAACATGTAAGATTAAGTTTGGAGATATATCTGTACACCGAAACCAAATTACATCGTTCTTTATCAATTGAGATACATATATAAACTTTGATGTGGTTGAATGCAAATGTTTCTAACTTCGTTATCATGCTTATCTTAAGATATATCCAACATCACATAGCTACAACTATCCATATTTACTAGAACATATCGAGATATTTCAATCTAAATATAGTTATATACGTTGTGGTGGTTCAATTCAGATAGATTCACTTTCTTCGGGATAAATCTATCTACATATGACAATCTACGTACACTGATAGATATCTACATTATTCCATCTTCGTGAAGATGCATCGATATACGTGTGTCAAACTACATGAAGATAAATCTGACTACATGTAAGATCACGTTTGGAGATATATCTGTTGATCGAAACCAAATTAAATAGTACTATATCAACCGAGATACATCTATAAACGTTGATGTGGTTTGAATACAGATGTTTCAAGCTTCGTTATCATGCTTATCTCAGCATATATCCAAAATTACATAGCTATAACTATCCATATTTACTAGGACAGATCGAGATATTTCAATCAAAATATAGTTATATACGCTATGGTGGTTCAATTCAGATAGATTCACTTTCTTGGGGATAAATCTATCTACATATGACAATCTACGTAGACTGATATATATCTACATTATTCCATCTTTGTGAATATGCATCTATATACGTGTGTCAAACAACATCAAGATAAATCTGACAACATGTAAGCTTACGTTTGGAGATATATCTGTAGAGCGAAACCAAATTAAATCGTGCTATATCAACCGAGTTACATATATTTACGTTGATGTGGTTTGAATACAGATGTTTCAAGCTTCGTTATCATGCTTATCTCAACAAAAATCTAACATCACATACCTATAACTATCCATATTTACTAGAACAGATCGAGATATTTCAATCCAAATATAGTTATATACGTTGTGGTGGTTCAATTCAGATAGATTCACTTTCTTGGGGATAAATCTATCTACATATGACAATCTACGTAGGCTGACAGATATCTACATTATTCCATCTTCGTGAAGATACTTCGTATGTCAAACTACATGAAGATAAATCTGACAACATGTAAGCTTATGTCTGGAGACATATCTATAGCCGGCAAACAAATGACATAGTTATATATCAATCGAGATTCATCTATCAAAGTTGAGATTTCTGACATCAGATTATTCCATCTTACTTAAGCTGCATCTCTCAACATATATCCAACTACACGTAGCTAAAACTATCAACATTAATCAAAATACATCGAGATATTTCAATCCAAATACAACTATCTTTGTCGATGTTTTCCAATTCAGTTAGATTTACTCTGTACCTGTATATTATATCTACATATAACAATCTACGTAGACTAATATATATCTACGTATTTCCTTCTACGTGCAGACGTATCTATATACCTATAACAAACTACATGAATATACATCTCACAACATGTAAGCTTATGTTTGGAGATATATCTGTAGATCTAAACCAAATTACATCGTGCTATATCAATCGAGATACATATATCAACGTTTATGTTGT
Organism: Unio delphinus; assembly: GCA_029339505.1. Lineage (NCBI taxonomy): Eukaryota > Metazoa > Mollusca > Bivalvia > Unionida > Unionidae > Unio > Unio delphinus. The sequence continues at coordinate 3,024,807 of JAQISU010000054.1, forward strand.
TTGAATACAGATGTTTCAAGCTTCGTTAGCATGCTTCTCGCAACATATATCAAACATTACATACCTATAACTATCCATATTTACTAGAACAGATCCAGATATTTCAATCCAAAGATAGTTATATACGTTGCGGTGGTTCAATACAGATAGATTCACTTTCTTGGGGATAAATCTATCTACATATGACAATCTACGTAGACTGATAGATATCTACATTATTCCATCTTCGTGAAGATGCATCGATATACGTATGTCAAACAACATCAAGATAAATCTGACAACATGTAAGCTTACGTTTAGAGATATATCTGTAGAGCGAAACCAAATTAAATCGTGCTATATCAACCGAGATACATAAAGAAACGTTGATGTGGTTTGAATACAGATGTTTCAAGCTTCGTTATCATGCTTATCTCAACATATATCCAACATCACATACCTATAACTATCCATATTTACTAGAACAGATCGAGATATTTCAATCCAAATATAATTATATACGTTGTGGTGGTTCAATTGAGATAGATTCACTTTCTTGGGGATAAATCTATCTACATATGACAATCTACGTAGACTGATAGATATCCACATTATTACATCTTCGTGAAGATGCATCGATATACGCATGTCAAACTACATGAAGATAAATCTGACTGAATGTAAGATTACGTTTGGAGATATATCTGTAGATCGAAACCAAATTAAATAGTGCTATATCAACCGAGATACATATATAAACGTTGATGTGGTTTGAATACAGATGTTTCAAGCATCGTTATCATGCTTATCTCAACATATATCCAACATTACATAGCTATAACTATCCATGTTTACTAGGACAGATCGAGATATTTCAATCCAAATATAGTTATACACGTTATGGTGGTTCAATTCAGATAGATTCACTTTCTTGGGGATAAATCTATCTACATATGACAATCTACGTAGACTGATAGATATCTACATTATTCCATCTTCGTGAAGATGCACCGATATACGTATGTCAAACTACTTGAAGATAAATCTGACTACATGTAAGCTTACGTTTAGAGATATATCTGTAGATCGAAACCAAATTAAATAGTGCTATATCAACCGAGATACATATTTAAACGTTGATGTGGTTCGAATACAGATGTTTCAAGCTTCGTTATCATGCTTATCTCAACATATATCCAACATTACATAGCTATAACTATCCATGTTTACTAGAACAGATCGAGATATTTCAATCCAAATATAGTTATATACGTTGTGGTGGTTCAATTCAGATAGATTCACTTTCTTGGGGATAAATCTATCTACATATGACAATCTACGTAGACTGATAGATATCTACATTATTCCACCTTCGTGAAGATTCATCGATATACGTATGTCAAACTACATGAAGATAAATCTGACAACATGTAAGCTTACGTTTGGAGATATATCTGTAGATCAAAACCAAATTACATCGTGCTATATCAACCGAGTTACATATATAAACGTTGATGTGGTTTGAATACAGATGTTTCAAGCTTCGTTATTATGCTTATCTCAACATATATCCAACATCACATACCTCTAGATATCCATATTTACTAGAACATATCGAGATATTTCAATCCAAATATAGTTATAGACCTTGCGGTGGTTCAATTCAGATAGATTCATTTTCTTGGGGATAAATCTATCTACATATGACAATCTACGTAGACTGATAGATATAACAAAGAACATGAAGATAAATCTGACAACATGAAAGATTACGTTTGGAGATAAATCTGTAGATCAAAACCAAATTACATCGTGCTATATCAACCGAGTTACATAGATAAACGTTGATGTGGTTTGAATACAGATGTTTCAATTTTCGTTATCATGCTTATTTCAACATATATCCAACATCACATACCTATGACTATCCATATTTGCCAGAACAGATCGAGATATTTCAATCCAAATATAGTTATATACGTTGTGGTGGTTCAATTCAGATAGATTCACTTTTTTGGGGATAAACCTATCTACATATGACAATCAACGTAGACTGATAGATATCTACATTATTCCATCTTCGTGAAGATGCATCGATATACGTATGTCAAACTACATGAAGATAAATCTGACAACATGTAAGCTTATGTCTGGAGACATATCTATAGTCGGCAAACAAATGACATAGTTATATATCAATCGAGATTCATCTATCAAAGTTGAGATTTCTGACATCAGATTATTCCATCTTAGTTAAGCTGCATCTCTCAACATATATCCAACTACACGTAGCTAAAACTATGAACATTAACCAAAATACATCGAGATATTTCAATCCAAATACAACTATCTTTGTCGATGTTTTCCAATTCAGTTAGATTTACTCTGTACCTGTATATTATATCTACATATAACAATCTACGTAGACTAATATATATCTACGTATTTCCATCTACGTGCAGACGTATCTATATACCTATAACAAACTACATGAATATACATCTCACAACATGTAAGCTTACGTTTGGAGATATATCTGTAGATTAAAACCAAATTACATCGTGCTATATCAATCGAGATACATATATCAACGTTGATGTGGTTGAATACAGTTGATTCAAGCTTCGTTATCATACTTATCTCAACATATATCCAACATCACATAGCTATAACTATCCATATTTACTAGAACAGATCGAGATATTTCAATCCAAATATAGTTATATACGTGGCGGTGGTTCAATTCAGATAGATTACCTTTCTTGGGGATAAATCTATCTACATATGACAATCTACGTCGACTGATAGATATAACAAACTACATGAAGATAAATCTGACAACATGTAAGATTACGTTTGGAAATATATCTGTAGACCGAAACCAAATTACATCGTTCTTTATCAATTGAGATACATATATAAACGTTGATGTGGTTGAATGCAAATGTGTCAAACTTCGTTATCATGCTTATCTCAACATATATCCAACATCACATAGCTATAACTATCCATATTTACTTGAACAGATCGAGATATTTCAATCCAAATATAGTTATATACGTTGTGGTGGTTCATTTCAGACAGATTCACTTTCTTGGGGATAAATCTATCTACATATGACAATCTACGTAGACTGATAGATATCTACATTACTCCATCTTCGTGAAGATGCATCGATATACGCGTGTCAAACTACATGAAGATAAATCTGACTAAATGTAAGATTACGTTTGGTGATATATCTGTAGATCGAAACCAAATTATATAGTGCTATATCAACCGAGATACATATATAAACGTTGAAGTTGTTTTAATACAGATGTTTCAAGCTTCGTTATCATGCTTATCTCAACATATATCCAACATTACATAACTATAACTATCCATGTTTACTAGGACAGATAGAGATATTTCAATCCAAATATAGTTATATACGTTATGGTGGTTCAATTCAGATAGATTCACTTTCTTGGGTATAAATCTATCTACATATGACAATCTACGTAGACTGATATATATATCTACATTATTCCATCTTCGTGAAGATGCATCGATTTACGTATGTCAAACTACATGAAGATAAATCTGACAACATGTAAGCTTACGTTTGGAGATATATCTGTAGATCAAAACCAAATTACATCGTGCTATATCAACCGAGTTACATATATAAACGTTGATGTGGTTTGAATACAGATGTTTCAAGCTTCGTTATGATGCTTATCTCAACATATATCCAACATCACATACCTATAACTATCCATATTTACTAGAATATATCGAGATATTTCAATCCAAATATAGTTATATATGTTGCGGAGGTTCAATTCAGATAGATTCATTTTCTTGGGGATAAATCTATCTACATTTGACAATCTACGTAGACTGATAGATATAACAAACTACATGAAGATAAATCTGACAACATGTAAGATTACTTTTGGAAATATATCTGTAGACCGAAACCAAATTACATCGTTCTTTATCAATTGAGATACATATATAAACGTTGATGTGGTTGAATGCAAATGTTTCAAACTTCGTTATCATGCTTATCTTAACATCTTTCCAACATCACATAGCTATTACTATCCATATTTACTAGAACATATCGAGATATTTCAATCCAAATATAGTTATATACGTTGCGGTGGTTCAATTCAGATAGATTCACTTTCTTGGGGATAAATCTGTATACATATGACAATCTACGTAGACTGATAGATCTCTACATTATTCCATCTTCGTGAAGATATATCGGTATACGTATGTCAAACTACATGAAGATAAATCTGACAACATGTAAGCATATGTCTGGAGACATATCTGTAGCCAGTAACGAAATCACATAGTTCTATATCAATCGAGATTCCTCTATCAAAGGTAAGATGTCTGATATCAGATTATTCCATCTTAGTTACATTGAATCACTCAACATATCTCCACCTACACATAGCTATATCCATCCACATTAAACAAAATACATCGAGATTTTTCAACCCAAATACAACTATCTTTGTCAATGTTTTCCAATTCAGCTAGATTTACTCTTTACCTAAATATTACATCAACATATGACAATCTACGTAGACTAATATATATCTACGTATTTCCATCTACTTGTAGACGTATCTATATACCTATAACAAACTATATGAAGATACATCTGTCATCATGAAAGCTTACTTTTGGAGATATATCTGTAGACCGAAAGCAAATTACATCGTCATATATCACTCGAGATACATATATAAACGTTGATGTGGGTGATACAGATGTTTCCAGCTTTGTAATCATGCTCATCTCAAGATATATCCAACATCACATAGCTATAACTATCCATATTTACTAGAACAGATCGAGATACTTCAATTCAAATATAGTAATATACGTTTCGTGGTTCAATTCAGATAGATTCACTTTCTTGGGGATAAATCTATCTACATTTGACAATCTACGTAGACTGATATATATCTACATTATTCCATCTTCGTGAAGATGCATCGATATACTTATGTAAAACTACATGAAGATAAATCTGACATGTAAGATTACGTTTGGAGATATATCTGTAGAGCGAAACCAAATTAAATCGTGCTATATGAACCGAGATACATATAGAAACGTTGATGTGGTTTGAATACAGATGTTTCAATTTTCGTTATCATGCTTATCTCAACATATATCCAACATCACATACCTATGACTATCCATATTTACTAGAACAGATCGAGATATTTCAATCCAAATATAGTTATATACGTTGTGGTGGTTCAATTCAGATACATTCATTTTCTTGGGGATAAATCTAGCTACATATGTCAATCTACGTAGACGATAGATATCTACATTATTCCATCTTCGTGAAGATGCATCGATATACGTATGTCAAACTACATGAAGATAAATCTGACAACATGTAAGATTACGTTTGGAGATATATCTGTAGACCGAAACCAAATTACATCGTTCTTTATCAATTGAGATACATATATAAACTTTGATGTGGTTGACTGCAAATGTTTCTAACTTCGTTATCATGCTTATCTTAAGATATATCCAACATCACATAGCTACAACTATCCATATTTACTAGAACATATCGAGATATTTCAATCCAAATATAGTAATATACGTTGCGGTGGTTCAATTCAGATAGATTCACTTTCTTGGGGATAAATCTATCTACATATGACAATCTAAGTAGACTGATAGATATCTACATTATTCCATCTTCGTGAAGATGCATCGATATACGTATGTAAAACTACATGAAGATAAATCTGACATGTAAGATTACGTTTGGAGATATATCTATAGATCGAAACCAAATTAAATAGTGTTATATCAACCAAGATACATATATAAACGGTGATGTGGTTTGAATACATATGTTTCAAGCTTCGTTATCATGCTTATCTCAACATATATCCAACATTACATAGCTGTAACTATCCATATTTACTAGAACAGATCGAGATATTTCAATCCAAATATAGTTATATACGTTGTGGTGGTTCAATTCAGATAGATTCACTTTTTTGGGGATAAATCTATCTACATATGACAATCTACGTAGACTGATATATATCTACATTATTCCATCTTCGTGAAGATCCATCGACATACGTATGTCAAACAACATCAAGATAAATCTGACAACATGTAAGCTTACGTTTGGAGATATATCTGTAGAGCGAAACCAAATTAAATCGTGCTATATCAACCGAGATACATATAGTAACGTTGATGTGGTTTGAATACAGATGTTTCAAGCTTCGTTATCATGCTTATCTCAACATATATCCAACATCACATACCTATAACTATCCATATTTACAAGAACAGATCGAGATATTTCAATCCAAATATAGTTATATACGTTGTGGTGGTTCAATTCAGATAGATTCACTTTCTTGGGGATAAATCTATCTACATATGACAATCTACGTAGACTGATAGATATCTACATTATTCCATCTTCGTGAAGATGCATCGATATACGTATGTCAAACTACATGAAGATAAATCTGACTACATGTAAGATCACGTTTGGAGATATATCTGTTGATCGAAACCAAATTAAATAGTACTATATCAACCGAGATACATCTATAAACGTTGATGTGGTTTGAATACAGATGTTTCAAGCTTCGTTATCATGCTTACCTCAGCATATATCCAAAATTACATAGCTATAACTATGCATATTTACTAGGACAGATCGAGATATTTCAATCAAAATATAGTTATATACGCTATGGTGGTTCAATTCAGATTGATTCACTTTCTTGGGGATAAATCTATCTACATATGACAATCTACGTAGACTGATATATATCTACATTATTCCATCTTTGTGAATATGCATCGATATACGTGTGTCAAACAACATCAAGATAAATCTGACAACATGTAAGCTTACGTTTGGAGATATAATGTAGAGCGAAACCAAATTAAATCGTGCTATATCAACCGAGTTACATATATTTACGTTGATGTGGTTTGAATACAGATGTTTCAAGCTTCGTTATCATGCTTATCTCAACAAAAATCCAACATCACATACCTATAACTATCCATATTTACTAGAACAGATCGAGATATTTCAATCCAAATATAGTTATATACGTTGTGGTGGTTCAATTCAGATAGATTCACTTTCTTGCGGATAAATCTATCTACATATGACAATCTACGTACACTGATAGATATCTACATGATTCCATCTTCGTGAAGATGCATCGATATACGTGTGTCAAACTACATGAAGATAAATCTGACTACATGTAAGATCACGTTTGGAGATATATCTGTTGATCGAAACCAAATTAAATAGTACTATATCAACCGAGATACATCTATAAACGTTGATGTGGTTTGAATACAGATGTTTCAAGCTTCGTTATCATGCTTATTTCAGCATATATCCAAAATTACATAGCTATAAATATCCATATTTACTAGGACAGATCGAGATATTTCAATCAAAATATATTTATATACGCTATGGTGGTTCAATTCAGATAGATTCACTTTCTTGGGGATAAATCTATCTACATATGACAATCTAAGTAGACTGATAGATATCTACATTATTCCATCTTCGTGAAGATGCATCGATATACGTATGTAAAACTACATGAAGATAAATCTGACATGTAAGATTACGTTTGGAGATATATCTATAGATCGAAACCAAATTAAATAGTGTTATATCAACCAAGATACATATATAAACGTTGATGTGGTTTGAATACATATGTTTCAAGCTTTGTTATCATGCTTATCTCAACATATATCCAACATTACATAGCTATAACTATCCATATTTACTAGAACAGATCGAGATATTTCAATCCAAATATAGTTATATACGTTGTGGTGGTTCAATTCAGATAGATTCACTTTCTTGGGGATAAATCTATCTACATATGACAATCTACGTAGACTGATATATATATCTACATTATTCCATCTTCGTGAAGATGCATCGATTTACGATTGTCAAACTACATGAAGATAAATCTGACAACATGTAAGCTTACGTTTGGAGATATATCTGTAGATCCAAACCAAATTACATCGTGCTATATCAACCGAGTTACATATATAAACGTTGATGTGGTTTGAATACAGATGTTTCAAGCTTCGTTATGATGCTTATCTCAACATATATCCAACATCACATACCTATAACTATCCATATTTACTAGAATATATCGAGATATTTCAATCCAAATATAGTTATATACGTTGCGGAGGTTCAATTCAGATAGATTCATTTTCTAGGGGATAAATCTATCTACATTTGACAATCTACGTAGACTGATAGATATAACAAACTACATGAAGATAAATCTGACAACATGTAAGATTACTTTTGGAAATATATCTGTAGACCGAAACCAAATTACATCGTTCTTTATCAATTGAGATACATATATAAACGTTGATGTGCTTGAATGCAAATGTTTCAAACTTCGTTATCATGCTTATCTCAACATATTTCCAACATCACATAGCTATAACTATCCATATTTACTAGAACATATCGAGATATTTCAATCCAAATATAGTTATATACGTTGCGGTGGTTCAATTCAGATAGATTCACTTTCTTGGGGATAAATCTGTATACATATGACAATCTACGTAGACTGATCGATCTCTACATTATTCCATCTGCGTGAAGATATATCGGTATACGTATGTCAAACTACATGAAGATAAATCTGACAACATGTAAGCATATGTCTGGAGACATATCTGTGGACAGTAACGAAATCACATAGTTCTATATCAATCGAGATTCCTCTATCAAAGGTAAGATGTCTGATATCAGATTATTCCATCTTAGTTACATTGAATCACTCAACATATCTCCACCTACACATAGCTATATCCATCCACATTAAACAAAATACATCGAGATTTTTCAACCCAAATACAACTATCTTTGTCAATGTTTTCCAGTTCAGCTAGATTTACTCTTTACCTGAATATTACATCAACATATGACAATCTACGTAGACTAATATATATCTACGTATTTCCATCTACTTGTAGACGTATCTATATACCTATAACAAACTACATGAAGATACATCTGTCATCATGAAAGCTTACTTTTGGAGATATATCTGTAGACCGAAAGCAAATTACATCGTGATATATCACTCGAGATACATATATAAACGTTGATGTGGGTGATACAGATGTTTCCAGCTTTGTAATCATGCTTATCTCAAGATATATCCAACATCACATAGCTATAACTATCCATATTTACTAGAACAGATCGAGATACTTCAATTCAAATATAGTAATATACGTTTCGGTGGTTCAATTCAGATAGATTCACTTTCTTGGGGATAAATCTATCTACATTTGACAATCTACGTAGACTGATATATATCTACATTATTCCATCTTCGTGAAGATGCATCGATATACGTATATCAAGCAACATCAAGATGAATCTTACAACATGTAAGCTTACGTTTGGAGATATATCTGTAGAGCGAAACCAAATTAAATCGTGCTATATGAACCGAGATACATATAGAAACGTTGATGTGGTTTGAATACAGATGTTTCAATTTTCGTTATCATAATTATCTCAACATATATCCAACATCACATACCTATGACTATCCATATTTACTAGAACAGATCGAGATATTTCATTCCAAATATAGTTATATACGTTGTGGTGGTTCAATTCAGATACATTCATTTTCTTGGGGATAAATCTAGCTACATATTTCAATCTACGTAGACGATAGATATCTACATTATTCCACATTCGTGAAGATGCATCGATATACGTATGTCAAGCTACATGAAGATAAATCTGACAACATGTAAGATTAAGTTTGGAGATATATCTGTACACCGAAACCAAATTACATCGTTCTTTATCAATTGAGATACATATATAAACTTTGATGTGGTTGAATGCAAATGTTTCTAACTTCGTTATCATGCTTATCTTAAGATATATCCAACATCACATAGCTACAACTATCCATATTTACTAGAACATATCGAGATATTTCAATCTAAATATAGTTATATACGTTGTGGTGGTTCAATTCAGATAGATTCACTTTCTTCGGGATAAATCTATCTACATATGACAATCTACGTACACTGATAGATATCTACATTATTCCATCTTCGTGAAGATGCATCGATATACGTGTGTCAAACTACATGAAGATAAATCTGACTACATGTAAGATCACGTTTGGAGATATATCTGTTGATCGAAACCAAATTAAATAGTACTATATCAACCGAGATACATCTATAAACGTTGATGTGGTTTGAATACAGATGTTTCAAGCTTCGTTATCATGCTTATCTCAGCATATATCCAAAATTACATAGCTATAACTATCCATATTTACTAGGACAGATCGAGATATTTCAATCAAAATATAGTTATATACGCTATGGTGGTTCAATTCAGATAGATTCACTTTCTTGGGGATAAATCTATCTACATATGACAATCTACGTAGACTGATATATATCTACATTATTCCATCTTTGTGAATATGCATCTATATACGTGTGTCAAACAACATCAAGATAAATCTGACAACATGTAAGCTTACGTTTGGAGATATATCTGTAGAGCGAAACCAAATTAAATCGTGCTATATCAACCGAGTTACATATATTTACGTTGATGTGGTTTGAATACAGATGTTTCAAGCTTCGTTATCATGCTTATCTCAACAAAAATCTAACATCACATACCTATAACTATCCATATTTACTAGAACAGATCGAGATATTTCAATCCAAATATAGTTATATACGTTGTGGTGGTTCAATTCAGATAGATTCACTTTCTTGGGGATAAATCTATCTACATATGACAATCTACGTAGGCTGACAGATATCTACATTATTCCATCTTCGTGAAGATACTTCGTATGTCAAACTACATGAAGATAAATCTGACAACATGTAAGCTTATGTCTGGAGACATATCTATAGCCGGCAAACAAATGACATAGTTATATATCAATCGAGATTCATCTATCAAAGTTGAGATTTCTGACATCAGATTATTCCATCTTACTTAAGCTGCATCTCTCAACATATATCCAACTACACGTAGCTAAAACTATCAACATTAATCAAAATACATCGAGATATTTCAATCCAAATACAACTATCTTTGTCGATGTTTTCCAATTCAGTTAGATTTACTCTGTACCTGTATATTATATCTACATATAACAATCTACGTAGACTAATATATATCTACGTATTTCCTTCTACGTGCAGACGTATCTATATACCTATAACAAACTACATGAATATACATCTCACAACATGTAAGCTTATGTTTGGAGATATATCTGTAGATCTAAACCAAATTACATCGTGCTATATCAATCGAGATACATATATCAACGTTTATGTTGTTTGAATACAGATGTTTCAAGCTTCGTTAGCATGCTTCTCGCAACATATATCAAACATTACATACCTATAACTATCCATATTTACTAGAACAGATCCAGATATTTCAATCCAAAGATAGTTATATACGTTGCGGTGGTTCAATACAGATAGATTCACTTTCTTGGGGATAAATCTATCTACATATGACAATCTACGTAGACTGATAGATATCTACATTATTCCATCTTCGTGAAGATGCATCGATATACGTATGTCAAACAACATCAAGATAAATCTGACAACATGTAAGCTTACGTTTAGAGATATATCTGTAGAGCGAAACCAAATTAAATCGTGCTATATCAACCGAGATACATAAAGAAACGTTGATTTGGTTTGAATACAGATGTTTCAAGCTTCGTTATCATGCTTATCTCAACATATATCCAACATCACATACCTATAACTATCCATATTTACTAGAACAGATCGAGATATTTCAATCCAAATATAATTATATACGTTGTGGTGGTTCAATTGAGATAGATTCACTTTCTTGGGGATAAATCTATCTACATATGACAATCTACGTAGACTGATAGATATCCACATTATTACATCTTCGTGAAGATGCATCGATATACGCATGTCAAACTACATGAAGATAAATCTGACTGAATGTAAGATTACGTTTGGAGATATATCTGTAGATCGAAACCAAATTAAATAGTGCTATATCAACCGAGATACATATATAAACGTTGATGTGGTTTGAATACAGATGTTTCAAGCATCGTTATCATGCTTATCTCAACATATATCCAACATTACATAGCTATAACTATCCATGTTTACTAGGACAGATCGAGATATTTCAATCCAAATATAGTTATACACGTTATGGTGGTTCAATTCAGATAGATTCACTTTCTTGGGGATAAATCTATCTACATATGACAATCTACGTAGACTGATAGATATCTACATTATTCCATCTTCGTGAAGATGCACCGATATACGTATGTCAAACTACTTGAAGATAAATCTGACTACATGTAAGCTTACGTTTAGAGATATATCTGTAGATCGAAACCAAATTAAATAGTGCTATATCAACCGAGATACATATTTAAACGTTGATGTGGTTCGAATACAGATGTTTCAAGCTTCGTTATCATGCTTATCTCAACATATATCCAACATTACATAGCTATAACTATCCATGTTTACTAGAACAGATCGAGATATTTCAATCCAAATATAGTTATATACGTTGTGGTGGTTCAATTCAGATAGATTCACTTTCTTGGGGATAAATCTATCTACATATGACAATCTACGTAGACTGATAGATATCTACATTATTCCACCTTCGTGAAGATTCATCGATATACGTATGTCAAACTACATGAAGATAAATCTGACAACATGTAAGCTTACGTTTGGAGATATATCTGTAGATCAAAACCAAATTACATCGTGCTATATCAACCGAGTTACATATATAAACGTTGATGTGGTTTGAATACAGATGTTTCAAGCTTCGTTATTATGCTTATCTCAACATATATCCAACATCACATACCTCTAGATATCCATATTTACTAGAACATATCGAGATATTTCAATCCAAATATAGTTATAGACCTTGCGGTGGTTCAATTCAGATAGATTCATTTTCTTGGGGATAAATCTATCTACATATGACAATCTACGTAGACTGATAGATATAACAAAGAACATGAAGATAAATCTGACAACATGAAAGATTACGTTTGGAGATAAATCTGTAGATCAAAACCAAATTACATCGTGCTATATCAACCGAGTTACATAGATAAACGTTGATGTGGTTTGAATACAGATGTTTCAATTTTCGTTATCATGCTTATTTCAACATATATCCAACATCACATACCTATGACTATCCATATTTGCCAGAACAGATCGAGATATTTCAATCCAAATATAGTTATATACGTTGTGGTGGTTCAATTCAGATAGATTCACTTTTTTGGGGATAAACCTATCTACATATGACAATCAACGTAGACTGATAGATATCTACATTATTCCATCTTCGTGAAGATGCATCGATATACGTATGTCAAACTACATGAAGATAAATCTGACAACATGTAAGCTTATGTCTGGAGACATATCTATAGTCGGCAAACAAATGACATAGTTATATATCAATCGAGATTCATCTATCAAAGTTGAGATTTCTGACATCAGATTATTCCATCTTAGTTAAGCTGCATCTCTCAACATATATCCAACTACACGTAGCTAAAACTATGAACATTAACCAAAATACATCGAGATATTTCAATCCAAATACAACTATCTTTGTCGATGTTTTCCAATTCAGTTAGATTTACTCTGTACCTGTATATTATATCTACATATAACAATCTACGTAGACTAATATATATCTACGTATTTCCATCTACGTGCAGACGTATCTATATACCTATAACAAACTACATGAATATACATCTCACAACATGTAAGCTTACGTTTGGAGATATATCTGTAGATTAAAACCAAATTACATCGTGCTATATCAATCGAGATACATATATCAACGTTGATGTGGTTGAATACAGTTGATTCAAGCTTCGTTATCATACTTATCTCAACATATATCCAACATCACATAGCTATAACTATCCATATTTACTAGAACAGATCGAGATATTTCAATCCAAATATAGTTATATACGTGGCGGTGGTTCAATTCAGATAGATTACCTTTCTTGGGGATAAATCTATCTACATATGACAATCTACGTCGACTGATAGATATAACAAACTACATGAAGATAAATCTGACAACATGTAAGATTACGTTTGGAAATATATCTGTAGACCGAAACCAAATTACATCGTTCTTTATCAATTGAGATACATATATAAACGTTGATGTGGTTGAATGCAAATGTGTCAAACTTCGTTATCATGCTTATCTCAACATATATCCAACATCACATAGCTATAACTATCCATATTTACTTGAACAGATCGAGATATTTCAATCCAAATATAGTTATATACGTTGTGGTGGTTCATTTCAGACAGATTCACTTTCTTGGGGATAAATCTATCTACATATGACAATCTACGTAGACTGATAGATATCTACATTACTCCATCTTCGTGAAGATGCATCGATATACGCGTGTCAAACTACATGAAGATAAATCTGACTAAATGTAAGATTACGTTTGGTGATATATCTGTAGATCGAAACCAAATTATATAGTGCTATATCAACCGAGATACATATATAAACGTTGAAGTTGTTTTAATACAGATGTTTCAAGCTTCGTTATCATGCTTATCTCAACATATATCCAACATTACATAACTATAACTATCCATGTTTACTAGGACAGATAGAGATATTTCAATCCAAATATAGTTATATACGTTATGGTGGTTCAGTTCAGATAGATTCACTTTCTTGGGGATAAATTTATCTACATATGACAATCTACGTAGACTGATATATATATCTACATTATTCCATCTTCGTGAAGATGCATCGATTTACGTATGTCAAACTACATGAAGATAAATCTGACAACATGTAAGCTTACGTTTGGAGATATATCTGTAGATCCAAACCAAATTACATCGTGCTATATCAACCGAGTTACATATATAAACGTTGATGTGGTTTGAATACAGATGTTTCAAGCTTCGTTATGATGCTTATCTCAACATATATCCAACATCACATACCTCTAGATATCCATATTTACTAGAATATATCGAGATATTTCAATCCAAATATAGTTATATATGTTGCGGAGGTTCAATTCAGATAGATTCATTTTCTTGGGGATAAATCTATCTACATTTGACAATCTACGTAGACTGATAGATATAACAAACTACATGAAGATAAATCTGACAACATGTAAGATTACTTTTGGAAATATATCTGTAGACCGAAACCAAATTACATCGTTCTTTATCAATTGAGATACATATATAAACGTTGATGTGGTTGAATGCAAATGTTTCAAACTTCGTTATCATGCTTATCTTAACATATTTCCAACATCACATAGCTATTACTATCCATATTTACTAGAACATATCGAGATATTTCAATCCAAATATAGTTATATACGTTGCGGTGGTTCAATTCAGATAGATTCACTTTCTTGGGGATAAATCTGTATACATATGACAATCTACGTAGACTGATAGATCTCTACATTATTCCATCTTCGTGAAGATATATCGGTATACGTATGTCAAACTACATGTAGATAAATCTGACAACATGTAAGCATATGTCTGGAGACATATCTGTAGCCAGTAACGAAATCACATAGTTCTATATCAATCGAGATTCCTCTATCAAAGGTAAGATGTCTGATACCAGATTATTCCATCTTAGTTACATTGAATCACTCAACATATCTCCACCTACACATAGCTATATCCATCCACATTAAACAAAATACATCGAGATTTTTCAACCCAAATACAACTATCTTTGTCAATGTTTTCCAATTCAGCTAGATTTACTCTTTACCTAAATATTACATCAACATATGACAATCTACGTAGACTAATATATATCTACGTATTTCCATCTACTTGTAGACGTATCTATATACCTATAACAAACTATATGAAGATACATCTGTCATCATGAAAGCTTACTTTTGGAGATATATCTGTAGACCGAAAGCAAATTACATCGTCATATATCACTCGAGATACGTATATAAACGTTGATGTGGGTGATACAGATGTTTCCAGCTTTGTAATCATGCTCATCTCAAGATATATCCAACATCACATAGCTATAACTATCCATATTTACTAGAACAGATCGAGATACTTCAATTCAAATATAGTAATATACGTTTCGTGGTTCAATTCAGATAGATTCACTTTCTTGGGGATAAATCTATCTACATTTGACAATCTACGTAGACTGATATATATCTACATTATTCCATCTTCGTGAAGATGCATCGATATACGTATGTAAAACTACATGAAGATAAATCTGACATGTAAGATTACGTTTGGAGATATATCTGTAGAGCGAAACCAAATTAAATCGTGCTATATGAACCGAGATACATATAGAAACGTTGATGTGGTTTGAATACAGATGTTTCAATTTTCGTTATCATGCTTATCTCAACATATATCCAACATCACATACCTATGACTATCCATATTTACTAGAACAGATCGAGATATTTCAATCCAAATATAGTTATATACGTTGTGGTGGTTCAATTCAGATACATTCATTTTCTTGGGGATAAATCTAGCTACATATGTCAATCTACGTAGACGATAGATATCTACATTATTCCATCTTCGTGAAGATGCATCGATATACGTATGTCAAACTACATGAAGATAAATCTGACAACATGTAAGATTACGTTTGGAGATATATCTGTAGACCGAAACCAAATTACATCGTTCTTTATCAATTGAGATACATATATAAACTTTGATGTGGTTGACTGCAAATGTTTCTAACTTCGTTATCATGCTTATCTTAAGATATATCCAACATCACATAGCTACAACTATCCATATTTACTAGAACATATCGAGATATTTCAATCCAAATATAGTAATATACGTTGCGGTGGTTCAATTCAGATAGATTCACTTTCTTGGGGATAAATCTATCTACATATGACAATCTAAGTAGACTGATAGATATCTACATTATTCCATGTTCGTGAAGATGCATCGATATACGTATGTAAAACTACATGAAGATAAATCTGACATGTAAGATTACGTTTGGAGATATATCTATAGATCGAAACCAAATTAAATAGTGTTATATCAACCAAGATACATATATAAACGGTGATGTGGTTTGAATACATATGTTTCAAGCTTCGTTATCATGCTTATCTCAACATATATCCAACATTACATAGCTGTAACTATCCATATTTACTAGAACAGATCGAGATATTTCAATCCAAATATAGTTATATACGTTGTGGTGGTTCAATTCAGATAGATTCACTTTTTTGGGGATAAATCTATCTACATATGACAATCTACGTAGACTGATATATATCTACATTATTCCATCTTCGTGAAGATCCATCGACATACGTATGTCAAACAACATCAAGATAAATCTGACAACATGTAAGCTTACGTTTGGAGATATATCTGTAGAGCGAAACCAAATTAAATCGTGCTATATCAACCGAGATACATATAGTAACGTTGATGTGGTTTGAATACAGATGTTTCAAGCTTCGTTATCATGCTTATCTCAACATATATCCAACATCACATACCTATAACTATCCATATTTACAAGAACAGATCGAGATATTTCAATCCAAATATAGTTATATACGTTGTGGTGGTTCAATTCAGATAGATTCACTTTCTTGGGGATAAATCTATCTACATATGACAATCTACGTAGACTGATAGATATCTACATTATTCCATCTTCGTGAAGATGCATCGATATACGTCTGTCAAACTACATGAAGATAAATCTGACTACATGTAAGATCACGTTTGGAGATATATCTGTTGATCGAAACCAAATTAAATAGTACTATATCAACCGAGATACATCTATAAACGTTGATGTGGTTTGAATACAGATGTTTCAAGCTTCGTTATCATGCTTACCTCAGCATATATCCAAAATTACATAGCTATAACTATGCATATTTACTAGGACAGATCGAGATATTTCAATCAAAATATAGTTATATACGCTATGGTGGTTCAATTCAGATAGATTCACTTTCTTGGGGATAAATCTATCTACATATGACAATCTACGTAGACTGATATATATCTACATTATTCCATCTTTGTGAATATGCATCGATATACGTGTGTCAAACAACATCAAGATAAATCTGACAACATGTAAGCTTACGTTTGGAGATATAATGTAGAGCGAAACCAAATTAAATCGTGCTATATCAACCGAGTTACATATATTTACGTTGATGTGGTTTGAATACAGATGTTTCAAGCTTCGTTATCATGCTTATCTCAACAAAAATCCAACATCACATACCTATAACTATCCATATTTACTAGAACAGATCGAGATATTTCAATCCAAATATAGTTATATACGTTGTGGTGGTTCAATTCAGATAGATTCACTTTCTTGCGGATAAATCTATCTACATATGACAATCTACGTACACTGATAGATATCTACATTATTCCATCTTCGTGAAGATGCATCGATATACGTGTGTCAAACTACATGAAGATAAATCTGACTACATGTAAGATCACGTTTGGAGATATATCTGTTGATCGAAACCAAATTAAATAGTACTATATCAACCGAGATACATCTATAAACGTTGATGTGGTTTGAATACAGATGTTTCAAGCTTCGTTATCATGCTTATTTCAGCATATATCCAAAATTACATAGCTATAAATATCCATATTTACTAGGACAGATCGAGATATTTCAATCAAAATATATTTATATACGCTATGGTGGTTCAATTCAGATAGATTCACTTTCTTGGGGATAAATCTATCTACATATGACAATCTAAGTAGACTGATAGATATCTACATTATTCCATCTTCGTGAAGATGCATCGATATACGTATGTAAAACTACATGAAGATAAATCTGACATGTAAGATTACGTTTGGAGATATATCTATAGATCGAAACCAAATTAAATAGTGTTATATCAACCAAGATACATATATAAACGTTGATGTGGTTTGAATACATATGTTTCAAGCTTTGTTATCATGCTTATCTCAACATATATCCAACATTACATAGCTATAACTATCCATATTTACTAGAACAGATCGAGATATTTCAATCCAAATATAGTTATATACGTTGTGGTGGTTCAATTCAGATAGATTCACTTTCTTGGGGATAAATCTATCTACATATGACAATCTACGTAGACTGATATATATATCTACATTATTCCATCTTCGTGAAGATGCATCGATTTACGATTGTCAAACTACATGAAGATAAATCTGACAACATGTAAGCTTACGTTTGGAGATATATCTGTAGATCCAAACCAAATTACATCGTGCTATATCAACCGAGTTACATATATAAACGTTGATGTGGTTTGAATACAGATGTTTCAAGCTTCGTTATGATGCTTATCTCAACATATATCCAACATCACATACCTATAACTATCCATATTTACTAGAATATATCGAGATATTTCAATCCAAATATAGTTATATACGTTGCGGAGGTTCAATTCAGATAGATTCATTTTCTAGGGGATAAATCTATCTACATTTGACAATCTACGTAGACTGATAGATATAACAAACTACATGAAGATAAATCTGACAACATGTAAGATTACTTTTGGAAATATATCTGTAGACCGAAACCAAATTACATCGTTCTTTATCAATTGAGATACATATATAAACGTTGATGTGGTTGAATGCAAATGTTTCAAACTTCGTTTTCATGCTTATCTCAACATATTTCCAACATCACATAGCTATAACTATCCATATTTACTAGAACATATCGAGATATTTCAATCCAAATATAGTTATATACGTTGCGGTGGTTCAATTCAGATAGATTCACTTTCTTGGGGATAAATCTGTATACATATGACAATCTACGTAGACTGATCGATCTCTATATTATTCCATCTGCGTGAAGATATATCGGTATACGTATGTCAAACTACATGAAGATAAATCTGACAACATGTAAGCATATGTCTGGAGACATATCTGTGGCCAGTAACGAAATCACATAGTTCTATATCAATCGAGATTCCTCTATCAAAGGTAAGATGTCTGATATCAGATTATTCCATCTTAGTTACATTGAATCACTCAACATATCTCCACCTACACATAGCTATATCCATCCACATTAAACAAAATACATCGAGATTTTTCAACCCAAATACAACTATCTTTGTCAATGTTTTCCAGTTCAGCTAGATTTACTCTTTACCTGAATATTACATCAACATATGACAATCTACGTAGACTAATATATATCTACGTATTTCCATCTACTTGTAGACGTATCTATATACCTATAACAAACTACATGAAGATACATCTGTCATCATGAAAGCTTACTTTTGGAGATATATCTGTAGACCGAAAGCAAATTACATCGTGATATATCACTCGAGATACATATATAAACGTTGATGTGGGTGATACAGATGTTTCCAGCTTTGTAATCATGCTTATCTCAAGATATATCCAACATCACATAGCTATAACTATCCATATTTACTAGAACAGATCGAGATACTTCAATTCAAATATAGTAATATACGTTTCGGTGGTTCAATTCAGATAGATTCACTTTCTTGGGGATAAATCTATCTACATTTGACAATCTACGTAGACTGATATATATCTACATTATTCCATCTTCGTGAAGATGCATCGATATACGTATATCAAGCAACATCAAGATGAATCTTACAACATGTAAGCTTACGTTTGGAGATATATCTGTAGAGCGAAACCAAATTAAATCGTGCTATATGAACCGAGATACATATAGAAACGTTGATGTGGTTTGAATACAGATGTTTCAATTTTCGTTATCATGCTTATCTCAACATATATCCAACATCACATACCTATGACTATCCATATTTACTAGAACAGATCGAGATATTTCATTCCAAATATAGTTATATACGTTGTGGTGGTTCAATTCAGATACATTCATTTTCTTGGGGATAAATCTAGCTACATATTTCAATCTACGTAGACGATAGATATCTACATTATTCCACATTCGTGAAGATGCATCGATATACGTATGTCAAGCTACATGAAGATAAATCTGACAACATGTAAGATTACGTTTGGAGATATATCTGTACACCGAAACCAAATTACATCGTTCTTTATCAATTGAGATACATATATAAACTTTGATGTGGTTGAATGCAAATGTTTCTAACTTCGTTATCATGCTTATCTTAAGATATATCCAACATCACATAGCTACAACTATCCATATTTACTAGAACATATCGAGATATTTCAATCTAAATATAGTTATATACGTTGTGGTGGTTCAATTCAGATAGATTCACTTTCTTGGGGATAAATCTATCTACATATGACAATCTACGTACACTGATAGATATCTACATTATTCCATCTTCGTGAAGATGCATCGATATACGTGTGTCAAACTACATGAAGATAAATCTGACTACATGTAAGATCACGTTTGGAGATATATCTGTTGATCGAAACCAAATTAAATAGTACTATATCAACCGAGATACATCTATAAACGTTGATGTGGTTTGAATACAGATGTTTCAAGCTTCGTTATCATGCTTATCTCAGCATATATCCAAAATTACATAGCTATAACTATCCATATTTACTAGGACAGATCGAGATATTTCAATCAAAATATAGTTATATACGCTATGGTGGTTCAATTCAGATAGATTCACTTTCTTGGGGATAAATCTATCTACATATGACAATCTACGTAGACTGATATATATCTACATTATTCCATCTTTGTGAATATGCATCTATATACGTGTGTCAAACAACATCAAGATAAATCTGACAACATGTAAGCTTACGTTTGGAGATATATCTGTAGAGCGAAACCAAATTAAATCGTGCTATATCAACCGAGTTACATATATTTACGTTGATGTGGTTTGAATACAGATGTTTCAAGCTTCGTTATCATGCTTATCTCAACAAAAATCTAACATCACATACCTATAACTATCCATATTTACTAGAACAGATCGAGATATTTCAATCCAAATATAGTTATATACGTTGTGGTGGTTCAATTCAGATAGATTCACTTTCTTGGGGATAAATCTATCTACATATGACAATCTACGTAGGCTGACAGATATCTACATTATTCCATCTTCGTGAAGATACTTCGTATGTCAAACTACATGAAGATAAATCTGACAACATGTAAGCTTATGTCTGGAGACATATCTATAGCCGGCAAACAAATGACATAGTTATATATCAATCGAGATTCATCTATCAAAGTTGAGATTTCTGACATCAGATTATTCCATCTTACTTAAGCTGCATCTCTCAACATATATCCAACTACACGTAGCTAAAACTATCAACATTAATCAAAATACATCGAGATATTTCAATCCAAATACAACTATCTTTGTCGATGTTTTCCAATTCAGTTAGATTTACTCTGTACCTGTATATTATATCTACATATAACAATCTACGTAGACTAATATATATCTACGTATTTCCTTCTACGTGCAGACGTATCTATATACCTATAACAAACTACATGAATATACATCTCACAACATGTAATCTTATGTTTGGAGATATATCTGTAGATCTAAACCAAATTACATCGTGCTATATCAATCGAGATACATATATCAACGTTTATGTTGTTTGAATACAGATGTTTCAAGCTTCGTTAGCATGCTTCTCGCAACATATATCAAACATTACATACCTATAACTATCCATATTTACTAGAACAGATCCAGATATTTCAATCCAAAGATAGTTATATACGTTGCGGTGGTTCAATACAGATAGATTCACTTTCTTGGGGATAAATCTATCTACATATGACAATCTACGTAGACTGATAGATATCTACATTATTCCATCTTCGTGAAGATGCATCGATATACGTATGTCAAACTACATGAAGATAAATCTGACATGTAAGCTTACGTTTGGAGATATATCTGTGGATCGAAACCAAATTAAATAGTGTTATATCAACTGAGATACATATTTAAACGTTGATGTTGTTTCAATACAGATGTTTCAAGCTTCGTTATCATGCTTATCTCAACATATATTCAACATTACAGAGCTATAACTATCCATATTTACTAGAACAGATCGAGATATTTCAATCCAAATATAGTTATATACGTTGTGGTGGTTCAATTCAGATAGATTCACTTTTTTGGGGATAAATCTATCTACATATGACAATCTACGTAGACGATAGATATCTACATTATTCCATCTTCGTGAAGATGCATCGATATACGTATGTCAAACTACATGAAGATAAATCTGACTGAATGTAAGATTACGTTTGGAGATATATCTGTAGATCGAAACAAAATTAAATAGTGCTATATCAACCGAGATACATATATAAACGTTGATGTGGTTTGAATACAGATGTTTCAAGCATCGTTATCATGCTTATCTCAACTTATATCCAACATTACATAGCTATAACTATCCATGTTTACTAGGACAGATCGAGATATTTCAATCCAAATATAGTTATACACGTTATGGTGGTTCAATTCAGATAGATTCACTTTCTTGGGGATAAATCTATCTACATATGACAATCTACGTAGACTGATATATATCTACATTATTCCATCTTCGTGAAGATGCATCGATATAAGTATGTCAAACTACATGAAGATAAATCTGACAACATGTAAGCTTACGTTTGGAGAAATAGATATATCTCCAAACGTAAGCATGAAGATAAATCTGACAACATGTAAGATTACGTTTGGAGATATATCAGAAGATCGAAACCAAATTAAATCGTGCTATATCAACCGAGATACATATATAAATGTTGATGTGGTTTGAATAGAGATGTTTCAAGCTTCGTTATCATGCTTACTCAATATATATCCAACATCACATAGCTATAACTATCCATATTTACTAGAACAGATCGAGATATTTCAATCCAAATATAGTTATATACGTTGTGGTGGTTCAATTCAGATAGATTCACTTTTTTGGGGATAAATCTATCTACATATGACAATCTGCGTAGGCTGATATATATCTACATTATACCATCTTCTTGAAGATGCATCGATATACGTATGTCAAACAACATCAAGATAGATCTGACAACATGTAAGCTTACGTTTAGAGATAAATCTGTAGAACTAAACCAAATTAAATCGTGCTATATCAACCGAGATACATATAGAAACGTTGATGTGGTTTGAATACAGATGTTTCAAGCTTCGTTATCATGCTTATCTTAACATATATCCAACATCAAATACCTATAACTATCCATATTTACTAGAACAGATCGAGATATTTGAATCCAAATATAGTTATATACGTTGTGGTGGTTCAATTCAGATTGATTCACTTTCTTGGTGATAAATCTAGCTACATATGTCAATCTACGTAGACGATAGATATCTACATTATTCCATCTTCGTGAAGATGCATCGATATACGTATGTCAAACTACATGAAGATAAATCTTACAACATGTAAGATTACGTTTGGAGATATATCTGTAGACCGAAACCAAATTACATCGTTCTTTATCGATTTAGATACATATATAAACGTTGATGTGGTTGAATGCAAATGTTTCAAACTTCGTTATCATGCTTATCTCAACATATATCCAACATCACATAGCTACAACTATCCATATTTACTAGAACAGATCGAGATATTTCAATCCAAATATAGTTATATACGTTGCGGTGGTTCAATTCAGATAGATTCACTTTCTTGGGGATAAATCTATCTACATATGACAATCTACGTAGACTGATAGATATCTACATTATTCCATCTTCGTGAAGATGCATCGATATACGTATGTCAAACTACATGAAGATAAATCTGACATGTAAGCTTACGTTTGGAGATATATCTGTGGATCGAAACCAAATTAAATAGTGTTATATCAACTGAGATACATATTTAAACGTTGATGTTGTTTCAATACAGATGTTTCAAGCTTCGTTATCATGCTTATCTCAACATATATTCAACATTACAGAGCTATAACTATCCATATTTACTAGAACAGATCGAGATATTTCAATCCAAATATAGTTATATACGTTGTGGTGGTTCAATTCAGATAGATTCACTTTTTTGGGGATAAATCTATCTACATATGACAATCTACGTAGACGATAGATATCTACATTATTCCATCTTCGTGAAGATGCATCGATATACGTATGTCAAACTACATGAAGATAAATCTGACAACATGTAAGATTACGTTTGGAGATATATCTGTAGATCGAAACCAAATTAAATAGTGCTATATCAACCGAGATACATATATAAATGTTGATGTGGTTTGAATACAGATGTTTCAAGCTTCGTTATCATGCTTATCTTAACATATATCCAACATCAAATACCTATAACTATCCATATTTACTAGGACAGATCGAGATATTTCAATCAAAATATAGTTATATACGCTATGGTGGTTCAATTCAGATAGATTCACTTTCTTGGGGATAAATCTATCTACATATGACAATCTACGTAGACTGATATATATCTACATTATTCCATCTTTGTGAATATGCATCTATATACGTGTGTCAAACAACATCAAGATAAATCTGACAACATGTAAGCTTACGTTTGGAGATATATCTGTAGAGCGAAACCAAATTAAATCGTGCTATATCAACCGAGTTACATATATTTACGTTGATGTGGTTTGAATACAGATGTTTCAAGCTTCGTTATCATGCTTATCTCAACAAAAATCTAACATCACATACCTATAACTATCCATATTTACTAGAACAGATCGAGATATTTCAATCCAAATATAGTTATATACGTTGTGGTGGTTCAATTCAGATAGATTCACTTTCTTGGGGATAAATCTATCTACATATGACAATCTACGTAGGCTGACAGATATCTACATTATTCCATCTTCGTGAAGATACTTCGTATGTCAAACTACATGAAGATAAATCTGACAACATGTAAGCTTATGTCTGGAGACATATCTATAGCCGGCAAACAAATGACATAGTTATATATCAATCGAGATTCATCTATCAAAGTTGAGATTTCTGACATCAGATTATTCCATCTTACTTAAGCTGCATCTCTCAACATATATCCAACTACACGTAGCTAAAACTATCAACATTAATCAAAATACATCGAGATATTTCAATCCAAATACAACTATCTTTGTCGATGTTTTCCAATTCAGTTAGATTTACTCTGTACCTGTATATTATATCTACATATAACAATCTACGTAGACTAATATATATCTACGTATTTCCTTCTACGTGCAGACGTATCTATATACCTATAACAAACTACATGAATATACATCTCACAACATGTAATCTTATGTTTGGAGATATATCTGTAGATCTAAACCAAATTACATCGTGCTATATCAATCGAGATACATATATCAACGTTTATGTTGTTTGAATACAGATGTTTCAAGCTTCGTTAGCATGCTTCTCGCAACATATATCAAACATTACATACCTATAACTATCCATATTTACTAGAACAGATCCAGATATTTCAATCCAAAGATAGTTATATACGTTGCGGTGGTTCAATACAGATAGATTCACTTTCTTGGGGATAAATCTATCTACATATGACAATCTACGTAGACTGATAGATATCTACATTATTCCATCTTCGTGAAGATGCATCGATATACGTATGTCAAACTACATGAAGATAAATCTGACATGTAAGCTTACGTTTGGAGATATATCTGTGGATCGAAACCAAATTAAATAGTGTTATATCAACTGAGATACATATTTAAACGTTGATGTTGTTTCAATACAGATGTTTCAAGCTTCGTTATCATGCTTATCTCAACATATATTCAACATTACAGAGCTATAACTATCCATATTTACTAGAACAGATCGAGATATTTCAATCCAAATATAGTTATATACGTTGTGGTGGTTCAATTCAGATAGATTCACTTTTTTGGGGATAAATCTATCTACATATGACAATCTACGTAGACGATAGATATCTACATTATTCCATCTTCGTGAAGATGCATCGATATACGTATGTCAAACTACATGAAGATAAATCTGACTGAATGTAAGATTACGTTTGGAGATATATCTGTAGATCGAAACAAAATTAAATAGTGCTATATCAACCGAGATACATATATAAACGTTGATGTGGTTTGAATACAGATGTTTCAAGCATCGTTATCATGCTTATCTCAACATATATCCAACATTACATAGCTATAACTATCCATGTTTACTAGGACAGATCGAGATATTTCAATCCAAATATAGTTATACACGTTATGGTGGTTCAATTCAGATAGATTCACTTTCTTGGGGATAAATCTATCTACATATGACAATCTACGTAGACTGATATATATCTACATTATTCCATCTTCGTGAAGATGCATCGATATAAGTATGTCAAACTACATGAAGATAAATCTGACAACATGTAAGCTTACGTTTGGAGAAATAGATATATCTCCAAACGTAAGCATGAAGATAAATCTGACAACATGTAAGATTACGTTTGGAGATATATCAGAAGATCGAAACCAAATTAAATCGTGCTATATCAACCGAGATACATATATAAATGTTGATGTGGTTTGAATAGAGATGTTTCAAGCTTCGTTATCATGCTTACTCAATATATATCCAACATCACATAGCTATAACTATCCATATTTACTAGAACAGATCGAGATATTTCAATCCAAATATAGTTATATACGTTGTGGTGGTTCAATTCAGATAGATTCACTTTTTTGGGGATAAATCTATCTACATATGACAATCTGCGTAGGCTGATATATATCTACATTATACCATCTTCTTGAAGATGCATCGATATACGTATGTCAAACAACATCAAGATAG
This sequence comes from Unio delphinus, assembly GCA_029339505.1. NCBI lineage: Eukaryota > Metazoa > Mollusca > Bivalvia > Unionida > Unionidae > Unio > Unio delphinus. Next base: position 3,052,916 of record JAQISU010000054.1, read on the forward strand.
ATCTGACAACATGTAAGCTTACGTTTAGAGATAAATCTGTAGAACTAAACCAAATTAAATCGTGCTATATCAACCGAGATACATATAGAAACGTTGATGTGGTTTGAATACAGATGTTTCAAGCTTCGTTATCATGCTTATCTTAACATATATCCAACATCAAATACCTATAACTATCCATATTTACTAGAACAGATCGAGATATTTGAATCCAAATATAGTTATATACGTTGTGGTGGTTCAATTCAGATTGATTCACTTTCTTGGTGATAAATCTAGCTACATATGTCAATCTACGTAGACGATAGATATCTACATTATTCCATCTTCGTGAAGATGCATCGATATACGTATGTCAAACTACATGAAGATAAATCTTACAACATGTAAGATTACGTTTGGAGATATATCTGTAGACCGAAACCAAATTACATCGTTCTTTATCGATTTAGATACATATATAAACGTTGATGTGGTTGAATGCAAATGTTTCAAACTTCGTTATCATGCTTATCTCAACATATATCCAACATCACATAGCTACAACTATCCATATTTACTAGAACAGATCGAGATATTTCAATCCAAATATAGTTATATACGTTGCGGTGGTTCAATTCAGATAGATTCACTTTCTTGGGGATAAATCTATCTACATATGACAATCTACGTAGACTGATAGATATCTACATTATTCCATCTTCGTGAAGATGCATCGATATACGTATGTCAAACTACATGAAGATAAATCTGACATGTAAGCTTACGTTTGGAGATATATCTGTGGATCGAAACCAAATTAAATAGTGTTATATCAACTGAGATACATATTTAAACGTTGATGTTGTTTCAATACAGATGTTTCAAGCTTCGTTATCATGCTTATCTCAACATATATTCAACATTACAGAGCTATAACTATCCATATTTACTAGAACAGATCGAGATATTTCAATCCAAATATAGTTATATACGTTGTGGTGGTTCAATTCAGATAGATTCACTTTTTTGGGGATAAATCTATCTACATATGACAATCTACGTAGACGATAGATATCTACATTATTCCATCTTCGTGAAGATGCATCGATATACGTATGTCAAACTACATGAAGATAAATCTGACAACATGTAAGATTACGTTTGGAGATATATCTGTAGATCGAAACCAAATTAAATAGTGCTATATCAACCGAGATACATATATAAATGTTGATGTGGTTTGAATACAGATGTTTCAAGCTTCGTTATCATGCTTATCTCAACATATCTCCAACATTATATAGCTCTAACTATCCATATTTACTAGAAGAGATGGAGATATTTCAATCCAAATATAGTTATATACGTTGTGGTGGTTCAATTCAGATAGATTCACTTTCTTGGGGATAAATCTATCTACATATGACAATCTACGCAGACTGATAGATCTCTACATTATTCCATCTTCGTGAAGATGCATCGATATACGTATGTCAAACTACATGAAGATAAATCTGACAACATGTAAGCTTATGTCTGGAGAGATATCTATATCCGGCAAACAAATGACATAGTTATATATCAATCGAGATTCATCTATCAAAGTTGAGATTTCTGATATCAGATTATTCCATCTTAGTTAAGCTGCATCTCTCAACATATATGCAACTACACGTAGCTAAAACTATCAACATTAACCAAAATACATCGAGATATTTGAATCCAAATACAACTATCTTTGTCGATGTTTTCCAATTCAGTGAGATTTACTCTGTACCTGTATATTATATCTACATATAACAATCTACGTAGACGAATATATATCTACGTATTTCCATCTACGTGCAGACGTATCTATATACCTATAACAAACTACATGAATATACATCTCACAACATGTAAGATTACGTTTGGAGATATATCTGTAGACCGAAAGCAAATTACATCGTGAAATATAACTCGAGATACATATATTAACGTTGATGTGGGTGATACAGATGTTTCCAGCTTTCTAATCATGCTTATCTCAAGATATATCCAACATCACATAGCTATAACTATCCATATTTACTAGAACAGATCGAGATATTTCAATCCAAATATAGTTATATACGTTGTGGTGGTTCAATTCAGATAGATTCACTTTTTTGGGGATAAATCTATCTACATATGACAATCTACGTAGACTGATATATATCTACATTATTCCGTCTTCGTGAAGATGCATCGATATACGTATGTCAAACAACATCAAGATAAATCTGACAACATGTAAGCTTACGTTTGGAGATATATCTGTAGAGCGAAACCAAATTAAATCGTGGTATATCAACCGAGATACATATAGAAACGTTGATGTGGTTTGAATACAGATGTTTCAAGCTTCGTTATCATGCTTATCTCAACATATATCCAACATTATATAGCTCTAACTATCCATATTTACTAGAACAGATGGAGATATTTCAATCCAAATATAGTTATATACGTTGTGGTGGTTCAATTCAGATAGATTCACTTTCTTGGGGATAAATCTATCTACATATGACAATCTACGCAGACTGATAGATCTCTACATTATTCCATCTTCGTGAAGATGCATCGATATACGTATGTCAAACTACATGAAGATAAATCTGACAACATGTAAGCTTATGTCTGGAGAGATATCTATATCCGGCAAACAAATGACATAGTTATATATCAATCGAGATTCATCTATCAAAGTTGAGATTTCTGATATCAGATTATTCCATCTTAGTTAAGCTGCATCTCTCAACATATATGCAACTACACGTAGCTAAAACTATCAACATTAACCAAAATACATCGAGATATTTGAATCCAAATACAACTATCTTTGTCGATGTTTTCCAATTCAGTGAGATTTACTCTGTACCTGTATATTATATCTACATATAACAATCTACGTAGACGAATATATATCTACGTATTTCCATCTACGTGCAGACGTATCTATATACCTATAACAAACTACATGAATATACATCTCACAACATGTAAGATTACGTTTGGAGATATATCTGTAGACCGAAAGCAAATTACATCGTGAAATATCACTCGAGATACATATATTAACGTTGATGTGGGTGATACAGATGTTTCCAGCTTTCTAATCATGCTTATCTCAAGATATATCCAACATCACATAGCTATAACTATCCATATTTACTAGAAGAGATCGAGATACTTCATTTCAAATATAGTTATATACGTTTCGGTGGTTCAATTCAGATAGATTCACTTTCTTGGGGATAAATCTATCTACATATGACAATCTACGTAGACTGATATATATCTACATTATTCCATCTTCGTGAAGATGCATCGATATACGTATGTCAAACTACATGAAGATAAATCTGACAACATATAAGATTACGTTTGGAGATATATCTGTAGATCAAAACGAAATTACATCGTGCTATATCAACCGATTTACATATATAAACGTTGATGTGGTTTGAATACAGATGTTTCAAGCAGCGTTATCATGCTTATCTCAACATATATCCAACATTATATAGCTATAACTATCCATATTTACTAGAACAGATCGAGATATTTCAATCCAAATATAGTTATATACGTTGTGGTGGTTCAATTCAGATAGATTCACTTTCTTGGAGATAAATCTATCTACATATGACAATCTACGTAGACTGATAGATATCTACATTATTCCATCTTCGTGAAGATGCATCGATATACGTATGTAAAACTACATGAAGATAAATCTGACAACATGTATGCTTACGTTTGGAGATATATCTGTAGACCGAAACCAAATTAAATAGTGCTATATCAACCGAGATACATATATAAATGTTGATGAGGTTTGAATACAGATGTTTCAAGCTTCGTTATCATGCTTATCTAAACATATATCCAACATTATATAGCTATAAATATCCATATTTACTAGAAGTAATCGAGATATTTCAATCCAATTATAGTTATATACGTTCTGGTGGTTCAATTCAGATAGATTCACTTCCTTGGGGATAAATCTATCTACATATGACAATCTACGCAGACTGATAGATCTCTGCATTATTCCATCTTCGTGAAGATGCATCGATGTACGTATGTCAAACTACATGAAGATAAATCTGACAACATGTAAGCTTACGTTTGGAGATATATCTGTAGATCAAAACCAAATTACATCGTGCTAGATCAACAGAGTTACATATATAAACGTTGATGTGGTTTTGAATACAGATGTTTCAAGCTTCGTTATCATGCTTATCTCAACATATATCCAACATCACATACCTATAACTATCCATATTGACTAGAACATATCGAGATATGTCAATCCCAATATAGTTATATACGTTGCGGTGGATCAATTCAGATAGATTCATTTTCTTGGGGATTAATCTATCTACATATGACAATCTACGTAGACTGATAGATATATCAAACTACATGAAGATAAATCTGACAACATGTAAGATTACGTTTGGAAATATATCTGTAGACCGAAACCAAATTACATCTTTCTTTATCAATTGAGATACATATATAAACGTTGATGAGGTTGAATGCAAATGTTTCAAACTTCGTTATCATGCTTATCTCAACATATATCCAACATCACATAGCAATAACTATCCATATCTACTAGAACAGATCGAGATATTTCAATCCAAATATAGTTATATACGTTGCGGTGGTTCAATTCAGATAGATTCACTTTCTTGGGGATAAATCTGTATACATATGACAATCTACGTAGACTGATAGATCTCTACATTATTCCATCGTCAAAGGTGAGATGTCTCATATCAGGTTATTCCATCTTAGTTACATTGAATCACTCAACATATATCCACCTACACATAGCTATATCCATCCACTTAAAACAAAATACATCGAGATTTTTCAATCCAAATACAACTATCTTTGTCAATGTTTTCCAATTCAGCTAGATTTACTCTTTACCTGAATATTACATCAACATATGACAATCTACGTAGACTAATATATATCTACGTATTTCCATCTACGTGCAGACGTATCTATATACCTATAACAAACTACATGAATATACATCACACAACATGTACGCTTATGTTTGGAGATATATCTTTAGATCAAAACCAAATTACATCGTGCTATAGCAATCGAGATACATATATCAACGTTGATGTGGTTGAATACAGATGATTCAAGCTTCCTTATCATGCTTATCAGAACATATATACAATAGCACATAGCTATAACTATCCATATTTACAAGAACAGATCGAGATATTTCAATCCAAATATAGTTATATACGTTGCGGTGGTTAAATTCAGATAGAATCACTTTCTTGGGGATAAATCTATCTACATATGACAATCTACGTAGACTGATAGATATAACAAACTACATGAAGATAAATCTGACAACATGTAAGATTACGTTTGGGGATATATATGTGGACCGAAACTAAATTACATCGTTGTTTATCAATTGAGATACATATATAAACGTTGATGTGGTTGAATGCAAATCTTTAAAACTTCGTTATCATGCTTATCTCAACACATATCCAACATCACATAGCTATAACTATCCATATTTACTAGAACAGATCGAGATATTTCAATCCAAATATAGTTATATACGTAGAGGTGGTTCAATTCAGATAGATTCACTTTCTTGGGGATAAATCTATCTACATATGACAATCTACGTAGACTGATAGATATCTACATTATTCCATCTTCGTGAAGATGCATCGATACACGTATGTCAAACAACATCAAGATAAATCTGACAACATGTAAGCTTACGTTTGGAGATATATCTGTAGAGCGAAACCAAATTAAATCGTGCTATATCAACCGAGATACATATATAAACGTTGATGTTGTTTCAATACAGATGTTTCAAGCTTCGTTATCATGCTTATCTCAACATATATTCAACATTACAGAGCTAGAACTATCCATATTTACTTGAACAGATCGAGATATTTCAATCCAAATATAGTTAATAACGTTGAGGTGGTTCAATTCAGATAGATTCACTTTCATGGGGATAAATCTATCTACATATGACAATCTACGTAGACTGATAGATATCTACATTATTCCATCTTCGTGAAGATGCATCGATACACGTATGTCAAGCAACATCAAGATAAATCTGATAACATGTAAGCTTACGTTTGGAGATATATCTGTAGAGCGAAACCAAATTAAATCGTGCTATATCAACCGAGTTACATATATAAACGTTGATGTGGTTTGAATACAGATGTTTCAAGCTTCGTTATCATGCTTATCTCAACAAATATCCAACATCACATACCTATAACTATCCATATTTACTAGAACAGATCGAGATATTTCAATCCAAATATAGTTATATACGTTGCGGTGGTTCAATTCAGATAGATACACTTTCTTGGGGATAAATCTATCTACATATGACAATCTACGTAGGCTGATAGATATCTACATTATTCCATCTTAGTGAAGATGCATCGATATACGTATGTCAAACTACATGAAGATAAATCTAACAACATGCAAGCTTATGTCTGGAGACATATCTATAGCCGGCAAACAAATGACATAGTTGTATATCAATCGAGATTCATCTATCAAAGTTGAGATTTCTGATATCAGATTATTCCATCTTAGTTAAGCTGCATCTCTCAACATATATCCAACTACACGTAGCTAAAACTATCAACATTAACCAAAATACATCGAGATATTTGAATCCATATACAACTTTCTTTGTCGATGTTTTCCAATTCAGTTTGATCTACTCTGTACCTGTATATTATATCTACATATAACAATCTACGTAGACTAATATATATCTACGTATTTCCATCTACGTGCAGACGTAACTATATACCTATAACAAACTACATGAAAATACATCTCACAACAAGTAAGCTTACGTTTGGAGAATTATCTGTAGATCAAAACCTAATTACATCGTGCTATATCAATCGAGATACATATATCAACGTTGATGTGGTTGAATACAGTTGATTCAAGCTTCGTTATCATGCTTATCTCAACATATATCCAACATCACATAGCTATAACTATCCATATTTACTAGAACAGATCGAGATATTTCAATCCAAATATAGTTATATACGTTGCGGTGGTTCAATTCAGATAGATTCACTTTCTTGGGGATAAATCAATCTACATAAGACAATCAACGTAGACTAATAGATATCTACATTATTCCATCTTCGTGAAGATGCATCGATATACGCATGTCAAACTACATGAAGATAAATCTGACAACATGTAAGCTTATGTCTGGAGATATATCTGTAGATCGAAACCAAATTAAATAGTGTTATATCAACCGAGATACATATATAAACGTTGATGTTATTTGAATACAGATGTTTCAAGCCTCGTTATCATGCTTATCTCAACATATATCCAACATTACATAGCTATAACTATCCATATTTACTAGGACAGATCGAGATATTTCAGTCCAAATATAGTTATATACGTTATGGTGGTTCAATTCAGATAGATTCACTTTCTTGGGGATAAATCTATCTACATATGACAATCTACGTAGACTGATAGATATCTACATTATTCCATCTTCGTGAAGATGCATCGATATACGTATGTCAAACTACTTGAAGATAAATCTGACTACATGTAAGCTTACGTTTAGAGATATATCTGTAGATCGAAACCAAATTAAATAGTGCTATATCAACCGAGATACATATTTAAAAGTTGATGTGGTTCGAATACAGATGTTTCAAGCTTCGTTATCATGCTTATCTCAACATATATCCAACATTACATAGCTATAACTATCCATGTTTACTAGAACAGATCGAGATATTTCAATCCAAATATAGTTATATACGTTGTGGTGGTTCAATTCAGATAGATTCACTTTCTTGGGGATAAATCTATCTACATATGACAATCTACGTAGACTGATAGATATCTACATTATTCCACCTTCGTGAAGATTCATCGATATACGTATGTCAAACTACATGAAGATAAATCTGACAACATGTAAGCTTACGTTTGGAGATATATCTGTAGATCAAAACCAAATTACATCGTGCTATATCAACCGAGTTACATATATAAACGTTGATGTGGTTTGAATACAGATGTTTCAAGCTTCGTTATTATGCTTATCTCAACATATATCCAACATCACATACCTCTAGCTATCCATATTTACTAGAACATATCGAGATATTTCAATCCAAATATAGTTATAGACCTTGCGGTGGTTCAATTCAGATAGATTCATTTTCATGGGGATAAATCTATCTACATATGACAATCTTCGCAGACTGATAGATATAACAAAGAACATGAAGATAAATCTGACAACATGTAAGATTACGTTTGGAGATAAATCTGTAGATCAAAACCAAATTACATCGTGCTATATCAACCGAGTTACATAGATAAACGTTGATGTGGTTTGAATACAGATGTTTCAATTTTCGTTATCATGCTTATCTCAACATATATCCAACATCACATACCTATGACTATCCATATTTGCCAGAACAGATCGAGATATTTCAATCCAAATATAGTTATATACGTTGTGGTGGTTCAATTCAGATAGATTCACTTTTTGGGGGATAAACCTATCTACATATGACAATCAACGTAGACTGATAGATATCTACATTATTCCATCTTCGTGAAGATGCATCGATATACGTATGTCAAACTACATGAAGATAAATCTGACAACATGTAAGCTTATGTCTTGAGACATATCTATCGGCAAACAAATGACATAGTTATATATCAATCGAGATTCATCTATCAAAGTTGAGATTTCTGACATCAGATTATTCCATCTTAGTTAAGCTGCATCTCTCAACATATATCCAACTACACGTAGCTAAAACTATCAACATTAACCAAAATACATCGAGATATTTCAATCCAAATACAACTATCTTTGTCGATGTTTTCCAATTCAGTTAAATTTACTCTGTACCTGTATATTATATCAACATATAACAATCTACGTAGACTAATATATATCTACGTATTTCCATCTACGTGCAGACGTATCTATATACCTATAACAAACTACATGAATATACATCTCACAACATGTAAGCTTACGTTTGGAGATATATCTGTAGATTGAAACCAAATTACATCGTGCTATATCAATCGAGATACATATATCAACGTTGATGTGGTTGAATACAGTTGATTCAAGCTTCGTTATCATGCTTATCTCAACATATATCCAACATCACATAGCTATAACTATCCATATTTACTAGAACATATCGAGATATTTCAATCCAAATATAGTTATATACGTTGTGGTGGTTCAATACAGATAGATTACCTTTGTTGGGGATAAATCTATCTACATATGACAATCTACGTCGACTGATAGATATAACAAACTACATGAAGATAAATCTGACAACATGTAAGATTACGTTTGGAAATATATCTGTAGACCGAAACCAAATTACATCGTTCTTTATCAATTGAGATACATATATAAACGTTGATGTGGTTGAATGCAAATGTGTCAAACTTCGTTATCATGCTTATCTCAACATATATCCAACATCACATAGCTATAATTATCCATATTTACTTGAACAGATCGAGATATTTCAATCCAAATATAGTTATATACGTTGTGGTGGTTCATTTCAGACAGATTCACTTTCTTGGGGATAAAACTATCTACATATGACAATCTACGTAGACTGATAGATATCTACATTACTCCATCTTCGTGAAGATGCATCGATATACGCGTGTCAAACTACATGAAAATAAATCTGACTAAATGTAAGATTACGTTTGGTGATATATCTGTAGATCGAAACCAAATTATATAGTGCTATATCAACCGAGATACATATATAAACGTCGATGTGGTTTTAATACAGATGTTTCAAGCTTCGTTATCATGCTTATCTCAACATATATCCAACATTACATAACTATAACTATCCATGTTTACTAGGACAGATAGAGATATTTCAATCCAAATATAGTTATATACGTTATGGTGGTTCAATTCAGATAGATTCACTTTCTTGGGGATAAATCTATCTACATATGACAATCTACGTAGACTGATATATATATCTACATTATTCCATCTTCCTGAAGATGCATCGATATACGTATGTCAAACTACATGAAGATGAATCTTACAACATGTAAGCTTACGTTTGGAGATATATCTGTAGAGCGAAACCAAATTAAATCATGCTATATCAACCGAGATACATATAGAAACGTTGATGTGGTTTGAATACAGATGTTTCAATTTTCGTTATCATGCTTATCTCAACATATATCCAACATCACATACCTATGACTATCCATATTTACTAGAACAGATCGAGATATTTCAATCCAAATATAGTTATATACGTTGTGGTGGTTCAATTCAGATACATTCATTTTCTTGGGGATAAAACTAGCTACATATGTCAATCTACGTAGACGATAGATATCTACATTATTCCATCTTCGTGAAGATGCATCGATATACGTATGTCAAACTACATGAAGATAAATCTGACAACATGTAAGATTACGTTTGGAGATATATCTGTAGACCGAAACCAAATTACATCGTTCTTTATCAATTGAGATACATATATAAACTTTGATGTGGTTGAATGCAAATACTTCTAACTTCGTTATCATGCTTATCTTAAGATATATCCAACATCACATAGCTACAACTATCCATATTTACTAGAACATATCGAGATACTTCAATTCAAATATAGTTATATACGTTTCGGTGGTTCAATTCAGATACATTCACTTTCTTGGGGATAAATCTATCTACATATGACAATCTACGTAGACTGATAGATATCTACATTATTCCATCTTCGTGAAGATGCATCGATATACGTATGTCAAACTGCATGAAGACAAATCTGACAACATGTAAGCTTATGTCTGGAGATATATCTGTAGATCGAGACCAAATTAAATAGTGTTATATCAACCGAGTTACATATAGGAACGTTGATGTGGTTTGTATACAGATGTTTCAAGCTTCGTTATCATGCTTATCTCAACATATATCCAACATCATACCTATAACTATCCATATTTACTAGAACATATCGAGATATTTCAATCCAAATATAGTTATATACGTTGCGGTGGTTCAATTCAGATAGATTCACTTTCTTGGGGATTAATCTATCTACATATGACAATCTAAGTAGACTGATAGATATCTACATTATTCCATCTTCGTGAAGATGCATCGATATACGTATGTAAATCTACATGAAGATAAATCTGACATGTAAGCTTACGTTTAGAGATATATCTATAGATCGAAACCAAATCAAATAGTGTTATATCAACCAAGATACATATATAAACGTTGATGTGGTTTGAATACATATGTTTCAAGCTTCGTTATCATGCTTATCTCAACATATATCCAACATTACATAGCTATAACTATCCATATTTACTAGAACAGATCGAGATATTTCAATCCAAATATAGTTATATACGTTGTGGTGGTTCAATTCAGATAGATTCACTTTTTTGGGGATAAATCTATCTACATATGACAATCTACGTAGACTGATATATATCTACATTATTCCATCTTCGTGAAGATCCATCGACATACGAATGTCAAACAACATCAAGATAAATCTGACAACATGTAAGCTTACGTTTGGAGATATATCTGTAGAGCGAAACCAAATTAAATCGTGCTATATCAACCGAGATACATATAGTAACGTTGATGTGGTTTGAATACAGATGTTTCAAGCTTCGTTATCATGCTTATCTCAACAAATATCCAACATCACATACCTATAACTATCCATATTTACTAGAACAGATCGAGATATTTCAATCCAAATATAGTTATATACGTTGTGGTGGTTCAATTCAGATAGATTCACTTTCTTGGGGATAAATCTAGCTACATATGATAATCTACGTAGACGATAGATATCTACATTATTCCATCTTCGTGAAGATGCATCGATATACGTATGTCAAACTACATGAAGATAAATCTGACTACATGTAAGATCACGTTTGGAGATATATCTGTTGATCGAAACCAAATTAAATAGTACTATATCAACCGAGATACATCTATAAAAGTTGATGTGGTTTGAATACAGATGTTTCAAGCTTCGTTATCATGCTTATCTCAACATATATCCAACATTACATAGCTATAACTATCCATATTTACTAGGACAGATCTAGATATTTCAATCCAAATATAGTTATATACGTTATAGTGGTTCAATTCAGATAGATTCACTTTCTTGGGGATGAATCTACCTACATATGACAATCTACGTAGACTGATATATATCTACATTATTCCATCTTTGTGAATAAGCATCGATATACGATGTCAAACAACATCAAGATAAATCTGACAACATGTAAGCTTACGTTTGGAGATATATCTGTAGAGCGAAACCAAATTAAATCGTGCTATATCAACCGAGTTACATATATAAACGTTGATGTGGTTTGAATACAGATGTTTCAAGCTTCGTTATCATGCTTATCTCAACAAATATCCAACATCACATACCTATAACTATCCATATTTACTAGAACAGATCGAGATATTTCAATCCAAATATAGTTATATACGTTGCGGTGGTTTAATTCAGATAGATACACTTTCTTGGGGATAAATCTATCTACATATGACAATCTACGTAGGCTGATAGATATCTACATTATTCCATCTTCGTGAAGATGCATCGATATACGTATGTCAAACTACATGAAGATAAATCTAACAACATGCAAGCTTATGTCTGGAGACATATCTATAGCCGTCAAACAAATGACATAGTTGTATATCAATCGAGATTCATCTATCAAAGTTGAGATTTCTGATATCAGATTATTCCATCTTAGTTAAGCTGCATCTCTCAACATATATCCAACTACACGTAGCTAAAACTATCAACATTAACCAAAATACATCGAGATATTTGAATCCATATACAACTTTCTTTGTCGATGTTTTCCAATTCAGTTAGATCTACTCTGTACCTGTATATTATATCTACATATAACAATCTACGTAGACTAATATATATCTACGTATTTCCATCTACGTGCATACGTAACTATATACCTATAACAAACTACATGAAAATACATCTCACAACAAGTAAGCTTACGTTTGGAGAATTATCTGTAGATCAAAACCAAATTACATCGTGCTATATCAATCGAGATACATATATCAACGTTAATGTGGTTGAATACAGTTGATTCAAGCTTCGTTATCATGCTTATCTCAACATATATCCAACATCACATAGCTATAACTATCCATATTTACTAGAACAGATCGAGATATTTCAATCCAAATATAGTTATATACGTTGCGGTGGTTCAATTCAGATAGATTCACTTTCTTGGGGATAAATCAATCTACATAAGACAATCAACGTAGACTAATAGATATCTACATTATTCCATCTTCGTGAAGATGCATCGATATACGCATGTCAAACTACATGAAGATAAATCTGACAACATGTAAGCTTATGTCTGGAGATATATCTGTAGATCGAAACCAAATTAAATAGTGTTATATCAACCGAGATACATATATAAACGTTGATGTTATTTGAATACAGATGTTTCAAGCCTCGTTATCATGCTTATCTCAACATATATCCAACATTACATAGCTATAACTATCCATATTTACTAAGACAGATCGAGATATTTTAATCCAAATATAGTTATATACGTTATGGTGGTTCAATTCAGATAGATTCACTTTCTTGAGGATAAATCTATCTACATATGACAATCTACGTAGACTGATAGATATCTACATTATTCCATCTTCGTGAAGATGCATCGATATACGTATGTCAAACTGCATGAAGACAAATCTGACAACATGTAAGCTTATGTCTGGAGATATATCTGTAGATCGAAACCAAATTAAATAGTGTTATATCAACCGAGTTACATATAGGAACGTTGATGTGGTTTGTATACAGATGTTTCAAGCTTCGTTATCATGCTTATCTCAACATAGATCCAACATCATACCTCTAACTATCCATATTTACTAGAACATATCGAGATATTTCAATCCAAATATAGTTATATACGTTGCGGTGGTTCAATTCAGATAGATTCACTTTCTTGGGGATTAATCTATCTACATATGACAATCTAAGTAGACTGATAGATATCTAGATTATTCCATCTTCGTGAAGATGCATCGATATACGTATGTAAAACTACATGAAGATAAATCTGACATGTAAGCTTACGTTTAGAGATATATCTATAGATCGAAACCAAATTAAATAGTGTTATATTAACCAAGATACATATATAAACGTTGATGTGGTTTGAATACATATGTTTCAAGCTTCGTTATCATGCTTATCTCAACATATATCCAACATTACATAGCTATAACTATCCATATTTACTAGAACAGATCGAGATATTTCAATCCAAATATAGTTATATACGTTGTGGTGGTTCAATTCAGATAGATTCACTTTTTTGGGGATAAATCTATCTACATATGACAATCTACGTAGACTGATATATATCTACATTATTCCATCTTCGTGAAGATCCATCGACATACGTATGTCAAACAACATCAAGATAAATCTGACAACATGTAAGCTTACGTTTGGAGATATATCTGTAGAGCGAAACCAAATTAAATCGTGCTATATCAACCGAGATACATATAGTAACGTTGATGTGGTTTGAATACAGATGTTTCAAGCTTCGTTATCATGCTTATCTCAACAAATATCCAACATCACATACCTATAACTATCCATATTTACTAGAACAGATCGAGATATTTCAATCCAAATATAGTTATATACGTTGTGGTGGTTCAATTCAGATAGATTCACTTTCTTGGGGATAATCTAGCTACATATGATAATCTACGTAGACGATAGATATCTACATTATTCCATCTTCGTGAAGATGCATCGATATACGTATGTCAAACTACCTGAAGATAAATCTGACTACATGTAAGATCACGTTTGGAGATATATCTGTTGATCGAAACCAAATTAAATTGTACTATATCAACCGAGATACATCTATAAAAGTTGATGTGGTTTGAATACAGATGTTTCAAGCTTCGTTATCATGCTTATCTCAACATATATCCAACATTACATAGCTATAACTATCCATATTTACTAGGACAGATCTAGATATTTCAATCCAAATATAGTTATATACGTTATAGTGGTTCAATTCAGATAGATTCACTTTCTTGGGGATGAATCTACCTACATATGACAATCTACGTAGACTGATATATATCTACATTATTCCATCGTTGTGAATATGCATCGATATACGTATGTCAAACAACATCAAGATAAATCTGACAACATGTAAGCTTACGTTTGGAGATATATCTGTAGAGCGAAACCAAATTAAATCGTGCTATATCAACCGAGTTACATATATAAACGTTTATGTGGTTTGAATACAGATGTTTCAAGCTTCGTTATCATGCTTATCTCAACAAATATCCAACATCACATACCTATAACTATCCATATTTACTAGAAAAGATCGAGATATTTCAATCCAAATATAGTTATATACGTTGCGGTGGTTTAATTCAGATAGATACACTTTCTTGGGGATAAATCTATCTACATATGACAATCTACGTAGGCTGATAGATATCTACATTATTCCATCTTCGTGAAGATGCATCGATATACGTATGTCAAACTACATGAAGATAAATCTAACAACATGCAAGCTTATGTCTGGAGACATATCTATAGCCGTCAAACAAATGACATAGTTGTATATCAATCGAGATTCATCTATCAAAGTTGAGATTTCTGATATCAGATTATTCCATCTTAGTTAAGCTGCATCTCTCAACATATATCCAACTACACGTAGCTAAAACTATCAACATTAACCAAAATACATCGAGATATTTGAATCCATATACAACTTTCTTTGTCGATGTTTTCCAATTCAGTTAGATTTACTCTGTACCTGTATATTATATCTACATATAACATTCTACGTAGACTAATATATATCTACGTATTTCCATCTACGTGCAGACGTAACTATATACCTATAACAAACTACATGAAAATACATCTCACAACAAGTAAGCTTACGTTTGGAGATTTATCTGTAGATCAAAACCAAATTACATCGTGCTATATCAATCGAGATACATATATCAACGTTGATGTGGTTGAATACAGTTGATTCAAGCTTCGTTATCATGCTTATCTCAACATATATCCAACATCACATAGCTATAACTATCCATATTTACTAGAACAGATCGAGATATTTCAATCCAAATATAGTTATATACGTTGCGGTGGTTCAATTCAGATAGATTCACTTTCTTGGGGATAAATCAATCTACATAAGACAATCAACGTAGACTAATAGATATCTACATTATTCCATCTTCGTGAAGATGCATCGATATACGCATGTCAAACTACATGAAGATAAATCTGACAACATGTAAGCTTATGTCTGGAGATATATCTGTAGATCGAAACCAAATTAAATAGTGTTATATCAACCGAGATACATATATAAACGTTGATGTTATTTGAATACAGATGTTTCAAGCCTCGTTATCATGCTTATCTCAACATATATCCAACATTACATAGCTATAACTATCCATATTTACTAGGACAGATCGAGATATTTTAATCCAAATATAGTTATATACGTTATGGTGGTTCAATTCTGATAGATTCACTTTCTTGGGGATAAATCTATCTACATAAGACAATCAACGTAGACTAATAGATATCTACATTATTCCATCTTCGTGAAGATGCATCGATATACGTATGTCAAACTACTTGAAGATAAATCTGACTACATGTAAGCTTACGTTTAGAGATATATCTGTAGATCGAAACCAAATTAAATAGTGTTATATCAACCGAGATACATATTTAAACGTTGATGTGGTTCGAATACAGATGTTTCAAGCTTCGTTATCATGCTTATCTCAACATATATCCAACATTACATAGCTATAACTATCCATGTTTACTAGAACAGATCGAGATATTTCAATCCAAATATAGTTATATACGTTGTGGTGGTTCAATTCAGATAGATTCACTTTCTTGGGGATAAATCTATCTACATATGACAATCTACGTAGACTGATAGATATCTACATTATTCCACCTTCGTGAAGATTCATCGATATACGTATGTCAAACTACATGAAGATAAATCTGACAACATGTAAGCTTACGTTTGGAGATATATCTGTAGATCAAAACCAAATTACATCGTGCTATATCAACCGAGTTACATATATAAACGTTGATGTGGTTTGAATACAGATGTTTCAAGCTTCGTTATTATGCTTATCTCAACATATATCCAACATCACATACCTCTAGCTATACATATTTACTAGAACATATCGAGATATTTCAATCCAAATATAGTTATAGACCTTGCGGTGGTTCAATTCAGATAGATTCATTTTCTTGGGAATAAATCTATCTACATATGACAATCTACGTAGACTGATAGATATAACAAAGAACATGAAGATAAATCTGACAACATGTAAGATTACGTTTGGAGATAAATCTGTAGATCAAAACCAAATTACATCGTGCTATATCAACCGAGTTACATAGATAAACGTTGATGTGGTTTGAATACAGATGTTTCAATTTTCGTTATCATGCTTATCTCAACATATATCCAACATCACATACCTATGACTATCCATATTTGCCAGAACAGATCGAGATGTTTCAATCCAAATATAGTTATATACGTTGTGGTGGTTCAATTCAGATAGATTCACTTTTTTGGGGATAAACCTATCTACATATGACAATCAACGTAGACTGATAGATATCTACATTATTCCATCTTCGTGAAGATGCATCGATATACGTATGTCAAACTACATGAAGATAAATCTGACAACATGTAAGCTTATGTCTGGAGACATATCTATAGTCGGCAAACAAATGACATAGTTATATATCAATCGAGATTCATCTATCAAAGTTGAGATTTCTGACATCAGATTATTCCATCTTAGTTAAGCTGCATCTCTCAACATATATCCAACTACACGTAGCTAAAACTATCAACATTAACCAAAATACATCGAGATATTTCAATCCAAATACAACTATCTTTGTCTATGTTTTCCAATTCAGTTAGATTTACTCTGTACCTGTATATTATATCTACATATAACAATCTACGTAGACTAATATATATCTACGTATTTCCATCTACGTGCAGACGTTTCTATATACCTATAACAAACTTCATGAATATACATCTCACAACATGTAAGCTTACGTTTGGAGATATATCTGTAGATTAAAACCAAATTACATCGTGCTATATCAATCGAGATACATATATCAACGTTGATGTGGTTGAATACAGTTGATTCAAGCTTCGTTATCATGCTTATCTGAACATATATCCAACATCACATAGCTATAACTATCCATATTTACTAGAACAGATCGAGATATTTCAATCCAAATATAGTTATATACGTGGCGGTGGTTCAATTCAGATAGATTACCTTTCTTGGGGATAAATCTATCTACATATGACAATCTACGTCGACTGATAGATATAACAAACTACATGAAGATAAATCTGACAACATGTAAGATTACGTTTGGAAATATATCTGTAGACCGAAACCAAATTACATCGTTCTTTATCAATTGAGATACATATATAAACGTTGATGTGGTTGAATGCAAATGTGTCAAACTTCGTTATCATGCTTATCTCAACATATATCCAACATCACATAGCTATAATTATCCATATTTACTTGAACATGTCGAGATATTTCAATCCAAATATAGTTATATACGTTGTGGTGGTTCATTTCAGACAGATTCACTTTCTTGGGGATAAATCTATCTACATATGACAATCTACGTAGACTGATAGATATCTACATTACTCCATCTTCGTGAAGATGCATCGATATACGCGTGCCAAACTACATGAAAAAAAATCTGACTAAATGTAAGATTACGTTTGGTGATATATCTGTAGATCGAAACCAAATTATATAGTGCTATATCAACCGAGATACATATTTAAACGTTGATGTGGTTCGAATACAGATGTTTCAAGCTTCGTTATCATGCTTATCTCAACATATATCCAACATTACATAGCTATAACTATCCATGTTTACTAGAACAGATCGAGATATTTCAATCCAAATATAGTTATATACGTTGTGGTGGTTCAATTCAGATAGATTCACTTTCTTGGGGATAAATCTATCTACATATGACAATCTACGTAGACTGATATATATATCTACATTATTCCATCTTCCTGAAGATGCATCGATATACGTATGTCAAACTACATGAAGATGAATCTTACAACATGTAAGCTTACGTTTGGAGATATATCTGTAGAGCGAAACCAAATTAAATCGTGCTATATCAACCGAGATACATATAGAAACGTTGATGTGGTTTGAACACAGATGTTTCAATTTTCGTTATCATGCTTATCTCAACATATATCCAACATCACATACCTATGACTATCCATATTTACTAGAACAGATCGAGATATTTCAATCCAAATATAGTTATATACGTTGTGGTGGTTCAATTCAGATACATTCATTTTCTTGGGGATAAAACTAGCTACATATGTCAATCTACGTAGACGATAGATATCTACATTATTCCATCTTCGTGAAGATGCATCGATATACGTATGTCAAACTACATGAAGATAAATCTGACAACATGTAAGATTACGTTTGGAGATATATCTGTAGACCGAAACCAAATTACATCGTTCTTTATCAATTGAGATACATATATAAACTTTGATGTGGTTGAATGCAAATACTTCTAACTTCGTTATCATGCTTATCTTAAGATATATCCAACATCACATAGCTACAACTATCCATATTTACTAGAACATATCGAGATACTTCAATTCAAATATAGTTATATACGTTTCGGTGGTTCAATTCAGATACATTCACTTTCTTGGGGATAAATCTATCTACATATGACAATCTACGTAGACTGATAGATATCTACATTATTCCATCTTCGTGAAGATGCATCGATATACGTATGTCAAACTGCATGAAGACAAATCTGACAACATGTAAGCTTATGTCTGGAGATATATCTGTAGATCGAGACCAAATTAAATAGTGTTATATCAACCGAGTTACATATAGGAACGTTGATGTGGTTTGTATACAGATGTTTCAAGCTTCGTTATCATGCTTATCTCAACATATATCCAACATCATACCTATAACTATCCATATTTACTAGAACATATCGAGATATTTCAATCCAAATATAGTTATATACGTTGCGGTGGTTCAATTCAGATAGATTCACTTTCTTGGGGATTAATCTATCTACATATGACAATCTAAGTAGACTGATAGATATCTACATTATTCCATCTTCGTGAAGATGCATCGATATACGTATGTAAAACTACATGAAGATAAATCTGACATGTAAGCTTACGTTTAGAGATATATCTATAGATCGAAACCAAATCAAATAGTGTTATATCAACCAAGATACATATATAAACGTTGATGTGGTTTGAATACATATGTTTCAAGCTTCGTTATCATGCTTATCTCAACATATATCCAACATTACATAGCTATAACTATCCATATTTACTAGAACAGATCGAGATATTTCAATCCAAATATAGTTATATACGTTGTGGTGGTTCAATTCAGATAGATTCACTTTTTTGGGGATAAATCTATCTACATATGACAATCTACGTAGACTGATATATATCTACATTATTCCATCTTCGTGAAGATCCATCGACATACGAATGTCAAACAACATCAAGATAAATCTGACAACATGTAAGCTTACGTTTGGAGATATATCTGTAGAGCGAAACCAAATTAAATCGTGCTATATCAACCGAGATACATATAGTAACGTTGATGTGGTTTGAATACAGATGTTTCAAGCTTCGTTATCATGCTTATCTCAACAAATATCCAACATCACATACCTATAACTATCCATATTTACTAGAACAGATCGAGATATTTCAATCCAAATATAGTTATATACGTTGTGGTGGTTCAATTCAGATAGATTCACTTTCTTGGGGATAAATCTAGCTACATATGATAATCTACGTAGACGATAGATATCTACATTATTCCATCTTCGTGAAGATGCATCGATATACGTATGTCAAACTACATGAAGATAAATCTGACTACATGTAAGATCACGTTTGGAGATATATCTGTTGATCGAAACCAAATTAAATAGTACTATATCAACCGAGATACATCTATAAAAGTTGATGTGGTTTGAATACAGATGTTTCAAGCTTCGTTATCATGCTTATCTCAACATATATCCAACATTACATAGCTATAACTATCCATATTTACTAGGACAGATCTAGATATTTCAATCCAAATATAGTTATATACGTTATAGTGGTTCAATTCAGATAGATTCACTTTCTTGGGGATGAATCTACCTACATATGACAATCTACGTAGACTGATATATATCTACATTATTCCATCTTTGTGAATAAGCATCGATATACGATGTCAAACAACATCAAGATAAATCTGACAACATGTAAGCTTACGTTTGGAGATATATCTGTAGAGCGAAACCAAATTAAATCGTGCTATATCAACCGAGTTACATATATAAACGTTGATGTGGTTTGAATACAGATGTTTCAAGCTTCGTTATCATGCTTATCTCAACAAATATCCAACATCACATACCTATAACTATCCATATTTACTAGAACAGATCGAGATATTTCAATCCAAATATAGTTATATACGTTGCGGTGGTTTAATTCAGATAGATACACTTTCTTGGGGATAAATCTATCTACATATGACAATCTACGTAGGCTGATAGATATCTACATTATTCCATCTTCGTGAAGATGCATCGATATACGTATGTCAAACTACATGAAGATAAATCTAACAACATGCAAGCTTATGTCTGGAGACATATCTATAGCCGTCAAACAAATGACATAGTTGTATATCAATCGAGATTCATCTATCAAAGTTGAGATTTCTGATATCAGATTATTCCATCTTAGTTAAGCTGCATCTCTCAACATATATCCAACTACACGTAGCTAAAACTATCAACATTAACCAAAATACATCGAGATATTTGAATCCATATACAACTTTCTTTGTCGATGTTTTCCAATTCAGTTAGATCTACTCTGTACCTGTATATTATATCTACATATAACAATCTACGTAGACTAATATATATCTACGTATTTCCATCTACGTGCATACGTAACTATATACCTATAACAAACTACATGAAAATACATCTCACAACAAGTAAGCTTACGTTTGGAGAATTATCTGTAGATCAAAACCAAATTACATCGTGCTATATCAATCGAGATACATATATCAACGTTAATGTGGTTGAATACAGTTGATTCAAGCTTCGTTATCATGCTTATCTCAACATATATCCAACATCACATAGCTATAACTATCCATATTTACTAGAACAGATCGAGATATTTCAATCCAAATATAGTTATATACGTTGCGGTGGTTCAATTCAGATAGATTCACTTTCTTGGGGATAAATCAATCTACATAAGACAATCAACGTAGACTAATAGATATCTACATTATTCCATCTTCGTGAAGATGCATCGATATACGCATGTCAAACTACATGAAGATAAATCTGACAACATGTAAGCTTATGTCTGGAGATATATCTGTAGATCGAAACCAAATTAAATAGTGTTATATCAACCGAGATACATATATAAACGTTGATGTTATTTGAATACAGATGTTTCAAGCCTCGTTATCATGCTTATCTCAACATATATCCAACATTACATAGCTATAACTATCCATATTTACTAAGACAGATCGAGATATTTTAATCCAAATATAGTTATATACGTTATGGTGGTTCAATTCAGATAGATTCACTTTCTTGAGGATAAATCTATCTACATATGACAATCTACGTAGACTGATAGATATCTACATTATTCCATCTTCGTGAAGATGCATCGATATACGTATGTCAAACTGCATGAAGACAAATCTGACAACATGTAAGCTTATGTCTGGAGATATATCTGTAGATCGAAACCAAATTAAATAGTGTTATATCAACCGAGTTACATATAGGAACGTTGATGTGGTTTGTATACAGATGTTTCAAGCTTCGTTATCATGCTTATCTCAACATATATCCAACATCATACCTCTAACTATCCATATTTACTAGAACATATCGAGATATTTCAATCCAAATATAGTTATATACGTTGCGGTGGTTCAATTCAGATAGATTCACTTTCTTGGGGATTAATCTATCTACATATGACAATCTAAGTAGACTGATAGATATCTAGATTATTCCATCTTCGTGAAGATGCATCGATATACGTATGTAAAACTACATGAAGATAAATCTGACATGTAAGCTTACGTTTAGAGATATATCTATAGATCGAAACCAAATTAAATAGTGTTATATTAACCAAGATACATATATAAACGTTGATGTGGTTTGAATACATATGTTTCAAGCTTCGTTATCATGCTTATCTCAACATATATCCAACATTACATAGCTATAACTATCCATATTTACTAGAACAGATCGAGATATTTCAATCCAAATATAGTTATATACGTTGTGGTGGTTCAATTCAGATAGATTCACTTTTTTGGGGATAAATCTATCTACATATGACAATCTACGTAGACTGATATATATCTACATTATTCCATCTTCGTGAAGATCCATCGACATACGTATGTCAAACAACATCAAGATAAATCTGACAACATGTAAGCTTACGTTTGGAGATATATCTGTAGAGCGAAACCAAATTAAATCGTGCTATATCAACCGAGATACATATAGTAACGTTGATGTGGTTTGAATACAGATGTTTCAAGCTTCGTTATCATGCTTATCTCAACAAATATCCAACATCACATACCTATAACTATCCATATTTACTAGAACAGATCGAGATATTTCAATCCAAATATAGTTATATACGTTGTGGTGGTTCAATTCAGATAGATTCACTTTCTTGGGGATAATCTAGCTACATATGATAATCTACGTAGACGATAGATATCTACATTATTCCATCTTCGTGAAGATGCATCGATATACGTATGTCAAACTACCTGAAGATAAATCTGACTACATGTAAGATCACGTTTGGAGATATATCTGTTGATCGAAACCAAATTAAATTGTACTATATCAACCGAGATACATCTATAAAAGTTGATGTGGTTTGAATACAGATGTTTCAAGCTTCGTTATCATGCTTATCTCAACATATATCCAACATTACATAGCTATAACTATCCATATTTACTAGGACAGATCTAGATATTTCAATCCAAATATAGTTATATACGTTATAGTGGTTCAATTCAGATAGATTCACTTTCTTGGGGATGAATCTACCTACATATGACAATCTACGTAGACTGATATATATCTACATTATTCCATCGTTGTGAATATGCATCGATATACGTATGTCAAACAACATCAAGATAAATCTGACAACATGTAAGCTTACGTTTGGAGATATATCTGTAGAGCGAAACCAAATTAAATCGTGCTATATCAACCGAGTTACATATATAAACGTTTATGTGGTTTGAATACAGATGTTTCAAGCTTCGTTATCATGCTTATCTCAACAAATATCCAACATCACATACCTATAACTATCCATATTTACTAGAAAAGATCGAGATATTTCAATCCAAATATAGTTATATACGTTGCGGTGGTTTAATTCAGATAGATACACTTTCTTGGGGATAAATCTATCTACATATGACAATCTACGTAGGCTGATAGATATCTACATTATTCCATCTTCGTGAAGATGCATCGATATACGTATGTCAAACTACATGAAGATAAATCTAACAACATGCAAGCTTATGTCTGGAGACATATCTATAGCCGTCAAACAAATGACATAGTTGTATATCAATCGAGATTCATCTATCAAAGTTGAGATTTCTGATATCAGATTATTCCATCTTAGTTAAGCTGCATCTCTCAACATATATCCAACTACACGTAGCTAAAACTATCAACATTAACCAAAATACATCGAGATATTTGAATCCATATACAACTTTCTTTGTCGATGTTTTCCAATTCAGTTAGATTTACTCTGTACCTGTATATTATATCTACATATAACAATCTACGTAGACTAATATATATCTACGTATTTCCATCTACGTGCAGACGTAACTATATACCTATAACAAACTACATGAAAATACATCTCACAACAAGTAAGCTTACGTTTGGAGATTTATCTGTAGATCAAAACCAAATTACATCGTGCTATATCAATCGAGATACATATATCAACGTTGATGTGGTTGAATACAGTTGATTCAAGCTTCGTTATCATGCTTATCTCAACATATATCCAACATCACATAGCTATAACTATCCATATTTACTAGAACAGATCGAGATATTTCAATCCAAATATAGTTATATACGTTGCGGTGGTTCAATTCAGATAGATTCACTTTCTTGGGGATAAATCAATCTACATAAGACAATCAACGTAGACTAATAGATATCTACATTATTCCATCTTCGTGAAGATGCATCGATATACGCATGTCAAACTACATGAAGATAAATCTGACAACATGTAAGCTTATGTCTGGAGATATATCTGTAGATCGAAACCAAATTAAATAGTGTTATATCAACCGAGATACATATATAAACGTTGATGTTATTTGAATACAGATGTTTCAAGCCTCGTTATCATGCTTATCTCAACATATATCCAACATTACATAGCTATAACTATCCATATTTACTAGGACAGATCGAGATATTTTAATCCAAATATAGTTATATACGTTATGGTGGTTCAATTCTGATAGATTCACTTTCTTGGGGATAAATCTATCTACATAAGACAATCAACGTAGACTAATAGATATCTACATTATTCCATCTTCGTGAAGATGCATCGATATACGTATGTCAAACTACTTGAAGATAAATCTGACTACATGTAAGCTTACGTTTAGAGATATATCTGTAGATCGAAACCAAATTAAATAGTGTTATATCAACCGAGATACATATTTAAACGTTGATGTGGTTCGAATACAGATGTTTCAAGCTTCGTTATCATGCTTATCTCAACATATATCCAACATTACATAGCTATAACTATCCATGTTTACTAGAACAGATCGAGATATTTCAATCCAAATATAGTTATATACGTTGTGGTGGTTCAATTCAGATAGATTCACTTTCTTGGGGATAAATCTATCTACATATGACAATCTACGTAGACTGATAGATATCTACATTATTCCACCTTCGTGAAGATTCATCGATATACGTATGTCAAACTACATGAAGATAAATCTGACAACATGTAAGCTTACGTTTGGAGATATATCTGTAGATCAAAACCAAATTACATCGTGCTATATCAACCGAGTTACATATATAAACGTTGATGTGGTTTGAATACAGATGTTTCAAGCTTCGTTATTATGCTTATCTCAACATATATCCAACATCACATACCTCTAGCTATACATATTTACTAGAACATATCGAGATATTTCAATCCAAATATAGTTATAGACCTTGCGGTGGTTCAATTCAGATAGATTCATTTTCTTGGGAATAAATCTATCTACATATGACAATCTACGTAGACTGATAGATATAACAAAGAACATGAAGATAAATCTGACAACATGTAAGATTACGTTTGGAGATAAATCTGTAGATCAAAACCAAATTACATCGTGCTATATCAACCGAGTTACATAGATAAACGTTGATGTGGTTTGAATACAGATGTTTCAATTTTCGTTATCATGCTTATCTCAACATATATCCAACATCACATACCTATGACTATCCATATTTGCCAGAACAGATCGAGATGTTTCAATCCAAATATAGTTATATACGTTGTGGTGGTTCAATTCAGATAGATTCACTTTTTTGGGGATAAACCTATCTACATATGACAATCAACGTAGACTGATAGATATCTACATTATTCCATCTTCGTGAAGATGCATCGATATACGTATGTCAAACTACATGAAGATAAATCTGACAACATGTAAGCTTATGTCTGGAGACATATCTATAGTCGGCAAACAAATGACATAGTTATATATCAATCGAGATTCATCTATCAAAGTTGAGATTTCTGACATCAGATTATTCCATCTTAGTTAAGCTGCATCTCTCAACATATATCCAACTACACGTAGCTAAAACTATCAACATTAACCAAAATACATCGAGATATTTCAATCCAAATACAACTATCTTTGTCTATGTTTTCCAATTCAGTTAGATTTACTCTGTACCTGTATATTATATCTACATATAACAATCTACGTAGACTAATATATATCTACGTATTTCCATCTACGTGCAGACGTTTCTATATACCTATAACAAACTTCATGAATATACATCTCACAACATGTAAGCTTACGTTTGGAGATATATCTGTAGATTAAAACCAAATTACATCGTGCTATATCAATCGAGATACATATATCAACGTTGATGTGGTTGAATACAGTTGATTCAAGCTTCGTTATCATGCTTATCTGAACATATATCCAACATCACATAGCTATAACTATCCATATTTACTAGAACAGATCGAGATATTTCAATCCAAATATAGTTATATACGTGGCGGTGGTTCAATTCAGATAGATTACCTTTCTTGGGGATAAATCTATCTACATATGACAATCTACGTCGACTGATAGATATAACAAACTACATGAAGATAAATCTGACAACATGTAAGATTACGTTTGGAAATATATCTGTAGACCGAAACCAAATTACATCGTTCTTTATCAATTGAGATACATATATAAACGTTGATGTGGTTGAATGCAAATGTGTCAAACTTCGTTATCATGCTTATCTCAACATATATCCAACATCACATAGCTATAATTATCCATATTTACTTGAACATGTCGAGATATTTCAATCCAAATATAGTTATATACGTTGTGGTGGTTCATTTCAGACAGATTCACTTTCTTGGGGATAAATCTATCTACATATGACAATCTACGTAGACTGATAGATATCTACATTACTCCATCTTCGTGAAGATGCATCGATATACGCGTGCCAAACTACATGAAAAAAAATCTGACTAAATGTAAGATTACGTTTGGTGATATATCTGTAGATCGAAACCAAATTATATAGTGCTATATCAACCGAGATACATATTTAAACGTTGATGTGGTTCGAATACAGATGTTTCAAGCTTCGTTATCATGCTTATCTCAACATATATCCAACATTACATAGCTATAACTATCCATGTTTACTAGAACAGATCGAGATATTTCAATCCAAATATAGTTATATACGTTGTGGTGGTTCAATTCAGATAGATTCACTTTCTTGGGGATAAATCTATCTACATATGACAATCTACGTAGACTGATAGATATCTACATTATTCCACCTTCGTGAAGATTCATCGATATACGGATGTCAAACTACATGAAGATAAATCTGACAACATGTAAGCTTACGTTTGGAAATATATCTGTAGATCAAAACCAAATTACATCGTGCTATATCAACCGAGTTACATATATAAACGTTGATGTGGTTTGAATACAGATGTTTCAAGCTTCGTTATTATGCTTATCTCAACATATATCCAACATCACATACCTCTAGCTATCCATATTTACTAGAACATATCGAGATATTTCAATCCAAATATAGTTATAGACCTTGCGGTGGTTCAATTCAGATAGATTCATTTTCTTGGGAATAAATCTATCTACATATGACAATCTACGTAGACTGATAGATATAACAAAGAACATGAAGATAAATCTGACAACATGTAAGATTACGTTTGGAGATAAATCTGTAGATCAAAACCAAATTACATCGTGCTATATCAACCGAGTTACATAGATAAACGTTGATGTGGTTTGAATACAGATGTTTCAATTTTCGTTATCATGCTTATCTCAACATATATCCAACATCACATACCTATGACTATCCATATTTGCCAGAACAGATCGAGATATTTCAATCCAAATATAGTTATATACGTTGTGGTGGTTCAATTCAGATAGATTCACTTTTTTGGGGATAAACCTATCTACATATGACAATCAACGTACACTGATAGATATCTACATTATTCCATCTTCGTGAAGATGCATCGATATACGTATGTCAAACTACATGAAGATAAATCTGACAACATGTAAGCTTATGTCTGGAGACATATCTATAGTCGGCAAAGAAATGACATAGTTATATATCAATCGAGATTCATCTATCAAAGTTGAGATTTCTGACATCAGATTATTCCATCTTAGTTAAGCTGCATCTCTCAACATATATCCAACTACACGTAGCTAAAACTATGAACATTAACCAAAATACATCGAGATATTTCAATCCAAATACAACTATCTTTGTCGATGTTTTCCAATTCAGTTAGATTTACTCTGTACCTGTATATTATATCTACATATAACAATCTACGTAGACTAATATATATCTACGTATTTCCATCTACGTGCAGACCTATAACAAACTACATGAATATACATCTCACAACATGTAAGCTTACGTTTGGAGATATATCTGTAGATTAAAACCAAATTACATCGTGCTATATCAATCGAGATACATATATCAACGTTGATGTGGTTGAATACAGTTGATTCAAGCTTCGTTATCATGCTTATCTCAACATATATCCAACATCACATAGCTATAACTATCCATATTTACTAGAACAGATCGAGATATTTCAATCCAAATATAGTTATATACGTGGCGGTGGTTCAATTCAGATAGATTACCTTTCTTGGGGATAAATCTATCTACATATGACAATCTACGTCGACTGATAGATATAACAAACTACATGAAGATAAATCTGACAACATGTAAGATTACGTTTGGAAATATATCTGTAGACCGAAACCAAATTACATCGTTCTTTATCAATTGAGATACATATATAAACGTTGATGTGGTTGAATGCAAATGTGTCAAACTTCGTTATCATGCTTATCTCAACATATATCCAACATCACATAGCTATAATTATCCATATTTACTTGAACAGATCGAGATATTTCAATCCAAATATAGTTATATACGTTGTGGTGGTTCATTTCAGACAGATTCACTTTCTTGGGGATAAATCTATCTACATATGACAATCTACGTAGACTGATAGATATCTACATTACTCCATCTTCGTGAAGATGCATTGATATACGCGTGTCAAACTACATGAAAAAAAATCTGACTAAATGTAAGATTACGTTTGGTGATATATCTGTAGATCGAAACCAAATTATACAGTGCTATATCAACCGAGATACATATATAAACGTTGATGTGGTTTTAATACAGATGTTTCAAGCTTCGTTATCATGCTTATCTCAACATATATCCAACATTACATAACTAAAACTATCCATGTTTACTAGGACAGATAGAGATATTTCAATCCAAATATAGTTATATACGTTATGGTGGTTCAGTTCAGATAGATTCACTTTCTTGGGGATAAATCTATCTACATATGACAATCTACGTAGACTGATATATATATCTACATTATTCCATCTTCGTGAAGATGCATCGATATACGTATGTCAAACTACATGAAGATAAATCTGACAACATGTAAGCTTACGTTTGGAGATATATCTGTAGATCCAAACCAAATTACATCTTGCTATATCAACCGAGTTACATATATAAACGTTGATGTGGTTTGAATACAGATGTTTCAAGCTTCGTTATGATGCTTATCTCAACATATATCCAACATCACATACCTATAACTATCCATATTTACTAGAATATATCGAGATATTTCAATCCAAATATAGTTATATACGTTGCGGAGGTTCAATTCAGATAGATTCATTTTCTTAGGGATAAATCTATCTACATTTGACAATCTACGTAGACTGATAGATATAACAAACTACATGAAGATAAATCTGACAACATGTAAGATTACTTTTGGAAATATATCTGTAGACCGAAACCAAATTACATCGTTCTTTATCAATTGAGATACATATATAAACGTTGATGTGGTTGAATGCAAATGTTTCAAACTTCGTTATCATGCTTATCTCAACATATTTCCAACATCACATAGCTATAACTATCCATATTTACTAGAACATATCGAGATATTTCAATCCAAATATAGTTATATACGTTGCGGTGGTTCAATTCAGATAGATTCACTTTCTTGGGGATAAATCTGTATACATATGACAATCTACGTAGACTGATAGATCTCTACATTATTCCATCTTCGTGAAGATATATCGGTATACGTATGTCAAACTACATGAAGATAAATCTGACAACATGTAAGCATATGTCTGGAGACATATCTGTAGCCAGTAACGAAATCACATAGTTCTATATCAATCGAGATTCCTCTATCAAAGGTAAGATGTCTGATATCAGATTATTCCATCTTAGTTACATTGAATCACTCAACATATATCCACCTACACATAGCTATATCCATCCACATTAAACAAAATACATCGAGATTTTTCAACCCAAATACAACTATCTTTGTCAATGTTTTCCAATTCAGCTAGATTTATTCTTTACCTGAATATTACATCAACATATGACAATCTACGTAGACTAATATATATCTACGTATTTCCATCTACTTGTAGACGTATCTATATACCTATAACAAACTACATGAAGATACATCTGTCATCATGAAAGCTTACTTTTGGAGATATATCTGTAGACCGAAAGCAAATTACATCGTGATATATCACTCGAGATACATATATAAACGTTGATGTGGGTGATACAGATGTTTCCAGCTTTGTAATCATGCTTATCTCAAGATATATCCAACATTACATAGCTATAACTATCCATATTTACTAGAACAGATCGAGATATTTCAATCCAAATATAGTTATATACGTTGTGGTGGTTCAATTCAGATAGATTCACTTTTTTGGGGATAAATCTATCTACATATGACAATCTACGTAGACTGATATATATCTACATTATTCCATCTTCGTGAAGATCCATCGACATACGTATGTCAAACAACATCGAGATAAATCTGACAACATGTAAGCTTACGTTTGGAGATATATCTGTAGAGCGAAACCAAATTAAATCGTGCTATATCAACCGAGATACATATAGTAACGTTGATGTGGTTTGAATACAGATGTTTCAAGCTTCGTTATTATGCTTATCTCAACAAATATCCAACATCACATACCTATAACTATCCATATTTACTAGAACAGATCGAGATATTTCAATCCAAATATAGTTATATACGTTGTGGTGGTTCAATTCAGATAGATTCACTTTCTTGGGGATAAATCTAGCTACATATGATAATCTACGTAGACGATAGATATCTACATTATTCCATCTTCGTGAAGATGCATCGATATACGTATGTCAAACTACATGAAGATAAATCTGACTACATGTAAGATCACGTTTGGAGATATATCTGTTGATCGAAACCAAATTAATTAGTACTATATCAACCGAGATACATCTATAAAAGTTGATGTGGTTTGAATACAGATGTTTCAAGCTTCGTTATCATGCTTATCTCAACATATATCCAACATTACATAGCTATAACTATCCATATTTACTAGGACAGATCTAGATATTTCAATCCAAATATAGTTATATACGTTATAGTGGTTCAATTCAGATAGATTCACTTTCTTGGGGATGAATCTACCTACATATGACAATCTACGTAGACTGATATATATCTACATTATTCCATCTTTGTGAATATGCATCGATATACGTATGTCAAACAACATCAAGATAAATCTGACAACATGTAAGCTTACGTTTGGAGATATATCTGTAGAGCGAAACCAAATTAAATCGTGCTATATCAACCGAGTTACATATATAAACGTTGATGTGGTTTGAATACAGATGTTTCAAGCTTCGTTATCATGCTTATCTCAACAAATATGCAACATCACATACCTATAACTATCCATATTTACTAGAACAGATCGAGATATTTCAATCCAAATATAGTTATATACGTTGCGGTGGTTTAATTCAGATAGATACACTTTCTTGGGGATAAATCTATCTACATATGACAATCTACGTAGACTGATAGATATCTACATTACTCCATCTTCGTGAAGATATATCGGTATACGTATGTCAAACTACATGAAGATAAATCTGACAACTTGTAAGCATATGTCTGGAGACATATCTATAGCCAGTAACGAAATCACATAGTTCTATATCAGTCGAGATTAATCTATCAAAGGTGAGATGTCTGATATCAGATTATTCCATCTTAGTTACATTGAATCACTCAACATATATCCACCTACACATAGCTATATCCATCCACATTAATCAAAATACATCCAGATTTTTCAACCCAAATACAACTATCTTTGTCAATGTTTTCCAATTCAGCTAGATTTACTCTTTACCTGAATATTACATCAACATATGACAATCTACGTAGACTAATATATATCTACGTATTTCCATCTACTTGCAGACGTATCTATATACCTATAACAAACTACATAAAGATACATCTGTCATCATGAAAGCTTACGTTTGGAGATATATCTGTAGACCGAAAGCAAATTACATCGTGATATATCACTCGAGATACATATATAAACGTTGATG
The DNA here is from genome assembly GCA_029339505.1 of Unio delphinus. NCBI lineage: Eukaryota > Metazoa > Mollusca > Bivalvia > Unionida > Unionidae > Unio > Unio delphinus. The sequence continues at coordinate 3,086,836 of JAQISU010000054.1, forward strand.
TGGGTGATACAGATGTTTCCAGCTTTGTAATCATGCTTATCTCAAGATATATCTAACATCACATAGCTATAACTATCCATATTTACTAGAACAGATCGAGATACTTCAATTCAAATATCGTTATATACGTTTCGGTGGTTCAATTCAGATACATTCACTTTCTTGGGGATAAATCTATCTACATATGACAATCTACGTACACTGATATATATCTACATTATTCCATCTTCGTGAAGATGCATCGATATACGTATGTCAAGCAACATCAAGATGAATCTTACAACATCTAAGCTTACGTTTGGAGATATATCTGTAGAGCGAAACCAAATTAAATCGTGCTATATCAACCGAGATACATATAGAAACGTTGATGTGGTTTGAATACAGATGTTTAAATTTTCGTTATCATGCTTATCTCAACATATATCCAACATCACATACCTATAAATATCCATATTTACTAGAACAGATCGAGATATTTCAATCCAAATATAGTTATATACGTTGTGGTGACTCAATTCAGATAGATTCACTTTCTTGGGGATAAATCTAGCTACATATGACAATCTACGTAGACGATAGATATCTACATTATTCCATCTTCGTGAAGATGCATCGATATACGTATGTCAAACTACATGAAGATAAATCTGACTACATGTAAGATCACGTTTGGAGATATATCTGTTGATCGAAACCAAATTAAATAGTACTATATCAACCGAGATACATCTATAAAAGTTGATGTGGTTTGAATACAGATGTTTCAAGCTTCGTTATCATGCTTATCTCAACATATATCCAACATTACATAGCTATAACTATCCATATTTACTAGGACAGATCTAGATATTTCAATCCAAATATAGTTATATACGTTATAGTGGTTCAATTCAGATAGATTCACTTTCTTAGGGATGAATCTATCTACATATGACAATCTACGTAGACTGATATATATCTACATTATTCCATCTTTGTGAATATGCATCGATATACGTATGTCAAACAACATCAAGATAAATCTGACAACATGTAAGCTTACGTTTGGAGATATATCTGTAGAGCGAAACCAAATTAAATCGTGCTTTATCAACCGAGTTACATATATAAACGTTGATGTGGTTTGAATACAGATGTTTCAAGCTTCGTTATCATGCTTATCTCAACAAATATCCAACATCACATACCTATAACTATCCATATTTACTAGAACAGATCGAGATATTTCAATCCAAATATAGTCATATACGTTGTGGTGGTTCAATTCAGATAGATTCACTTTCTTGGGGATAAATCTATCTACATATGACAATCTACGTAGGCTGATAGATATCTACATTATTCCATCTTCGTGAAGATGCATCGATATACGTATGTCAAACTACATGAAGATAAATCTAACAACATTCAAGCTTATGTCTTGAGACATATCTATAGCCGGCAAACAAATGACATAGTTATATATCAATCGAGATTCATCTATCAAAGTTGAGATTTCTGATATCAGATTATTCCATCTTAGTTAAGCTGCATCTCTCAACATATATCCAACTACACGTAGCTAAAACTATCAACATTAACCAAAATACATCGAGATATTTGAATCCATATACAACTATCTTTGTCGATGTTTTCCAATTCAGTTAGATCTACTCTGTACCTGTATATTATATCTACATATAACAATCTACGTAGACTAATATATATCTACGTATTTCCATCTACGTGCAGACGTAACTATATACCTATAACAAACTACATGAAAATACATCTCACAACAAGTAAGCTTACGTTTGGAGAATTATCTGTAGATCAAAACCAAATTACATCGTGCTATATCAATCGAGATACATATATCAACGTTGATGTGGTTGAATACAGTTGATTCAAGCTTCGTTATCATGCTTATCTGAACATATATCCAACATCACATAGCTATAACTATCCATATTTACTAGAACAGATCGAGATATTTCAATCCAAATATAGTTATATACGTTGCGGTGGTTCAATTCAGATAGATTCACTTTCTTGGGGATAAATCAATCTACATAAGACAATCAACGTAGACTAATAGATATCTACATTATTCCATCCTCGTGAAGATGCATCGATATACGCATGTCAAACTACATGAAGATAAATCTGACAACATGTAAGCTTATGTCTGGAGATATATCTGTAGATCGAAACCAAATTAAATAGTGTTATATCAACCGAGATACATATATAAACGTTGATGTTATTTGAATACAGATGTTTCAAGCCTCGTTATCATGCTTATCTCAACATATATCCAACATTACATAGCTATAACTATCCATATTTACTAGGACAGATCGAGATATTTCAATCCAAATATAGTTATTTACGTTATGGTGGTTCAATTCAGATAGATTCACTTTCTTGGGGATAAATCTATCTACATATGACAATCTACGTAGACTGATAGATATCTACATTATTCCATCTTCGTGAAGATGCACCGATATACGTATGTCAAACTACTTGAAGATAAATCTGACTACATGTAAGCTTACGTTTAGAGATATATCTGTAGATCGAAACCAAATTAAATAGTGCTATATCAACCGAGATACATATTTAAACGTTGATGTGGTTCGAATACAGATGTTTCAAGCTTCGTTATCATGCTTATCTCAACATATATCCAACATTACATAGCTATAACTATCCATGTTTACTAGAACAGATCGAGATATTTCAATCCAAATATAGTTATATACGTTGTGGTGGTTCAATTCAGATAGATTCACTTTCTTGGGGATAAATCTATCTACATATGACAATCTACGTAGACTGATAGATATCTACATTATTCCACCTTCGTGAAGATTCATCGATATACGTATGTCAAACTACATGAAGATAAATCTGACAACATGTAAGCTTACGTTTGGAGATATATCTGTAGATCAAAACCAAATTACATCGTGCTATATCAACCGAGTTACATATATAAACGTTGATGTGGTTTGAATACAGATGTTTCAAGCTTCGTTATTATGCTTATCTCAACATATATCCAACATCACATACCTCTAGCTATCCATATTTACTAGAACATATCGAGATATTTCAATCCAAATATAGTTATAGACCTTGCGGTGGTTCAATTCAGATAGATTCATTTTCTTGGGGATAAATCTATCTACATATGACAATCTACGTAGACTGATAGATATAACAAAGAACATGAAGATAAATCTGACAACATGTAAGATTACGTTTGGAGATAAATCTGTAGATCAAAACCAAATTACATCGTGCTATATCAACCGAGTTACATAGATAAACGTTGATGTGGTTTGAATACAGATGTTTCAATTTTCGTTATCATGCTTATTTCAACATATATCCAACATCACATACCTATGACTATCCATATTTGCCAGAACAGATCGAGATATTTCAATCCAAATATAGTTATATACGTTGTGGTGGTTCAATTCAGATAGATTCACTTTTTTGGGGATAAACCTATCTACATATGACAATCAACGTAGACTGATAGATATCTACATTATTCCATCTTCGTGAAGATGCATCGATATACGTATGTCAAACTACATGAAGATAAATCTGACAACATGTAAGCTTATGTCTGGAGACATATCTATAGTCGGCAAACAAATGACATAGTTATATATCAATCGAGATTCATCTATCAAAGTTGAGATTTCTGACATCAGATTATTCCATCTTAGTTAAGCTGCATCTCTCAACATATATCCAACTACACGTAGCTAAAACTATGAACATTAACCAAAATACATCGAGATATTTCAATCCAAATACAACTATCTTTGTCGATGTTTTCCAATTCAGTTAGATTTACTCTGTACCTGTATATTATATCTACATATAACAATCTACGTAGACTAATATATATCTACGTATTTCCATCTACGTGCAGACGTATCTATATACCTATAACAAACTACATGAATATACATCTCACAACATGTAAGCTTACGTTTGGAGATATATCTGTAGATTAAAACCAAATTACATCGTGCTATATCAATCGAGATACATATATCAACGTTGATGTGGTTGAATACAGTTGATTCAAGCTTCGTTATCATGCTTATCTCAACATATATCCAACATCACATAGCTATAACTATCCATATTTACTAGAACAGATCGAGATATTTCAATCCAAATATAGTTATATACGTGGCGGTGGTTCAATTCAGATAGATTACCTTTCTTGGGGATAAATCTATCTACATATGACAATCTACGTCGACTGATAGATATAACAAACTACATGAAGATAAATCTGACAACATGTAAGATTACGTTTGGAAATATATCTGTAGACCGAAACCAAATTACATCGTTCTTTATCAATTGAGATACATATATAAACGTTGATGTGGTTGAATGCAAATGTGTCAAACTTCGTTATCATGCTTATCTCAACATATATCCAACATCACATAGCTATAACTATCCATATTTACTTGAACAGATCGAGATATTTCAATCCAAATATAGTTATATACGTTGTGGTGGTTCATTTCAGACAGATTCACTTTCTTGGGGATAAATCTATCTACATATGACAATCTACGTAGACTGATAGATATCTACATTACTCCATCTTCGTCAAGATGCATCGATATACGCGTGTCAAACTACATGAAGATAAATCTGACTAAATGTAAGATTACGTTTGGTGATATATCTGTAGATTGAAACCAAATTATATAGTGCTATATCAACCGAGATACATATATAAACGTTGAAGTTGTTTTAATACAGATGTTTCAAGCTTCGTTATCATGCTTATCTCAACATATATCCAACATTACATAACTATAACTATCCATGTTTACTAGGACAGATAGAGATATTTCAATCCAAATATAGTTATATACGTTATGGTGGTTCAATTCAGATAGATTCACTTTCTTGGGGATAAATCTATCTACATATGACAATCTACGTAGACTGATATATATATCTACATTATTCCATCTTCGTGAAGATGCATCGATTTACGTATGTCAAACTACATGAAGATAAATCTGACAACATGTAAGCTTACGTTTGGAGATATATCTGTAGATCCAAACCAAATTACATCGTGCTATATCAACCGAGTTACATATATAAACGTTGATGTGGTTTGAATACAGATGTTTCAAGCTTCGTTATGATGCTTATCTCAACATATATCCAACATCACATACCTATAACTATCCATATTTACTAGAATATATCGAGATATTTCAATCCAAATATAGTTATATACGTTGCGGTGGTTCAATTCAGATAGATTCACTTTCTTGGGGATAAATCTGTCTACATATGACAATCTACCTAGACTGATAGATCTCTACATTATTCCATCTTCGTGAAGATATATCGGTATACGTATGTCAAACTACATGAAGATAAATCTGACAACATGTAAGCATATGTCTGGAGACATATCTGTAGCCAGTAACGAAATCACATAGTTCTATATCAATCGAGATTCCTCTATCAAAGGTAAGATGTCTGATATCAGATTATTCCATCTTAGTTACATTGAATCACTCAACATATCTCCACCTACACATAGCTATATCCATCCACATTAAACAAAATACATCGAGATTTTTCAACCCAAATACAACTATCTTTGTCAATGTTTTCCAATTCAGCTAGATTTACTCTTTACCTGAATATTACATCAACATATGACAATCTACGTAGGCTAATATATATCTACGTATTTCCATCTACTTGTAGACGTATCTATATACCTATAACAAACTACATGAAGATACATCTGTCATCATGAAAGCTTACTTTTGGAGATATATCTGTAGACCGAAAGCAAATTACATCGTCATATATCACTCGAGATACATATATAAACGTTGATGTGGGTGATACAGATGTTTCCAGCTTTGTAATCATGCTTATCTCAAGATATATCCAACATCACATAGCTATAACTATCCATATTTACTAGAACAGATCGAGATACTTCAATTCAAATATAGTAATATACGTTTCGGTGGTTCAATTCAGATAGATTCACTTTCTTGGGGATAAATCTATCTACATTTGACAATCTACGTAGACTGATATATATCTACATTATTCCATCTTCGTGAAGATGCATCGATATACGTATATCAAGCAACATCAAGATGAATCTTACAACATGTAAGCTTACGTTTGGAGATATATCTGTAGAGCGAAACCAAATTAAATCGTGCTATATCAACCGAGATACATATAGAAACGTTGATGTGGTTTGAATACAGATGTTTCAATTTTCGTTATCATGCTTATCTCAACACATATTCAACATTACATACCTATGACTATCCATATTTACTAGAACAGATCGAGATATTTCAATCCAAATATAGTTATATACGTTGTGGTGGTTCAATTCAGATACATTCATTTTCTTGGGGATAAATCTAGCTACATATGTCAATCTACGTAGACGATAGATATCTACATTATTCCATCTTCGTGAAGATGCATCGATATACGTATGTCAAACTACATGAAGATAAATCTGACAACATGTAAGATTACGTTTGGAGATATATCTGTAGACCGAAACCAAATTACATCGTTCTTTATCAATTGAGATACATATATAAACTTTGATGTGGTTGAATGCAAATGTTTCTAACTTCGTTATCATGCTTATCTTAAGATATATCCAACATCACATAGCTACAACTATCCATATTTACTAGAACATATCGAGATATTTCAATCCAAATATAGTAATATACGTTGCGGTGGTTCAATTCAGATAGATTCACTTTCTTGGGGATAAATCTATCTACATATGATAATCTAAGTAGACTGATAGATATCTACATTATTCCATCTTCGTGAAGATGCATCGATATACGTATGTAAAACTACATGAAGATAAATCTGACATGTAAGATTACGTTTGGAGATATATCTATAGATCGAAACCAAATTAAATAGTGTTATATCAACCAAGATACATATATAAACGTTGATGTGGTTTGAATACATATGTTTCAAGCTTCGTTATCATGCTTATCTCAACATATATCCAACATTACATAGCTGTAACTATCCATATTTACTAGAACAGATCGAGATATTTCAATCCAAATATAGTTATATACGTTGTAGTGGTTCAATTCAGATAGATTCACTTTTTTGGGGATAAATCTATCTACATATGACAATCTACGTAGACTGATATATATCTACATTATTCCATCTTCGTGAAGATCCATCGACATACGTATGTCAAACAACATCAAGATAAATCTGACAACATGTAAGCTTACGTTTGGAGATATATCTGTAGAGCGAAACCAAATTAAATCGTGCTATATCAACCGAGATACATATAGTAACGTTGATGTGGTTTGAATACAGATGTTTCAAGCTTCGTTATCATGCTTATCTCAACATATATCCAACATCACATACCTATAACTATCCAAATTTACAAGAACAGATCGAGATATTTCAATCCAAATATAGTTATATACGTTGTGGTGGTTCAATTCAGATAGATTCACTTTCTTGGGGATAAATCTATCTACATATGACAATCTACGTAGACTGATAGATATCTACATTATTCCATCTTCGTGAAGATGCATTGATATACGTATGTCAAACTACATGAAGATAAATCTGACTACATGTAAGATCACGTTTGGAGATATATCTGTTGATCGAAACCAAATTAAATAGTACTATATCAACCGAGATACATCTATAAACGTTGATGTGGTTTGAATACAGATGTTTCAAGCTTCGTTATCATGCTTACCTCAGCATATATCCAAAATTACATAACTATAACTATGCATATTTACTAGGACAGATCGAGATATTTCAATCAAAATATGGGTCCACCAATATGTGGCAGCGAAGTATTAAATATCCTTGATGTTATTTATAACTCCTTGGGTAACCCAAGGGGAAAACCACCACATGTTGTCGTGAATGAATACACTAGCAATCGCTTTTTAGAGAGAGAAAGAGTTTTACAATAACATGATTGATATTTGGGGGAGATCTTTGAAACCCAAACCCGATGACACTGCACCACCTGATTCTGTCAAGGATATAAAAAAAATAATTGAAGATGAAATCGCTGAGACGTTGAACTTAACAAATGTTGATCCTAATGAAATAGTTGTATTTCAAGACAAACAGGGTAAATTGAAATCCAGTGATGTGTCATTGAATGACATTTTGATACGGCAGCGCGACGCCGCTGAAAACTCTATTGCGCTGTATTCCAACGACGGACGACTTAAACCAGGCGCACTTGTGTCTACGATCACCGACGCGATTGCTACCAACGAACGTGAGCTGAATGATCTTATACGAGGTTATAATAATTTTCGCAAAAATGTCATACATAAATTCTTTGGAACACCGCTTGTGGTTGGCATGACTCTCGCTGAAATTAAAAACTATCTATCGCTATTCTTTTTTAACAAGGACGCGGGAGGGATGATGAATGAAAATGAAATCAAGGCAAATTATCTCGAGATTTCTAAACTAATAGAAGATCAAAAACCCACTAACGACGTCATTGTTAAGTTTTTTGGAACCCCGCTTGTGGCAGGCATGACTCTCGCTGAAATCAGTGAGTTTATCGGCAAGCACACTCACAATGCCTACATCGCTAATAATTTCTTTGGTATCCCGGCTACATCTATAATAACTCTCAAAGATATTAATATGTTTATGATGAGACAAACAACACTTAATACCATCGTGGATAGATTTTTGGGGAGAACACCTGGTTCTGAAACCACATCGTTGACAGGTCCAACCCTCGCTGAAGTTAAAAAAGCTATTGACGAACAAAAGCTCACAAATGAAATGGTTAATAAGTTCTTTGAGGGCAGTAGCCTCCAAGATATCACGACGAAATTTTCTAACATCGACAACCATATTAAAACCCAAGCACTGATTAGAATCAACGAACTTCTGGTTTCATTCTTTTCTAACAAGGAGGAGAGTGGAAAAACAATAGATCCTACCAAAATCAGGGTAAATTATCTCGATATTTCCGACGATCTTCTTAAACTAAAAGAAAATCAAAAACCAGTCAATGACATTGTTAATAAGTTTTTTGGAACCCCACCTGTGGCAGTTATGACTCTCGTTGAAATTATCGCGGCTATCAATAAGGTAAAAATTCCACATAGTGTAAGCGTCAATAACATCGTGTACACGGTTGATAGTGGAACCTTTGATTGGATCCGGGGAAATGAAAATTATCTTCGTGTTGGCAACAGACATACTGGTGCACCAGGTTGCTACCGACTTACAATAATACATCACCGTAAATTTGATTTGGAATTCAGCAACACAGGTATCAGCGGTGTTAACACATTGATGTATATACTAGAGAAAATACCAAAACCTCCACCTGCTATACCAATCCCGCTTACGATTGTTATAAAGAATTCCGACGAGTCTGTGATTAGGGAGTCACTACCCTGGATAATAGAATTTGTATCCGGTGTCCCCTCTTCAGATCCTAAAACCAGGTCAATAATAGGATAATTGAAAGGAAAATCCTTCGGATTTCACAATTGAAAACGCTAGCGTTTTTAAAATAACAATGATTTCATCAACGCAATGTCGCTATGATCAGGTCAGAGAATTTCAGAATAGACTCAAAACCCTCACTGAGGAGTATCAAATAAAAATAAAAAAATACCGACGAAGAATCACCGCAATTGATGTTATTATATACTCGGTGTCAAGCGTTCTCACTGGTGCCGGAATAATACTAGCATCTGTTACAATGATTGCCCCGGTCGTAGTTCCAATTTGCATTTCTGCGGTGGCTACAATCGGGGGTATATCAACCGGGATAGCAAAAAAGATATCATCATGCAGCCAGAGTAAACTGCAGAATTACTTACTTCAATTTCATATTGCATCAACCGCATACTCGCAATTATCATTGATGATATCGTCGTCACTCGATAATACAATTATATCAGATAGTGAATTCTCAGCGATGGTCAGTATTTTTGATTCCGCGATATCGAAATTAGAGCGACAACATGAGTATAATAACAATGACAACACCGATGGAATCAGAAAACACGAACCCAAAAAACAAAATGATCTCAATAATATCAACATTACCAGATTGTGAATTCTCAGTGATGGTCAGTATTTATGATTCCTCGATACCAAAATTAGAAATAAATCATGAGTATAATGACGACACAGCAGGAATTACTTCAACGAGTAGTGGAGAACACGAACCCAGTACAAACGAGTATGATATCAATAACATCTACGAAACCCGAGTTTAGTGTGAATTTCCCTAGCCCAGTCCCCGTGAAGGAGATAGCGCTAGCAAAACTACGAATGTATCACAGTTGGCCTAATATCAGATCAAAATCATTTGGTGGTCAACAACCCAATAATTCTTTAGTGTTTGCAAATAAGAATAAACCCGACGGAACTCCAGACTGGAACGTCGTTTCGATACCAACAGGGTCATACCAAATCGAACAAATCAATAATGAATTCGCGCGTAGAATAAAATCGATTACTGGAAAAGAATCAAAAATCGCTATAACAGTTCATGAGCCGACGCTATCATCCGCAATTGAGATAAGCACAGAAGGATACGTCGTAGATATCTATCAAAGTTCTATTAGAACCGTACTAGGATGGCCTGAAAAACCACCTGAAAAATCCACCACCGACTTAACCACGGATGTACAATCATATCATGAAATCAATCCCAGTTATCAAGATAATTTATCTGATATAAGAAAAGGAAGAATCGCCGATAGATTTATATTCACCAACAAAGACACATTGCAATGGGATTTTATCATTAAAAGAACAACCGACTCATCTGTTACTATTTCATTTACGCTAACTGACGTCCGTGGTTATTTTAATGAGATTAAACAATTATATGACACACAACTAGAACAACTACGGAAAACAAGATCGCAAAAACACGTTGAAATAATAAATCAGCTTATATCGGACATGAAATATATCTATGAACTAATTATTCAAACAATAATTAATGACAACAGCGACAATAAACAACGATTCCTAACCGATTACAATATCACAGAAGACAATCTGCGTAATTTCAAGTTTCCGAAATACAACGCTGATGAATTAGCAAAAATTGTTAAAACCGATATCAAAGCACTACAAAAATCAGACTCAACTGTCCTCCTCAAACATAATAATGATCCAGATGATGGTGGTAGGCATATCGCTCCGTTCAACGTGAATATTTCAACGGTGATTGCACTTAATTTAGTGTGTGATGTTATCGAAGGAAGCTATCAAATTAATCTCGAACGATCAAATCAAGCTCAGCAAGGATATATTCTTTATTCATTTGCACCAACAGCTCCTCCAGGATTCCTAATTATTGAAAACCCAATTAATCCTGTCTATATGCGATGCCATAATAATTCATTAACCAGAATTAATTTCAAACTCACCGACCAGTCAAATAATCTGATTGATTTACAAGAAGAGGTGTTAGCGATTAGTCTGTTTGTGAAATCATAAATGATTTTCGTCCTAAAGACTGGATCAAACATTCGGTTAAAATCATTTTATTATTTTTGTTAACCCATAGCAGCAGAGAGGGTGGATGACAACAAGTTGCGACCAAAATTGATTAAAAAATCGTTTTCATTTTTTTTAGTTAAAATGATTTCGTATGTAGATTTTTTTTTGGTTAAAATAAGATTATAAGACGGCTCGTTTAAGGATTTCAATCAAATTTTGTCTAAAAACATTGTAGGATTCACCCTATCTGCTGCTTAAATCTATCTACATATGACAATCTAAGTAGACTGATAGATATCTACATTATTCCATCTTCGTGAAGATGCATCGATATACGTATGTAAAACTACATGAAGATAAATCTGACATGTAAGATTACGTTTGGAGATATATCTATAGATCGAAACCAAATTAAATAGTGTTATATCAACCAAGATACATATATAAACGTTGATGTGGTTTGAATACATATGTTTCAAGCTTCGTTATCATGCTTATCTCAACATATATCCAACATTACATAGCTATAACTATCCATATTTACTATAACAGATCGAGATATTTCAATCCAAATATAGTTATATACGTTGTGGTGGTTCAATTCAGATAGATTCACTTTCTTGGGGATAAATCTATCTACATATGACAATCTACGTAGACTGATATATATATCTACATTATTCCATCTTCGTGAAGATGCATCGATTTACGATTGTCAAACTACATGAAGATAAATCTGACAACATGTAAGCTTACGTTTGGAGATATATCTGTAGATCCAAACCAAATTACATATATCAACCGAGTTACATATATAAACGTTGATGTGGTTTGAATACAGATGTTTCAAGCTTCGTTATGATGCTTATCTCAACATATATCCAACATCACATATCTATAACTATCCATATTTACTAGAATATATCGAGATATTTCAATCCAAATATAGTTATATACGTTGCGGAGGTTCAATTCAGATAGATTCATTTTCTTGGGGATAAATCTATCTACATTTGACAATCTACGTAGACTGATAGATATAACAAACTACATGAAGATAAATCTGACAACATGTAAGATTACTTTTGGAAATATATCTGTAGACCGAAACCAAATTACATCGTTCTTTATCAATTGAGATACATATATAAACGTTGATGTGGTTGAATGCAAATGTGTCAAACTTCGTTATCATGCTTATCTCAACATATATCCAACATCACATAGCTATAATTATCCATATTTACTTGAACAGATCGAGATATTTCAATCCAAATATAGTTATATACGTTGTGGTGGTTCATTTCAGACAGATTCACTTTCTTGGGGATAAATCTATCTACATATGACAATCTACGTAGACTGATAGATATCTACATTACTCCATCTTCGTGAAGATGCATTGATATACGCGTGTCAAACAACATGAAAAAAAATCTGACTAAATGTAAGATTACGTTTGGTGATATATCTGTAGATCGAAACCAAATTATATAGTGCTATATCAACCGAGATACATATATAAACGTTGATGTGGTTTTAATACAGATGTTTCAAGCTTCGTTATCATGCTTATCTCAACATATATCCAACATTACATAACTATAACTATCCATGATTACTAGGACAGATAGAGATATTTCAATCCAAATATAGTTATATACGTTATGGTGGTTCAATTCAGATAGATTCACTTTCTTGGGGATAAATCTATCTACATATGACAATCTACGTAGACTGATATATATCTACATTATTCCATCTTCGTGAAGATCCATCGACATACGTATGTCAAACAACATCAAGATAAATCTGACAACATGTAAGCTTACGTTTGGAGATATATCTGTAGAGCGAAACCAAATTAAATCGTGCTATATCAACCGAGATACATATAGTAACGTTGATGTGGTTTGAATACAGATGTTTCAAGCTTCGTTATCATGCTTATCTCAACAAATATCCAACATCACATACCTATAACTATCCATATTTACTAGAACAGATCGAGATATTTCAATCCAAATATAGTTATATACGTTGTGGTGGTTCAATTCAGATAGATTCACTTTCTTGGGGATAAATCTAGCTACATATGATAGACGATAGATATCTACATTATTCCATCTTCGTGAAGATGCATCGATATACGTATGTCAAACTACATGAAGATAAATCTGACTACATGTAAGATCACGTTTGGAGATATATCTGTTGATCGAAACCAAATTAAATAGTACTATATCAACCGAGATACATCTATAAAAGTTGATGTGGTTTGAATACAGATGTTTCAAGCTTCGTTATCATGCTTATCTCAACATATATCCAACATTACATAGCTATAACTATCCATATTTACTAGGACAGATCTAGATATTTCAATCCAAATATAGTTATATACGTTATAGTGGTTCAATTCAGATAGATTCACTTTCTTGGGGATGAATCTACCTACATATGACAATCTACGTAGACTGATATATATCTACATTATTCCATCTTTGTGAATATGCATCGATATACGTATGTCAAACAACATCAAGATAAATCTGACAACATGTAAGCTTACGTTTGGAGATATATCTGTAGAGCGAAACCATATTAAATCGTGCTATATCAACCGAGTTACATATATAAACGTTGATGTGGTTTGAATACAGATGTTTCAAGCTTCGTTATCATGCTTATCTCAACAAATATCCAACATCACATACCTATAACTATCCATATTTACTAGAACAGATCGAGATATTTCAATCCAAATATAGTTATATACGTTGCGGTGGTTTAATTCAGATAGATACACTTTCTTGGGGATAAATCTATCTACATATGACAATCTACGTAGGCTGATAGATATCTACATTATTCCATCTTCGTGAAGATGCATCGATATACGTATGTCAAACTACATGAAGATAAATCTAACAACATGCAAGCTTATGTCTGGAGACATATCTATAGCCGTCAAACAAATGACATAGTTGTATATCAATCGAGATTCATCTATCAAAGTTGAGATTTCTGACATCAGATTATTCCATCTTAGTTAAGCTGCATCTCTCAACATATATCCAACTACACGTAGCTAAAACTATCAACATTAACCAAAATACATCGAGATATTTGAATCCATATACAACTTTCTTTGTCGATGTTTTCCAATTCAGTTAGATCTACTCTGTACCTGTATATTATATCTACATATAACAATCTACGTAGACTAATATATATCTACGTATTTCCATCTACGTGCAGACGTAACTATATACCTATAACAAACTACATGAAAATACATCTCACAACAAGTAAGCTTACGTTTGGAGAATTATCTGTAGATCAAAACCAAATTACATCGTGCTATATCAATCGAGATACATATATCAACGTTGATGTGGTTGAATACAGTTGATTCAAGCTTCGTTATCATGCTTATCTCAACATATATCCAACATCACATAGCTATAACTATCCATATTTACTAGAACAGATCGAGATATTTCAATCCAAATATAGTTATATACGTTGCGGTGGTTCAATTCAGATAGATTCACTTTCTTGGGGATAAATCAATCTACATATGACAATCAACGTAGACTAATAGATATCTACATTATTCCATCTTCGTGAAGATGCATCGATATACGCATGTCAAACTACATGAAGATAAATCTGACAACATGTAAGCTTATGTCTGGAGATATATCTGTAGATCGAAACCAAATTAAATAATGTTATATCAACCGAGATACATATATAAACGTTGATGTTATTTGAATACAGATGTTTCAAGCCTCGTTATCATGCTTATCTCAACATATATCCAACATTACATAGCTATAGCTATCCATATTTACTAGGACAGATCGAGATATTTTAATCCAAATATAGTTATATACGTTATGGTGGTTCAATTCAGATAGATTCACTTTCTTGGGGATAAATCTATCTACATATGACAATCTACGTAGACTGATAGATATCTACATTATTCCATCTTCGTGAAGATGCATCGATATACGTATGTCAAACTGCATGAAGACAAATCTGACAACATGTAAGCTTATGTCTGGAGATATATCTGTAGATCGAAACCAAATTAAATAGTGTTATATCAACCGAGTTAAATATAGGAACGTTGATGTGGTTTGTATACAGATGTTTCAAGCTTCGTTATCATGCTTATCTCAACATATATCCAACATCATACCTATAACTATCCATATTTACTAGAACATATCGAGATATTTCAATCCAAATATAGTTATATACGTTGCGGT
Source organism: Unio delphinus (assembly GCA_029339505.1). NCBI lineage: Eukaryota > Metazoa > Mollusca > Bivalvia > Unionida > Unionidae > Unio > Unio delphinus. The sequence continues at coordinate 3,102,702 of JAQISU010000054.1, forward strand.
GGTTCAATTCAGATAGATTCACTTTCTTGGGGATTAATCTATCTACATATGACAATCTAAGTAGACTGATAGATATCTACATTATTCCATCTTCGTGAAGATGCATCGATATACGTATGTAAAACTACATGAAGATAAATCTGACATGTAAGCTTACGTTTAGAGATATATCTATAGATCGAAACCAAATTAAATAGTGTTATATCAACCAAGATACATATGTAAACGTTGATGTGGTTTGAATACATATGTTTCAAGCTTCGTTATCATGCTTATCTCAACATATATCCAACATTACATAGCTATAACTATCCATATTTACTAGAACAGATCGAGATATTTCAATCCAAATATAGTTATATACGTTGTGGTGGTTCAATTCAGATAGATTCACTTTTTTGGGGATAAATCTATCTACATATGACAATCTACGTAGACTGATATATATCTACATTATTCCATCTTCGTGAAGATCCATCGACATACGTATGTCAAACAACATCAAGATAAATCTGACAACATGTAAGCTTACGTTTGGAGATATATCTGTAGAGCGAAACCAAATTAAATCGTGCTATATCAACCGAGATACATATAGTAACGTTGATGTGGTTTTAATACAGATGTTTCAAGCTTCGTTATCATGCTTATCTCAACATATATCCAACATTACATAACTATAACTATCCATGTTTACTAGGACAGATAGAGATATTTCAATTCAAATATAGTTATATACGTTATGTTGGTTCAATTCAGATAGATTCACTTTCTTGGGGATAAATCTATCTACATATGACAATCTACGTAGACTGATATATATATCTACATTATTCCATCTTCGTGAAGATGCATCGATATACGTATGTCAAACTACATGAAGATAAATCTGACAACATGTAAGCTTACGTTTGGAGATATATCTGTAGATCCAAACCAAATTACATCGTGCTATATCAACCGAGTTACATATATAAACGTTGATGTGGTTTGAATACAGATGTTTCAAGCTTCGTTATGATGCTTATCTCAACATATATCCAACATCACATACCTATAACTATCCATATTTACTAGAATATATCGAGATATTTCAATCCAAATATAGTTATATACGTTGCGGAGGTTCAATTCAGATAGATTCATTTTCTTAGGGATAAATCTATCTACATTTGACAATCTACGTAGACTGATAGATATAACAAACTACATGAAGATAAATCTGACAACATGTAAGATTACTTTTGGAAATATATCTGTAGACCGAAACCAAATTACATCGTTCTTTATCAATTGAGATACATATATAAACGTTGATGTGGTTGAATGCAAATGTTTCAAACTTCGTTATCATGCTTATCTCAACATATTTCCAACATCACATAGCTATAACTATCCATATTTACTAGAACATATCGAGATATTTCAATCCAAATATAGTTATATACGTTGCGGTGGTTCAATTCAGATAGATTCACTTTCTTGGGGATAAATCTGTATACATATGACAATTTACGTAGACTGATAGATCTCTACATTATTCCATCTTCGTGAAGATATATCGGTATACGTATGTCAAACTACATGAAGATAAATCTGACAACATGTAAGCATATGTCTGGAGACATATCTGTAGCCAGTAACGAAATCACATAGTTCTATATCAATCGAGATTCCTCTATCAAAGGTAAGATGTCTGATATCAGATTATTCCATCTTAGTTACATTGAATCACTCAACATATATCCACCTACATATAGCTATATCCATCCACATTAAACAAAATACATCGAGATTTTTCAACCCAAATACAACTATCTTTGTCAATGTTTTCCAATTCAGCTAGATTTATTCTTTACCTGAATATTACATCAACATATGACAATCTACGTAGACTAATATATATCTACGTATTTCCATCTACTTGTAGACGTATCTATATACCTATAACAAACTACATGAAGATACATCTGTCATCATGAAAGCTTACTTTTGGAGATATATCTGTAGACCGAAAGCAAATTACATCGTGATATATCACTCGAGATACATATATAAACTGTTGATGTGGGTGATACAGATGTTTCCAGCTTTGTAATCATGCTTATCTCAAGATATATCCAACATCACATAGCTATAACTATCCATATTTACTAGAACAGATCGAGATACTTCAATTCAAATATAGTAATATACGTTTCGGTGGTTCAATTCAGATAGATTCACTTTCTTGAGGATAAATCTATCTACATTTGACAATCTACGTAGACTGATATATATCTACATTATTCCATCTTCGTGAAGATGCATCGATATACGTATATCAAGCAACATCAAGATGAATCTTACAACATGTAAGCTTACGTTTGGAGATATATCTGTAGAGCGAAACCAAATTAAACCGTGCTATATCAACCGAGATACATATAGAAACGTTGATGTGGTTTGAATACAGATGTTTAAATTTTCGTTATCATGCTTATCTTAACATATATCCAACATCACATACCTATGACTATCCATATTTACTAGAACAGATCGAGATATTTCAATCCAAATATAGTTATATACGTTGTGGTGGTTTAAGTCAGATATATTCACTTTCTAGGGTATAAATCTAGCTATATATGACAATCTACGTAGACGATAGATATCTACATTATTCCATCTTCGTGAAGATGCATCGATATACGTATGTCAGACTACATGAAGTTAAATCTGACAACATGTAAGATTACGTTTGTAGATATATCTGTAGATCGAAACCAAATTAAATCGTGCTATATTAACCGAGTTACATATATAAACGTTGATGTGTTTTGAATACAGATGTTTCAAGCTTCGTTATCATGCTTATCTCAACATATATCCAACATCACATACCTATAATTATCCATATTTACTAGAACAGATCGAGATATTTCAATCCAAATATAGTTATATACGTTGTGGTGGTTCAATTCAGATAGATTCACTTTCTTGGGGATAAATCTATCTACATATGACAATCTACGTAGACTGATATATATCTACATTATTCCATCTTCGTGAAGATGCATCGATATACGTATGTAAAACTACATGAAGATAAATCTGAAAACATGTAAGCTTATGGCTGGAGACATATCTATAGCCGGCAAACAAATGACATAGTTATATATCAATCGAGATTCATCTATCAAAGTTGAGATTTCTGATATCAGATTATTCCATCTTAGTTAAGCTGCATCTCTCAACATATATGCAACTACACGTAGCTAAAACTATCAAAATTAACCAAAATACATCGAGATATTTGAATCCAAATACAACTATCTTTGTCGATGTTTTCCAATTCAGTGAGATTTACTCTGTACCTGTATATTATATCTACATATAATAATCTACGTAGACTAATATATATCTACGTATTTCCATCTACGTGCAGACGTATCTATATACCTATAACAAACTACATGAATATACATCTCACAACATGTAAGATTACGTTTGGAGATATATATGTAGACCGAAAGCAAATTACATCGTGCTATATCACTCGAGATAGATATATAAACGTTGATGTGGGTGATACAGATGTTTCCAGCTTTGTAATCATGCTTATCTCAAGATATATCCAACATCACATAGCTATAACTATCCATATTTACTAGAACAGATCGAGATACTTCAATTCAAATATAGTTATATACGTTGCGGTGGTTCAATTCAGATAGATTCACTTTCTTGGGGATAAATCTATCTACATATGACATACTACGTAGACTGATAGATACCTACATTATTCCATCTTCGTGAAGATGCAGCGATATACGTATGTCAAACTACATGAAGATAAATCTGACAACATGTAAGCTTATGTCTGGAGACATATCTATAGCCGGCAAACAAATGACAGAGTTATATATCAATCGAGATTCATCTATCAAAATTGAGATTTCTGACATCAGATTATTCCAACTTAGTTAAGCTGCATCTCTCATCATATATCCAACTACACGTAGCTAAAACTATCCACATTAACCAAAATACATCGAGATATTTGAATCCATATACAACTATCTTTGTCGATGTTTTCCAATTCAGTTAGATTTACTCTGTACCTGTATATAATATCTACATATAACAATCTACGTAGACTAATATATATCTACGTATTTCCATCTACGTGCAGACGTATCTATATACCTATAACAAACTACATGAATATACAGCTCACAACATGTAAGCTTATAATTGGAGATATATCTGTAGATCAAAACCAAATTACATCGTGCTATATCAATCGAGATACATATATCAACGTTGATGTGGTTGAATACAGTTGATTCAAGCTTCTTTATCATGCTTATCTCAACATATATCCAACATTACATAGCTATAATTGTCCATATTTACTAGAACAGATCGAGATATTTCAATCCAAATATAGTTATATACGTTGCGGTGGTTCAATTCAGATAGATTCACTTTCTTGGGGATAAATCTATCTACATATGACAATCTACGTAGACTGATAGATATCTACATTATTCCATCTTCGTGAAGATGCATCGATATACGTATGTCAAACTACTTGAAGATAAATCTGACTACATGTAAGCTTACGTTTAGAGATATATCTGTAGATCGAAACCAAATTAAATAGTGCTATATCAACCGAGATACATATTTAAACGTTGATGTGGTTTGAATACAGATGTTTCAAGCTTCGTTATCATGCTTATCTCAACATATATCCAACATTACATAGCTATAACTACCCATGTTTACTAGAACAGATCGAGATATTTCAATCCAAATATAGTTATATACGTTGTGGTGGTTCAATTCAGATAGATTCACTTTCTTGGGGATAAATCTATCTACATATGACAATCTACGTAGACTGATAGATATCTACATTATTCCACCTTCGTGAAGATTCATCGATATACGTATGTCAAACTACATGAAAATAAATCTGACAACATGTAAGCTTACGTTTGGAGATATATCTGTAGATCAAAACCAGATTACATCGTGCTGTATCAACCGAGTTACATATATAAACGTTGATGTGGTTTGAATACAGATGTTTCAAGCTTCGTTATTATGCTTATCTCAACATATATCCAACATCACATACCTCTAGCTCTCCATATTTACTAGAACATATCGAGATATTTCAATCCAAATATAGTTATAGACCTTGCGGTGGTTCAATTCAGATAGATTCATTTTCTTGGGGAAAAATCTATCTACATATGACAATCTACGTAAACTGATAGATATAACAAAGAACATGAAGATAAATCTGACAACATGTAAGATTACGTTTGGAGATATATCTGTAGATCAAAACCAAATTACATCGTACTATATCAACCGAGTTACATAGATAAATGTTGATGTGGTTTGAATACAGATGTTTCAATTTTCGTTATCATGCTTATCTCAACATATATCCAACATCACATACCTATGACTATCCATATTTGCCAGAACAGATTGAGATATTTCAATCCAAATATAGTTATATACGTTGTGGTGGTTCAATTCAGATAGATTCACTTTCTTGGGGATAAATCTAGCTACATATGACAATCTACGTAGACGATAGATATCTACATTATTCCATCTTCGTAAAGATGCATCGATATACGTATGTCAAACTACATCAAGATAAATCTGACAACATGTAAGGTCACGTTTGGAGATATATCTGTAGACCTAAACCAAATTACATCGTTCTTTACCAATTGAGATACATATATAAACGTTGATGTGGTTGAATGCAAATGTTTCAAACTTCGTTATCATGCTTATCTCAACATATATCCAACATCACATAGCTACAACTATCCATATTTACTAGAACAGATCGAGATATTTCAATCCAAATATAGTTATATACGTTGTGGTGGTTCAATTCAGATCGATTCACTTTCTTGGGGATAAATCTATCTACATATGACAATCTACGTAGACTGATAGATACCTACATTATTCCATCTTCGTGAAGATGCAGCGATATACGTATGTCAAACTACATGAAGATAAATCTGACAACATGTAAGCTTATGTCTGGAGACATATCTATAGCCGGCAAACAAATGACAGAGTTATATATCAATCGAGATTCATCTATCAAAATTGAGATTTCTGACATCAGATTATTCCATCTTAGTTAAGCTGCATCTCTCAACATATATCCAAATACACGTAGCTAAAACTATCCACATTAACCAAAATACATCGAGATATTTCAATCCAAATACAACTATCTTTGTCGATGTTTTCCAATTCAGTTAGATTTACTCTGTACCTGTATATAATATCTACATATAACAATCTACGTAGACTAATATATATCTACGTATTTCCATCTACGTGCAGACGTATCTATATACCTATAACAAACTACATGAATATACATCTCACAACATGTAAGCTTATGTTTGGAGATATATCTGTAGATCAAAACCAAATTACATCGTGCTATATCAATCGAGATACATATGTCAACGTTGATGTGGTTGAATACAGTTGATTCAAGCTTCGTTATCATGCTTATCTCAACATATATCCAACATTACATAGCTATAACTGTCCATATTTACTAGAACAGATCGAGATATTTCAATCCAAATATAGTTATATACGTTGTGGTGGTTCAATTCAGATAGATTCACTTTCTTGGGGATAAATCTATCTACATATGACAATCTACGTAGACTGATAATATATCTACATTATTCCATCTTCGTGAAGATGCATCGATATACGTATGTCAAACTACTTGAAGATAAATCTGACTACATGTAAGCTTACGTTCAGAGATATATCTGTAGATCGAAACCAAATTAAATAGTGCTATATCAACCGAGATACATATTTAAACGTTGATGTGGTTTGAATACAGATGTTTCAAGCTTCGTTATCATGCTTATCTCAACATATATCCAACATTACATAGCTATAACTATCCATGTTTACTAGAACAGATCGAGATATTTCAATCCAAATATAGTTATATACGTTGTGGTGGTTCAATTCAGATAGATTCACTTTCTTGGGGATAAATCTATCTACATATGACAATCTACGTAGACTGATAGATATCTACATTATTCCATCTTCGTGAAGATTCATCGATATACGTATGTCAAACTACATGAAAATAAATCTGACAACATGTAAGCTTACGTTTGGAGATATATCTGTAGATCAAAACCAAATTACATCGTGCTGTATCAACCGAGTTACATATATAAACGTTGATGTGGTTTGAATACAGATGTTTCAAGCTTCGTTATTATGCTTATCTCAACATATATCCAACATCACATACCTCTAGCTCTCCATATTTACTAGAACATATCGAGATATTTCAATCCAAATATAGTTATAGACCTTGCGGTGGTTCAATTCAGATAGATTCATTTTCTTGGGGAAAAATCTATCTACATATGACAATCTACGTAGACTGATAGATATAAAAAAGAACATGAAGATAAATCTGACAACAGGTAAGATTACGTTTGGAGATATATCTGTAGATCAAAACCAAATTACATCGTACTATATCAACCGAGTTACATAGATAAATGTTGATGTGGTTTGAATACAGATGTTTCAATTTTCGTTATCATGCTTATCTCAACCTATATCCAACATCACATACCTATGACTATCCATATTTGCCAGAACAGATTGAGATATTTCAATCCAAATATAGTTATATACGTTGTGGTGGTTCAATTCAGATAGATTCACTTTCTTGGGGATAAATCTAGCTACATATGACAATCTACGTAGACGATAGATATCTACATTATTCCATCTTCGTGAAGATGCATCGATATACGTATGTCAAACTACATCAAGATAAATCTGACAACATGTAAGGTCACGTTTGGAGATATATCTGTAGACCTAAACCAAATTACATCGTTCTTTACCAATTGAGATACATATATAAACGTTGATGTGGTTGAATGCAAATGTTTCAAACTTCGTTATCATGCTTATCTCAGCATATATCCAACATCACATAGCTACAACTATCCATATTTACTAGAACAGATCGAGATATTTCAATCCAAATATAGTTATATACGTTGTGGTGGTTCAATTCAGATCGATTCACTTTCTTGGGGATAAATCTATCTACATATGACAATCTACGTAGACTGATAGATATCTACATTATTCAATCTTCGTGAAGATGCATCGATATACGTATATCAAACTACATGAAGATTAATCTGACTACATGTAAGATCACGTTTGGAGATATATCTGTTGATCGAAACCAAATTAAATAGTACTATATCAACCGAGATACATCTATAAAAGCTGATGTGGTTTGAATACAGATGTTTCAAGCTTCGTTATCATGCTTATCTCAACATATATCCAACATTACATAGCTATAACTATCCATATTTACTAGGACAGATCTAGATATTTCAATCCAAATATAGTTGTATACGTTATGGTGGTTCAATTCAGATAGATTCACTTTCTTGGGGATAAATCTATCTACATATGACAATCTACGTAGACTGATATATATCTACATTATTCCATCTTTGTGAATATGCATCGATATACGTATGTCAAACAACATCAAGATAAATCTGACAACATGTAAGCTTACGTTTGGAGATATATCTGTAGAGCGAAACCAAATTAAATCGTGCTATATCAACCGAGTTACATATATAAACGTTGATGTGGTTTGAATACAGATGTTTCAAGCTTCGTTATCATGCTTATCTCAACAAATATGCAACATCACATACCTATAACTATCCATATTTACTAGAACAGATCGAGATATTTCAATCCAAATATAGTTATATACGTTGCGGTGGTTTAATTCAGATAGATACACTTTCTTGGGGATAAATCTATCTACATATGACAATCTACGTAGACTGATAGATATCTACATTACTCCATCTTCGTGAAGATATATCGGTATACGTATGTCAAACTACATGAAGATAAATCTGACAACTTGTAAGCATATGTCTGGAGACATATCTATAGCCAGTAACGAAATCACATAGTTCTATATCAGTCGAGATTAATCTATCAAAGGTGAGATGTCTGATATCAGATTATTCCATCTTAGTTACATTGAATCACTCAACATATATCCACCTACACATAGCTATATCCATCCACATTAATCAAAATACATCCAGATTTTTCAACCCAAATACAACTATCTTTGTCAATGTTTTCCAATTCAGTTAGATTTACTCTTTACCTGAATATTACATCAACATATGACAATCTACGTAGACTAATATATATCTACGTATTTCCATCTACTTGCAGACGTATCTATATACCTATAACAAACTACATAAAGATACATCTGTCATCATGAAAGCTTACGTTTGGAGATATATCTGTAGACCGAAAGCAAATTACATCGTGATATATCACTCGAGATACATATATAAACGTTGATGTGGGTGATACAGATGTTTCCAGCTTTGTAATCATGCTTATCTCAAGATATATCTAACATCACATAGCTATAACTATCCATATTTACTAGAACAGATCGAGATACTTCAATTCAAATATCGTTATATACGTTTCGGTGGTTCAATTCAGATACATTCACTTTCTTGGGGATAAATCTATCTACATATGACAATCTACGTACACTGATATATATCTACATTATTCCATCTTCGTGAAGATGCATCGATATACGTATGTCAAGCAACATCAAGATGAATCTTACAGCATCTAAGCTTACGTTTGGAGATATATCTGTAGAGCGAAACCAAATTAAATCGTGCTATATCAACCGAGATACATATAGAAACGTTGATGAGGTTTGAATACAGATGTTTAAATTTTCGTTATCATGCTTATCTCAACATATATCCAACATCACATACCTATAAATATCCATATTTACTAGAACAGATCGAGATATTTCAATCCAAATATAGTTATATACGTTGTGGTGACTCAATTCAGATAGATTCACTTTCTTGGGGATAAATCTAGCTACATATGACAATCTACGTAGACGATAGATATCTACATTATTCCATCTTCGTGAAGATGCATCGATATACGTATGTCAAACTACATGAAGATAAATCTGACTACATGTAAGATCACGTTTGGAGATATATCTGTTGATCGAAACCAAATTAAATAGTACTATATCAACCGAGATACATCTATAAAAGTTGATGTGGTTTGAATACAGATGTTTCAAGCTTCGTTATCATGCTTATCTCAACATATATCCAACATTACATAGCTATAACTATCCATATTTACTAGGACAGATCTAGATATTTCAATCCAAATATAGTTATATACGTTATAGTGGTTCAATTCAGATAGATTCACTTTCTTAGGGATGAATCTATCTACATATGACAATCTACGTAGACTGATATATATCTACATTATTCCATCTTTGTGAATATGCATCGATATACGTATGTCAAACAACATCAAGATAAATCTGACAACATGTAAGCTTACGTTTGGAGATATATCTGTAGAGCGAAACCAAATTAAATCGTGCTTTATCAACCGAGTTACATATATAAACGTTGATGTGGTTTGAATACAGATGTTTCAAGCTTCGTTATCATGCTTATCTCAACAAATATCCAACATCACATACCTATAACTATCCATATTTACTAGAACAGATCGAGATATTTCAATCCAAATATAGTCATATACGTTGTGGTGGTTCAATTCAGATAGATTCACTTTCTTGGGGATAAATCTATCTACATATGACAATCTACGTAGGCTGATAGATATCTACATTATTCCATCTTCGTGAAGATGCATCGATATACGTATGTCAAACTACATGAAGATAAATCTAACAACATTCAAGCTTATGTCTTGAGACATATCTATAGCCGGCAAACAAATGACATAGTTATATATCAATCGAGATTCATCTATCAAAGTTGAGATTTCTGATATCAGATTATTCCATCTTAGTTAAGCTGCATCTCTCAACATATATCCAACTACACGTAGCTAAAACTATCAACATTAACCAAAATACATCGAGATATTTGAATCCATATACAACTATCTTTGTCGATGTTTTCCAATTCAGTTAGATCTACTCTGTACCTGTATATTATATCTACATATAACAATCTACGTAGACTAATATATATCTACGTATTTCCATCTACGTGCAGACGTAACTATATACCTATAACAAACTACATGAAAATACATCTCACAACAAGTAAGCTTACGTTTGGAGAATTATCTGTAGATCAAAACCAAATTACATCGTGCTATATCAATCGAGATACATATATCAACGTTGATGTGGTTGAATACAGTTGATTCAAGCTTCGTTATCATGCTTATCTGAACATATATCCAACATCACATAGCTATAACTATCCATATTTACTAGAACAGATCGAGATATTTCAATCCAAATATAGTTATATACGTTGCGGTGGTTCAATTCAGATAGATTCACTTTCTTGGGGATAAATCAATCTACATAAGACAATCAACGTAGACTAATAGATATCTACATTATTCCATCCTCGTGAAGATGCATCGATATACGTATGTCAAACTACATGAAGATAAATCTGACAACATGTAAGCTTATGTCTGGAGATATATCTGTAGATCGAAACCAAATTAAATAGTGTTATATCAACCGAGATACATATATAAACGTTGATGTTATTTGAATACAGATGTTTCAAGCCTCGTTATCATGCTTATCTCAACATATATCCAACATTACATAGCTATAACTATCCATATTTACTAGGACAGATCGAGATATTTCAATCCAAATATAGTTATTTACGTTATGGTGGTTCAATTCAGATAGATTCACTTTCTTGGGGATAAATCTATCTACATATGACAATCTACGTAGACTGATAGATATCTACATTATTCCATCTTCGTGAAGATGCACCGATATACGTATGTCAAACTACTTGAAGATAAATCTGACTACATGTAAGCTTACGTTTAGAGATATATCTGTAGATCGAAACCAAATTAAATAGTGCTATATCAACCGAGATACATATTTAAACGTTGATGTGGTTCGAATACAGATGTTTCAAGCTTCGTTATCATGCTTATCTCAACATATATCCAACATTACATAGCTATAACTATCCATGTTTACTAGAACAGATCGAGATATTTCAATCCAAATATAGTTATATACGTTGTGGTGGTTCAATTCAGATAGATTCACTTTCTTGGGGATAAATCTATCTACATATGACAATCTACGTAGACTGATAGATATCTACATTATTCCACCTTCGTGAAGATTCATCGATATACGTATGTCAAACTACATGAAGATAAATCTGACAACATGTAAGCTTACGTTTGGAGATATATCTGTAGATCAAAACCAAATTACATCGTGCTATATCAACCGAGTTACATATATAAACGTTGATGTGGTTTGAATACAGATGTTTCAAGCTTCGTTATTATGCTTATCTCAACATATATCCAACATCACATACCTCTAGCTATCCATATTTACTAGAACATATCGAGATATTTCAATCCAAATATAGTTATAGACCTTGCGGTGGTTCAATTCAGATAGATTCATTTTCTTGGGGATAAATCTATCTACATATGACAATCTACGTAGACTGATAGATATAACAAAGAACATGAAGATAAATCTGACAACATGTAAGATTACGTTTGGAGATAAATCTGTAGATCAAAACCAAATTACATCGTGCTATATCAACCGAGTTACATAGATAAACGTTGATGTGGTTTGAATACAGATGTTTCAATTTTCGTTATCATGCTTATTTCAACATATATCCAACATCACATACCTATGACTATCCATATTTGCCAGAACAGATCGAGATATTTCAATCCAAATATAGTTATATACGTTGTGGTGGTTCAATTCAGATAGATTCACTTTTTTGGGGATAAACCTATCTACATATGACAATCAACGTAGACTGATAGATATCTACATTATTCCATCTTCGTGAAGATGCATCGATATACGTATGTCAAACTACATGAAGATAAATCTGACAACATGTAAGCTTATGTCTGGAGACATATCTATAGTCGGCAAAGAAATGACATAGTTATATATCAATCGAGATTCATCTATCAAAGTTGAGATTTCTGAAATCAGATTATTCCATCTTAGTTAAGCTGCATCTCTCAACATATATCCAACTACACGTAGCTAAAACTATGAACATTAACCAAAATACATCGAGATATTTCAATCCAAATACAACTATCTTTGTCGATGTTTTCCAATTCAGTTAGATTTACTCTGTACCTGTATATTATATCTACATATAACAATCTACGTAGACTAATATATATCTACGTATTTCCATCTACGTGCAGACGTATCTATATACCTATAACAAACTACATGAATATACATCTCACAACATGTAAGCTTACGTTTGGAGATATATCTGTAGATTAAAACCAAATTACATCGTGCTATATCAATCGAGATACATATATCAACGTTGATGTGGTTGAATACAGTTGATTCAAGCTTCGTTATCATGCTTATCTCAACATATATCCAACATCACATAGCTATAACTATCCATATTTACTAGAACAGATCGAGATATTTCAATCCAAATATAGTTATATACGTGGCGGTGGTTCAATTCAGATAGATTACCTTTCTTGGGGATAAATCTATCTACATATGACAATCTACGTCGACTGATAGATATAACAAACTACATGAAGATAAATCTGACAACATGTAAGATTACGTTTGGAAATATATCTGTAGACCGAAACCAAATTACATCGTTCTTTATCAATTGAGATACATATATAAACGTTGATGTGGTTGAATGCAAATGTGTCAAACTTCGTTATCATGCTTATCTCAACATATGTCCAACATCACATAGCTATAACTATCCATATTTACTTGAACAGATCGAGATATTTCAATCCAAATATAGTTATATACGTTGTGGTGGTTCATTTCAGACAGATTCACTTTCTTGGGGATAAATCTATCTACATATGACAATCTACGTAGACTGATAGATATCTACATTACTCCATCTTCGTCAAGATGCATCGATATACGCGTGTCAAACTACATGAAGATAAATCTGACTAAATGTAAGATTACGTTTGGTGATATATCTGTAGATTGAAACCAAATTATATAGTGCTATATCAACCGAGATACATATATAAACGTTGAAGTTGTTTTAATACAGATGTTTCAAGCTTCGTTATCATGCTTATCTCAACATATATCCAACATTACATAACTATAACTATCCATGTTTACTAGGACAGATAGAGATATTTCAATCCAAATATAGTTATATACGTTATGGTGGTTCAATTCAGATAGATTCACTTTCTTGGGGATAAATCTATCTACATATGACAATCTACGTAGACTGATATATATATATCTACATTATTCCATCTTCGTGAAGATGCATCGATTTACGTATGTCAAACTACATGAAGATAAATCTGACAACATGTAAGCTTACGTTTGGAGATATATCTGTAGATCCAAACCAAATTACATCGTGCTATATCAACCGAGTTACATATATAAACGTTGATGTGGTTTGAATACAGATGTTTCAAGCTTCGTTATGATGCTTATCTCAACATATATCCAACATCACATACCTATAACTATCCATATTTACTAGAATATATCGAGATATTTCAATCCAAATATAGTTATATACGTTGCGGTGGTTCAATTCAGATAGATTCACTTTCTTGGGGATAAATCTGTATACATATGACAATCTACGTAGACTGATAGATCTCTACATTATTCCATCTTCGTGAAGATATATCGGTATACGTATGTCAAACTACATGAAGATAAATCTGACAACATGTAAGCATATGTCTGGAGACATATCTGTAGCCAGTAACGAAATCACATAGTTCTATATCAATCGAGATTCCTCTATCAAAGGTAAGATGTCTGATATCAGATTATTCCATCTTAGTTACATTGAATCACTCAACATATCTCCACCTACACATAGCTATATCCATCCACATTAAACAAAATACATCGAGATTTTTCAACCCAAATACAACTATCTTTGTCAATGTTTTCCAATTCAGTTAGATTTACTCTTTACCTGAATATTACATCAACATATGACAATCTACGTAGACTAATATATATCTACGTATTTCCATCTACTTGTAGACGTATCTATATACCTATAACAAACTACATGAAGATACATCTGTCATCATGAAAGCTTACTTTTGGAGATATATCTGTAGACCGAAAGCAAATTACATCGTCATATATCACTCGAGATACATATATAAACGTTGATGTGGGTGATACAAATGTTTCCAGCTTTGTAATCATGCTTATCTCAAGATATATCCAACATCACATAGCTATAACTATCCATATTTACTAGAACAGATCGAGATACTTCAATTCAAATATAGTAATATACGTTTCGGTGGTTCAATTCAGATAGATTCACTTTCTTGGGGATAAATCTATCTACATTTGACAATCTACGTAGACTGATATATATCTACATTATTCCATCTTCGTGAAGATGCATCGATATACGTATATCAAGCAACATCAAGATGAATCTTACAACATGTAAGCTTACGTTTGGAGATATATCTGTAGAGCGAAACCAAATTAAATCGTGCTATATCAACCGAGATACATATAGAAACGTTGATGTGGTTTGAATACAGATGTTTCAATTTTCGTTATCATGCTTATCTCAACACATATTCAACATTACATACCTATGACTATCCATATTTACTAGAACAGATCGAGATATTTCAATCCAAATATAGTTATATACGTTGTGGTGGTTCAATTCAGATACATTCATTTTCTTGGGGATAAATCTAGCTACATATGTCAATCTACGTAGACGATAGATATCTACATTATTCCATCTTCGTGAAGATGCATCGATATACGTATGTCAAACTACATGAAGATAAATCTGACAACATGTAAGATTACGTTTGGAGATATATCTGTAGACCGAAACCAAATTACATCGTTCTTTATCAATTGAGATACATATATAAACTTTGATGTGGTTGAATGCAAATGTTTCTAACTTCGTTATCATGCTTATCTTAAGATATATCCAACATCACATAGCTACAACTATCCATATTTACTAGAACATATCGAGATATTTCAATCCAAATATAGTAATATACGTTGCGGTGGTTCAATTCAGATAGATTCACTTTCTTGGGGATAAATCTATCTACATATGACAATCTAAGTAGACTGATAGATATCTACATTATTCCATCTTCGTGAAGATGCATCGATATACGTATGTAAAACTACATGAAGATAAATCTGACATGTAAGATTACGTTTGGAGATATATCTATAGATCGAAACCAAATTAAATAGTGTTATATCAACCAAGATACATATATAAACGTTGATGTGGTTTGAATACATATGTTTCAAGCTTCGTTATCATGCTTATCTCAACATATATCCAACATTACATAGCTGTAACTATCCATATTTACTAGAACAGATCGAGATATTTCAATCCAAATATAGTTATATACGTTGTAGTGGTTCAATTCAGATAGATTCACTTTTTTGGGGATAAATCTATCTACATATGACAATCTACGTAGACTGATATATATCTACATTATTCCATCTTCGTGAAGATCCATCGACATACGTATGTCAAACAACATCAAGATAAATCTGACAACATGTAAGCTTACGTTTGGAGATATATCTGTAGAGCGAAACCAAATTAAATCGTGCTATATCAACCGAGATACATATAGTAACGTTGATGTGGTTTGAATACAGATGTTTCAAGCTTCGTTATCATGCTTATCTCAACATATATCCAACATCACATACCTATAACTATCCAAATTTACAAGAACAGATCGAGATATTTCAATCCAAATATAGTTATATACGTTGTGGTGGTTCAATTCAGATAGATTCACTTTCTTGGGGATAAATCTATCTACATATGACAATCTACGTAGACTGATAGATATCTACATTATTCCATCTTCGTGAAGATGCATTGATATACGTATGTCAAACTACATGAAGATAAATCTGACTACATGTAAGATCACGTTTGGAGATATATCTGTTGATCGAAACCAAATTAAATAGTACTATATCAACCGAGATACATCTATAAACGTTGATGTGGTTTGAATACAGATGTTTCAAGCTTCGTTATCATGCTTACCTCAGCATATATCCAAAATTACATAACTATAACTATGCATATTTACTAGGACAGATCGAGATATTTCAATCAAAATATGGGTCCACCAATATGTGGCAGCGAAGTATTAAATATCCTTGATGTTATTTATAACTCCTTGGGTAACCCAAGGGGAAAACCACCACATGTTGTCGTGAATGAATACACTAGCAATCGCTTTTTAGAGAGAGAAAGAGTTTTACAATAACATGATTGATATTTGGGGGAGATCTTTGAAACCCAAACCCGATGACACTGCACCACCTGATTCTGTCAAGGATATAAAAAAAATAATTGAAGATGAAATCGCTGAGACGTTGAACTTAACAAATGTTGATCCTAATGAAATAGTTGTATTTCAAGACAAACAGGGTAAATTGAAATCCAGTGATGTGTCATTGAATGACATTTTGATACGGCAGCGCGACGCCGCTGAAAACTCTATTGCGCTGTATTCCAACGACGGACGACTTAAACCAGGCGCACTTGTGTCTACGATCACCGACGCGATTGCTACCAACGAACGTGAGCTGAATGATCTTATACGAGGTTATAATAATTTTCGCAAAAATGTCATACATAAATTCTTTGGAACACCGCTTGTGGTTGGCATGACTCTCGCTGAAATTAAAAACTATCTATCGCTATTCTTTTTTAACAAGGACGCGGGAGGGATGATGAATGAAAATGAAATCAAGGCAAATTATCTCGAGATTTCTAAACTAATAGAAGATCAAAAACCCACTAACGACGTCATTGTTAAGTTTTTTGGAACCCCGCTTGTGGCAGGCATGACTCTCGCTGAAATCAGTGAGTTTATCGGCAAGCACACTCACAATGCCTACATCGCTAATAATTTCTTTGGTATCCCGGCTACATCTATAATAACTCTCAAAGATATTAATATGTTTATGATGAGACAAACAACACTTAATACCATCGTGGATAGATTTTTGGGGAGAACACCTGGTTCTGAAACCACATCGTTGACAGGTCCAACCCTCGCTGAAGTTAAAAAAGCTATTGACGAACAAAAGCTCACAAATGAAATGGTTAATAAGTTCTTTGAGGGCAGTAGCCTCCAAGATATCACGACGAAATTTTCTAACATCGACAACCATATTAAAACCCAAGCACTGATTAGAATCAACGAACTTCTGGTTTCATTCTTTTCTAACAAGGAGGAGAGTGGAAAAACAATAGATCCTACCAAAATCAGGGTAAATTATCTCGATATTTCCGACGATCTTCTTAAACTAAAAGAAAATCAAAAACCAGTCAATGACATTGTTAATAAGTTTTTTGGAACCCCACCTGTGGCAGTTATGACTCTCGTTGAAATTATCGCGGCTATCAATAAGGTAAAAATTCCACATAGTGTAAGCGTCAATAACATCGTGTACACGGTTGATAGTGGAACCTTTGATTGGATCCGGGGAAATGAAAATTATCTTCGTGTTGGCAACAGACATACTGGTGCACCAGGTTGCTACCGACTTACAATAATACATCACCGTAAATTTGATTTGGAATTCAGCAACACAGGTATCAGCGGTGTTAACACATTGATGTATATACTAGAGAAAATACCAAAACCTCCACCTGCTATACCAATCCCGCTTACGATTGTTATAAAGAATTCCGACGAGTCTGTGATTAGGGAGTCACTACCCTGGATAATAGAATTTGTATCCGGTGTCCCCTCTTCAGATCCTAAAACCAGGTCAATAATAGGATAATTGAAAGGAAAATCCTTCGGATTTCACAATTGAAAACGCTAGCGTTTTTAAAATAACAATGATTTCATCAACGCAATGTCGCTATGATCAGGTCAGAGAATTTCAGAATAGACTCAAAACCCTCACTGAGGAGTATCAAATAAAAATAAAAAAATACCGACGAAGAATCACCGCAATTGATGTTATTATATACTCGGTGTCAAGCGTTCTCACTGGTGCCGGAATAATACTAGCATCTGTTACAATGATTGCCCCGGTCGTAGTTCCAATTTGCATTTCTGCGGTGGCTACAATCGGGGGTATATCAACCGGGATAGCAAAAAAGATATCATCATGCAGCCAGAGTAAACTGCAGAATTACTTACTTCAATTTCATATTGCATCAACCGCATACTCGCAATTATCATTGATGATATCGTCGTCACTCGATAATACAATTATATCAGATAGTGAATTCTCAGCGATGGTCAGTATTTTTGATTCCGCGATATCGAAATTAGAGCGACAACATGAGTATAATAACAATGACAACACCGATGGAATCAGAAAACACGAACCCAAAAAACAAAATGATCTCAATAATATCAACATTACCAGATTGTGAATTCTCAGTGATGGTCAGTATTTATGATTCCTCGATACCAAAATTAGAAATAAATCATGAGTATAATGACGACACAGCAGGAATTACTTCAACGAGTAGTGGAGAACACGAACCCAGTACAAACGAGTATGATATCAATAACATCTACGAAACCCGAGTTTAGTGTGAATTTCCCTAGCCCAGTCCCCGTGAAGGAGATAGCGCTAGCAAAACTACGAATGTATCACAGTTGGCCTAATATCAGATCAAAATCATTTGGTGGTCAACAACCCAATAATTCTTTAGTGTTTGCAAATAAGAATAAACCCGACGGAACTCCAGACTGGAACGTCGTTTCGATACCAACAGGGTCATACCAAATCGAACAAATCAATAATGAATTCGCGCGTAGAATAAAATCGATTACTGGAAAAGAATCAAAAATCGCTATAACAGTTCATGAGCCGACGCTATCATCCGCAATTGAGATAAGCACAGAAGGATACGTCGTAGATATCTATCAAAGTTCTATTAGAACCGTACTAGGATGGCCTGAAAAACCACCTGAAAAATCCACCACCGACTTAACCACGGATGTACAATCATATCATGAAATCAATCCCAGTTATCAAGATAATTTATCTGATATAAGAAAAGGAAGAATCGCCGATAGATTTATATTCACCAACAAAGACACATTGCAATGGGATTTTATCATTAAAAGAACAACCGACTCATCTGTTACTATTTCATTTACGCTAACTGACGTCCGTGGTTATTTTAATGAGATTAAACAATTATATGACACACAACTAGAACAACTACGGAAAACAAGATCGCAAAAACACGTTGAAATAATAAATCAGCTTATATCGGACATGAAATATATCTATGAACTAATTATTCAAACAATAATTAATGACAACAGCGACAATAAACAACGATTCCTAACCGATTACAATATCACAGAAGACAATCTGCGTAATTTCAAGTTTCCGAAATACAACGCTGATGAATTAGCAAAAATTGTTAAAACCGATATCAAAGCACTACAAAAATCAGACTCAACTGTCCTCCTCAAACATAATAATGATCCAGATGATGGTGGTAGGCATATCGCTCCGTTCAACGTGAATATTTCAACGGTGATTGCACTTAATTTAGTGTGTGATGTTATCGAAGGAAGCTATCAAATTAATCTCGAACGATCAAATCAAGCTCAGCAAGGATATATTCTTTATTCATTTGCACCAACAGCTCCTCCAGGATTCCTAATTATTGAAAACCCAATTAATCCTGTCTATATGCGATGCCATAATAATTCATTAACCAGAATTAATTTCAAACTCACCGACCAGTCAAATAATCTGATTGATTTACAAGAAGAGGTGTTAGCGATTAGTCTGTTTGTGAAATCATAAATGATTTTCGTCCTAAAGACTGGATCAAACATTCGGTTAAAATCATTTTATTATTTTTGTTAACCCATAGCAGCAGAGAGGGTGGATGACAACAAGTTGCGACCAAAATTGATTAAAAAATCGTTTTCATTTTTTTTAGTTAAAATGATTTCGTATGTAGATTTCAATCAATTTTTTTGTCTGAAAACGTTGTAGGGTTCGCCTTTTTTTGGTTAAAATAAGATTATAAGACGGCTCGTTTAAGGATTTCAATCAAATTTTGTCTAAAAACGTTGTAGGATTCACCCTCTCTGCTGCTTAAATCTATCTACATATGACAATCTAAGTAGACTGATAGATATCTACATTATTCCATCTTCGTGAAGATGCATCGATATACGTATGTAAAACTACATGAAGATAAATCTGACATGTAAGATTACGTTTGGAGATATATCTATAGATCGAAACCAAATTAAATAGTGTTATATCAACCAAGATACATATATAAACGTTGATGTGGTTTGAATACATATGTTTCAAGCTTCGTTATCATGCTTATCTCAACATATATCCAACATTACATAGCTATAACTATCCATATTTACTATAACAGATCGAGATATTTCAATCCAAATATAGTTATATACGTTGTGGTGGTTCAATTCAGATAGATTCACTTTCTTGGGGATAAATCTATCTACATATGACAATCTACGTAGACTGATATATATATCTACATTATTCCATCTTCGTGAAGATGCATCGATTTACGATTGTCAAACTACATGAAGATAAATCTGACAACATGTAAGCTTACGTTTGGAGATATATCTGTAGATCCAAACCAAATTACATATATCAACCGAGTTACATATATAAACGTTGATGTGGTTTGAATACAGATGTTTCAAGCTTCGTTATGATGCTTATCTCAACATATATCCAACATCACATACCTATAACTATCCATATTTACTAGAATATATCGAGATATTTCAATCCAAATATAGTTATATACGTTGCGGAGGTTCAATTCAGATAGATTCATTTTCTTGGGGATAAATCTATCTACATTTGACAATCTACGTAGACTGATAGATATAACAAACTACATGAAGATAAATCTGACAACATGTAAGATTACTTTTGGAAATATATCTGTAGACCGAAACCAAATTACATCGTTCTTTATCAATTGAGATACATACATAAACGTTGATGTGGTTGAATGCAAATGTGTCAAACTTCGTTATCATGCTTATCTCAACATATATTCAACATCACATAGCTATAATTATCCATATTTACTTGAACAGATCGAGATATTTCAATCCAAATATAGTTATATACGTTGTGGTGGTTCATTTCAGACAGATTCACTTTCTTGGGGATAAATCTATCTACATATGACAATCTAAGTAGACTGATAGATATCTACATTACTCCATCTTCGTGAAGATGCATTGATATACGCGTGTCAAACAACATGAAAAAAAATCTGACTAAATGTAAGATTACGTTTGGTGATATATCTGTAGATCGAAACCAAATTATATAGTGCTATATCAACCGAGATACATATATAAACGTTGATGTGGTTTTAATACAGATGTTTCAAGCTTCGTTATCATGCTTATCTCAACATATATCCAACATTACATAACTATAACTATCCATGATTACTAGGACAGATAGAGATATTTCAATCCAAATATAGTTATATACGTTATGGTGGTTCAATTCAGATAGATTCACTTTCTTGGGGATAAATCTATCTACATATGACAATCTACGTAGACTGATATATATATCTACATTATTCCATCTTCGTGAAGATGCATCGATATACGTATGTCAAACTACATGAAGATAAATCTGACAACATGTAAGCTTACGTTTGGAGATATATCTGTAGATACAAACCAAATTACATCGTGCTATATCAACCGAGTTACATATATAAACGTTGATGTGGTTTGAATACAGATGTTTCAAGCTTCGTTATGATGCTTATCTCAACATATATCCAACATCACATACCTATAACTATCCATATTTACTAGAACATATCGAGATATTTCAATCCAAATATAGTTATATACGTTGCGGAGGTTCAATTCAGATAGATTCATTTTCTTAGGGATAAATCTATCTACATTTGACAATCTACGTAGACTGATAGATATAACAAACTACATGAAGATAAATCTGACAACATGTAAGATTACTTTTGGAAATATATCTGTAGACCGAAACCAAATTACATCGTTCTTTATCAATTGAGATACATATATAAACGTTGATGTGGTTGAATGCAAATGTTTCAAACTTCGTTATCATGCTTATCTCAACATATTTCCAACATCACATAGCTATAACTATCCATATTTACTAGAACATATCGAGATATTTCAATCCAAATATAGTTATATACGTTGCGGTGGTTCAATTCAGATAGATTCACTTTCTTGGGGATAAATCTGTATACATATGACAATCTACGTAGACTGATAGATCTCTACATTATTCCATCTTCGTGAAGATATATCGGTATACGTATGTCAAACTACATAAAGATAAATCTGACAACATGTAAGCATATGTCTGGAGACATATCTGTAGCCAGTAACGAAATCACATAGTTCTATATCAATCGAGATTCCTCTATCAAAGGTAAGATGTCTGATATCAGATTATTCCATCTTAGTTACATTGAATCACTCAACATATATCCACCTGCACATAGCTATATCCATCCACATTAAACAAAATACATCGAGATTTTTCAACCCAAATACAACTATCTTTGTCAATGTTTTCCAATTCAGCTAGATTTATTCTTTACCTGAAAATTACATCAACATATAACAATCTACGTAGACTAATATATATCTACGTATTTCCATCTACTTGTAGACGTATCTATATACCTATAACAAACTACATGAAGATACATCTGTCATCATGAAAGCTTACTTTTGGAGATATATCTGTAGACCGAAAGCAAATTACATCGTGATATATCACTCGAGATACATATATAAACGTTGATGTGGGTGATACAGATGTTTCCAGCTTTGTAATCATGCTTATCTCAAGATATATCCAACATTACATAGCTATAACTATCCATATTTACTAGAACAGATCGAGATATTTCAATCCAAATATAGTTATATACGTTGTGGTGGTTCAATTCAGATAGATTCACTTTTTTGGGGATAAATCTATCTACATATGACAATCTACGTAGACTGATATATATCTACATTATTCCATCTTCGTGAAGATCCATCGACATACGTATGTCAAACAACATCAAGATAAATCTGACAACATGTAAGCTTACGTTTGGAGATATATCTGTAGAGCGAAACCAAATTAAATCGTGCTATATCAACCGAGATACATATAGTAACGTTGATGTGGTTTGAATACAGATGTTTCAAGCTTCGTTATCATGCTTATCTCAACAAATATCCAACATCACATACCTATAACTATCCATATTTACTAGAACAGATCGAGATATTTCAATCCAAATATAGTTATATACGTTGTGGTGGTTCAATTCAGATAGATTCACTTTCTTGGGGATAAATCTAGCTACATATGATAATCTACGTAGACGATAGATATCTACATTATTCCATCTTCGTGAAGATGCATCGATATACGTATGTCAAACTACATGAAGATAAATCTGACTACATGTAAGATCACGTTTGGAGATATATCTGTTGATCGAAACCAAATTAAATAGTACTATATCAACCGAGATACATCTATAAAAGTTGATGTGGTTTGAATACAGATGTTTCAAGCTTCGTTATCATGCTTATCTCAACATATATCCAACATTACATAGCTATAACTATCCATATTTACTAGGACAGATCTAGATATTTCAATCCAAATATAGTTATATACGTTATAGTGGTTCAATTCAGATAGATTCACTTTCTTGGGGATGAATCTACCTACATATGACAATCTACGTAGACTGATATATATCTACATTATTCCATCTTTGTGAATATGCATCGATATACGTATGTCAAACAACATCAAGATAAATCTGACAACATGTAAGCTTACGTTTGGAGATATATCTGTAGAGCGAAACCATATTAAATCGTGCTATATCAACCGAGTTACATATATAAACGTTGATGTGGTTTGAATACAGATGTTTCAAGCTTCGTTATCATGCTTATCTCAACAAATATCCAACATCACATACCTATAACTATCCATATTTACTAGAACAGATCGAGATATTTCAATCCAAATATAGTTATATACGTTGCGGTGGTTTAATTCAGATAGATACACTTTCTTGGGGATAAATCTATCTACATATGACAATCTACGTAGGCTGATAGATATCTACATTATTCCATCTTCGTGAAGATGCATCGATATACGTATGTCAAACTACATGAAGATAAATCTAACAACATGCAAGCTTATGTCTGGAGACATATCTATAGCCGTCAAACAAATGACATAGTTGTATATCAATCGAGATTCATCTATCAAAGTTGAGATTTCTGATATCATATTATTCCATCTTAGTTAAGCTGCATCTCTCAACATATATCCAACTACACGTAGCTAAAACTATCAACATTAACCAAAATACATCGAGATATTTGAATCCATATACAACTTTCTTTGTCGATGTTTTCCAATTCAGTTAGATCTACTCTGTACCTCTATATTATATCTACATATAACAATCTACGTAGACTAATATATATCTACGTATTTCCATCTACGTGCAGACGTAACTATATACCTATAACAAACTACATGAAAATACATCTCACAACAAGTAAGCTTACGTTTGGAGAATTATCTGTAGATCAAAACCAAATTACATCGTGCTATATCAATCGAGATACATATATCAACGTTGATGTGGTTGAATACAGTTGATTCAAGCTTCGTTATCATGCTTATCTCAACATATATCCAACATCACATAGCTATAACTATCCATATTTACTAGAACAGATCGAGATATTTCAATCCAAATATAGTTATATACGTTGCGCTGGTTCAATTCAGATAGATTCACTTTCTTGGGGATAAATCAATCTACATATGACAATCAACGTAGACTAATAGATATCTACATTATTCCATCTTCGTGAAGATGCATCGATATACGCATGTCAAACTACATGAAGATAAATCTGACAACATGTAAGCTTATGTCTGGAGATATATCTGTAGATCGAAACCAAATTAAATAGTGTTATATCAACCGAGATACATATATAACCGTTGATGTTATTTGAATACAGATGTTTCAAGCCTCGTTATCATGCTTATCTCAACATATATCCAACATTACATAGCTATAGCTATCCATATTTACTAGGACAGATCGAGATATTTTAATCCAAATATAGTTATATACGTTATGGTGGTTCAATTCAGATAGATTCACTTTCTTGGGGATAAATCTATCTACATATGACAATCTACGTAGACTGATAGATATCTACATTATTCCATCTTCGTGAAGATGCATCGATATACGTATGTCAAACTGCATGAAGACAAATCTGACAACATGTAAGCTTATGTCTGGAGATATATCTGTAGATCGAAACCAAATTAAATAGTGTTATATCAACCGAGTTAAATATAGGAACGTTGATGTGGTTTGTATACAGATGTTTCAAGCTTCGTTATCATGCTTATCTCAACATATATCCAACATCATACCTATAACTATCCATATTTACTAGAACATATCGAGATATTTCAATCCAAATATAGTTATATACGTTGCGGTGGTTCAATTCAGATAGATTCACTTTCTTGGGGATTAATCTATCTACATATGACAATCTAAGTAGACTGATAGATATCTACATTATTCCATCTTCGTGAAGATGCATCGATATACGTATGTAAAACTACATGAAGATAAATCTGACATGTAAGCTTACGTTTAGAGATATATCTATAGATCGAAACCAAATTAAATAGTGTTATATCAACCAAGATACATATGTAAACGTTGATGTGGTTTGAATACATATGTTTCAAGCTTCGTTATCATGCTTATCTCAACATATATCCAACATTACATAGCTATAACTATCCATATTTACTAGAACAGATCGAGATATTTCAATCCAAATATAGTTATATACGTTGTGGTGGTTCAATTCAGATAGATTCACTTTTTTGGGGATAAATCTATCTACATATGACAATCTACGTAGACTGATATATATCTACATTATTCCATCTTCGTGAAGATCCATCGACATACGTATGTCAAACAACATCAAGATAAATCTGACAACATGTAAGCTTACGTTTGGAGATATATCTGTAGAGCGAAACCAAATTAAATCGTGCTATATCAACCGAGATACATATAGTAACGTTGATGTGGTTTTAATACAGATGTTTCAAGCTTCGTTATCATGCTTATCTCAACATATATCCAACATTACATAACTATAACTATCCATGTTTACTAGGACAGATAGAGATATTTCAATTCAAATATAGTTATATACGTTATGGTGGTTCAATTCAGATAGATTCACTTTCTTGGGGATAAATCTATCTACATATGACAATCTACGTAGACTGATATATATATCTACATTATTCCATCTTCGTGAAGATGCATCGATATACGTATGTCAAACTACATGAAGATAAATCTGACAACATGTAAGCTTACGTTTGGAGATATATCTGTAGATCCAAACCAAATTACATCGTGCTATATCAACCGAGTTACATATATAAACGTTGATGTGGTTTGAATACAGATGTTTCAAGCTTCGTTATGATGCTTATCTCAACATATATCCAACATCACATACCTATAACTATCCATATTTACTAGAATATATCGAGATATTTCAATCCAAATATAGTTATATACGTTGCGGAGGTTCAATTCAGATAGATTCATTTTCTTAGGGATAAATCTATCTACATTTGACAATCTACGTAGACTGATAGATATAACAAACTACATGAAGATAAATCTGACAACATGTAAGATTACTTTTGGAAATATATCTGTAGACCGAAACCAAATTACATCGTTCTTTATCAATTGAGATACATATATAAACGTTGATGTGGTTGAATGCAAATGTTTCAAACTTCGTTATCATGCTTATCTCAACATATTTCCAACATCACATAGCTATAACTATCCATATTTACTAGAACATATCGAGATATTTCAATCCAAATATAGTTATATACGTTGCGGTGGTTCAATTCAGATAGATTCACTTTCTTGGGGATAAATCTGTATACATATGACAATCTACGTAGACTGATAGATCTCTACATTATTCCATCTTCGTGAAGATATATCGGTATACGTATGTCAAACTACATGAAGATAAATCTGACAACATGTAAGCATATGTCTGGAGACATATCTGTAGCCAGTAACGAAATCACATAGTTCTATATCAATCGAGATTCCTCTATCAAAGGTAAGATGTCTGATATCAGATTATTCCATCTTAGTTACATTGAATCACTCAACATATATCCACCTACATATAGCTATATCCATCCACATTAAACAAAATACATCGAGATTTTTCAACCCAAATACAACTATCTTTGTCAATGTTTTCCAATTCAGCTAGATTTATTCTTTACCTGAATATTACATCAACATATGACAATCTACGTAGACTAATATATATCTACGTATTTCCATCTACTTGTAGACGTATCTATATACCTATAACAAACTACATGAAGATACATCTGTCATCATGAAAGCTTACTTTTGGAGATATATCTGTAGACCGAAAGCAAATTACATCGTGATATATCACTCGAGATACATATATAAACTGTTGATGTGGGTGATACAGATGTTTCCAGCTTTGTAATCATGCTTATCTCAAGATATATCCAACATCACATAGCTATAACTATCCATATTTACTAGAACAGATCGAGATACTTCAATTCAAATATAGTAATATACGTTTCGGTGGTTCAATTCAGATAGATTCACTTTCTTGAGGATAAATCTATCTACATTTGACAATCTACGTAGACTGATATATATCTACATTATTCCATCTTCGTGAAGATGCATCGATATACGTATATCAAGCAACATCAAGATGAATCTTACAACATGTAAGCTTACGTTTGGAGATATATCTGTAGAGCGAAACCAAATTAAACCGTGCTATATCAACCGAGATACATATAGAAACGTTGATGTGGTTTGAATACAGATGTTTAAATTTTCGTTATCATGCTTATCTTAACATATATCCAACATCACATACCTATGACTATCCATATTTACTAGAACAGATCGAGATATTTCAATCCAAATATAGTTATATACGTTGTGGTGGTTTAAGTCAGATATATTCACTTTCTAGGGTATAAATCTAGCTATATATGACAATCTACGTAGACGATAGATATCTACATTATTCCATCTTCGTGAAGATGCATCGATATACGTATGTCAGACTACATGAAGTTAAATCTGACAACATGTAAGATTACGTTTGTAGATATATCTGTAGATCGAAACCAAATTAAATCGTGCTATATTAACCGAGTTACATATATAAACGTTGATGTGTTTTGAATACAGATGTTTCAAGCTTCGTTATCATGCTTATCTCAACATATATCCAACATCACATACCTATAATTATCCATATTTACTAGAACAGATCGAGATATTTCAATCCAAATATAGTTATATACGTTGTGGTGGTTCAATTCAGATAGATTCACTTTCTTGGGGATAAATCTATCTACATATGACAATCTACGTAGACTGATATATATCTACATTATTCCATCTTCGTGAAGATGCATCGATATACGTATGTAAAACTACATGAAGATAAATCTGAAAACATGTAAGCTTATGGCTGGAGACATATCTATAGCCGGCAAACAAATGACATAGTTATATATCAATCGAGATTCATCTATCAAAGTTGAGATTTCTGATATCAGATTATTCCATCTTAGTTAAGCTGCATCTCTCAACATATATGCAACTACACGTAGCTAAAACTATCAAAATTAACCAAAATACATCGAGATATTTGAATCCAAATACAACTATCTTTGTCGATGTTTTCCAATTCAGTGAGATTTACTCTGTACCTGTATATTATATCTACATATAATAATCTACGTAGACTAATATATATCTACGTATTTCCATCTACGTGCAGACGTATCTATATACCTATAACAAACTACATGAATATACATCTCACAACATGTAAGATTACGTTTGGAGATATATATGTAGACCGAAAGCAAATTACATCGTGCTATATCACTCGAGATACATATATAAACGTTGATGTGGGTGATACAGATGTTTCCAGCTTTGTAATCATGCTTATCTCAAGATATATCCAACATCACATAGCTATAACTATCCATATTTACTAGAACAGATCGAGATACTTCAATTCAAATATAGTTATATACGTTGCGGTGGTTCAATTCAGATAGATTCACTTTCTTGGGGATAAATCTATCTACATATGACATACTACGTAGACTGATAGATACCTACATTATTCCATCTTCGTGAAGATGCAGCGATATACGTATGTCAAACTACATGAAGATAAATCTGACAACATGTAAGCTTATGTCTGGAGACATATCTATAGCCGGCAAACAAATGACAGAGTTATATATCAATCGAGATTCATCTATCAAAATTGAGATTTCTGACATCAGATTATTCCATCTTAGTTAAGCTGCATCTCTCATCATATATCCAACTACACGTAGCTAAAACTATCCACATTAACCAAAATACATCGAGATATTTGAATCCAAATACAACTATCTTTGTCGATGTTTTCCAATTCAGTTAGATTTACTCTGTACCTGTATATAATATCTACATATAACAATCTACGTAGACTAATATATATCTACGTATTTCCATCTACGTGCAGACGTATCTATATACCTATAACAAACTACATGAATATACAGCTCACAACATGTAAGCTTATAATTGGAGATATATCTGTAGATCAAAACCAAATTACATCGTGCTATATCAATCGAGATACATATATCAACGTTGATGTGGTTGAATACAGTTGATTCAAGCTTCCTTATCATGCTTATCTCAACATATATCCAACATTACATAGCTATAATTGTCCATATTTACTAGAACAGATCGAGATATTTCAATCCAAATATAGTTATATACGTTGCGGTGGTTCAATTCAGATAGATTCACTTTCTTGGGGATAAATCTATCTACATATGACAATCTACGTAGACTGATAGATATCTACATTATTCCATCTTCGTGAAGATGCATCGATATACGTATGTCAAACTACTTGAAGATAAATCTGACTACATGTAAGCTTACGTTTAGAGATATATCTGTAGATCGAAACCAAATTAAATAGTGCTATATCAACCGAGATACATATTTAAACGTTGATGTGGTTTGAATACAGATGTTTCAAGCTTCGTTATCATGCTTATCTCAACATATATCCAACATTACATAGCTATAACTACCCATGTTTACTAGAACAGATCGAGATATTTCAATCCAAATATAGTTATATACGTTGTGGTGGTTCAATTCAGATAGATTCACTTTCTTGGGGATAAATCTATCTACATATGACAATCTACGTAGACTGATAGATATCTACATTATTCCACCTTCGTGAAGATTCATCGATATACGTATGTCAAACTACATGAAAATAAATCTGACAACATGTAAGCTTACGTTTGGAGATATATCTGTAGATCAAAACCAGATTACATCGTGCTGTATCAACCGAGTTACATATATAAACGTTGATGTGGTTTGAATACAGATGTTTCAAGCTTCGTTATTATGCTTATCTCAACATATATCCAACATCACATACCTCTAGCTCTCCATATTTACTAGAACATATCGAGATATTTCAATCCAAATATAGTTATAGACCTTGCGGTGGTTCAATTCAGATAGATTCATTTTCTTGGGGAAAAATCTATCTACATATGACAATCTACGTAGACTGATAGATATAACAAAGAACATGAAGATAAATCTGACAACATGTAAGATTACGTTTGGAGATATATCTGTAGATCAAAACCAAATTACATCGTACTATATCAACCGAGTTACATAGATAAATGTTGATGTGGTTTGAATACAGATGTTTCAATTTTCGTTATCATGCTTATCTCAACATATATCCAACATCACATACCTATGACTATCCATATTTGCCAGAACAGATTGAGATATTTCAATCCAAATATAGTTATATACGTTGTGGTGGTTCAATTCAGATAGATTCACTTTCTTGGGGATAAATCTAGCTACATATGACAATCTACGTAGACGATAGATATCTACATTATTCCATCTTCGTAAAGATGCATCGATATACGTATGTCAAACTACATCAAGATAAATCTGACAACATGTAAGGTCACGTTTGGAGATATATCTGTAGACCTAAACCAAATTACATCGTTCTTTACCAATTGAGATACATATATAAACGTTGATGTGGTTGAATGCAAATGTTTCAAACTTCGTTATCATGCTTATCTCAACATATATCCAACATTACATACCTACAACTATCCATATTTACTAGAACAGATCGAGATATTTCAATCCAAATATAGTTATATACGTTGTGGTGGTTCAATTCAGATCGATTCACTTTCTTGGGGATAAATCTATCTACATATGACAATCTACGTAGACTGATAGATACCTACATTATTCCATCTTCGTGAAGATGCAGCGATATACGTATGTCAAACTACATGAAGATAAATCTGACAACATGTAAGCTTATGTCTGGAGACATATCTATAGCCGGCAAACAAATGACAGAGTTATATATCAATCGAGATTCATCTATCAAAATTGAGATTTCTGACATCAGATTATTCCATCTTAGTTAAGCTGCATCTCTCAACATATATCCAAATACACGTAGCTAAAACTATCCACATTAACCAAAATACATCGAGATATTTCAATCCAAATACAACTATCTTTGTCGATGTTTTCCAATTCAGTTAGATTTACTCTGTACCTGTATATAATATCTACATATAACAATCTACGTAGACTAATATATATCTACGTATTTCCATCTACGTGCAGACGTATCTATATACCTATAACAAACTACATGAATATACATCTCACAACATGTAAGCTTATGTTTGGAGATATATCTGTAGATCAAAACCAAATTACATCGTGCTATATCAATCGAGATACATATGTCAACGTTGATGTGGTTGAATACAGTTGATTCAAGCTTCCTTATCATGCTTATCTCAACATATATCCAACATTACATAGCTATAACTGTCCATATTTACTAGAACAGATCGAGATATTTCAATCCAAATATAGTTATATACGTTGTGGTGGTTCAATTCAGATAGATTCACTTTCTTGGGGATAAATCTATCTACATATGACAATCTACGTAGACTGATAATATATCTACATTATTCCATCTTCGTGAAGATGCATCGATATACGTATGTCAAACTACTTGAAGATAAATCTGACTACATGTAAGCTTACGTTCAGAGATATATCTGTAGATCGAAACCAAATTAAATAGTGCTATATCAACCGAGATACATATTTAAACGTTGATGTGGTTTGAATACAGATGTTTCAAGCTTCGTTATCATGCTTATCTCAACATATATCCAACATTACATAGCTATAACTATCCATGTTTACTAGAACAGATCGAGATATTTCAATCCAAATATAGTTATATACGTTGTGGTGGTTCAATTCAGATAGATTCACTTTCTTGGGGATAAATCTATCTACATATGACAATCTACGTAGACTGATAGATATCTACATTATTCCATCTTCGTGAAGATTCATCGATATACGTATGTCAAACTACATGAAAATAAATCTGACAACATGTAAGCTTACGTTTGGAGATATATCTGTAGATCAAAACCAAATTACATCGTGCTGTATCAACCGAGTTACATATATAAACGTTGATGTGGTTTGAATACAGATGTTTCAAGCTTCGTTATTATGCTTATCTCAACATATATCCAACATCACATACCTCTAGCTCTCCATATTTACTAGAACATATCGAGATATTTCAATCCAAATATAGTTATAGACCTTGCGGTGGTTCAATTCAGATAGATTCATTTTCTTGGGGAAAAATCTATCTACATATGACAATCTACGTAGACTGATAGATATAAAAAAGAACATGAAGATAAATCTGACAACATGTAAGATTACGTTTGGAGATATATCTGTAGATCAAAACCAAATTACATCGTACTATATCAACCGAGTTACATAGATAAATGTTGATGTGGTTTGAATACAGATGTTTCAATTTTCGTTATCATGCTTATCTCAACCTATATCCAACATCACATACCTATGACTATCCATATTTGCCAGAACAGATTGAGATATTTCAATCCAAATATAGTTATATACGTTGTGGTGGTTCAATTCAGATAGATTCACTTTCTTGGGGATAAATCTAGCTACATATGACAATCTACATAGACGATAGATATCTACATTATTCCATCTTCGTGAAGATGCATCGATATACGTATGTCAAACTACATCAAGATAAATCTGACAACATGTAAGGTCACGTTTGGAGATATATCTGTAGACCTAAACCAAATTACATCGTTCTTTACCAATTGAGATACATATATAAACGTTGATGTGGTTGAATGCAAATGTTTCAAACTTCGTTATCATGCTTATCTCAACATATATCCAACATCACATAGCTACAACTATCCATATTTACTAGAACAGATCGAGATATTTCAATCCAAATATAGTTATATACGTTGTGGTGGTTCAATTCAGATCGATTCACTTTCTTGGGGATAAATCTATCTACATATGACAATCTAGGTAGACTGATAGATACCTACATTATTCCATCTTCGTGAAGATGCAGCGATATACGTATGTCAAACTACATGAAGATAAATCTGACAACATGTAAGCTTATGTCTGGAGACATATCTATAGCCGGCAAACAAATGACATAGTTATATATCAATCGAGATTCATCTATCAAAATTGAGATTTCTGACATCAGATTATTCCATCTTAGTTAAGCTGCATCTCTCAACATATATCCAAATACACGTAGCTAAAACTATCCACATTAACCAAAATACATCGAGATATTTCAATCCAAATACAACTATCTTTGTCGATGTTTTCCAATTCAGTTAGATTTACTCTGTACCTGTATATAATATCTACATATAACAATCTACGTAGACTAATATATATCTACGTATTTCCATCTACGTGCAGACGTATCTATATACCTATAACAAACTACATGAATATACATCTCACAACATGTAAGCTTATGTTTGGAGATATATCTGTAGATCAAAACCAAATTACATCGTGCTATATCAATCGAGATACATATGTCAACGTTGATGTGGTTGAATACAGTTGATTCAAGCTTCCTTATCATGCTTATCTCAACATATATCCAACATTACATAGCTATAACTGTCCATATTTACTAGAACAGATCGAGATATTTCAATCCAAATATAGTTATATACGTTGTGGTGGTTCAATTCAGATAGATTCACTTTCTTGGGGATAAATCTATCTACATATGACAATCTACGTAGACTGATAATATATCTACATTATTCCATCTTCGTGAAGATGCATCGATATACGTATGTCAAACTACTTGAAGATAAATCTGACTACATGTAAGCTTACGTTCAGAGATATATCTGTAGATCGAAACCAAATTAAATAGTGCTATATCAACCGAGATACATATTTAAACGTTGATGTGGTTTGAATACAGATGTTTCAAGCTTCGTTATCATGCTTATCTCAACATATATCCAACATTACATAGCTATAACTATCCATGTTTACTAGAACAGATCGAGATATTTCAATCCAAATATAGTTATATACGTTGTGGTGGTTCAATTCAGATAGATTCACTTTCTTGGGGATAAACCTATCTACATATGACAATCTACGTAGACTGATAGATATCTACATTATTCCATCTTCGTGAAGATTCATCGATATACGTATGTCAAACTACATGAAAATAAATCTGACAACATGTAAGCTTACGTTTGGAGATATATCTGTAGATCAAAACCAAATTACATCGTGCTGTATCAACCGAGTTACATATATAAACGTTGATGTGGTTTGAATACAGATGTTTCAAGCTTCGTTATTATGCTTATCTCAACATATATCCAACATCACATACCTCTAGCTCTCCAAATTTACTAGAACATATCGAGATATTTCAATCCAAATATAGTTATAGACCTTGCGGTGGTTCAATTCAGATAGATTCATTTTCTTGGGGAAAAATCTATCTACATATGACAATCTACGTAGACTGATAGATATAAAAAAGAACATGAAGATAAATCTGACAACATGTAAGATTACGTTTGGAGATATATCTGTAGATCAAAACCAAATTACATCGTACTATATCAACCGAGTTACATAGATAAATGTTGATGTGGTTTGAATACAGATGTTTCAATTTTCGTTATCATGCTTATCTCAACCTATATCCAACATCACATACCTATGACTATCCATATTTGCCAGAACAGATTGAGATATTTCAATCCAAATATAGTTATATACGTTGTGGTGGTTCAATTCAGATAGATTCACTTTCTTGGGGATAAATCTAGCTACATATGACAATCTACATAGACGATAGATATCTACATTATTCCATCTTCGTGAAGATGCATCGATATACGTATGTCAAACTACATCAAGATAAATCTGACAACATGTAAGGTCACGTTTGGAGATATATCTGTAGATCCAAACCAAATTACATATATCAACCGAGTTACATATATAAACGTTGATGTGGTTTGAATACAGATGTTTCAAGCTTCGTTATGATGCTTATCTCAACATATATCCAACATCACATACCTATAACTATCCATATTTACTAGAATATATCGAGATATTTCAATCCAAATATAGTTATATACGTTGCGGAGGTTCAATTCAGATAGATTCATTTTCTTGGGGATAAATCTATCTACATTTGACAATCTACGTAGACTGATAGATATAACAAACTACATGAAGATAAATCTGACAACATGTAAGATTACTTTTGGAAATATATCTGTAGACCGAAACCAAATTACATCGTTCTTTATCAATTGAGATACATATATAAACGTTGATGTGGTTGAATGCAAATGTGTCAAACTTCGTTATCATGCTTATCTCAACATATATCCAACATCACATAGCTATAATTATCCATATTTACTTGAACAGATCGAGATATTTCAATCCAAATATAGTTATATACGTTGTGGTGGTTCATTTCAGACAGATTCACTTTCTTGGGGATAAATCTATCTACATATGACAATCTAAGTAGACTGATAGATATCTACATTACTCCATCTTCGTGAAGATGCATTGATATACGCGTGTCAAACAACATGAAAAAAAATCTGACTAAATGTAAGATTACGTTTGGTGATATATCTGTAGATCGAAACCAAATTATATAGTGCTATATCAACCGAGATACATATATAAACGTTGATGTGGTTTTAATACAGATGTTTCAAGCTTCGTTATCATGCTTATCTCAACATATATCCAACATTACATAACTATAACTATCCATGATTACTAGGACAGATAGAGATATTTCAATCCAAATATAGTTATATACGTTATGGTGGTTCAATTCAGATAGATTCACTTTCTTGGGGATAAATCTATCTACATATGACAATCTACGTAGACTGATATATATATCTACATTATTCCATCTTCGTGAAGATGCATCGATATACGTATGTCAAACTACATGAAGATAAATCTGACAACATGTAAGCTTACGTTTGGAGATATATCTGTAGATACAAACCAAATTACATCTTGCTATATCAACCGAGTTACATATATAAACGTTGATGTGGTTTGAATACAGATGTTTCAAGCTTCGTTATGATGCTTATCTCAACATATATCCAACATCACATACCTATAACTATCCATATTTACTAGAACATATCGAGATATTTCAATCCAAATATAGTTATATACGTTGCGGAGGTTCAATTCAGATAGATTCATTTTCTTAGGGATAAATCTATCTACATTTGACAATCTACGTAGACTGATAGATATAACAAACTACATGAAGATAAATCTGACAACATGTAAGATTACTTTTGGAAATATATCTGTAGACCGAAACCAAATTACATCGTTCTTTATCAATTGAGATACATATATAAACGTTGATGTGGTTGAATGCAAATGTTTCAAACTTCGTTATCATGCTTATCTCAACATATTTCCAACATCACATAGCTATAACTATCCATATTTACTAGAACATATCGAGATATTTCAATCCAAATATAGTTATATACGTTGCGGTGGTTCAATTCAGATAGATTCACTTTCTTGGGGATAAATCTGTATACATATGACAATCTACGTAGACTGATAGATCTCTACATTATTCCATCTTCGTGAAGATATATCGGTATACGTATGTCAAACTACATAAAGATAAATCTGACAACATGTAAGCATATGTCTGGAGACATATCTGTAGCCAGTAACGAAATCACATAGTTCTATATCAATCGAGATTCCTCTATCAAAGGTAAGATGTCTGATATCAGATTATTCCATCTTAGTTACATTGAATCACTCAACATATATCCACCTGCACATAGCTATATCCATCCACATTAAACAAAATACATCGAGATTTTTCAACCCAAATACAACTATCTTTGTCAATGTTTTCCAATTCAGCTAGATTTATTCTTTACCTGAAAATTACATCAACATATAACAATCTACGTAGACTAATATATATCTACGTATTTCCATCTACTTGTAGACGTATCTATATACCTATAACAAACTACATGAAGATACATCTGTCATCATGAAAGCTTACTTTTGGAGATATATCTGTAGACCGAAAGCAAATTACATCGTGATATATCACTCGAGATACATATATAAACGTTGATGTGGGTGATACAGATGTTTCCAGCTTTGTAATCATGCTTATCTCAAGATATATCCAACATTACATAGCTATAACTATCCATATTTACTAGAACAGATCGAGATATTTCAATCCAAATATAGTTATATACGTTGTGGTGGTTCAATTCAGATAGATTCACTTTTTTGGGGATAAATCTATCTACATATGACAATCTACGTAGACTGATATATATCTACATTATTCCATCTTCGTGAAGATCCATCGACATACGTATGTCAAACAACATCAAGATAAATCTGACAACATGTAAGCTTACGTTTGGAGATATATCTGTAGAGCGAAACCAAATTAAATCGTGCTATATCAACCGAGATACATATAGTAACGTTGATGTGGTTTGAATACAGATGTTTCAAGCTTCGTTATCATGCTTATCTCAACAAATATCCAACATCACATACCTATAACTATCCATATTTACTAGAACAGATCGAGATATTTCAATCCAAATATAGTTATATACGTTGTGGTGGTTCAATTCAGATAGATTCACTTTCTTGGGGATAAATCTAGCTACATATGATAATCTACGTAGACGATAGATATCTACATTATTCCATCTTCGTGAAGATGCATCGATATACGTATGTCAAACTACATGAAGATAAATCTGACTACATGTAAGATCACGTTTGGAGATATATCTGTTGATCGAAACCAAATTAAATAGTACTATATCAACCGAGATACATCTATAAAAGTTGATGTGGTTTGAATACAGATGTTTCAAGCTTCGTTATCATGCTTATCTCAACATATATCCAACATTACATAGCTATAACTATCCATATTTACTAGGACAGATCTAGATATTTCAATCCAAATATAGTTATATACGTTATAGTGGTTCAATTCAGATAGATTCACTTTCTTGGGGATGAATCTACCTACATATGACAATCTACGTAGACTGATATATATCTACATTATTCCATCTTTGTGAATATGCATCGATATACGTATGTCAAACAACATCAAGATAAATCTGACAACATGTAAGCTTACGTTTGGAGATATATCTGTAGAGCGAAACCATATTAAATCGTGCTATATCAACCGAGTTACATATATAAACGTTGATGTGGTTTGAATACAGATGTTTGAAGCTTCGTTATCATGCTTATCTCAACAAATATCCAACATCACATACCTATAACTATCCATATTTACTAGAACAGATC
The DNA here is from genome assembly GCA_029339505.1 of Unio delphinus. Classification (NCBI taxonomy): domain Eukaryota; kingdom Metazoa; phylum Mollusca; class Bivalvia; order Unionida; family Unionidae; genus Unio; species Unio delphinus. Next base: position 3,143,102 of record JAQISU010000054.1, read on the forward strand.
GAGATATTTCAATCCAAATATAGTTATATACGTTGCGGTGGTTTAATTCAGATAGATACACTTTCTTGGGGATAAATCTATCTACATATGACAATCTACGTAGGCTGATAGATATCTACATTATTCCATCTTCGTGAAGATGCATCGATATACGTATGTCAAACTACATGAAGATAAATCTAACAACATGCAAGCTTATGTCTGGAGACATATCTATAGCCGTCAAACAAATGACATAGTTGTATATCAATCGAGATTCATCTATCAAAGTTGAGATTTCTGATATCATATTATTCCATCTTAGTTAAGCTGCATCTCTCAACATATATCCAACTACACGTAGCTAAAACTATCAACATTAACCAAAATACATCGAGATATTTGAATCCATATACAACTTTCTTTGTCGATGTTTTCCAATTCAGTTAGATCTACTCTGTACCTGTATATTATATCTACATATAACAATCTACGTAGACTAATATATATCTACGTATTTCCATCTACGTGCAGACGTAACTATATACCTATAACAAACTACATGAAAATACATCTCACAACAAGTAAGCTTACGTTTGGAGAATTATCTGTAGATCAAAACCAAATTACATCGTGCTATATCAATCGAGATACATATATCAACGTTGATGTGGTTGAATACAGTTGATTCAAGCTTCGTTATCATGCTTATCTCAACATATATCCAACATCACATAGCTATAACTATCCATATTTACTAGAACAGATCGAGATATTTCAATCCAAATATAGTTATATACGTTGCGGTGGTTCAATTCAGATAGATTCACTTTCTTGGGGATAAATCAATCTACATATGACAATCAACGTAGACTAATAGATATCTACATTATTCCATCTTCGTGAAGATGCATCGATATACGCATGTCAAACTACATGAAGATAAATCTGACAACATGTAAGCTTATGTCTGGAGATATATCTGTAGATCGAAACCAAATTAAATAGTGTTATATCAACCGAGATACATATATAAACGTTGATGTTATTTGAATACAGATGTTTCAAGCCTCGTTATCATGCTTATCTCAACATATATCCAACATTACATAGCTATAGCTATCCATATTTACTAGGACAGATCGAGATATTTTAATCCAAATATAGTTATATACGTTATGGTGGTTCAATTCAGATAGATTCACTTTCTTGGGGATAAATCTATCTACATATGACAATCTACGTAGACTGATAGATATCTACATTATTCCATCTTCGTGAAGATGCATCGATATACGTATGTCAAACTGCATGAAGACAAATCTGACAACATGTAAGCTTATGTCTGGAGATATATCTGTAGATCGAAACCAAATTAAATAGTGTTATATCAACCGAGTTAAATATAGGAACGTTGATGTGGTTTGTATACAGATGTTTCAAGCTTCGTTATCATGCTTATCTCAACATATATCCAACATCATACCTATAACTATCCATATTTACTAGAACATATCGAGATATTTCAATCCAAATATAGTTATATACGTTGCGGTGGTTCAATTCAGATAGATTCACTTTCTTGGGGATTAATCTATCTACATATGACAATCTAAGTAGACTGATAGATATCTACATTATTCCATCTTCGTGAAGATGCATCGATATACGTATGTAAAACTACATGAAGATAAATCTGACATGTAAGCTTACGTTTAGAGATATATCTATAGATCGAAACCAAATTAAATAGTGTTATATCAACCAAGATACATATGTAAACGTTGATGTGGTTTGAATACATATGTTTCAAGCTTCGTTATCATGCTTATCTCAACATATATCCAACATTACATAGCTATAACTATCCATATTTACTAGAACAGATCGAGATATTTCAATCCAAATATAGTTATATACGTTGTGGTGGTTCAATTCAGATAGATTCACTTTTTTGGGGATAAATCTATCTACATATGACAATCTACGTAGACTGATATATATCTACATTATTCCATCTTCGTGAAGATCCATCGACATACGTATGTCAAACAACATCAAGATAAATCTGACAACATGTAAGCTTACGTTTGGAGATATATCTGTAGAGCGAAACCAAATTAAATCGTGCTATATCAACCGAGATACATATAGTAACGTTGATGTGGTTTTAATACAGATGTTTCAAGCTTCGTTATCATGCTTATCTCAACATATATCCAACATTACATAACTATAACTATCCATGTTTACTAGGACAGATAGAGATATTTCAATTCAAATATAGTTATATACGTTATGGTGGTTCAATTCAGATAGATTCACTTTCTTGGGGATAAATCTATCTACATATGACAATCTACGTAGACTGATATATATATCTACATTATTCCATCTTCGTGAAGATGCATCGATATACGTATGTCAAACTACATGAAGATAAATCTGACAACATGTAAGCTTACGTTTGGAGATATATCTGTAGATCCAAACCAAATTACATCGTGCTATATCAACCGAGTTACATATATAAACGTTGATGTGGTTTGAATACAGATGTTTCAAGCTTCGTTATGATGCTTATCTCAACATATATCCAACATCACATACCTATAACTATCCATATTTACTAGAATATATCGAGATATTTCAATCCAAATATAGTTATATACGTTGCGGAGGTTCAATTCAGATAGATTCATTTTCTTAGGGATAAATCTATCTACATTTGACAATCTACGTAGACTGATAGATATAACAAACTACATGAAGATAAATCTGACAACATGTAAGATTACTTTTGGAAATATATCTGTAGACCGAAACCAAATTACATCGTTCTTTATCAATTGAGATACATATATAAACGTTGATGTGGTTGAATGCAAATGTTTCAAACTTCGTTATCATGCTTATCTCAACATATTTCCAACATCACATAGCTATAACTATCCATATTTACTAGAACATATCGAGATATTTCAATCCAAATATAGTTATATACGTTGCGGTGGTTCAATTCAGATAGATTCACTTTCTTGGGGATAAATCTGTATACATATGACAATCTACGTAGACTGATAGATCTCTACATTATTCCATCTTCGTGAAGATATATCGGTATACGTATGTCAAACTACATGAAGATAAATCTGACAACATGTAAGCATATGTCTGGAGACATATCTGTAGCCAGTAACGAAATCACATAGTTCTATATCAATCGAGATTCCTCTATCAAAGGTAAGATGTCTGATATCAGATTATTCCATCTTAGTTACATTGAATCACTCAACATATATCCACCTACATATAGCTATATCCATCCACATTAAACAAAATACATCGAGATTTTTCAACCCAAATACAACTATCTTTGTCAATGTTTTCCAATTCAGCTAGATTTATTCTTTACCTGAATATTACATCAACATATGACAATCTACGTAGACTAATATATATCTACGTATTTCCATCTACTTGTAGACGTATCTATATACCTATAACAAACTACATGAAGATACATCTGTCATCATGAAAGCTTACTTTTGGAGATATATCTGTAGACCGAAAGCAAATTACATCGTGATATATCACTCGAGATACATATATAAACTGTTGATGTGGGTGATACAGATGTTTCCAGCTTTGTAATCATGCTTATCTCAAGATATATCCAACATCACATAGCTATAACTATCCATATTTACTAGAACAGATCGAGATACTTCAATTCAAATATAGTAATATACGTTTCGGTGGTTCAATTCAGATAGATTCACTTTCTTGAGGATAAATCTATCTACATTTGACAATCTACGTAGACTGATATATATCTACATTATTCCATCTTCGTGAAGATGCATCGATATACGTATATCAAGCAACATCAAGATGAATCTTACAACATGTAAGCTTACGTTTGGAGATATATCTGTAGAGCGAAACCAAATTAAACCGTGCTATATCAACCGAGATACATATAGAAACGTTGATGTGGTTTGAATACAGATGTTTAAATTTTCGTTATCATGCTTATCTTAACATATATCCAACATCACATACCTATGACTATCCATATTTACTAGAACAGATCGAGATATTTCAATCCAAATATAGTTATATACGTTGTGGTGGTTTAAGTCAGATATATTCACTTTCTAGGGTATAAATCTAGCTATATATGACAATCTACGTAGACGATAGATATCTACATTATTCCATCTTCGTGAAGATGCATCGATATACGTATGTCAGACTACATGAAGTTAAATCTGACAACATGTAAGATTACGTTTGTAGATATATCTGTAGATCGAAACCAAATTAAATCGTGCTATATTAACCGAGTTACATATATAAACGTTGATGTGTTTTGAATACAGATGTTTCAAGCTTCGTTATCATGCTTATCTCAACATATATCCAACATCACATACCTATAATTATCCATATTTACTAGAACAGATCGAGATATTTCAATCCAAATATAGTTATATACGTTGTGGTGGTTCAATTCAGATAGATTCACTTTCTTGGGGATAAATCTATCTACATATGACAATCTACGTAGACTGATATATATCTACATTATTCCATCTTCGTGAAGATGCATCGATATACGTATGTAAAACTACATGAAGATAAATCTGAAAACATGTAAGCTTATGGCTGGAGACATATCTATAGCCGGCAAACAAATGACATAGTTATATATCAATCGAGATTCATCTATCAAAGTTGAGATTTCTGATATCAGATTATTCCATCTTAGTTAAGCTGCATCTCTCAACATATATGCAACTACACGTAGCTAAAACTATCAAAATTAACCAAAATACATCGAGATATTTGAATCCAAATACAACTATCTTTGTCGATGTTTTCCAATTCAGTGAGATTTACTCTGTACCTGTATATTATATCTACATATAATAATCTACGTAGACTAATATATATCTACGTATTTCCATCTACGTGCAGACGTATCTATATACCTATAACAAACTACATGAATATACATCTCACAACATGTAAGATTACGTTTGGAGATATATATGTAGACCGAAAGCAAATTACATCGTGCTATATCACTCGAGATACATATATAAACGTTGATGTGGGTGATACAGATGTTTCCAGCTTTGTAATCATGCTTATCTCAAGATATATCCAACATCACATAGCTATAACTATCCATATTTACTAGAACAGATCGAGATACTTCAATTCAAATATAGTTATATACGTTGCGGTGGTTCAATTCAGATAGATTCACTTTCTTGGGGATAAATCTATCTACATATGACATACTACGTAGACTGATAGATACCTACATTATTCCATCTTCGTGAAGATGCAGCGATATACGTATGTCAAACTACATGAAGATAAATCTGACAACATGTAAGCTTATGTCTGGAGACATATCTATAGCCGGCAAACAAATGACAGAGTTATATATCAATCGAGATTCATCTATCAAAATTGAGATTTCTGACATCAGATTATTCCATCTTAGTTAAGCTGCATCTCTCATCATATATCCAACTACACGTAGCTAAAACTATCCACATTAACCAAAATACATCGAGATATTTGAATCCAAATACAACTATCTTTGTCGATGTTTTCCAATTCAGTTAGATTTACTCTGTACCTGTATATAATATCTACATATAACAATCTACGTAGACTAATATATATCTACGTATTTCCATCTACGTGCAGACGTATCTATATACCTATAACAAACTACATGAATATACAGCTCACAACATGTAAGCTTATAATTGGAGATATATCTGTAGATCAAAACCAAATTACATCGTGCTATATCAATCGAGATACATATATCAACGTTGATGTGGTTGAATACAGTTGATTCAAGCTTCCTTATCATGCTTATCTCAACATATATCCAACATTACATAGCTATAATTGTCCATATTTACTAGAACAGATCGAGATATTTCAATCCAAATATAGTTATATACGTTGCGGTGGTTCAATTCAGATAGATTCACTTTCTTGGGGATAAATCTATCTACATATGGCAATCTACGTAGACTGATAGATATCTACATTATTCCATCTTCGTGAAGATGCATCGATATACGTATGTCAAACTACTTGAAGATAAATCTGACTACATGTAAGCTTACGTTTAGAGATATATCTGTAGATCGAAACCAAATTAAATAGTGCTATATCAACCGAGATACATATTTAAACGTTGATGTGGTTTGAATACAGATGTTTCAAGCTTCGTTATCATGCTTATCTCAACATATATCCAACATTACATAGCTATAACTACCCATGTTTACTAGAACAGATCGAGATATTTCAATCCAAATATAGTTATATACGTTGTGGTGGTTCAATTCAGATAGATTCACTTTCTTGGGGATAAATCTATCTACATATGACAATCTACGTAGACTGATAGATATCTACATTATTCCACCTTCGTGAAGATTCATCGATATACGTATGTCAAACTACATGAAAATAAATCTGACAACATGTAAGCTTACGTTTGGAGATATATCTGTAGATCAAAACCAGATTACATCGTGCTGTATCAACCGAGTTACATATATAAACGTTGATGTGGTTTGAATACAGATGTTTCAAGCTTCGTTATTATGCTTATCTCAACATATATCCAACATCACATACCTCTAGCTCTCCATATTTACTAGAACATATCGAGATATTTCAATCCAAATATAGTTATAGACCTTGCGGTGGTTCAATTCAGATAGATTCATTTTCTTGGGGAAAAATCTATCTACATATGACAATCTACGTAGACTGATAGATATAACAAAGAACATGAAGATAAATCTGACAACATGTAAGATTACGTTTGGAGATATATCTGTAGATCAAAACCAAATTACATCGTACTATATCAACCGAGTTACATTGATAAATGTTGATGTGGTTTGAATACAGATGTTTCAATTTTCGTTATCATGCTTATCTCAACATATATCCAACATCACATACCTATGACTATCCATATTTGCCAGAACAGATTGAGATATTTCAATCCAAATATAGTTATATACGTTGTGGTGGTTCAATTCAGATAGATTCACTTTTTTGGGGATAAATCTATCTACATATGACAATCTACGTAGACTGATATATATCTACATTATTCCATCTTCGTGAAGATCCATCGACATACGTATGTCAAACAACATCAAGATAAATCTGACAACATGTAAGCTTACGTTTGGAGATATATCTGTAGAGCGAAACCAAATTAAATCGTGCTATATCAACCGAGATACATATAGTAACGTTGATGTGGTTTGAATACAGATGTTTCAAGCTTCGTTATCATGCTTATCTCAACAAATATCCAACATCACATACCTATAACTATCCATATTTACTAGAACAGATCGAGATATTTCAATCCAAATATAGTTATATACGTTGTGGTGGTTCAATTCAGATAGATTCACTTTCTTGGGGATAAATCTAGCTACATATGATAATCTACGTAGACGATAGATATCTACATTATTCCATCTTCGTGAAGATGCATCGATATACGTATGTCAAACTACATGAAGATAAATCTGACTACATGTAAGATCACGTTTGGAGATATATCTGTTGATCGAAACCAAATTAAATAGTACTATATCAACCGAGATACATCTATAAAAGTTGATGTGGTTTGAATACAGATGTTTCAAGCTTCGTTATCATGCTTATCTCAACATATATCCAACATTACATAGCTATAACTATCCATATTTACTAGGACAGATCTAGATATTTCAATCCAAATATAGTTATATACGTTATAGTGGTTCAATTCAGATAGATTCACTTTCTTGGGGATGAATCTACCTACATATGACAATCTACGTAGACTGATATATATCTACATTATTCCATCTTTGTGAATATGCATCGATATACGTATGTCAAACAATATCAAGATAAATCTGACAACATGTAAGCTTACGTTTGGAGATATATCTGTAGAGCGAAACCATATTAAATCGTGCTATATCAACCGAGTTACATATATAAACGTTGATGTGGTTTGAATACAGATGTTTCAAGCTTCGTTATCATGCTTATCTCAACAAATATCCAACATCACATACCTATAACTATCCATATTTACTAGAACAGATCGAGATATTTCAATCCAAATATAGTTATATACGTTGCGGTGGTTTAATTCAGATAGATACACTTTCTTGGGGATAAATCTATCTACATATGACAATCTACGTAGGCTGATAGATATCTACATTATTCCATCTTCGTGAAGATGCATCGATATACGTATGTCAAACTACATGAAGATAAATCTAACAACATGCAAGCTTATGTCTGGAGACATATCTATAGCCGTCAAACAAATGACATAGTTGTATATCAATCGAGATTCATCTATCAAAGTTGAGATTTCTGATATCATATTATTCCATCTTAGTTAAGCTGCATCTCTCAACATATATCCAACTACACGTAGCTAAAACTATCAACATTAACCAAAATACATCGAGATATTTGAATCCATATACAACTTTCTTTGTCGATGTTTTCCAATTCAGTTAGATCTACTCTGTACCTGTATATTATATCTACATATAACAATCTACGTAGACTAATATATATCTACGTATTTCCATCTACGTGCAGACGTAACTATATACCTATAACAAACTACATGAAAATACATCTCACAACAAGTAAGCTTACGTTTGGAGAATTATCTGTAGATCAAAACCAAATTACATCGTGCTATATCAATCGAGATACATATATCAACGTTGATGTGGTTGAATACAGTTGATTCAAGCTTCGTTATCATGCTTATCTCAACATATATCCAACATCACATAGCTATAACTATCCATATTTACTAGAACAGATCGAGATATTTCAATCCAAATATAGTTATATACGTTGCGGTGGTTCAATTCAGATAGATTCACTTTCTTGGGGATAAATCAATCTACATATGACAATCAACGTAGACTAATAGATATCTACATTATTCCATCTTCGTGAAGATGCATCGATATACGCATGTCAAACTACATGAAGATAAATCTGACAACATGTAAGCTTATGTCTGGAGATATATCTGTAGATCGAAACCAAATTAAATAGTGTTATATCAACCGAGATACATATATAAACGTTGATGTTATTTGAATACAGATGTTTCAAGCCTCGTTATCATGCTTATCTCAACATATATCCAACATTACATAGCTATAGCTATCCATATTTACTAGGACAGATCGAGATATTTTAATCCAAATATAGTTATATACGTTATGGTGGTTCAATTCAGATAGATTCACTTTCTTGGGGATAAATCTATCTACATATGACAATCTACGTAGACTGATAGATATCTACATTATTCCATCTTCGTGAAGATGCATCGATATACGTATGTCAAACTGCATGAAGACAAATCTGACAACATGTAAGCTTATGTCTGGAGATATATCTGTAGATCGAAACCAAATTAAATAGTGTTATATCAACCGAGTTAAATATAGGAACGTTGATGTGGTTTGTATACAGATGTTTCAAGCTTCGTTATCATGCTTATCTCAACATATATCCAACATCATACCTATAACTATCCATATTTACTAGAACATATCGAGATATTTCAATCCAAATATAGTTATATACGTTGCGGTGGTTCAATTCAGATAGATTCACTTTCTTGGGGATTAATCTATCTACATATGACAATCTAAGTAGACTGATAGATATCTACATTATTCCATCTTCGTGAAGATGCATCGATATACGTATGTAAAACTACATGAAGATAAATCTGACATGTAAGCTTACGTTTAGAGATATATCTATAGATCGAAACCAAATTAAATAGTGTTATATCAACCAAGATACATATGTAAACGTTGATGTGGTTTGAATACATATGTTTCAAGCTTCGTTATCATGCTTATCTCAACATATATCCAACATTACATAGCTATAACTATCCATATTTACTAGAACAGATCGAGATATTTCAATCCAAATATAGTTATATACGTTGTGGTGGTTCAATTCAGATAGATTCACTTTTTTGGGGATAAATCTATCTACATATGACAATCTACGTAGACTGATATATATCTACATTATTCCATCTTCGTGAAGATCCATCGACATACGTATGTCAAACAACATCAAGATAAATCTGACAACATGTAAGCTTACGTTTGGAGATATATCTGTAGAGCGAAACCAAATTAAATCGTGCTATATCAACCGAGATACATATAGTAACGTTGATGTGGTTTTAATACAGATGTTTCAAGCTTCGTTATCATGCTTATCTCAACATATATCCAACATTACATAACTATAACTATCCATGTTTACTAGGACAGATAGAGATATTTCAATTCAAATATAGTTATATACGTTATGGTGGTTCAATTCAGATAGATTCACTTTCTTGGGGATAAATCTATCTACATATGACAATCTACGTAGACTGATATATATATCTACATTATTCCATCTTCGTGAAGATGCATCGATATACGTATGTCAAACTACATGAAGATAAATCTGACAACATGTAAGCTTACGTTTGGAGATATATCTGTAGATCCAAACCAAATTACATCGTGCTATATCAACCGAGTTACATATATAAACGTTGATGTGGTTTGAATACAGATGTTTCAAGCTTCGTTATGATGCTTATCTCAACATATATCCAACATCACATACCTATAACTATCCATATTTACTAGAATATATCGAGATATTTCAATCCAAATATAGTTATATACGTTGCGGAGGTTCAATTCAGATAGATTCATTTTCTTAGGGATAAATCTATCTACATTTGACAATCTACGTAGACTGATAGATATAACAAACTACATGAAGATAAATCTGACAACATGTAAGATTACTTTTGGAAATATATCTGTAGACCGAAACCAAATTACATCGTTCTTTATCAATTGAGATACATATATAAACGTTGATGTGGTTGAATGCAAATGTTTCAAACTTCGTTATCATGCTTATCTCAACATATTTCCAACATCACATAGCTATAACTATCCATATTTACTAGAACATATCGAGATATTTCAATCCAAATATAGTTATATACGTTGCGGTGGTTCAATTCAGATAGATTCACTTTCTTGGGGATAAATCTGTATACATATGACAATCTACGTAGACTGATAGATCTCTACATTATTCCATCTTCGTGAAGATATATCGGTATACGTATGTCAAACTACATGAAGATAAATCTGACATGTAAGCATATGTCTGGAGACATATCTGTAGCCAGTAACGAAATCACATAGTTCTATATCAATCGAGATTCCTCTATCAAAGGTAAGATGTCTGATATCAGATTATTCCATCTTAGTTACATTGAATCACTCAACATATATCCACCTACATATAGCTATATCCATCCACATTAAACAAAATACATCGAGATTTTTCAACCCAAATACAACTATCTTTGTCAATGTTTTCCAATTCAGCTAGATTTATTCTTTACCTGAATATTACATCAACATATGACAATCTACGTAGACTAATATATATCTACGTATTTCCATCTACTTGTAGACGTATCTATATACCTATAACAAACTACATGAAGATACATCTGTCATCATGAAAGCTTACTTTTGGAGATATATCTGTAGACCGAAAGCAAATTACATCGTGATATATCACTCGAGATACATATATAAACTGTTGATGTGGGTGATACAGATGTTTCCAGCTTTGTAATCATGCTTATCTCAAGATATATCCAACATCACATAGCTATAACTATCCATATTTACTAGAACAGATCGAGATACTTCAATTCAAATATAGTAATATACGTTTCGGTGGTTCAATTCAGATAGATTCACTTTCTTGAGGATAAATCTATCTACATTTGACAATCTACGTAGACTGATATATATCTACATTATTCCATCTTCGTGAAGATGCATCGATATACGTATATCAAGCAACATCAAGATGAATCTTACAACATGTAAGCTTACGTTTGGAGATATATCTGTAGAGCGAAACCAAATTAAACCGTGCTATATCAACCGAGATACATATAGAAACGTTGATGTGGTTTGAATACAGATGTTTAAATTTTCGTTATCATGCTTATCTTAACATATATCCAACATCACATACCTATGACTATCCATATTTACTAGAACAGATCGAGATATTTCAATCCAAATATAGTTATATACGTTGTGGTGGTTTAAGTCAGATATATTCACTTTCTAGGGTATAAATCTAGCTATATATGACAATCTACGTAGACGATAGATATCTACATTATTCCATCTTCGTGAAGATGCATCGATATACGTATGTCAGACTACATGAAGTTAAATCTGACAACATGTAAGATTACGTTTGTAGATATATCTGTAGATCGAAACCAAATTAAATCGTGCTATATTAACCGAGTTACATATATAAACGTTGATGTGTTTTGAATACAGATGTTTCAAGCTTCGTTATCATGCTTATCTCAACATATATCCAACATCACATACCTATAATTATCCATATTTACTAGAACAGATCGAGATATTTCAATCCAAATATAGTTATATACGTTGTGGTGGTTCAATTCAGATAGATTCACTTTCTTGGGGATAAATCTATCTACATATGACAATCTACGTAGACTGATATATATCTACATTATTCCATCTTCGTGAAGATGCATCGATATACGTATGTAAAACTACATGAAGATAAATCTGAAAACATGTAAGCTTATGGCTGGAGACATATCTATAGCCGGCAAACAAATGACATAGTTATATATCAATCGAGATTCATCTATCAAAGTTGAGATTTCTGATATCAGATTATTCCATCTTAGTTAAGCTGCATCTCTCAACATATATGCAACTACACGTAGCTAAAACTATCAAAATTAACCAAAATACATCGAGATATTTGAATCCAAATACAACTATCTTTGTCGATGTTTTCCAATTCAGTGAGATTTACTCTGTACCTGTATATTATATCTACATATAATAATCTACGTAGACTAATATATATCTACGTATTTCCATCTACGTGCAGACGTATCTATATACCTATAACAAACTACATGAATATACATCTCACAACATGTAAGATTACGTTTGGAGATATATATGTAGACCGAAAGCAAATTACATCGTGCTATATCACTCGAGATACATATATAAACGTTGATGTGGGTGATACAGATGTTTCCAGCTTTGTAATCATGCTTATCTCAAGATATATCCAACATCACATAGCTATAACTATCCATATTTACTAGAACAGATCGAGATACTTCAATTCAAATATAGTTATATACGTTGCGGTGGTTCAATTCAGATAGATTCACTTTCTTGGGGATAAATCTATCTACATATGACATACTACGTAGACTGATAGATACCTACATTATTCCATCTTCGTGAAGATGCAGCGATATACGTATGTCAAACTACATGAAGATAAATCTGACAACATGTAAGCTTATGTCTGGAGACATATCTATAGCCGGCAAACAAATGACAGAGTTATATATCAATCGAGATTCATCTATCAAAATTGAGATTTCTGACATCAGATTATTCCATCTTAGTTAAGCTGCATCTCTCATCATATATCCAACTACACGTAGCTAAAACTATCCACATTAACCAAAATACATCGAGATATTTGAATCCAAATACAACTATCTTTGTCGATGTTTTCCAATTCAGTTAGATTTACTCTGTACCTGTATATAATATCTACATATAACAATCTACGTAGACTAATATATATCTACGTATTTCCATCTACGTGCAGACGTATCTATATACCTATAACAAACTACATGAATATACAGCTCACAACATGTAAGCTTATAATTGGAGATATATCTGTAGATCAAAACCAAATTACATCGTGCTATATCAATCGAGATACATATATCAACGTTGATGTGGTTGAATACAGTTGATTCAAGCTTCCTTATCATGCTTATCTCAACATATATCCAACATTACATAGCTATAATTGTCCATATTTACTAGAACAGATCGAGATATTTCAATCCAAATATAGTTATATACGTTGCGGTGGTTCAATTCAGATAGATTCACTTTCTTGGGGATAAATCTATCTACATATGGCAATCTACGTAGACTGATAGATATCTACATTATTCCATCTTCGTGAAGATGCATCGATATACGTATGTCAAACTACTTGAAGATAAATCTGACTACATGTAAGCTTACGTTTAGAGATATATCTGTAGATCGAAACCAAATTAAATAGTGCTATATCAACCGAGATACATATTTAAACGTTGATGTGGTTTGAATACAGATGTTTCAAGCTTCGTTATCATGCTTATCTCAACATATATCCAACATTACATAGCTATAACTACCCATGTTTACTAGAACAGATCGAGATATTTCAATCCAAATATAGTTATATACGTTGTGGTGGTTCAATTCAGATAGATTCACTTTCTTGGGGATAAATCTATCTACATATGACAATCTACGTAGACTGATAGATATCTACATTATTCCACCTTCGTGAAGATTCATCGATATACGTATGTCAAACTACATGAAAATAAATCTGACAACATGTAAGCTTACGTTTGGAGATATATCTGTAGATCAAAACCAGATTACATCGTGCTGTATCAACCGAGTTACATATATAAACGTTGATGTGGTTTGAATACAGATGTTTCAAGCTTCGTTATTATGCTTATCTCAACATATATCCAACATCACATACCTCTAGCTCTCCATATTTACTAGAACATATCGAGATATTTCAATCCAAATATAGTTATAGACCTTGCGGTGGTTCAATTCAGATAGATTCATTTTCTTGGGGAAAAATCTATCTACATATGACAATCTACGTAGACTGATAGATATAACAAAGAACATGAAGATAAATCTGACAACATGTAAGATTACGTTTGGAGATATATCTGTAGATCAAAACCAAATTACATCGTACTATATCAACCGAGTTACATAGATAAATGTTGATGTGGTTTGAATACAGATGTTTCAATTTTCGTTATCATGCTTATCTCAACATATATCCAACATCACATACCTATGACTATCCATATTTGCCAGAACAGATTGAGATATTTCAATCCAAATATAGTTATATACGTTGTGGTGGTTCAATTCAGATAGATTCACTTTCTTGGGGATAAATCTAGCTACATATGACAATCTACGTAGACGATAGATATCTACATTATTCCATCTTCGTAAAGATGCATCGATATACGTATGTCAAACTACATCAAGATAAATCTGACAACATGTAAGGTCACGTTTGGAGATATATCTGTAGACCTAAACCAAATTACATCGTTCTTTACCAATTGAGATACATATATAAACGTTGATGTGGTTGAATGCAAATGTTTCAAACTTCGTTATCATGCTTATCTCAACATATATCCAACATCACATAGCTACAACTATCCATATTTACTAGAACAGATCGAGATATTTCAATCCAAATATAGTTATATACGTTGTGGTGGTTCAATTCAGATCGATTCACTTTCTTGGGGATAAATCTATCTACATATGACAATCTACGTAGACTGATAGATACCTACATTATTCCATCTTCGTGAAGATGCAGCGATATACGTATGTCAAACTACATGAAGATAAATCTGACAACATGTAAGCTTATGTCTGGAGACATATCTATAGCCGGCAAACAAATGACAGAGTTATATATCAATCGAGATTCATCTATCAAAATTGAGATTTCTGACATCAGATTATTCCATCTTAGTTAAGCTGCATCTCTCAACATATATCCAAATACACGTAGCTAAAACTATCCACATTAACCAAAATACATCGAGATATTTCAATCCAAATACAACTATCTTTGTCGATGTTTTCCAATTCAGTTAGATTTACTCTGTACCTGTATATAATATCTACATATAACAATCTACGTAGACTAATATATATCTACGTATTTCCATCTACGTGCAGACGTATCTATATACCTATAACAAACTACATGAATATACATCTCACAACATGTAAGCTTATGTTTGGAGATATATCTGTAGATCAAAACCAAATTACATCGTGCTATATCAATCGAGATACATATGTCAACGTTGATGTGGTTGAATACAGTTGATTCAAGCTTCCTTATCATGCTTATCTCAACATATATCCAACATTACATAGCTATAACTGTCCATATTTACTAGAACAGATCGAGATATTTCAATCCAAATATAGTTATATACGTTGTGGTGGTTCAATTCAGATAGATTCACTTTCTTGGGGATAAATCTATCTACATATGACAATCTACGTAGACTGATAATATATCTACATTATTCCATCTTCGTGAAGATGCATCGATATACGTATGTCAAACTACTTGAAGATAAATCTGACTACATGTAAGCTTACGTTCAGAGATATATCTGTAGATCGAAACCAAATTAAATAGTGCTATATCAACCGAGATACATATTTAAACGTTGATGTGGTTTGAATACAGATGTTTCAAGCTTCGTTATCATGCTTATCTCAACATATATCCAACATTACATAGCTATAACTATCCATGTTTACTAGAACAGATCGAGATATTTCAATCCAAATATAGTTATATACGTTGTGGTGGTTCAATTCAGATAGATTCACTTTCTTGGGGATAAATCTATCTACATATGACAATCTACGTAGACTGATAGATATCTACATTATTCCATCTTCGTGAAGATTCATCGATATACGTATGTCAAACTACATGAAAATAAATCTGACAACATGTAAGCTTACGTTTGGAGATATATCTGTAGATCAAAACCAAATTACATCGTGCTGTATCAACCGAGTTACATATATAAACGTTGATGTGGTTTGAATACAGATGTTTCAAGCTTCGTTATTATGCTTATCTCAACATATATCCAACATCACATACCTCTAGCTCTCCATATTTACTAGAACATATCGAGATATTTCAATCCAAATATAGTTATAGACCTTGCGGTGGTTCAATTCAGATAGATTCATTTTCTTGGGGAAAAATCTATCTACATATGACAATCTACGTAGACTGATAGATATAAAAAAGAACATGAAGATAAATCTGACAACATGTAAGATTACGTTTGGAGATATATCTGTAGATCAAAACCAAATTACATCGTACTATATCAACCGAGTTACATAGATAAATGTTGATGTGGTTTGAATACAGATGTTTCAATTTTCGTTATCATGCTTATCTCAACCTATATCCAACATCACATACCTATGACTATCCATATTTGCCAGAACAGATTGAGATATTTCAATCCAAATATAGTTATATACGTTGTGGTGGTTCAATTCAGATAGATTCACTTTCTTGGGGATAAATCTAGCTACATATGACAATCTACGTAGACGATAGATATCTACATTATTCCATCTTCGTGAAGATGCATCGATATACGTATGTCAAACTACATCAAGATAAATCTGACAACATGTAAGGTCACGTTTGGAGATATATCTGTAGACCTAAACCAAATTACATCGTTCTTTACCAATTGAGATACATATATAAACGTTGATGTGGTTGAATGCAAATGTTTCAAACTTCGTTATCATGCTTATCTCAGCATATATCCAACATCACATAGCTACAACTATCCATATTTACTAGAACAGATCGAGATATTTCAATCCAAATATAGTTATATACGTTGTGGTGGTTCAATTCAGATCGATTCACTTTCTTGGGGATAAATCTATCTACATATGACAATCTACGTAGACTGATAGATATCTACATTATTCAATCTTCGTGAAGATGCATCGATATACGTATATCAAACTACATGAAGATTAATCTGACTACATGTAAGATCACGTTTGGAGATATATCTGTTGATCGAAACCAAATTAAATAGTACTATATCAACCGAGATACATCTATAAAAGCTGATGTGGTTTGAATACAGATGTTTCAAGCTTCGTTATCATGCTTATCTCAACATATATCCAACATTACATAGCTATAACTATCCATATTTACTAGGACAGATCTAGATATTTCAATCCAAATATAGTTGTATACGTTATGGTGGTTCAATTCAGATAGATTCACTTTCTTGGGGATAAATCTATCTACATATGACAATCTACGTAGACTGATATATATCTACATTATTCCATCTTTGTGAATATGCATCGACATACGTATGTCAAACAACATCAAGATAAATCTGACAACATGTAAGCTTACGTTTGGAGATATATCTGTAGAGCGAAACCAAATCAAATCGTGCTATATCAACCGAGTTATATATATAAACGTTGATGTGGTTTGAATACAGATGTTTCAAGCTTCGTTATCATCCTTATCTCAACAAATATCCAACATCACATCCCTATAACTATCCATATTTACTAGAACAGATCGAGATATTTCAATCCAAATATAGTTATATACGTTGTGGAGGTTCAATTCAGATAGATTCACTTTCTTGGGGATAAATCTATCTACATATGACAATCTACGTAGGCTGATAGATATCTACATTATTCCATCTTCGTGAAGATGCATCGATATACGTATGTCAAACTACATGAAGATAAATCTAACAACATGCAAGCTTATGTCTGGAGACATATCTATAGCCGGCAAACAAATGACATAGTTATATATCAAACGAGATTCATCTATCAAAGTTGAGATTTCTGATATCAGATTATTCCATCTTAGTTAAGCTGCATCACTCAACATATATCCAACTACACGTAGCTAAAACTATCAACATTAACCAAAATACATCGAGATATTTGAATCCATATACAACTATCTTTGTCGATGTTTTCCAATTCAGTTAGATCTACTCTGTACCTGTATATTATATCTACATATAACAATCTACGTAGACTAATATATATCTACGTATTTCCATCTACGTGCAAACGTAACTATATACCTATAACAAACTACATAAAAATAAATCTCACAACAAGTAAGCTTACGTTTGGAGATATATCTGTAGATCAAAACCAAATTACATCGTGCTATATCAATCGAGATACATATATCAACGTTGATGTGGTTGAATACAGTTGATTCAAGCTTCGTTATCATGCTTATCTCAACATATATTCAACATCACATAGCTATAACTGTCCATATTTACTAGAACAGATCGAGATATTTCAATCCAAATATAGTTAT
Organism: Unio delphinus; assembly: GCA_029339505.1. NCBI lineage: Eukaryota > Metazoa > Mollusca > Bivalvia > Unionida > Unionidae > Unio > Unio delphinus. The sequence goes on from JAQISU010000054.1 coordinate 3,162,380, forward strand.
ATACGTTGCGGTGGTTCAATTCAGATAGATTCACTTTTTTGGGGATAAATCAATCTACATAAGACAATCAACGTAGACTAATAGATATCTACATGATTCCATCTTCGTGAAGATGCATCGATATACGCATGTCAAACTACATCAAGATAAATCTGACAACATGTAAGCTTATGTCTGGAGATATATCTGTAGATCGAAACCAAATTAAATAGTGTTATATCAACCGAGATACATATATAAACGTTGATGTTATTTGAATACAGATGTTTCAAGCCTCGTTATCATGCTTATCTCAACATATATCCAACATTACATAGCTATAACTATCCATATTTACTAGGACAGATCGAGATATTTCAATCCAAATATAGTTATATACGTTATGGTGGTTCAATTCAGATAGATTCACTTTCTTGGGGATAAATCTATCTACATATGACAATCTACGTAGACTGATAGATATCTACATTATTCCATCTTCGTGAAGATGCATCGATATACGTATGTCAAACTTCTTGAAGATAAATCTGACTACATGTAAGCTTACGTTTAGAGATATATCTGTAGATCGAAACCAAATTAAATAGTGCTATATCAACCGAGATACATATTTAAACGTTGATGTGGTTCGAATACAGATGTTTCAAGCTTCGTTATCATGCTTATCTCAACATATATCCAACATTACATAGCTATAACTATCCATGTTTACTAGAACAGATCGAGATATTTCAATCCAAATATAGTTATATACGTTGTGGTGGTTCAATTCAGATAGATTCACTTTCTTGGGGATAAATCTATCTACATATGACAATCTACGTAGACTGATAGATATCTACATTATTCCACCTTCGTGAAGTTTCATCGATATACGTATGTCAAACTACATGAAGATAAATCTGACAACATGTAAGCTTACGTTTGGAGATATATCTGTAGATCAAAACCAAATTACATCGTGCTATATCAACCGAGTTACATATATAAACGTTGATGTGGTTTGAATACAGATGTTTCAAGCTTCGTTTTTATGCTTATCTCAACATATATCCAACATCACATACCTCTAGCTATCCATATTTACTAGAACATATCGAGATATTTCAATCCAAATATAGTTATAGACCTTGCGGTGGTTCAATTCAGATAGATCCATTTTCTTGGGGATAAATCTATCTACATATGACAATCTACGTAGACTGATAGATATAACAAAGAACATGAAGATAAATCTGACAACATGTAAGATTACGTTTGGAGATAAATCTGTAGATCAAAACCAAATTACATCGTGCTATATCAACCGAGTTACATAGTTAAACGTTGATGTGGTTTGAATACAGATGTTTCAATTTTCGTTATCATGCTTATCTCAACATATATCCAACATCACATACCTATGACTATCCATATTTGCCAGAACAGATCGAGATATTTCAATCCAAATATAGTTATATACGTTGTGGTGGTTCAATTCAGATAGATTCACTTTTTTGGGGATAAACCTATCTACATATGACAATCAACGTAGACTGATAGATATCTACATTATTCCATCTTCGTGAAGATGCATCGATATACGTATGTCAAACTACATGAAGATAAATCTGACAACATGTAAGCTTATGTCTGGAGACATATCTATAGTCGACAAACAAATGACATAGTTATATATCAATCGAGATTCATCTATCAAAGTTGAGATTTCTGACATCAGATTATTCCATCTTAGTTAAGCTGCATCTCTCAACATATATCCAACTACACGTAGCTAAAACTATGAACATTAACCAAAATACATCGAGATATTTCAATCCAAATACAACTATCTTTGTCGATGTTTTCCAATTCAGTTAGATTTACTCTGTACCTGTATATTATATCTACATATAACAATCTACGTAGACTAATATATATCTACGTATTTCCATCTACGTGCAGACGTATCTATATACCTATAACAAACTACATGAATATACATCTCACAACATGTAAGCTTACGTTTGGAGATATATCTGTAGATTAAAACCAAATTACATCGTGCTATATCAATCGAGATACATATATCAACGTTGATGTGGTTGAATACAGTTGATTCAAGCTTCGTTATCATGCTTATCTCAACATATATCCAACATCACATAGCTATAACTATCCATATTTACTAGAACAGATCGAGATATTTCAATCCAAATATAGTTATATACGTGGCGGTGGTTCAATTCAGATAGATTACCTTTCTTGGGGATAAATCTATCTACATATGACAATCTACGTCGACTGATAGATATAACAAACTACATAAAGATAAATCTGACAACATGTAAGATTACGTTTGGAAATATATCTGTAGACCGAAACCAAATTACATCGTTCTTTATCAATTGAGATACATATATAAACGTTGATGTGGTTGAATGCAAATGTGTCAAACTTCGTTATCATGCTTATCTCAACATATATCCAACATCACATAGCTATAACTATCCATATTTACTTGAACAGATCGAGATATTTCAATCCAAATATAGTTATATACGTTGCGGTGGTTCAATTCAGATAGATTCACTTTCTTGGGGATAAATCTGTATACATATGACAATCTACGTAGACTGATAGATCTCTACATTATTCCATCTTCGTGAAGATATATCGGTATACGTATGTCAAACTACATGAAGATAAATCTGACAACTTGTAAGCATATGTCTGGAGACATATCTATAGCCAGTAACGAAATCACATAGTTCTATATCAGTCGAGATTAATCTATCAAAGGTGAGATGTCTGATATCAGATTATTCCATCTTAGTTACATTGAATCACTCAACATATATCCACCTACACATAGCTATATCCACCCACATTAATCAAAATACATCCAGATTTTTCAACCCAAATACAACTATCTTTGTCAATGTTTTCCAATTCAGCTAGATTTACTCTTTACCTGAATATTACATCAACATATGACAATCTACGTAGACTAATATATATCTACGTATTTCCATCTACTTGCAGACGTATCTATATACCTATAACAAACTACATAAAGATACATCTGTCATCATGAAAGCTTACGTTTGGAGATATATCTGTAGACCGAAAGCAAATTACATCGTGATATATCACTCGAGATACATATATAAACGTTGATGTGGGTGATACAGATGTTTCCAGCTTTGTAATCATGCTTATCTCAAGATATATCTAACATCACATAGCTATAACTATCCATATTTACAAGAACAGATCGAGATACTTCAATTCAAATATCGTTATATACGTTTCGGTGGTTCAATTCAGATACATTCACTTTCTTGGGGATAAATCTATCTACATATGACAATCTACGTAGACTGATATATATCTACATTATTCCATCTTCGTGAAGATGCATCGATATAGGAATGTCAAGCAACATCAAGATGAATCTTACAACATCTAAGCTTACGTTTGGAGATATATCCGTAGAGCGAAACCAAATTAAATCGTGCTATATCAACCGAGATACATATAGAAACGTTGATGTGGTTTGAATACAGATGTTTAAATTTTCGTTATCATGCTTATCTCAACATATATCCAACATCACATACCTATAAATATCCATATTTACTAGAACAGATCGAGATATTTCAATCCAAATATAGTTATATACGTTGTGGTGACTCAATTCAGATAGATTCACTTTCTTGGGGATAAATCTAGCTACATATGACAATCTACGTAGACGATAGATATCTACATTATTCCATCTTCGTGAAGATGCATCGATATACGTATGTCAAACTACATGAAGATAAATCTGACTACATGTAAGATCACGTTTGGAGATATATCTGTTGATCGAAACCAAATTAAATAGTACTATATCAACCGAGATACATCTATAAAAGTTGATGTGGTTTGAATACAGATGTTTCAAGCTTCGTTATCATGCTTATCTCAACATATATCCAACATTACATAGCTATAACTATCCATATTTACTAGGACAGATCTAGATATTTCAATCCAAATATAGTTATATACGTTATAGTGGTTCAATTCAGATAGATTCACTTTCTTGGGGATGAATCTATCTACATATGACAATCTACGTAGACTGATATATATCTACATTATTCCATCTTTGTGAATATGCATCGATATACGTATGTCAAACAACATCAAGATAAATCTGACAACATGTAAGCTTACGTTTGGAGATATATCTGTAGAGCGAAACCAAATTAAATCGTGCTTTATCAACCGAGTTACATATATAAACGTTGATGTGGTTTGAATACAGATGTTTCAAGCTTCGTTATCATGCTTATCTCAACAAATATCCAACATCACATACCTATAACTATCCATATTTACTAGAACAGATCGAGATATTTCAATCCAAATATAGTCATATACGTTATGGTGGTTCAATTCAGATAGATTCACTTTCTTGGGGATAAATCCTATCTACATATGACAATCTACGTAGGCTGATAGATATCTACATTATTCCATCTTCGTGAAGATGCATCGATATACGTATGTCAAACTACATGAAGATAAATCTAACAACATTCAAGCTTATGTCTTGAGAGATATCTATAGCCGGCAAACAAATGACATAGTTATATATCAATCGAGATTCATCTATCAAAGTTGAGATTTCTGATATCAGATTATTCCATCTTAGTTAAGCTGCATCTCTCAACATATATCCAACTACACGTAGCTAAAACTATCAACATTAACCAAAATACATCGAGATATTTGAATCCATATACAACTATCTTTGTCGATGTTTTCCAATTCAGTTAGATCTACTCTGTACCTGTATATTATATCTACATATAACAATCTACGTAGACTAATATATATCTACGTATTTCCATCTACGTGCAGACGTAACTATATACCTATAACAAACTACATGAAAATACATCTCACAACAAGTAAGCTTACGTTTGGAGAATTATCTGTAGATCAAAACCAAATTACATCGTGCTATATCAATCGAGATACATATATCAACGTTGATGTGGTTGAATACAGTTGATTCAAGTTTCGTTATCATGCTTATCTCAACATATATCCAACATCACATAGCTATAACTATCCATATTTACTAGAACAGATCGAGATATTTCAATCCAAATATAGTTATATACGTTGCGGTGGTTCAATTCAGATAGATTCACTTTCTTGGGGATAAATCAATCTACATAAGACAATCAACGTAGACTAATAGATATCTACATTATTCCATCCTCGTGAAGATGCATCGATATACGCATGTCAAACTACATAAAGATAAATCTGACAACATGTAAGCTTATGTCTGGAGATATATCTGTAGATCGAAACCAAATTAAATAGTGTTATATCAACCGAGATACATATATAAACGTTGATGTTATTTGAATACAGATGTTTCAAGCCTCGTTATCATGCTTATCTCAACATATATCCAACATTACATAGCTATAACTATCCATATTTACTAGGACAGATCGAGATATTTCAATCCAGATATAGTTATTTACGTTATGGTGGTTCAATTCAGATAGATTCACTTTCTTGGGGATAAATCTATCTACATATGACAATCTACGTAGACTGATAGATATCTACATTATTCCATCTTCGTGAAGATGCACCGATATACGTATGTCAAACTACTTGAAGATAAATCTGACTACATGTAAGCTTACGTTTAGAGATATATCTGTAGATCGAAACCAAATTAAATAGTGCTATATCAACCGAGATACATATTTAAACGTTGATGTGGTTCGAATACAGATGTTTCAAGCTTCGTTATCATGCTTATCTCAACATATATCCAACATTACATAGCTATAACTATCCATGTTTACTAGAACAGATCGAGATATTTCAATCCAAATATAGTTATATACGTTGTGGTGGTTCAATTCAGATAGATTCACTTTCTTGGGGATAAATCTATCTACATATGACAATCTACGTAGACTGATAGATATCTACATTATTCCACCTTCGTGAAGATTCATCGATATACGTATGTCAAACTACATGAAGATAAATCTGACAACATGTAAGCTTACGTTTGGAGATATATCTGTAGATCAAAACCAAATTACATCGTGCTATATCAACCGAGTTACATATATAAACGTTGATGTGGTTTGAATACAGATGTTTCAAGCTTCGTTATTATGCTTATCTCAACATATATCCAACATCACATACCTCTAGATATCCATATTTACTAGAACATATCGAGATATTTCAATCCAAATATAGTTATAGACCTTGCGGTGGTTCAATTCAGATAGATTCATTTTCTTGGGGATAAATCTATCTACATATGACAATCTACGTAGACTGATAGATATAACAAAGAACATGAAGATAAATCTGACAACATGAAAGATTACGTTTGGAGATAAATCTGTAGATCAAAACCAAATTACATCGTGCTATATCAACCGAGTTACATAGATAAACGTTGATGTGGTTTGAATACAGATGTTTCAATTTTCGTTATCATGCTTATTTCAACATATATCCAACATCACATACCTATGACTATCCATATTTGCCAGAACAGATCGAGATATTTCAATCCAAATATAGTTATATACGTTGTGGTGGTTCAATTCAGATAGATTCACTTTCTTGGGGATAAACCTATCTACATATGACAATCAACGTAGACTGATAGATATCTACATTATTCCATCTTCGTGAAGATGCATCGATATACGTATGTCAAACTACATGAAGATAAATCTGACAACATGTAAGCTTATGTCTGGAGACATATCTATAGTCGGCAAACAAATGACATAGTTATATATCAATCGAGATTCATCTATCAAAGTTGAGATTTCTGACATCAGATTATTCCATCTTAGTTAAGCTGCATCTCTCAACATATATCCAACTACACGTAGCTAAAACTATGAACATTAACCAAAATACATCGAGATATTTCAATCCAAATACAACTATCTTTGTCGATGTTTTCCAATTCAGTTAGATTTACTCTGTACCTGTATATTATATCTACATATAACAATCTACGTAGACTAATATATATCTACGTATTTCCATCTACGTGCAGACGTATCTATATACCTATAACAAACTACATGAATATACATCTCACAACATGTAAGCTTACGTTTGGAGATATATCTGTAGATTAAAACCAAATTACATCGTGCTATATCAATCGAGATACATATATCAACGTTGATGTGGTTGAATACAGTTGATTCAAGCTTCGTTATCATACTTATCTCAACATATATCCAACATCACATAGCTATAACTATCCATATTTACTAGAACAGATCGAGATATTTCAATCCAAATATAGTTATATACGTGGCGGTGGTTCAATTCAGATAGATTACCTTTCTTGGGGATAAATCTATCTACATATGACAATCTACGTCGACTGATAGATATAACAAACTACATGAAGATAAATCTGACAACATGTAAGATTACGTTTGGAAATATATCTGTAGACCGAAACCAAATTACATCGTTCTTTATCAATTGAGATACATATATAAACGTTGATGTGGTTGAATGCAAATGTGTCAAACTTCGTTATCATGCTTATCTCAACATATATCCAACATCACATAGCTATAACTATCCATATTTACTTGAACAGATCGAGATATTTCAATCCAAATATAGTTATATACGTTGTGGTGGTTCATTTCAGACAGATTCACTTTCTTGGGGATAAATCTATCTACATATGACAATCTACGTAGACTGATAGATATCTACATTACTCCATCTTCGTGAAGATGCATCGATATACGCGTGTCAAACTACATGAAGATAAATCTGACTAAATGTAAGATTACGTTTGGTGATATATCTGTAGATCGAAACCAAATTATATAGTGCTATATCAACCGAGATACATATATAAACGTTGAAGTTGTTTTAATACAGATGTTTCAAGCTTCGTTATCATGCTTATCTCAACATATATCCAACATTACATAACTATAACTATCCATGTTTACTAGGACAGATAGAGATATTTCAATCCAAATATAGTTATATACGTTATGGTGGTTCAATTCAGATAGATTCACTTTCTTGGGGATAAATCTATCTACATATGACAATCTACGTAGACTGATATATATATCTACATTATTCCATCTTCGTGAAGATGCATCGATTTACGTATGTCAAACTACATGAAGATAAATCTGACAACATGTAAGCTTACGTTTGGAGATATATCTGTAGATCCAAACCAAATTACATCGTGCTATATCAACCGAGTTACATATATAAACGTTGATGTGGTTTGAATACAGATGTTTCAAGCTTCGTTATGATGCTTATCTCAACATATATCCAACATCACATACCTATAACTATCCATATTTACTAGAATATATCGAGATATTTCAATCCAAATATAGTTATATATGTTGCGGAGGTTCAATTCAGATAGATTCATTTTCTTGGGGATAAATCTATCTACATTTGACAATCTACGTAGACTGATAGATATAACAAACTACATGAAGATAAATCTGACAACATGTAAGATTACTTTTGGAAATATATCTGTAGACCGAAACCAAATTACATCGTTCTTTATCAATTGAGATACATATATAAACGTTGATGTGGTTGAATGCAAATGTTTCAAACTTCGTTATCATGCTTATCTTAACATATTTCCAACATCACATAGTTATTACTATCCATATTTACTAGAACATATCGAGATATTTCAATCCAAATATAGTTATATACGTTGCGGTGGTTCAATTCAGATAGATTCACTTTCTTGGGGATAAATCTGTATACATATGACAATCTACGTAGACTGATAGATCTCTACATTATTCCATCTTCGTGAAGATATATCGGTATACGTATGTCAAACTACATGAAGATAAATCTGACAACATGTAAGCTTATGTCTGGAGACATATCTATAGTCGGCAAACAAATGACATAGTTATATATCAATCGAGATTCATCTATCAAAGTTGAGATTTCTGACATCAGATTATTCCATCTTAGTTAAGCTGCATCTCTCAACATATATCCAACTACACGTAGCTAAAACTATGAACATTAACCAAAATACATCGAGATATTTCAATCCAAATACAACTATCTTTGTCGATGTTTTCCAATTCAGTTAGATTTACTCTGTACCTGTATATTATATCTACATATAACAATCTACGTAGACTAATATATATCTACGTATTTCCATCTACGTGCAGACGTATCTATATACCTATAACAAACTACATGAATATACATCTCACAACATGTAAGCTTACGTTTGGAGATATATCTGTAGATTAAAACCAAATTACATCGTGCTATATCAATCGAGATACATATATCAACGTTGATGTGGTTGAATACAGTTGATTCTAGCTTCGTTATCATACTTATCTCAACATATATCCAACATCACATAGCTATAACTATCCATATTTACTAGAACAGATCGAGATATTTCAATCCAAATATAGTTATATACGTTGTGGTGGTTCAATTCAGATAGATTCACTTTTTTGGGGATAAATCAATCTACATAAGACAATCAACGTAGACTAATAGATATCTACATGATTCCATCTTCGTGAAGATGCATCGATATACGCATGTCAAACTACATCAAGATAAATCTGACAACATGTAAGCTTATGTCTGGAGATATATCTGTAGATCGAAACCAAATTAAATAGTGTTATATCAACCGAGATACATATATAAACGTTGATGTTATTTGAATACAGATGTTTCAAGCCTCGTTATCATGCTTATCTCAACATATATCCAACATTACATAGCTATAACTATCCATATTTACTAGGACAGATCGAGATATTTCAATCCAAATATAGTTATATACGTTATGGTGGTTCAATTCAGATAGATTCACTTTCTTGGGGATAAATCTATCTACATATGACAATCTACGTAGACTGATAGATATCTACATTATTCCATCTTCGTGAAGATGCATCGATATACGTATGTCAAACTACATGAAGATAAATCTGACTACATGTAAGCTTACGTTTAGAGATATATCTGTAGATCGAAACCAAATTAAATAGTGCTATATCAACCGAGATACATATTTAAACGTTGATGTGGTTCGAATACAGATGTTTCAAGCTTCGTTATCATGCTTATCTCAACATATATCCAACATTACATAGCTATAACTATCCATGTTTACTAGAACAGATCGAGATATTTCAATCCAAATATAGTTATATACGTTGTGGTGGTTCAATTCAGATAGATTCACTTTCTTGGGGATAAATCTATCTACATATGACAATCTACGTAGACTGATAGATATCTACATTATTCCACCTTCGTGAAGATTCATCGATATACGTATGTCAAACTACATGAAGATAAATCTGACAACATGTAAGCTTACGTTTGGAGATATATCTGTAGATCAAAACCAAATTACATCGTGCTATATCAACCGAGTTACATATATAAACGTTGATGTGGTTTGAATACAGATGTTTCAAGCTTCGTTTTTATGCTTATCTCAACATATATCCAACATCACATACCTCTAGCTATCCATATATACTAGAACATATCGAGATATTTCAATCCAAATATAGTTATAGACCTTGCGGTGGTTCAATTCAGATAGATCCATTTTCTTGGGGATAAATCTATCTACATATGACAATCTACGTAGACTGATAGATATAACAAAGAACATGAAGATAAATCTGACAACATGTAAGATTACGTTTGGAGATAAATCTGTAGATCAAAACCAAATTACATCGTGCTATATCAACCGAGTTACATAGTTAAACGTTGATGTGGTTTGAATACAGATGTTTCAATTTTCGTTATCATGCTTATCTCAACATATATCCAACATCACATACCTATGACTATCCATATTTGCCAGAACAGATCGAGATATTTCAATCCAAATATAGTTATATACGTTGTGGTGGTTCAATTCAGATAGATTCACTTTTTTGGGGATAAACCTATCTACATATGACAATCAACGTAGACTGATAGATATCTACATTATTCCATCTTCGTGAAGATGCATCGATATACGTATGTCAAACTACATGAAGATAAATCTGACAACATGTAACCTTATGTCTGGAGACATATCTATAGTCGACAAACAAATGACATAGTTATATATCAATCGAGATTCATCTATCAAAGTTGAGATTTCTGACATCAGATTATTCCATCTTAGTTAAGCTGCATCTCTCAACATATATCCAACTACACGTAGCTAAAACTATGAACATTAACCAAAATACATCGAGATATTTCAATCCAAATACAACTATCTTTGTCGATGTTTTCCAATTCAGTTAGATTTACTCTGTACCTGTATATTATATCTACATATAACAATCTACGTAGACTAATATATATCTACGTATTTCCATCTACGTGCAGACGTATCTATATACCTATAACAAACTACATGAATATACATCTCACAACATGTAAGCTTACGTTTGGAGATATATCTGTAGATTAAAACCAAATTACATCGTGCTATATCAATCGAGATACATATATCAACGTTGATGTGGTTGAATACAGTTGATTCAAGCTTCGTTATCATGCTTATCTCAACATATATCCAACATCACATAGCTATAACTATCCATATTTACTAGAACAGATCGAGATATTTCAATCCAAATATAGTTATATACGTGGCGGTGGTTCAATTCAGATAGATTACCTTTCTTGGGGATAAATCTATCTACATATGACAATCTACGTCGACTGATAGATATAACAAACTACATAAAGATAAATCTGACAACATGTAAGATTACGTTTGGAAATATATCTGTAGACCGAAACCAAATTACATCGTTCTTTATCAATTGAGATACATATATAAACGTTGATGTGGTTGAATGCAAATGTGTCAAACTTCGTTATCATGCTTATCTCAACATATATCCAACATCACATAGCTATAACTATCCATATTTACTTGAACAGATCGAGATATTTCAATCCAAATATAGTTATATACGTTGCGGTGGTTCAATTCAGATAGATTCACTTTCTTGGGGATAAATCTGTATACATATGACAATCTACGTAGACTGATAGATCTCTACATTATTCCATCTTCGTGAAGATATATCGGTATACGTATGTCAAACAACATGAAGATAAATCTGACAACTTGTAAGCATATGTCTGGAGACATATCTATAGCCAGTAACGAAATCACATAGTTCTATATCAGTCGAGATTAATCTATCAAAGGTGAGATGTCTGATATCAGATTATTCCATCTTAGTTACATTGAATCACTCAACATATATCCACCTACACATAGCTATATCCACCCACATTAATCAAAATACATCCAGATTTTTCAACCCAAATACAACTATCTTTGTCAATGTTTTCCAATTCAGCTAGATTTACTCTTTACCTGAATATTACATCAACATATGACAATCTACGTAGACTAATATATATCTACGTATTTCCATCTACTTGCAGACGTATCTATATACCTATAACAAACTACATAAAGATACATCTGTCATCATGAAAGCTTACGTTTGGAGATATATCTGTAGACCGAAAGCAAATTACATCGTGATATATCACTCGAGATACATATATAAACGTTGATGTGGGTGATACAGATGTTTCCAGCTTTGTAATCATGCTTATCTCAAGATATATCTAACATCACATAGCTATAACTATCCATATTTACTAGAACAGATCGAGATACTTCAATTCAAATATCGTTATATACGTTTCGGTGGTTCAATTCAGATACATTCACTTTCTTGGGGATAAATCTATCTACATATGACAATCTACGTAGACTGATATATATCTACATTATTCCATCTTCGTGAAGATGCATCGATATAGGTATGTCAAGCAACATCAAGATGAATCTTACAACATCTAAGCTTACGTTTGGAGATATATCCGTAGAGCGAAACCAAATTAAATCGTGCTATATCAACCGAGATACATATAGAAACGTTGATGTGGTTTGAATACAGATGTTTAAATTTTCGTTATCATGCTTATCTCAACATATATCCAACATCACATACCTATAAATATCCATATTTACTAGAACAGATCGAGATATTTCAATCCAAATATAGTTATATACGTTGTGGTGACTCAATTCAGATAGATTCACTTTCTTGGGGATAAATCTAGCTACATATGACAATCTACGTAGACGATAGATATCTACATTATTCCATCTTCGTGAAGATGCATCGATATACGTATGTCAAACTACATGAAGATAAATCTGACTACATGTAAGATCACGTTTGGAGATATATCTGTTGATCGAAACCAAATTAAATAGTACTATATCAACCGAGATACATCTATAAAAGTTGATGTGGCTTGAATACAGATGTTTCAAGCTTCGTTATCATGCTTATCTCAACATATATCCAACATTACATAGCTATAACTATCCATATTTACTAGGACAGATCTAGATATTTCAATCCAAATATAGTTATATACGTTATAGTGGTTCAATTCAGATAGATTCACTTTCTTGGGGATGAATCTATCTACATATGACAATCTACGTAGACTGATATATATCTACATTATTCCATCTTTGTGAATATGCATCGATATACGTATGTCAAACAACATCAAGATAAATCTGACAACATGTAAGCTTACGTTTGGAGATATATCTGTAGAGCGAAACCAAATTAAATCGTGCTTTATCAACCGAGTTACATATATAAACGTTGATGTGGTTTGAATACAGATGTTTCAAGCTTCGTTATCATGCTTATCTCAACAAATATCCAACATCACATACCTATAACTATCCATATTTACTAGAACAGATCGAGATATTTCAATCCAAATATAGTCATATACGTTGTGGTGGTTCAATTCAGATAGATTCACTTTCTTGGGGATAAATCCTATCTACATATGACAATCTACGTAGGCTGATAGATATCTACATTATTCCATCTTCGTGAAGATGCATCGATATACGTATGTCAAACTACATGAAGATAAATCTAACAACATTCAAGCTTATGTCTTGAGAGATATCTATAGCCGGCAAACAAATGACATAGTTATATATCAATCGAGATTCATCTATCAAAGTTGATATTTCTGATATCAGATTATTCCATCTTAGTTAAGCTGCATCTCTCAACATATATCCAAATACACGTAGCTAAAACTATCCACATTAACCAAAATACATCGAGATATTTGAATCCATATACAACTATCTTTGTCGATGTTTTCCAATTCAGTTAGATCTACTCTGTACCTGTATATTATATCTACATATAACAATCTACGTAGACTAATATATATCTACGTATTTCCATCTACGTGCAGACGTAACTATATACCTATAACAAACTACATGAAAATACATCTCACAACAAGTAAGCTTACGTTTGGAGAATTATCTGTAGATCAAAACCAAATTACATCGTGCTATATCAATCGAGATACATATATCAACGTTGATGTGGTTGAATACAGTTGATTCAAGCTTCGTTATCATGCTTATCTCAACATATATCCAACATCACATAGCTATAACTATCCATATTTACTAGAACAGATCGAGATATTTCAATCCAAATATAGTTATATACGTTGTGGTGACTCAATTCAGATAGATTCACTTTCTTGGGGATAAATCTAGCTACATATGACAATCTACGTAGACGATAGATATCTACATTATTCCATCTTCGTGAAGATGCATCGATATACGTATGTCAAACTACATGAAGATAAATCTGACTACATGTAAGATCACGTTTGGAGATATATCTGTTGATCGAAACCAAATTAAATAGTACTATATCAACCGAGATACATCTATAAAAGTTGATGTGGTTTGAATACAGATGTTTCAAGCTTCGTTATCATGCTTATCTCAACATATATCCAACATTACATAGCTATAACTATCCATATTTACTAGGACAGATCTAGATATTTCAATCCAAATATAGTTATATACGTTATAGTGGTTCAATTCAGATAGATTCACTTTCTTGGGGATGAATCTATCTACATATGACAATCTACGTAGACTGATATATATCTACATTATTCCATCTTTGTGAATATGCATCGATATACGTATGTCAAACAACATCAAGATAAATCTGACAACATGTAAGCTTACGTTTGGAGATATATCTGTAGAGCGAAACCAAATTAAATCGTGCTTTATCAACCGAGTTACATATATAAACGTTGATGTGGTTTGAATACAGATGTTTCAAGCTTCGTTATCATGCTTATCTCAACAAATATCCAACATCACATACCTATAACTATCCATATTTACTAGAACAGATCGAGATATTTCAATCCAAATATAGTCATATACGTTGTGGTGGTTCAATTCAGATAGATTCACTTTCTTGGGGATAAATCCTATCTACATATGACAATCTACGTAGGCTGATAGATATCTACATTATTCCATCTTCGTGAAGATGCATCGATATACGTATGTCAAACTACATGAAGATAAATCTAACAACATTCAAGCTTATGTCTTGAGAGATATCTATAGCCGGCAAACAAATGACATAGTTATATATCAATCGAGATTCATCTATCAAAGTTGAGATTTCTGATATCAGATTATTCCATCTTAGTTAAGCTGCATCTCTCAACATATATCCAACTACACGTAGCTAAAACTATCAACATTAACCAAAATACATCGAGATATTTGAATCCATATACAACTATCTTTGTCGATGTTTTCCAATTCAGTTAGATCTACTCTGTACCTGTATATTATATCTACATATAACAATCTACGTAGACTAATATATATCTACGTATTTCCATCTACGTGCAGACGTAACTATATACCTATAACAAACTACATGAAAATACATCTCACAACAAGTAAGCTTACGTTTGGAGAATTATCTGTAGATCAAAACCAAATTACATCGTGCTATATCAATCGAGATACATATATCAACGTTGATGTGGTTGAATACAGTTGATTCAAGCTTCGTTATCATGCTTATCTCAACATATATCCAACATCACATAGCTATAACTATCCATATTTACTAGAACAGATCGAGATATTTCAATCCAAATATAGTTATATACGTTGCGGTGGTTCAATTCAGATAGATTCACTTTCTTGGGGATAAATCAATCTACATAAGACAATCAACGTAGACTAATAGATATCTACATTATTCCATCCTCGTGAAGATGCATCGATATACGCATGTCAAACTACATAAAGATAAATCTGACAACATGTAAGCTTATGTCTGGAGATATATCTGTAGATCGAAACCAAATTAAATAGTGTTATATCAACCGAGATACATATATAAACGTTGATGTTATTTGAATACAGATGTTTCAAGCCTCGTTATCATGCTTATCTCAACATATATCCAACATTACATAGCTATAACTATCCATATTTACTAGGACAGATCGAGATATTTCAATCCAGATATAGTTATTTACGTTATGGTGGTTCAATTCAGATAGATTCACTTTCTTGGGGATAAATCTATCTACATATGACAATCTACGTAGACTGATAGATATCTACATTATTCCATCTTCGTGAAGATGCACCGATATACGTATGTCAAACTACTTGAAGATAAATCTGACTACATGTAAGCTTACGTTTAGAGATATATCTGTAGATCGAAACCAAATTAAATAGTGCTATATCAACCGAGATACATATTTAAACGTTGATGTGGTTCGAATACAGATGTTTCAAGCTTCGTTATCATGCTTATCTCAACATATATCCAACATTACATAGCTATAACTATCCATGTTTACTAGAACAGATCGAGATATTTCAATCCAAATATAGTTATATACGTTGTGGTGGTTCAATTCAGATAGATTCACTTTCTTGGGGATAAATCTATCTACATATGACAATCTACGTAGACTGATAGATATCTACATTATTCCACCTTCGTGAAGATTCATCGATATACGTATGTCAAACTACATGAAGATAAATCTGACAACATGTAAGCTTACGTTTGGAGATATATCTGTAGATCAAAACCAAATTACATCGTGCTATATCAACCGAGTTACATATATAAACGTTGATGTGGTTTGAATACAGATGTTTCAAGCTTCGTTATTATGCTTATCTCAACATATATCCAACATCACATACCTCTAGATATCCATATTTACTAGAACATATCGAGATATTTCAATCCAAATATAGTTATAGACCTTGCGGTGGTTCAATTCAGATAGATTCATTTTCTTGGGGATAAATCTATCTACATATGACAATCTACGTAGACTGATAGATATAACAAAGAACATGAAGATAAATCTGACAACATGAAAGATTACGTTTGGAGATAAATCTGTAGATCAAAACCAAATTACATCGTGCTATATCAACCGAGTTACATAGATAAACGTTGATGTGGTTTGAATACAGATGTTTCAATTTTCGTTATCATGCTTATTTCAACATATATCCAACATCACATACCTATGACTATCCATATTTGCCAGAACAGATCGAGATATTTCAATCCAAATATAGTTATATACGTTGTGGTGGTTCAATTCAGATAGATTCACTTTCTTGGGGATAAACCTATCTACATATGACAATCAACGTAGACTGATAGATATCTACATTATTCCATCTTCGTGAAGATGCATCGATATACGTATGTCAAACTACATGAAGATAAATCTGACAACATGTAAGCTTATGTCTGGAGACATATCTATAGTCGGCAAACAAATGACATAGTTATATATCAATCGAGATTCATCTATCAAAGTTGAGATTTCTGACATCAGATTATTCCATCTTAGTTAAGCTGCATCTCTCAACATATATCCAACTACACGTAGCTAAAACTATGAACATTAACCAAAATACATCGAGATATTTCAATCCAAATACAACTATCTTTGTCGATGTTTTCCAATTCAGTTAGATTTACTCTGTACCTGTATATTATATCTACATATAACAATCTACGTAGACTAATATATATCTACGTATTTCCATCTACGTGCAGACGTATCTATATACCTATAACAAACTACATGAATATACATCTCACAACATGTAAGCTTACGTTTGGAGATATATCTGTAGATTAAAACCAAATTACATCGTGCTATATCAATCGAGATACATATATCAACGTTGATGTGGTTGAATACAGTTGATTCAAGCTTCGTTATCATACTTATCTCAACATATATCCAACATCACATAGCTATAACTATCCATATTTACTAGAACAGATCGAGATATTTCAATCCAAATATAGTTATATACGTGGCGGTGGTTCAATTCAGATAGATTACCTTTCTTGGGGATAAATCTATCTACATATGACAATCTACGTCGACTGATAGATATAACAAACTACATGAAGATAAATCTGACAACATGTAAGATTACGTTTGGAAATATATCTGTAGACCGAAACCAAATTACATCGTTCTTTATCAATTGAGATACATATATAAACGTTGATGTGTTTGAATGCAAATGTGTCAAACTTCGTTATCATGCTTATCTCAACATATATCCAACATCACATAGCTATAACTATCCATATTTACTTGAACAGATCGAGATATTTCAATCCAAATATAGTTATATACGTTGTGGTGGTTCATTTCAGACAGATTCACTTTCTTGGGGATAAATCTATCTACATATGACAATCTACGTAGACTGATAGATATCTACATTACTCCATCTTCGTGAAGATGCATCGATATACGCGTGTCAAACTACATGAAGATAAATCTGACTAAATGTAAGAATACGTTTGGTGATATATCTGTAGATCGAAACCAAATTATATAGTGCTATATCAACCGAGATACATATATAAACGTTGAAGTTGTTTTAATACAGATGTTTCAAGCTTCGTTATCATGCTTATCTCAACATATATCCAACATTACATAACTATAACTATCCATGTTTACTAGGACAGATAGAGATATTTCAATCCAAATATAGTTATATACGTTATGGTGGTTCAATTCAGATAGATTCACTTTCTTGGGGATAAATCTATCTACATATGACAATCTACGTAGACTGATATATATATCTACATTATTCCATCTTCGTGAAGATGCATCGATTTACGTATGTCAAACTACATGAAGATAAATCTGACAACATGTAAGCTTACGTTTGGAGATATATCTGTAGATCCAAACCAAATTACATCGTGCTATATCAACCGAGTTACATATATAAACGTTGATGTGGTTTGAATACAGATGTTTCAAGCTTCGTTATGATGCTTATCTCAACATATATCCAACATCACATACCTATAACTATCCATATTTACTAGAATATATCGAGATATTTCAATCCAAATATAGTTATATATGTTGCGGAGGTTCAATTCAGATAGATTCATTTTCTTGGGGATAAATCTATCTACATTTGACAATCTACGTAGACTGATAGATATAACAAACTACATGAAGATAAATCTGACAACATGTAAGATTACTTTTGGAAATATATCTGTAGACCGAAACCAAATTACATCGTTCTTTATCAATTGAGATACATATATAAACGTTGATGTGGTTGAATGCAAATGTTTCAAACTTCGTTATCATGCTTATCTTAACATATTTCCAACATCACATAGCTATTACTATCCATATTTACTAGAACATATCGAGATATTTCAATCCAAATATAGTTATATACGTTGCGGTGGTTCAATTCAGATAGATTCACTTTCTTGGGGATAAATCTGTATACATATGACAATCTACGTAGACTGATAGATCTCTACATTATTCCATCTTCGTGAAGATATATCGGTATACGTATGTCAAACTACATGAAGATAAATCTGACAACATGTAAGCTTATGTCTGGAGACATATCTATAGTCGGCAAACAAATGACATAGTTATATATCAATCGAGATTCATCTATCAAAGTTGAGATTTCTGACATCAGATTATTCCATCTTAGTTAAGCTGCATCTCTCAACATATATCCAACTACACGTAGCTAAAACTATGAACATTAACCAAAATACATCGAGATATTTCAATCCAAATACAACTATCTTTGTCGATGTTTTCCAATTCAGTTAGATTTACTCTGTACCTGTATATTATATCTACATATAACAATCTACGTAGACTAATATATATCTACGTATTTCCATCTACGTGCAGACGTATCTATATACCTATAACAAACTACATGAATATACATCTCACAACATGTAAGCTTACGTTTGGAGATATATCTGTAGATTAAAACCAAATTACATCGTGCTATATCAATCGAGATACATATATCAACGTTGATGTGGTTGAATACAGTTGATTCTAGCTTCGTTATCATACTTATCTCAACATATATCCAACATCACATAGCTATAACTATCCATATTTACTAGAACAGATCGAGATATTTCAATCCAAATATAGTTATATACGTGGCGGTGGTTCAATTCAGATAGATTACCTTTCTTGGGGATAAATCTATCTACATATGACAATCTACGTCGACTGATAGATATAACAAACTACATGAAGATAAATCTGACAACATGTAAGATTACGTTTGGAAATATATCTGTAGACCGAAACCAGATTACATCGTTCTTTATCAATTGAGATACATATATAAACGTTGATGTGGTTGAATGCAAATGTGTCAAACTTCGTTATCATGCTTATCTCAACATATATCCAACATCACATAGCTATAACTATCCATATTTACTTGAACAGATCGAGATATTTCAATCCAAATATAGTTATATACGTTGTGGTGGTTCATTTCAGACAGATTCACTTTCTTGGGGATAAATCTATCTACATATGACAATCTACGTAGACTGATAGATATCTACATTACTCCATCTTCGTGAAGATGCATCGATATACGCGTGTCAAACTACATGAAGATAAATCTGACTAAATGTAAGATTACGTTTGGTGATATATCTGTAGATCGAAACCAAATTATATAGTGCTATATCAACCGAGATACATATATAAACGTTGAAGTTGTTTTAATACAGATGTTTCAAGCTTCGTTATCATGCTTATCTCAACATATATCCAACATTACATAACTATAACTATCCATGTTTACTAGGACAGATAGAGATATTTCAATCCAAATATAGTTATATACGTTATGGTGGTTCAATTCAGATAGATTCACTTTCTTGGGGATAAATCTATCTACATATGACAATCTACGTAGACTGATATATATATCTACATTATTCCATCTTCGTGAAGATGCATCGATTTACGTATGTCAAACTACATGAAGATAAATCTGACAACATGTAAGCTTACGTTTGGAGATATATCTGTAGATCCAAACCAAATTACATCGTGCTATATCAACCGAGTTACATATATAAACGTTGATGTGGTTTGAATACAGATGTTTCAAGCTTCGTTATGATGCTTATCTCAACATATATCCAACATCACATACCTATAACTATCCATATTTACTAGAATATATCGAGATATTTCAATCCAAATATAGTTATATATGTTGCGGAGGTTCAATTCAGATAGATTCATTTTCTTGGGGATAAATCTATCTACATTTGACAATCTACGTAGACTGATAGATATAACAAACTACATGAAGATAAATCTGACAACATGTAAGATTACTTTTGGAAATATATCTGTAGACCGAAACCAAATTACATCGTTCTTTATCAATTGAGATACATATATAAACGTTGATGTGGTTGAATGCAAATGTTTCAAACTTCGTTATCATGCTTATCTTAACATATTTCCAACATCACATAGCTATTACTATCCATATTTACTAGAACATATCGAGATATTTCAATCCAAATATAGTTATATACGTTGCGGTGGTTCAATTCAGATAGATTCACTTTCTTGGGGATAAATCTGTATACATATGACAATCTACGTAGACTGATAGATCTCTACATTATTCCATCTTCGTGAAGATATATCGGTATACGTATGTCAAACTACATGAAGATAAATCTGACAACATGTAAGCATATGTCTGGAGACATATCTGTAGCCAGTAACGAAATCACATAGTTCTATATCAATCGAGATTCCTCTATCAAAGGTAAGATGTCTGATACCAGATTATTCCATCTTAGTTACATTGAATCACTCAACATATCTCCACCTACACATAGCTATATCCATCCACATTAAACAAAATACATCGAGATTTTTCAACCCAAATACAACTATCTTTGTCAATGTTTTCCAATTCAGCTAGATTTACTCTTTACCTAAATATTACATCAACATATGACAATCTACGTAGACTAATATATATCTACGTATTTCCATCTACTTGTAGACGTATCTATATACCTATAACAAACTATATGAAGATACATCTGTCATCATGAAAGCTTACTTTTGGAGATATATCTGTAGACCGAAAGCAAATTACATCGTCATATATCACTCGAGATACATATATAAACGTTGATGTGGGT
Organism: Unio delphinus; assembly: GCA_029339505.1. Lineage (NCBI taxonomy): Eukaryota > Metazoa > Mollusca > Bivalvia > Unionida > Unionidae > Unio > Unio delphinus. Next base: position 3,184,978 of record JAQISU010000054.1, read on the forward strand.
GATACAGATGTTTCCAGCTTTGTAATCATGCTCATCTCAAGATATATCCAACATCACATAGCTATAACTATCCATATTTACTAGAACAGATCGAGATACTTCAATTCAAATATAGTAATATACGTTTCGTGGTTCAATTCAGATAGATTCACTTTCTTGGGGATAAATCTATCTACATTTGACAATCTACGTAGACTGATATATATCTACATTATTCCATCTTCGTGAAGATGCATCGATATACGTATATCAAGCAACATCAAGATGAATCTTACAACATGTAAGCTTACGTTTGGAGATATATCTGTAGAGCGAAACCAAATTAAATCGTGCTATATGAACCGAGATACATATAGAAACGTTGATGTGGTTTGAATACAGATGTTTCAATTTTCGTTATCATGCTTATCTCAACATATATACAACATCACATACCTATGACTATCCATATTTACTAGAACAGATCGAGATATTTCAATCCAAATATAGTTATATACGTTGTGGTGGTTCAATTCAGATACATTCATTTTCTTGGGGATAAATCTAGCTACATATGTCAATCTACGTAGACGATAGATATCTACATTATTCCATCTTCGTGAAGATGCATCGATATACGTATGTCAAACTACATGAAGATAAATCTGACAACATGTAAGATTACGTTTGGAGATATATCTGTAGACCGAAACCAAATTACATCGTTCTTTATCAATTGAGATACATATATAAACTTTGATGTGGTTGACTGCAAATGTTTCTAACTTCGTTATCATGCTTATCTTAAGATATATCCAACATCACATAGCTACAACTATCCATATTTACTAGAACATATCGAGATATTTCAATCCAAATATAGTAATATACGTTGCGGTGGTTCAATTCAGATAGATTCACTTTCTTGGGGATAAATCTATCTACATATGACAATCTAAGTAGACTGATAGATATCTACATTATTCCATCTTCGTGAAGATGCATCGATATACGTATGTAAAACTACATGAAGATAAATCTGACATGTAAGATTACGTTTGGAGATATATCTATAGATCGAAACCAAATTAAATAGTGTTATATCAACCAAGATACATATATAAACGTTGATGTGGTTTGAATACATATGTTTCAAGCTTCGTTATCATGCTTATCTCAACATATATCCAACATTACATAGCTGTAACTATCCATATTTACTAGAACAGATCGAGATATTTCAATCCAAATATAGTTATATACGTTGTGGTGGTTCAATTCAGATAGATTCACTTTTTTGGGGATAAATCTATCTACATATGACAATCTACGTAGACTGATATATATCTACATTATTCCATCTTCGTGAAGATCCATCGACATACGTATGTCAAACAACATCAAGATAAATCTGACAACATGTAAGCTTACGTTTGGAGATATATCTGTAGAGCGAAACCAAATTAAATCGTGCTATATCAACCGAGATACATATAGTAACGTTGATGTGGTTTGAATACAGATGTTTCAAGCTTCGTTATCATGCTTATCTCAACATATATCCAACATCACATACCTATAACTATCCATATTTACAAGAACAGATCGAGATATTTCAATCCAAATATAGTTATATACGTTGTGGTGGTTCAATTCAGATAGATTCACTTTCTTGGGGATAAATCTATCTACATATGACAATCTACGTAGACTGATAGATATCTACATTATTCCATCTTCGTGAAGATGCATCGATATACGTATGTCAAACTACATGAAGATAAATCTGACTACATGTAAGATCACGTTTGGAGATATATCTGTTGATCGAAACCAAATTAAATAGTACTATATCAACCGAGATACATCTATAAACGTTGATGTGGTTTGAATACAGATGTTTCAAGCTTCGTTATCATGCTTACCTCAGCATATATCCAAAATTACATAGCTATAAATATGCATATTTACTAGGACAGATCGAGATATTTCAATCAAAATATAGTTATATACGCTATGGTGGTTCAATTCAGATAGATTCACTTTCTTGGGGATAAATCTATCTACATATGACAATCTACGTAGACTGATATATATCTACATTATTCCATCTTTGTGAATATGCATCGATATACGTGTGTCAAACAACATCAAGATAAATCTGACAACATGTAAGCTTACGTTTGGAGATATAATGTAGAGCGAAACCAAATTAAATCGTGCTATATCAACCGAGTTACATATATTTACGTTGATGTGGTTTGAATACAGATGTTTCAAGCTTCGTTATCATGCTTATCTCAACAAAAATCCAACATCACATACCTATAACTATCCATATTTACTAGAACAGATCGAGATATTTCAATCCAAATATAGTTATATACGTTGTGGTGGTTCAATTCAGATAGATTCACTTTCTTGGGGATAAATCTATCTACATATGACAATCTACGTAGGCTGACAGATATCTACATTATTCCATCTTCGTGAAGATGCATCGATATACGTATGTCAAACTACATGAAGATAAATCTGACAACATGTAAGCTTATGTCTGGAGACATATCTATAGCCGGCAAACAAAGGACATAGTTATATATCAATCGAGATTCATCTATCAAAGGTTAGATTTCTGATATCAGATTATTCCATCTTAGTTAAGCTGCATCTCTCAACATATGTCCAACTACACGTAGCTAAAACTATCAACATTAACCAAAATACATCGAGATATTTGAATCCATATACAACTATCTTTGTCGATGTTTACCAATTCAGTTAGATCTACTCTGTACCTGTATATTATATCTACATATAACAATCTACGTAGACTAAAATATATCTACGTATTTCCATCTACGTGCAGACGTATCTATATACCTATAACAAACTACATGAATATACATCTCACAACAAGTAAGCTTACGTTTGGAGATATATCTGTAGATCAAAATCAAATAACATCGTGCTATATCAATCGAGATACATATATCTACGTTGATGTGGTTGAATACAGTTGATTCAAGCTTCGTTATCATGCTTATCTCAACATATATCCAACATCACATAGCTATAACTATCCATATTTACTAGAACATATCGATATATTTCAATCCAAATATAGTTATATACGTTGCGGTGGTTCAATTCAGATAGATTCACTTTCTTGGGGATAAATCAATCTACATCAGACAATCTACGTAGACTAATAGATATCTACATTATTCCATCTTCGTGAAGATGCATCGATATACGCATGTCAAACTACATGAAGATAAATCTGACTACATGTAAGATTACGTTTGGAGATATAACTGTAGATCGAAACCAAATTAAATAGTGCTATATCAACCGAGATACATATATAAACGTTGATGTGGTTTGAATACAGATGTTTCAAGCATCGTTATCATGCTTATCTATAAATATATCCAACATCACATAGCTATAACTATCCATATTTACTAGAACAGATCGAGATATTTCAATCCAAATATAGTTATATACGTTGTGGTGGTTCAATTCAGATAGATTCACTTTCTTGGGGATAAATCTATCTACATATGACAATCTACGTAGACTGATATATATATCTACATTATTCCATCTTCGTGAAGATGCATCGATTTACGATTGTCAAACTACATGAAGATAAATCTGACAACATGTAAGCTTACGTTTGGAGATATATCTGTAGATCCAAACCAAATTACATCGTGCTATATCAACCGAGTTACATATATAAACATTGATGTGGTTTGAATACAGATGTTTCAAGCTTCGTTATGATGCTTATCTCAACATATATCCAACATAACATACCTTTAACTATCCATATTTACTAGAACAGATCGAGATATTTCAATCCAAATATAGTTATATACGTTGTGGTGGTTCAATTCAGATAGATTCACTTTCTTGGGGATAAATCTATCTACATATGACAATCTACGTAGACTGATATATATATCTACATTATTCCATCTTCGTGAAGATGCATCGATTTACGATTGTCAAACTACATGAAGATAAATCTGACAACATGTAAGCTTACGTTTGGAGATATATCTGTAGATCCAAACCAAATTACATCGTGCTATATCAACCGAGTTACATATATAAACGTTGATGTGGTTTGAATACAGATGTTTCAAGCTTCGTTATGATGCTTATCTCAACATATATCCAACATAACATACCTTTAACTATCCATATTTACTAGAATATATCGAGATATTTCAATCCAAATATAGTTATATACGTTGCGGAGGTTCAATTCAGATAGATTCATTTTCTTGGGGATAAATCTATCTACATTTGACAATCTACGTAGACTGATAGATATAACAAACTACATGAAGATAAATCTGACAACATGTAAGATTACTTTTGGAAATATATCTGTAGACCGAAACCAAATTACATCGTTCTTTATCAATTGAGATACATATATAAACGTTGATGTGGTTGAATGCAAATGTTTCAAACTTCGTTATCATGCTTATCTCAACATATTTCCAACATCACATAGCTATAACTATCCATATTTACTAGAACATATCGAGATATTTCAATCCGAATATAGTTATATACGTTGCGGTGGTTCAATTCAGATAGATTCACTTTCTTGGGGATAAATCTGTATACATATGACAATCTACGTAGACTGATAGATCTCTACATTATTCCATCTGCGTGAAGATATATCGGTATACGTATGTCAAACTACATGAAGATAAATCTGACAACATGTAAGCATATGTCTGGAGACATATCTGTGGACAGTAACGAAATCACATAGTTCTATATCAATCGAGATTCCTCTATCAAAGGTAAGATGTCTGATATCAGATTATTCCATCTTAGTTACATTGAATCACTCAACATATCTCCACCTACACATAGCTATATCCATCCACATTAAACAAAATACATCGAGATTTTTCAACCCAAATACAACTATCTTTGTCAATGTTTTCCAATTCAGCTAGATTTACTCTTTACCTGAATATTACATCAACATATGACAATCTACGTAGACTAATATATATCTACGTATTTCCATCTACTTGTAGACGTATCTATATACCTATAACAAACTACATGAAGATACATCTGTCATCATGAAAGCTTACTTTTGGAGATATATCTGTAGACCGAAAGCAAATTACATCGTGATATATCACTCGAGATACATATATAAACGTTGATGTGGGTGATACAGATGTTTCCAGCTTTGTAATCATGCTTATCTCAAGATATATCCAACATCACATAGCTATAACTATCCATATTTACTAGAACAGATCGAGATACTTCAATTCAAATATAGTAATATACGTTTCGGTGGTTCAATTCAGATAGATTCACTTTCTTGGGGATAAATCTATCTACATTTGACAATCTACGTAGACTGATATATATCTACATTATTCCATCTTCGTGAAGATGCATCGATATACGTATATCAAGCAACATCAAGATGAATCTTACAACATGTAAGCTTACGTTTGGAGATATATCTGTAGAGCGAAACCAAATTAAATCGTGCTATATGAACCGAGATACATATAGAAACGTTGATGTGGTTTGAATACAGATGTTTCAATTTTCGTTATCATGCTTATCTCAACATATATCCAACATCACATACCTATGACTATCCATATTTACTAGAACAGATCGAGATATTTCAATCCAAATATAGTTATATACGTTGTGGTGGTTCAATTCAGATACATTCATTTTCTTGGGGATAAATCTAGCTACATATTTCAATCTACGTAGACGATAGATATCTACATTATTCCACATTCGTGAAGATGCATCGATATACGTATGTCAAGCTACATGAAGATAAATCTGACAACATGTAAGATTACGTTTGGAGATATATCTGTACACCGAAACCAAATTACATCGTTCTTTATCAATTGAGATACATATATAAACTTTGATGTGGTTGAATGCAAATGTTTCTAACTTCGTTATCATGCTTATCTTAAGATATATCCAACATCACATAGCTACAACTATCCATATTTACTAGAACATATCGAGATATTTCAATCCAAATATAGTTATATACGTTGTGGTGGTTCAATTCAGATAGATTCACTTTCTTGCGGATAAATCTATCTACATATGACAATCTACGTACACTGATAGATATCTACATTATTCCATCTTCGTGAAGATGCATCGATATACGTGTGTCAAACTACATGAAGATAAATCTGACTACATGTAAGATCACGTTTGGAGATATATCTGTTGATCGAAACCAAATTAAATAGTACTATATCAACCGAGATACATCTATAAACGTTGATGTGGTTTGAATACAGATGTTTCAAGCTTCGTTATCATGCTTATTTCAGCATATATCCAAAATTACATAGCTATAAATATCCATATTTACTAGGACAGATCGAGATATTTCAATCAAAATATATTTATATACGCTATGGTGGTTCAATTCAGATAGATTCACTTTCTTGGGGATAAATCTATCTACATATGACAATCTAAGTAGACTGATAGATATCTACATTATTCCATCTTCGTGAAGATGCATCGATATACGTATGTAAAACTACATGAAGATAAATCTGACATGTAAGATTACGTTTGGAGATATATCTATAGATCGAAACCAAATTAAATAGTGTTATATCAACCAAGATACATATATAAACGTTGATGTGGTTTGAATACATATGTTTCAAGCTTTGTTATCATGCTTATCTCAACATATATCCAACATTACATAGCTATAACTATCCATATTTACTAGAACAGATCGAGATATTTCAATCCAAATATAGTTATATACGTTGTGGTGGTTCAATTCAGATAGATTCACTTTCTTGGGGATAAATCTATCTACATATGACAATCTACGTAGACTGATATATATATCTACATTATTCCATCTTCGTGAAGATGCATCGATTTACGATTGTCAAACTACATGAAGATAAATCTGACAACATGTAAGCTTACGTTTGGAGATATATCTGTAGATCCAAACCAAATTACATCGTGCTATATCAACCGAGTTACATATATAAACGTTGATGTGGTTTGAATACAGATGTTTCAAGCTTCGTTATGATGCTTATCTCAACATATATCCAACATCACATACCTATAACTATCCATATTTACTAGAATATATCGAGATATTTCAATCCAAATATAGTTATATACGTTGCGGAGGTTCAATTCAGATAGATTCATTTTCTAGGGGATAAATCTATCTACATTTGACAATCTACGTAGACTGATAGATATAACAAACTACATGAAGATAAATCTGACAACATGTAAGATTACTTTTGGAAATATATCTGTAGACCGAAACCAAATTACATCGTTCTTTATCAATTGAGATACATATATAAACGTTGATGTGGTTGAATGCAAATGTTTCAAACTTCGTTATCATGCTTATCTCAACATATTTCCAACATCACATAGCTATAACTATCCATATTTACTAGAACATATCGAGATATTTCAATCCAAATATAGTTATATACGTTGCGGTGGTTCAATTCAGATAGATTCACTTTCTTGGGGATAAATCTGTATACATATGACAATCTACGTAGACTGATCGATCTCTACATTATTCCATCTGCGTGAAGATATATCGGTATACGTATGTCAAACTACATGAAGATAAATCTGACAACATGTAAGCATATGTCTGGAGACATATCTGTGGACAGTAACGAAATCACATAGTTCTATATCAATCGAGATTCCTCTATCAAAGGTAAGATGTCTGATATCAGATTATTCCATCTTAGTTACATTGAATCACTCAACATATCTCCACCTACACATAGCTATATCCATCCACATTAAACAAAATACATCGAGATTTTTCAACCCAAATACAACTATCTTTGTCAATGTTTTCCAGTTCAGCTAGATTTACTCTTTACCTGAATATTACATCAACATATGACAATCTACGTAGACTAATATATATCTACGTATTTCCATCTACTTGTAGACGTATCTATATACCTATAACAAACTACATGAAGATACATCTGTCATCATGAAAGCTTACTTTTGGAGATATATCTGTAGACCGAAAGCAAATTACATCGTGATATATCACTCGAGATACATATATAAACGTTGATGTGGGTGATACAGATGTTTCCAGCTTTGTAATCATGCTTATCTCAAGATATATCCAACATCACATAGCTATAACTATCCATATTTACTAGAACAGATCGAGATACTTCAATTCAAATATAGTAATATACGTTTCGGTGGTTCAATTCAGATAGATTCACTTTCTTGGGGATAAATCTATCTACATTTGACAATCTACGTAGACTGATATATATCTACATTATTCCATCTTCGTGAAGATGCATCGATATACGTATATCAAGCAACATCAAGATGAATCTTACAACATGTAAGCTTACGTTTGGAGATATATCTGTAGAGCGAAACCAAATTAAATCGTGCTATATGAACCGAGATACATATAGAAACGTTGATGTGGTTTGAATACAGATGTTTCAATTTTCGTTATCATGCTTATCTCAACATATATCCAACATCACATACCTATGACTATCCATATTTACTAGAACAGATCGAGATATTTCATTCCAAATATAGTTATATACGTTGTGGTGGTTCAATTCAGATACATTCATTTTCTTGGGGATAAATCTAGCTACATATTTCAATCTACGTAGACGATAGATATCTACATTATTCCACATTCGTGAAGATGCATCGATATACGTATGTCAAGCTACATGAAGATAAATCTGACAACATGTAAGATTAAGTTTGGAGATATATCTGTACACCGAAACCAAATTACATCGTTCTTTATCAATTGAGATACATATATAAACTTTGATGTGGTTGAATGCAAATGTTTCTAACTTCGTTATCATGCTTATCTTAAGATATATCCAACATCACATAGCTACAACTATCCATATTTACTAGAACATATCGAGATATTTCAATCTAAATATAGTTATATACGTTGTGGTGGTTCAATTCAGATAGATTCACTTTCTTGGGGATAAATCTATCTACATATGACAATCTACGTACACTGATAGATATCTACATTATTCCATCTTCGTGAAGATGCATCGATATACGTGTGTCAAACTACATGAAGATAAATCTGACTACATGTAAGATCACGTTTGGAGATATATCTGTTGATCGAAACCAAATTAAATAGTACTATATCAACCGAGATACATCTATAAACGTTGATGTGGTTTGAATACAGATGTTTCAAGCTTCGTTATCATGCTTATCTCAGCATATATCCAAAATTACATAGCTATAACTATCCATATTTACTAGGACAGATCGAGATATTTCAATCAAAATATAGTTATATACGCTATGGTGGTTCAATTCAGATAGATTCACTTTCTTGGGGATAAATCTATCTACATATGACAATCTACGTAGACTGATATATATCTACATTATTCCATCTTTGTGAATATGCATCTATATACGTGTGTCAAACAACATCAAGATAAATCTGACAACATGTAAGCTTACGTTTGGAGATATATCTGTAGAGCGAAACCAAATTAAATCGTGCTATATCAACCGAGTTACATATATTTACGTTGATGTGGTTTGAATACAGATGTTTCAAGCTTCGTTATCATGCTTATCTCAACAAAAATCTAACATCACATACCTATAACTATCCATATTTACTAGAACAGATCGAGATATTTCAATCCAAATATAGTTATATACGTTGTGGTGGTTCAATTCAGATAGATTCACTTTCTTGGGGATAAATCTATCTACATATGACAATCTACGTAGGCTGACAGATATCTACATTATTCCATCTTCGTGAAGATACTTCGTATGTCAAACTACATGAAGATAAATCTGACAACATGTAAGCTTATGTCTGGAGACATATCTATAGCCGGCAAACAAATGACATAGTTATATATCAATCGAGATTCATCTATCAAAGTTGAGATTTCTGACATCAGATTATTCCATCTTACTTAAGCTGCATCTCTCAACATATATCCAACTACACGTAGCTAAAACTATCAACATTAATCAAAATACATCGAGATATTTCAATCCAAATACAACTATCTTTGTCGATGTTTTCCAATTCAGTTAGATTTACTCTGTACCTGTATATTATATCTACATATAACAATCTACGTAGACTAATATATATCTACGTATTTCCTTCTACGTGCAGACGTATCTATATACCTATAACAAACTACATGAATATACATCTCACAACATGTAAGCTTATGTTTGGAGATATATCTGTAGATCTAAACCAAATTACATCGTGCTATATCAATCGAGATACATATATCAACGTTTATGTTGTTTGAATACAGATGTTTCAAGCTTCGTTAGCATGCTTCTCGCAACATATATCAAACATTACATACCTATAACTATCCATATTTACTAGAACAGATCCAGATATTTCAATCCAAAGATAGTTATATACGTTGCGGTGGTTCAATACAGATAGATTCACTTTCTTGGGGATAAATCTATCTACATATGACAATCTACGTAGACTGATAGATATCTACATTATTCCATCTTCGTGAAGATGCATCGATATACGTATGTCAAACAACATCAAGATAAATCTGACAACATGTAAGCTTACGTTTAGAGATATATCTGTAGAGCGAAACCAAATTAAATCGTGCTATATCAACCGAGATACATAAAGAAACGTTGATGTGGTTTGAATACAGATGTTTCAAGCTTCGTTATCATGCTTATCTCAACATATATCCAACATCACATACCTATAACTATCCATATTTACTAGAACAGATCGAGATATTTCAATCCAAATATAATTATATACGTTGTGGTGGTTCAATTGAGATAGATTCACTTTCTTGGGGATAAATCTATCTACATATGACAATCTACGTAGACTGATAGATATCCACATTATTACATCTTCGTGAAGATGCATCGATATACGCATGTCAAACTACATGAAGATAAATCTGACTGAATGTAAGATTACGTTTGGAGATATATCTGTAGATCGAAACCAAATTAAATAGTGCTATATCAACCGAGATACATATATAAACGTTGATGTGGTTTGAATACAGATGTTTCAAGCATCGTTATCATGCTTATCTCAACATATATCCAACATTACATAGCTATAACTATCCATGTTTACTAGGACAGATCGAGATATTTCAATCCAAATATAGTTATACACGTTATGGTGGTTCAATTCAGATAGATTCACTTTCTTGGGGATAAATCTATCTACATATGACAATCTACGTAGACTGATATATATCTACATTATTCCATCTTCGTGAAGATGCATCGATATAAGTATGTCAAACTACATGAAGATAAATCTGACAACATGTAAGCTTACGTTTGGAGAAATAGATATATCTCCAAACGTAAGCATGAAGATAAATCTGACAACATGTAAGATTACGTTTGGAGATATATCAGAAGATCGAAACCAAATTAAATCGTGCTATATCAACCGAGATACATATATAAATGTTGATGTGGTTTGAATAGAGATGTTTCAAGCTTCGTTATCATGCTTACTCAATATATATCCAACATCACATAGCTATAACTATCCATATTTACTAGAACAGATCGAGATATTTCAATCCAAATATAGTTATATACGTTGTGGTGGTTCAATTCAGATAGATTCACTTTTTTGGGGATAAATCTATCTACATATGACAATCTGCGTAGGCTGATATATATCTACATTATACCATCTTCTTGAAGATGCATCGATATACGTATGTCAAACAACATCAAGATAGATCTGACAACATGTAAGCTTACGTTTAGAGATAAATCTGTAGAACTAAACCAAATTAAATCGTGCTATATCAACCGAGATACATATAGAAACGTTGATGTGGTTTGAATACAGATGTTTCAAGCTTCGTTATGATGCTTATCTTAACATATATCCAACATCAAATACCTATAACTATCCATATTTACTAGAACAGATCGAGATATTTGAATCCAAATATAGTTATATACGTTGTGGTGGTTCAATTCAGATTGATTCACTTTCTTGGTGATAAATCTAGCTACATATGTCAATCTACGTAGACGATAGATATCTACATTATTCCATCTTCGTGAAGATGCATCGATATACGTATGTCAAACTACATGAAGATAAATCTTACAACATGTAAGATTACGTTTGGAGATATATCTGTAGACCGAAACCAAATTACATCGTTCTTTATCGATTTAGATACATATATAAACGTTGATGTGGTTGAATGCAAATGTTTCAAACTTCGTTATCATGCTTATCTCAACATATATCCAACATCACATAGCTACAACTATCCATATTTACTAGAACAGATCGAGATATTTCAATCCAAATATAGTTATATACGTTGCGGTGGTTCAATTCAGATAGATTCACTTTCTTGGGGATAAATCTATCTACATATGACAATCTACGTAGACTGATAGATATCTACATTATTCCATCTTCGTGAAGATGCATCGATATACGTATGTCAAACTACATGAAGATAAATCTGACATGTAAGCTTACGTTTGGAGATATATCTGTGGATCGAAACCAAATTAAATAGTGTTATATCAACCGAGATACATATTTAAACGTTGATGTTGTTTCAATACAGATGTTTCAAGCTTCGTTATCATGCTTATCTCAACATATATTCAACATTACAGAGCTATAACTATCCATATTTACTAGAACAGATCGAGATATTTCAATCCAAATATAGTTATATACGTTGTGGTTGTTCAATTCAGATAGATTCACTTTTTTGGGGATAAATCTATCTACATATGACAATCTACGTAGACTGATATATATCTACATTATTCCGTCTTCGTGAAGATCCATCGATATACGTATGTCAAACAACATCAAGATAAATCTGACAACATGTAAGCTTACGTTTGGAGATATATCTGTAGAGCGAAACCAAATTAAATCGTGGTATATCAACCGAGATACATATAGAAACGTTGATGTGGTTTGAATACAGATGTTTCAAGCTCCGTTATCATGCTTATCTCAACATATATCCAACATCACATACCTATAACTATCCATATTTACTAGAACAGATCGAGATATTTCAATCCAAATATAGTTATATACGTTGTGGTGGTTCAATTCAGATAGATTCACTTTCTTGGGGATAAATCTAGCTACATATGACAATCTACGTAGACGATAGATATCTACATTATTCCATCTTCGTGAAGATGCATCGATATACGTATGTCAAACTACATGAAGATAAATCTGACAACATGTAAGATTACGTTTGGAGATATATCTGTAGATCGAAACCAAATTAAATAGTGCTATATCAACCGAGATACATATATAAATGTTGATGTGGTTTGAATACAGATGTTTCAAGCTTCGTTATCATGTTTATCTCAACATATCTCCAACATTATATAGCTCTAACTATCCATATTTACTAGAAGAGATGGAGATATTTCAATCCAAATATAGTTATATACGTTGTGGTGGTTCAATTCAGATAGATTCACTTTCTTGGGGATAAATCTATCTACATATGACAATCTACGCAGACTGATAGATCTCTACATTATTCCATCTTCGTGAAGATGCATCGATATACGTATGTCAAACTACATGAAGATAAATCTGACAACATGTAAGCTTATGTCTGGAGAGATATCTATATCCGGCAAACAAATGACATAGTTATATATCAATCGAGATTCATCTATCAAAGTTGAGATTTCTGATATCAGATTATTCCATCTTAGTTAAGCTGCATCTCTCAACATATATGCAACTACACGTAGCTAAAACTATCAACATTAACCAAAATACATCGAGATATTTGAATCCAAATACAACTATCTTTGTCGATGTTTTCCAATTCAGTGAGATTTACTCTGTACCTGTATATTATATCTACATATAACAATCTACGTAGACGAATATATATCTACGTATTTCCATCTACGTGCAGACGTATCTATATACCTATAACAAACTACATGAATATACATCTCACAACATGTAAGATTACGTTTGGAGATATATCTGTAGACCGAAAGCAAATTACATCGTGAAATATCACTCGAGATACATATATTAACGTTGATGTGGGTGATACAGATGTTTCCAGCTTTCTAATCATGCTTATCTCAAGATATATCCAACATCACATAGCTATAACTATCCATATTTACTAGAACAGATCGAAATATTTCAATCCAAATATAGTTATATACGTTGTGGTGGTTCAATTCAGATAGATTCACTTTTTTGGGGATAAATCTATCTACATATGACAATCTACGTAGACTGATATATATCTACATTATTCCGTCTTCGTGAAGATGCATCGATATACGTATGTCAAACAACATCAAGATAAATCTGACAACATGTAAGCTTACGTTTGGAGATATATCTGTAGAGCGAAACCAAATTAAATCGTGGTATATCAACCGAGATACATATAGAAACGTTGATGTGGTTTGAATACAGATGTTTCAAGCTCCGTTATCATGCTTATCTCAACATATATCCAACATCACATACCTATAACTATCCATATTTACTAGAACAGATCGAGATATTTCAATCCAAATATAGTTATATACGTTGTGGTGGTTCAATTCAGATAGATTCACTTTCTTGGGGATAAATCTATCTACATATGACAATCTACGCAGACTGATAGATCTCTACATTATTCCATCTTCGTGAAGATGCATCGATATACGTATGTCAAACTACATGAAGATAAATCTGACAACATGTAAGCTTATGTCTGGAGACATATCTATAGCCGGCAAACAAATGACATAGTTATATATCAATCGAGATTCATCTATCAAAGGTTAGATTTCTGATATCAGATTATTCCATCTTAGTTAAGCTGCATCTCTCAACATATGTCCAACTACACGTAGCTAAAACTATCAACATTAACCAAAATACATCGAGATATTTGAATCCATATACAACTATCTTTGTCGATGTTTACCAATTCAGTTAGATCTACTCTGTACCTGTATATTATATCTACATATAACAATCTACGTAGACTAAAATATATCTACGTATTTCCATCTACGTGCAGACGTATCTATATACCTATAACAAACTACATGAATATACATCTCACAACAAGTAAGCTTACGTTTGGAGATATATCTGTAGATCAAAATCAAATTACATCGTGCTATATCAATCGAGATACATATATCTACGTTGATGTGGTTGAATACAGTTGATTCAAGCTTCGTTATCATGCTTATCTCAACATATATCCAACATCACATAGCTATAACTATCCATATTTACTAGAACATATCGATATATTTCAATCCAAATATAGTTATATACGTTGTGGTGGTTTAATTCAGATAGATTCACTTTCTTGGGGATAAATCAATCTACATCAGACAATCTACGTAGACTAATAGATATCTACATTATTCCATCTTCGTGAAGATGCATCGATATACGCATGTCAAACTACATGAAGATAAATCTGACTACATGTAAGATTACGTTTGGAGATATAACTGTAGATCGAAACCAAATTAAATAGTGCTATATCAACCGAGATACATATATAAACGTTGATGTGGCTTGAATACAGATGTTTCAAGCATCGTTATCATGCTTATCTATAAATATATCCAACATCACATAGCTATAACTATCCATATTTACTAGAACAGATCGAGATATTTCAATCCAAATATAGTTATATACGTTGTGGTGGTTCAATTCAGATAGATTCACTTTCTTGGGGATAAATCTATCTACATATGACAATCTACGTAGACTGATATATATATCTACATTATTCCATCTTCGTGAAGATGCATCGATTTACGATTGTCAAACTACATGAAGATAAATCTGACAACATGTAAGCTTACGTTTGGAGATATATCTGTAGATCCAAACCAAATTACATCGTGCTATATCAACCGAGTTACATATATAAACGTTGATGTGGTTTGAATACAGATGTTTCAAGCTTCGTTATGATGCTTATCTCAACATATATCCAACATAACATACCTTTAACTATCCATATTTACTAGAATATATCGAGATATTTCAATCCAAATATAGTTATATACGTTGCGGAGGTTCAATTCAGATAGATTCATTTTCTTGGGGATAAATCTATCTACATTTGACAATCTACGTAGACTGATAGATATAACAAACTACATGAAGATAAATCTGACAACATGTAAGATTACTTTTGGAAATATATCTGTAGACCGAAACCAAATTACATCGTTCTTTATCAATTGAGATACATATATAAACGTTGATGTGCTTGAATGCAAATGTTTCAAACTTCGTTATCATGCTTATCTCAACATATTTCCAACATCACATAGCTATAACTATCCATATTTACTAGAACATATCGAGATATTTCAATCCGAATATAGTTATATACGTTGCGGTGGTTCAATTCAGATAGATTCACTTTCTTGGGGATAAATCTGTATACATATGACAATCTACGTAGACTGATAGATCTCTACATTATTCCATCTGCGTGAAGATATATCGGTATACGTATGTCAAACTACATGAAGATAAATCTGACAACATGTAAGCATATGTCTGGAGACATATCTGTGGACAGTAACGAAATCACATAGTTCTATATCAATCGAGATTCCTCTATCAAAGGTAAGATGTCTGATATCAGATTATTCCATCTTAGTTACATTGAATCACTCAACATATCTCCACCTACACATAGCTATATCCATCCACATTAAACAAAATACATCGAGATTTTTCAACCCAAATACAACTATCTTTGTCAATGTTTTCCAATTCAGCTAGATTTACTCTTTACCTGAATATTACATCAACATATGACAATCTACGTAGACTAATATATATCTACGTATTTCCATCTACTTGTAGACGTATCTATATACCTATAACAAACTACATGAAGATACATCTGTCATCATGAAAGCTTACTTTTGGAGATATATCTGTAGACCGAAAGCAAATTACATCGTGATATATCACTCGAGATACATATATAAACGTTGATGTGGGTGATACAGATGTTTCCAGCTTTGTAATCATGCTTATCTCAAGATATATCCAACATCACATAGCTATAACTATCCATATTTACTAGAACAGATCGAGATACTTCAATTCAAATATAGTAATATACGTTTCGGTGGTTCAATTCAGATAGATTCACTTTCTTGGGGATAAATCTATCTACATTTGACAATCTACGTAGACTGATATATATCTACATTTTTCCATCTTCGTGAAGATGCATCGATATACGTATATCAAGCAACATCAAGATGAATCTTACAACATGTAAGCTTACGTTTGGAGATATATCTGTAGAGCGAAACCAAATTAAATCGTGCTATATGAACCGAGATACATATAGAAACGTTGATGTGGTTTGAATACAGATGTTTCAATTTTCGTTATCATGCTTATCTCAAAATATATCCAACATCACATACCTATGACTATCCATATTTACTAGAACAGATCGAGATATTTCAATCCAAATATAGTTATATACGTTGTGGTGGTTCAATTCAGATACATTCATTTTCTTGGGGATAAATCTAGCTACATATTTCAATCTACGTAGACGATAGATATCTACATTATTCCACATTCGTGAAGATGCATCGATATACGTATGTCAAGCTACATGAAGATAAATCTGACTGAATGTAAGATTACGTTTGGAGATATATCTGTACACCGAAACCAAATTACATCGTTCTTTATCAATTGAGATACATATATAAACTTTGATGTGGTTGAATGCAAATGTTTCTAACTTCGTTATCATGCTTATCTTAAGATATATCCAACATCACATAGCTACAACTATCCATATTTACTAGAACATATCGAGATATTTCAATCCAAATATAGTTATATACGTTGTGGTGGTTCAATTCAGATAGATTCACTTTCTTGCGGATAAATCTATCTACATATGACAATCTACGTACACTGATAGATATCTACATTATTCCATCTTCGTGAAGATGCATCGATATACGTGTGTCAAACTACATGAAGATAAATCTGACTACATGTAAGATCACGTTTGGAGATATATCTGTTGATCGAAACCAAATTAAATAGTACTATATCAACCGAGATACATCTATAAACGTTGATGTGGTTTGAATACAGATGTTTCAAGCTTCGTTATCATGCTTATTTCAGCATATATCCAAAATTACATAGCTATAAATATCCATATTTACTAGGACAGATCGAGATATTTCAATCAAAATATATTTATATACGCTATGGTGGTTCAATTCAGATAGATTCACTTTCTTGGGGATAAATCTATCTACATATGACAATCTAAGTAGACTGATAGATATCTACATTATTCCATCTTCGTGAAGATGCATCGATATACGTATGTAAAACTACATGAAGATAAATCTGACATGTAAGATTACGTTTGGAGATATATCTATAGATCGAAACCAAATTAAATAGTGTTATATCAACCAAGATACATATATAAACGTTGATGTGGTTTGAATACATATGTTTCAAGCTTTGTTATCATGCTTATCTCAACATATATCCAACATTACATAGCTATAACTATCCATATTTACTAGAACAGATCGAGATATTTCAATCCAAATATAGTTATATACGTTGTGGTGGTTCAATTCAGATAGATTCACTTTCTTGGGGATAAATCTATCTACATATGACAATCTACGTAGACTGATATATATATCTACATTATTCCATCTTCGTGAAGATGCATCGATTTACGATTGTCAAACTACATGAAGATAAATCTGACAACATGTAAGCTTACGTTTGGAGATATATCTGTAGATCCAAACCAAATTACATCGTGCTATATCAACCGAGTTACATATATAAACGTTGATGTGGTTTGAATACAGATGTTTCAAGCTTCGTTATGATGCTTATCTCAACATATATCCAACATCACATACCTATAACTATCCATATTTACTAGAATATATCGAGATATTTCAATCCAAATATAGTTATATACGTTGCGGAGGTTCAATTCAGATAGATTCATTTTCTAGGGGATAAATCTATCTACATTTGACAATCTACGTAGACTGATAGATATAACAAACTACATGAAGATAAATCTGACAACATGTAAGATTACTTTTGGAAATATATCTGTAGACCGAAACCAAATTACATCGTTCTTTATCAATTGAGATACATATATAAACGTTGATGTGGTTGAATGCAAATGTTTCAAACTTCGTTATCATGCTTATCTCAACATATTTCCAACATCACATAGCTATAACTATCCATATTTACTAGAACATATCGAGATATTTCAATCCAAATATAGTTATATACGTTGCGGTGGTTCAATTCAGATAGATTCACTTTCTTGGGGATAAATCTGTATACATATGACAATCTACGTAGACTGATCGATCTCTACATTATTCCATCTGCGTGAAGATATATCGGTATACGTATGTCAAACTACATGAAGATAAATCTGACAACATGTAAGCATATGTCTGGAGACATATCTGTGGACAGTAACGAAATCACATAGTTCTATATCAATCGAGATTCCTCTATCAAAGGTAAGATGTCTGATATCAGATTATTCCATCTTAGTTACATTGAATCACTCAACATATCTCCACCTACACATAGCTATATCCATCCACATTAAACAAAATACATCGAGATTTTTCAACCCAAATACAACTATCTTTGTCAATGTTTTCCAGTTCAGCTAGATTTACTCTTTACCTGAATATTACATCAACATATGACAATCTACGTAGACTAATATATATCTACGTATTTCCATCTACTTGTAGACGTATCTATATACCTATAACAAACTACATGAAGATACATCTGTCATCATGAAAGCTTACTTTTGGAGATATATCTGTAGACCGAAAGCAAATTACATCGTGATATATCACTCGAGATACATATATAAACGTTGATGTGGGTGATACAGATGTTTCCAGCTTTGTAATCATGCTTATCTCAAGATATATCCAACATCACATAGCTATAACTATCCATATTTACTAGAACAGATCGAGATACTTCAATTCAAATATAGTAATATACGTTTCGGTGGTTCAATTCAGATAGATTCACTTTCTTGGGGATAAATCTATCTACATTTGACAATCTACGTAGACTGATATATATCTACATTATTCCATCTTCGTGAAGATGCATCGATATACGTATATCAAGCAACATCAAGATGAATCTTACAACATGTAAGCTTACGTTTGGAGATATATCTGTAGAGCGAAACCAAATTAAATCGTGCTATATGAACCGAGATACATATAGAAACGTTGATGTGGTTTGAATACAGATGTTTCAATTTTCGTTATCATGCTTATCTCAACATATATCCAACATCACATACCTATGACTATCCATATTTACTAAAACAGATCGAGATATTTCATTCCAAATATAGTTATATACGTTGTGGTGGTTCAATTCAGATACATTCATTTTCTTGGGGATAAATCTAGCTACATATTTCAATCTACGTAGACGATAGATATCTACATTATTCCACATTCGTGAAGATGCATCGATATACGTATGTCAAGCTACATGAAGATAAATCTGACAACATGTAAGATTAAGTTTGGAGATATATCTGTACACCGAAACCAAATTACATCGTTCTTTATCAATTGAGATACATATATAAACTTTGATGTGGTTGAATGCAAATGTTTCTAACTTCGTTATCATGCTTATCTTAAGATATATCCAACATCACATAGCTACAACTATCCATATTTACTAGAACATATCGAGATATTTCAATCTAAATATAGTTATATACGTTGTGGTGGTTCAATTCAGATAGATTCACTTTCTTGGGGATAAATCTATCTACATATGACAATCTACGTACACTGATAGATATCTACATTATTCCATCTTCGTGAAGATGCATCGATATACGTGTGTCAAACTACATGAAGATAAATCTGACTACATGTAAGATCACGTTTGGAGATATATCTGTTGATCGAAACCAAATTAAATAGTACTATATCAACCGAGATACATCTATAAACGTTGATGTGGTTTGAATACAGATGTTTCAAGCTTCGTTATCATGCTTATCTCAGCATATATCCAAAATTACATAGCTATAACTATCCATATTTACTAGGACAGATCGAGATATTTCAATCAAAATATAGTTATATACGCTATGGTGGTTCAATTCAGATAGATTCACTTTCTTGGGGATAAATCTATCTACATATGACAATCTACGTAGACTGATATATATCTACATTATTCCATCTTTGTGAATATGCATCTATATACGTGTGTCAAACAACATCAAGATAAATCTGACAACATGTAAGCTTACGTTTGGAGATATATCTGTAGAGCGAAACCAAATTAAATCGTGCTATATCAACCGAGTTACATATATTTACGTTGATGTGGTTTAAATACAGATGTTTCAAGCTTCGTTATCATGCTTATCTCAACAAAAATCTAACATCACATACCTATAACTATCCATATTTACTAGAACAGATCGAGATATTTCAATCCAAATATAGTTATATACGTTGTGGTGGTTCAATTCAGATAGATTCACTTTCTTGGGGATAAATCTATCTACATATGACAATCTACGTAGGCTGACAGATATCTACATTATTCCATCTTCGTGAAGATACTTCGTATGTCAAACTACATGAAGATAAATCTGACAACATGTAAGCTTATGTCTGGAGACATATCTATAGCCGGCAAACAAATGACATAGTTATATATCAATCGAGATTCATCTATCAAAGTTGAGATTTCTGACATCAGATTATTCCATCTTACTTAAGCTGCATCTCTCAACATATATCCAACTACACGTAGCTAAAACTATCAACATTAATCAAAATACATCGAGATATTTCAATCCAAATACAACTATCTTAGTCGATGTTTTCCAATTCAGTTAGATTTACTCTGTACCTGTATATTATATCTACATATAACAATCTACGTAGACTAATATATATCTACGTATTTCCTTCTACGTGCAGACGTATCTATATACCTATAACAAACTACATGAATATACATCTCACAACATGTAAGCTTATGTTTGGAGATATATCTGTAGATCTAAACCAAATTACATCGTGCTATATCAATCGAGATACATATATCAACGTTTATGTTGTTTGAATACAGATGTTTCAAGCTTCGTTAGCATGCTTCTCGCAACATATATCAAACATTACATACCTATAACTATCCATATTTACTAGAACAGATCCAGATATTTCAATCCAAAGATAGTTATATACGTTGCGGTGGTTCAATACAGATAGATTCACTTTCTTGGGGATAAATCTATCTACATATGACAATCTACGTAGACTGATAGATATCTACATTATTCCATCTTCGTGAAGATGCATCGATATACGTATGTCAAACAACATCAAGATAAATCTGACAACATGTAAGCTTACGTTTAGAGATATATCTGTAGAGCGAAACCAAATTAAATCGTGCTATATCAACCGAGATACATAAAGAAACGTTGATGTGGTTTGAATACAGATGTTTCAAGCTTCGTTATCATGCTTATCTCAACATATATCCAACATCACATACCTATAACTATCCATATTTACTAGAACAGATCGAGATATTTCAATCCAAATATAATTATATACGTTGTGGTGGTTCAATTGAGATAGATTCACTTTCTTGGGGATAAATCTATCTACATATGACAATCTACGTAGACTGATAGATATCCACATTATTACATCTTCGTGAAGATGCATCGATATACGCATGTCAAACTACATGAAGATAAATCTGACTGAATGTAAGATTACGTTTGGAGATATATCTGTAGATCGAAACCAAATTAAATAGTGCTATATCAACCGAGATACATATATAAACGTTGATGTGGTTTGAATACAGATGTTTCAAGCATCGTTATCATGCTTATCTCAACATATATCCAACATTACATAGCTATAACTATCCATGTTTACTAGGACAGATCGAGATATTTCAATCCAAATATAGTTATACACGTTATGGTGGTTCAATTCAGATAGATTCACTTTCTTGGGGATAAATCTATCTACATATGACAATCTACGTAGACTGATATATATCTACATTATTCCATCTTCGTGAAGATGCATCGATATAAGTATGTCAAACTACATGAAGATAAATCTGACAACATGTAAGCTTACGTTTGGAGAAATAGATATATCTCCAAACGTAAGCATGAAGATAAATCTGACAACATGTAAGATTACGTTTGGAGATATATCAGAAGATCGAAACCAAATTAAATCGTGCTATATCAACCGAGATACATATATAAATGTTGATGTGGTTTGAATAGAGATGTTTCAAGCTTCGTTATCATGCTTACTCAATATATATCCAACATCACATAGCTATAACTATCCATATTTACTAGAACAGATCGAGATATTTCAATCCAAATATAGTTATATACGTTGTGGTGGTTCAATTCAGATAGATTCACTTTTTTAGGGATAAATCTATCTACATATGACAATCTGCGTAGGCTGATATATATCTACATTATACCATCTTCTTGAAGATGCATCGATATACGTATGTCAAACAACATCAAGATAGATCTGACAACATGTAAGCTTACGTTTAGAGATAAATCTGTAGAACTAAACCAAATTAAATCGTGCTATATCAACCGTGATACATATAGAAACGTTGATGTGGTTTGAATACAGATGTTTCAAGCTTCGTTATCATGCTTATCTTAACATATATCCAACATCAAATACCTATAACTATCCATATTTACTAGAACAGATCGAGATATTTGAATCCAAATATAGTTATATACGTTGTGGTGGTTCAATTCAGATTGATTCACTTTCTTGGTGATAAATCTAGCTACATATGTCAATCTACGTAGACGATAGATATCTACATTATTCCATCTTCGTGAAGATGCATCGATATACGTATGTCAAACTACATGAAGATAAATCTTACAACATGTAAGATTACGTTTGGAGATATATCTGTAGACCGAAACCAAATTACATCGTTCTTTATCGATTTAGATACATATATAAACGTTGATGTGGTTGAATGCAAATGTTTCAAACTTCGTTATCATGCTTACCTCAACATATATCCAACATCACATAGCTACAACTATCCATATTTACTAGAACAGATCGAGATATTTCAATCCAAATATAGTTATATACGTTGCGGTGGTTCAATTCAGATAGATTCACTTTCTTGGGGATAAATCTATCTACATATGACAATCTACGTAGACTAATATATATCTACGTATTTCCATCTTCGTGAAGATGCATCGATATACCTATAACAAACTATATCAAGATGAATCTGACAACATGTAAGATTACGTTTGGAGATATATCTGTAGAGAAAAACCAAATTAAATCGTGCTATATCAACCGAGATACATATATAAACGTTGATGTGGTTTGAATACAGATGATTCAAGCTTCGTTCTTATCCTTATCTCAACATATATCCAACATCACATAGCTATAACTATCCATATTTACTAGAACAGATCGAGATATTTCAATCCAAATAGAGTTT
Source organism: Unio delphinus (assembly GCA_029339505.1). NCBI lineage: Eukaryota > Metazoa > Mollusca > Bivalvia > Unionida > Unionidae > Unio > Unio delphinus. Next base: position 3,209,750 of record JAQISU010000054.1, read on the forward strand.
TATACGTTGCGGTGGTTCAATTCAGATAGATTCAATTTCTTGGGGATAAATCTATCTACACATGACAATCTACGTTGACTGATAGATATAACAAACTACATGAAGATAAATCTGACAACATGTAAGATTACGTTTGGAGATATATCTGTAGACCGAAACAAAATTACATCGTTCTTTATCAATTGAGATACATATATAAACGTTGATGTAGTTGAATGCAAATGTTTCAAACTTCGTTATCATGGTTATCTCAACATATATCCAACATCATATAGCTATAACTATCCATATTTAGTAGAACAGATCGTGATATTTCAATCCAAATATAGTTATATACTTTGTGGTGGTTCAATTCAGATAAATTCACTTTCTTGGTGATAAATCTATCTACATATGACAATCTACGTAGACTGATAGATATCTACATTATTCCATCTTCGTGAAGATGCATCGATATACGTATGTCAAACAACATCAAGATAAATCTGACAACATGTAAGCTTACGTTTGGAGATATATCTGTAGAGCGAAACCAAATTAAATCGTGGTATATCAACCGAGATACATATAGAAACGTTGATGTGGTTTGAATACAGATGTTTCAAGCTTCGTTATCATGCTTATCTCAACAAATATCCAACATTTCATAGCTATAACTATCCATATTTACTAGAACAGATCGAGATATTTCAATCCAATTATAGTTATATTCGTTGTGGTGGTTCAATTCAGATAGATCTACATATGACAATCTACGTAGACTGATAGATATCTACATTATTCCATCTTCGTGAAGACGCAACGATATACGTATGTCAAACAACATCAAGACAAATCTGACAACATGTAAGCTTACGTTTGGAGATATATCTGTAGAGCGAAACCAAATTAAATCGTACTATATCAAACGAGATACATATATAAAGTTGATGTGGTTTGAATACAGATGTTTCAAGCTTCGTTATCATGTTTATCTCAACATATATCCAACATCACATAGCTATAACTATCCATATTTACTAGAACAGATCGAGATATTTCAATCCAAATATAGTTATATACGTTGTGGTGGTTCAATTCAGATAGATCCACTTTCTTGGGGATCAGTCTATTTACATATGACAATCGACGTAGACTGATATATATCTACATTATTCTATCTTCGTGAAGATGCATCTATATACGTATGTCAAACTACATGAAGATAAATCTTACAACATGTAAGCTTACGTTTGGAGATATATCTGTAGATCGAAACCAAATTAAATCGTGCTATATCAACCGAGATACATATATAAACGTTGATGTGGTTTGAATACAGATGTTTCAAGCTTCGTTATCATGCTTATCTCAACAAATATCCAACATTTCATAGCAATAACTATCCATATTTAATAGAACAGATCGAGATATTTCAATCCAAATATAGTTATATACGTTGTGGTGGTTCAATTCAGATAGATTCACTTTTTTGGGGATAAATCTATCTACATATGACAATCTACGTAGACTGATATATATCTACATTATTCCGTCTTCGTGAAGATGAATCGATATACGTATGTCAAACAACATCAAGATAAATCTGACAACATGTAAGCTTACGTTTGGAGATATATCTGTAGATCGAAACCAAATTAAATCGTGGTTTATCAACCGAGATACATATAGAAACGTTGATGTGGTTTGAATACAGATGTTTCAAGCTTCGTTATCATGCTTATCTCAACATATATCCAACATCACATACCTATAACTATCCATATTTACTAGAACAGATCGAGATATTTCAATCCAAATATAGTTATATACGTTGTGGTGGTTCAATTCAGATAGATTCACTTTCTTGGGGATAAATCTATCTACATAAGACAATCTACGTAGACTGATAGATATCTACATTATTCCATCTTCGTGAAGATGCATCGATATACGCATGTCAAACTACATGAAGATAAATCTGACAACATGTAAGCTTACGTTTGGAGATATATCTGTAGATCAAATCCAAATTACATCGTGCTATATCAACATGAGTTACATATATAAACGTTGATGTGGTTTGAATACAGATGTTTTAAGCTTCGTTATCATGCTTATCTCAACATATATCCAACATCACATACCTCTAGCTATCCATATTTACTAGAACATATCGAGATATTTCAATCCAAATATAGTTATATACGTTGCGGTGGTTCAATTCAGATAGATTCATTTTCTTGGTAATAAGTCTATCTACATATGACAATCTACGTAGACTGATAGATATAACAAACTACATGACGATAAATAAGACAACATGTAAGATTACGTTTGGAGATATATCTGTAGATCAAAACCAAATCACATCGTGCTATATCAAACGAGTTACATATATAAACGTTGATGTAGTTGAATACAGATGTTTCAAGCTTCGTTATCATGCTTATCTCAGCATATATCCAAAATTACATTGCTATAACTATCCATATTTACTAGAACAGATCGAGATATTTCAATCCAAATATAGTTATATACGTTGCGGTGGTTCAATTCAGATAGATTCATTTTCTTGGGGATAAATCTAGCTACATATGACAATCTACGTAGACGATAGATATCTACATTATTCCATCTTCGTGAAAATGCATCGATATACGTAGGTCAAACTACATGAAGATAAATCTGACAACATGTAAGATTACGTTTGGAGATATATCTGTAAACGTATGTCAAACTACATGAAGATAAATCTGACAACTTGTAAGCTTATGTCTGGAGACATATCTATAGCCAGTAACGAAATCACATAGTTCCATATCAATCGAGATTTCTCTATCAAAGGTGAGATGTCTGATATCAGATTATTCCATCTTAGTTACATTGAATCACTCAACATATATCCACCTACACATAGCTATATCGATCCACATTAAACAAAATACATCGAGATTTTTCAACCCAAATACAACTATCTTTGTCAATGTTTTCCAATTCAGCTAGATTTACTCTTTACCTGAATATTACATCAACATATGACAATCTACGTAGACTAATATATATCTACGTATTTCCATCTACTTGTAGACGTATCTATATACCTATAACAAACTACATAAAGATTCATCTGTCATCATGAAAGCTTACGCTTGGAGATATATCTGTAGACCGAAAGCAAATTACATTGTGATATATCACTCGAGATACATATATAAAGGTTGATGTGGGTGATACAGATGTTTCCAGCTTTGTAATCATGCTTATCTCAAGATATATCCAACATCACATAGCTATAACTATCCATATTTACTAGAACAGATCGAGATACTTCAATTCAAATATAGTTCAATTCAAATACATTTACTTTCTTGGGGATAAATCTATCTACATATGACAATCTACGTAGACTGATATATATCTACATTATTCCATCTTCGTGAAGATGCATCGATATACGTATGTCAAACTACATGAAGATAAATCTGACAACATGTAAGATTACGTTTAGAGATAGATCTGTAGAGCGAAACCAAATTAAATCGTGCTATATCAACCGAGATACATATAGAAACGTTGATGTGGTTTGAATACAGATGTTTCAATTTTCGTTATCATGCTTATCTCAACATATATCCAACATTATATAGCTCTAACTATCCATATTTACTAGAAGAGATGGAGATATTTCAATCCAAATATAGTTATATACGTTGTGGTGGTTCAATTCAGATAGATTCACTTTCTTGGGGATAAATCTATCTACATATGACAATCTACGCAGACTGATAGATCTCTACATTATTCCATCTTCGTGAAGATGCATCGATATACATATCTCAAACTACATGAAGATAAATCTGACAACATGTAAGCTTATGTCTGGAGAGATATCTATATCCGGCAAACAAATGACATAGTTATATATCAATCAAGATTCATCTATCAAAGTTGAGATTTCTGATATCAGATTATTCCATCTTAGTTAAGCTGCATCTCTCAACATATATGCAACTACACGTAGCTAAAACTATCAACATTAACCAAAATACATCGAGATATTTGAATCCAAATACAACTATCTTTGTCGATGTTTTCCAATTCATTGAGATTTACTCTGTACCTGTATATTATATCTACATATAACAATCTACGTAGACTAATATATATCTACGTATTTCCATCTACGTGCAGACGTATCTATATACCTATAACAAACTACATGAATATACATCTCACAACATGTAAGATTACGTTTGGAGATATATCTGTAGACCGAAAGCAAATTACATTGTGATATATCACTCGAGATACATATATAAACGTTGATGTGGGTGATACAGATGTTTCCAGCTTTGTAATCATGCTTATCTCAAGATATATCCAACATCACATAGCTATAACTATCCATATTTACTAGAAGAGATCGAGATACTTCAATCCAAATATAGTTATATACGTTTCGGTGGTTCAATTCAGATACATTTACTTTCTTGGGGATAAATCTATCTACATATGACAATCTACGTAGACTGATATATATCTACATTATTCCATCTTCGTGAAGATGCATCGATATACGTATGTCAAGCAACATCAAGATGAATCTTACAACATGTAAGCTTACGTTTGGAGATATATCTGTAGAGCGAAACCAAATTAAATCGTGCTATATCAACCGAGATACATAAAGAAAAGTTGATGTGATTTGAATACAAATGTTTCAATTTTCGTTATCATGCTTATCTCAACATATATCCAAAATCACATTCCTATGACTATCCATATTTACTAGAACAGATCGAGATATTTCAATCCAAATATAGTTATATACCTTGTGGTGGTTCAATTCAGATAGATTCACTTTCTTGGGGATAAATCTAGCTACATATGACAATCTACGTAGACGATAGATATCTACATTATTCCATCTTCGTGAAGATGCATCGATATACGTATGTCAAACTACATGAAGATAAATCTGACAACATGTAAGATTACGTTTGGAGATATATCTGTAGACCGAAACCAAATTACATCGTTCTTTATCAATAGAGATACATATATAAACGTTGATGTGGTTGAATGCAAATGTTTGAAACTTCGTTATCATGCTTATCTCAACATATATCCAACATTATATAGCTCTAACTATCCATATTTACTAGAAGAGATGGAGATATTTCAATCCAAATATAGTTATATACGTTGCGGTGGTTCAATTCAGATAGATTCACTTTCTTGGGGATAAATCTATCTACATATGACAATCTACGCAGACTGATTGATCTCTACATTATTCCATCTTCTTGAAGATGCATCGATATACGTATGTCAAACTACATGAAGATAAATCTGACAACATGTAAGCTTATGTCTGGAGAGATATCTATATCCGGCAAACAAATGACATAGTTATATATCAATCGAGATTCATCTATCAAAGTTGAGATTTCTGATATCAGATTATTCCATCTTAGTTAAGCTGCATCTCTCAACATATATGCAACTACACGTAGCTAAAACTATCAACATTAACCAAAATACATCGAGATATTTGAATCCAAATACAACTATCTTTGTCGATGTTTTCCAATTCATTGAGATTTACTCTGTACCTGTATATTATATCTACATATAACAATCTACGTAGACTAATATATATCTACGTATTTCCATCTACGTGCAGACGTATCTATATACCTATAACAAACTACATGAATATACATCTCACAACATGTAAGATTACGTTTGGAGATATATCTGTAGACCGAAAGCAAATTACATTGTGATATATCACTCGAGATACATATATAAACGTTGATGTGGGTAATACAGATGTTTCCAGCTTTGTAATCATGCTTATCTCAAGATATATCCAACATCACATAGCTATAACTATCCATATTTACTAGAAGAGATCGAGATACTTCAATCCAAATATAGTTATATACGTTTCGGTGGTTCAATTCAGATACATTCACTTTCTTGGGGATAAATCTATCTACATATGACAATCTACGTAGACTGATATATATCTACATTATTCCATCTTCGTGAAGATGAATCGATATACGTATGTCAAGCAACATCAAGATGAATCTTACAACATGTAAGCTTACGTTTGGAGTTATATCTGTAGAGCGAAACCAAATTAAATCGTGCTATATCAACCGAGATACATAAAGAAACGTTGATGTGATTTGAATACAAATGTTTCAATTTTCGTTATCATGCTTATCTCAACATATATCCAACATCACATTCCTATGACTATCCATATTTACTAGAACAGATCGAGATATTTCAATCCAAATATAGTTATATACGTTGTGGTGGTTCAATTCAGATAGATTCACTTTCTTGGGGATAAATCTAGCTACATATGACAATCTACGTAGACGATAGATATCTACATTATTCCATCTTCGTGAAGATGCATCGATATACGTATGTCAAACTACATGAAGATAAATCTGACATTATGTAAGATTACGTTTGGAGATATATCTGTAGACCGAAACCAAATTGCATCGTTCTTTATCAATAGAGATACATATATAAACGTTGATGTGGTTGAATGCAAATGTTTGAAACTTCGTTATCTCAACATATATCACAAATCACATAGCTACAACTATTCATATTTACTTTAACAGATCGAGATATTTCAATCCAAATATAGTTATATACGTTGCGGTGGTTCAATTCAGATAGATTCACTTTCTTGGGGATAAATCTATCTACATATGACAATCTACGCAGACTGATTGATCTCTATATTATTCCATCTTCGTGAAGATGCATCGATATACGTATGTAAAACTACATGAAGATAAATCTGACAACATGTAAGCTTATGTCTGGAGAGATATCTATATCCGGCAAACAAATGACATAGTTATATATCAATCGAGATTCATCTATCAAAGTTGAGATTTCTGATATCAGATTATTCCATCTTAGTTAAGCTGCATCTCTCAGCATATATGCAACTACACGTAGCTAAAACTATCAACATTAACCAAAATACATCGAGATATTTGAATCCAAATACAACTATCTTTGTCGATGTTTTCCAATTCATTGAGATTTACTCTGTACCTGTATATTATATCTACATATAACAATCTACGTAGACTAATATATATCTACGTATTTCCATCTACGTGCAGACGTATCTATATACCTATAACAAACTACATGAATATACATCTCACAACATGTAAGATTACGTTTGGAGATATATCTGTAGACCGAAAGCAAATTACATTGTGATATATCACTCGAGATACATATATAAACGTTGATGTGGGTGATACAGATGTTTCCAGCTTTGTAATCATGCTTATCTCAAGATATATCCAACATCACATAGCTATAACTATCCATATTTACTTGAAGAGATCGAGATACTTCAATCCAAATATAGTTATATACGTTTCGGTGGCTGAATTCAGATACATTCACTTTCTTGGGGATAAATCTAGCTACATATGACAATCTACGTAGACGATAGATATCTAAATTATTCCATCTTCGTGAAGATGCATCGATATACGTATGTCAAACAACACCAAGATAAATCTGACAACATGTAAGCTTACGTTTAGAAATATATCTGTAGAGCGTGACCAAATTAAACCGTGCTATATCAACCGAGATACATATAGAAACGTTGATGTGGTTTGAATACAGATCTTTCAAGCTTCGTTATCATGCTTATCTCAACATATATCCAACATCTCATACCTATAACTATCCATATTTACTAGAACAGATCGAGATATTTCAATTCAAATATAGTTATATACGTTATGTTGGTTCAATTCAGTTAGATTCACTTTCTTGGGGATAAATCTAGCTACATATGACAATCTACGTAGACTGATATATATCTACATTATTCCATCTTCGTGAAGATGCATCGATATCCATATGTCAAACTACATGAAGATAAATCTGACAACATGTAAGCTTACGTTTGGAGATAGATCTGTAGATCTAAACCAAATTACATCGTGCTATATCAACCGAGTTACATATATAAACGTTGATGTCGTTTGAATACAGATGTTTCAAGCTTTGTTATCATGCTTATCTCAACATATATCCAACATCACATACCTATAACTATCCATATTTAATAGAACATATCGAGATGTTTCAATCCAAATATAGTTATATACGTTGCGGTGGTTCAATTCAGATAGATTCACTTTCTTGGGGATAAATCTAGCTACATATGACAATCTACGTAGACGATAGATATCTACATTATTCCATCTTCGTGAAGATGCATCGATATACGTATGTCAAACTACATGAAGATAAATCTGACAACATGTAAGATTACGTTTGGAGATATATCTGTAGATCGAAACCAAATTAAATAGTGCTATATCAACCGAGATACATATATAAATGTTGATGTGGTTTGAATACAGATGTTTCAAGCTTCGTCATCATGCTTATCTCAACAAATATCCAACATTATATAGCTCTAACTATCCATATTTACTAGAAGAGATGGAGATATTTCAATCCAAATATAGTTATATACGTTGTGGTGGTTCAATTCAGATAGATTCACTTTCTTGGGGATAAATCTATCTACATATGACAATCTACGCAGACTGATTGATCTCTACATTATTCCATCTTCGTGAAGATGCATCGATATACGTATGTCAAACTACATGAAGATAAATCTGACAACATGTAAGCTTATGTCTGGAGAGATATCTATATCCGGCAAACAAATGACATAGTTATATATCAATCGAGATTCATCTATAAAAGTTGAGATTTCTGATATCAGATTATTCCATCTTAGTTAAGCTGCATCTCTCAACATATATGCAACTACACGTAGCTAAAACTATCAACATTAACCAAAATACATCGAGATATTTGAATCCAAATACAACTATCTTTGTCGATGTTTTCCAATTCAGTGAGATTTACTCTGTACCTGTATATTATATCTACATATAACAATCTACGTAGACGAATATATATCTACGTATTTCCATCTACGTGCAGACGTATCTATATACCTATAACAAACTACATGAATATACATCTCACAACATGTAAGATTACGTTTGGAGATATATCTGTAGACCGAAAGCAAATTACGTCGTGATATATCACTCGAGATACATATATAAACGTTGATGTGGGTGATACAGAAGTTTCCAGCTTTCTAATCATGCTTATCTCAAGATATATCCAACATCACAAATCTATAACTATCCATATTTACTAGAAGAGATCGAGATACTTCAATTCAAATATAGTTATATACGTTTCGGTGGTTCAATTCAGATAGATTCACTTTCTTGGGGATAAACCTATCTACATATGACAATCTACGTAGACTGATATATATCTACATTATTCCATCTTCGTAAAGATGCATCGATATACGTATGTCAAACTACATGAAGATAAATCTGATAACATGTAAGATTACGTTTGGAGATATATCTGTAGACCTAAACCAAATTACATCGTTCTTTATCAATTGAGATACATATATAAACGTTGATGTGGATGAATGCAAATGTTTGAAACTTCGTTATCATGTTTATCTCAACATATATCCAACATCACATAGCTACAACTATCCATATTTACTTGAACAGATCGAGATATTTCAATCCAAATATAGTTATCTACGTTGCGGTGGTTCAATTCAGATAGATTCACTTTCTTGGGGATAAATCTATCTACATATGACAATCTACGTAGACTGATAGATATCTACATTATTCCATCTTCGTGAAGATGCATCGATATACGTATGTCAAACTACATGAAGATAAATCTGACAACATGAAAGCATACGTTTTTAGATATATCCGTAGATCAAAACCAAATTACATCGTGCTATATCAAACGAGTTACATATATAAACGTTGATGTGGTTTAAATACAGATCTTTCAAGCTTCGTTATCATGCTTATCTCAACATATATCCAACATCACATACCTATAACTATCCATATTTACTAGAACATATCGAGATATTTCAATCCAAATATAGTTATATACGTTGTGGTGGTTCAATTCAGATAGATTCACTTTCTTGGGAATAAATCTAGCTACATATGACAATCTACGTAGACGATAGATATCTAAATTATTCCATCTTCGTGAAGATGCATCGATATACGTATGTCAAACAACATCAAGATAAATCTGACAACATGTAAGCTTACGTTTAGAAATATATCTGTAGAGCGTGACCAAATTAAACCGTGCTATATCAACCGAGATACATATAGAAACGTTGATGTGGTTTGAATACAGATCTTTCAAGCTTCGTTATCATGCTTATCTCAACATATATCCAACATCTCATACCTATAACTATCCATATTTACTAGAACAGATCGAGATTTTTCAATTCAAATATAGTTATATACGTTATGGTGGTTCAATTCAGTTAGATTCACTTTCTTGGGGATAAATCTAGCTACATATGACAATCTACGTAGACTGATATATATCTACATTATTCCATCTTCGTGAAGATGCATCGATAACCATATGTCAAACTACATGAAGATAAATCTGACAACATGTAAGCTTACATTTGGAGATAGATCTGTAGATCTAGACCAAATTACATCGTGCTATATCAACCGAGTTACATATATAAACGTTGATGTGGTTTGAATACAGATGTTTCAAGCTTTGTTATCATGCTTATCTCAACATATATCCAACATCACATACCTATAACTATCCATATTTAATAGAACATATCGAGATGTTTCAATCCAAATATAGTTATATACGTTGCGGTGGTTCAATTCAGATAGATTCACTTTCTTGGGGATAAATCTAGCTACATATGACAATCTACGTAGACGATAGATATCTACATTATTCCATCTTCGTGAAGATGCATCGATATACGTATGTCAAAGTACATGAAGAGAAATCTGACAACATGTAAGATTACGTTTGGAGATATATCTGTAGATCGAAACCAGATTACGTCGTTCTTTATCAATTGAGATACATATATAAACGTTGATGTGGTTGAATGCAAATGTTTCAAACTTCGTTATCATGCTTATCTCAACATATATCCAACATCACATAGCTATAACTATCCATATTTACTAGAACAGATCGAGATATTTCAATCCAAATATAGTTATATACGTTGCGGTGGTTCAATTTAGATAGATTCACTTTCTTGGGGATAAATCTGTATACATATGACAATCTACGTAGACTGATAGATCTCTACATTATTCCATCTTCTTGAAGATATATCTGTAAACGTATGTCAAACTACATGAAGATAAATCTGACAACTTGTAAGCTTATGTCTGGAGACATATCTATAGCCAGTAACGAAATCACATAGTTCCATATCAATCGAGATTTCTCTATCAAAGGTGAGATGTCTGATATCAGATTATTCCATCTTAGTTACATTGAATCACTCAACATATATCCACCTACACATAGCTATATCCATCCACATTAAACAAAATACATCGAGATTTTTCAACCCAAATACAACTATCTTTGTCAATGTTTTCCAATTCAGCTAGATTTACTCTTTACCTGAATATTACATCAACATATGACAATCTACGTAGACTAATATATATCTACGTATTTCCATCTACTTGTACACGTATCTATATACCTATAACAAACTACATAAAGATACATCTGTCATCATGAAAGCTTACGTTTGGAGATATATCTGTAGACCGAAAGCAAATTACATTGTGATATATCACTCGAGATACATATATAAAGGTTGATGTGGGTGATACAGATGTTTCCAGCTTTGTAATCATGCTTATCTCAAGATATATCCAACATCACATAGCTATAACTATCCATATTTACTAGAACAGATCGAGATACTTCAATTCAAATATAGTTATATACGTTTCGGTGGTTCAATTCAAATACATTTACTTTCTTGGGGATAAATCTATCTACATATGACAATCTACGTAGACTGATATATATCTACATTATTCCATCTTCGTGAAGATGCATCGATATACGTATGTCAAACTACATGAAGATAAATCTGACAACATGTAAGCTTACGTTTGGAGATATATCTGTAGAGCGAAACCAAATTAAATCGTGCTATATCAAACGAGATACATATAGAAACGTAGATGTGGTTTGAATACAGATGTTTCAATTTTCGTTATCATGCTTATCTCAACATATATCCAACATCACATACCTATGACTATCCATATTTACTAGAACAGATCGAGATATTTCAATCCAAATATAGTTATATACGTTGTGGTGGTTCAATTCAGATAGATTCACTTTCTTGGGGATAAATCTATCTACATATGACAATCTACACAGACTGATAGATCTCTACATTATTCCATCTTCGTGAAGATGCATCGATATACGTATGTCAAACTACATGAAGATAAATCTGACAACATGTAAGCTTTTGTCTGGAGAGATATCTATATCCGGCAAACAAATGACATAGTTATATATCAATCGAGATTCATCTATAAAAGTTGAGATTTCTGATATCAGATTATTCCATCTTAGTTAAGCTGCATCTCTCAACATATATGCAACTACACGTAGCTAAAACTATCAACATTAACCAAAATACATCGAGATATTTGAATCCAAATACAACTATCTTTGTCGATGTTTTCCAATTCAGTGAGATTTACTCTGTACCTGTATATTATATCTACATATAACAATCTACGTAGACGAATATATATCTACGTATTTCCATCTACGTGCAGACGTATCTATATACCTATAACAAACTACATGAATATACATCTCACAACATGTAAGATTACGTTTGGAGATATATCTGTAGACCGAAAGCAAATTACATCGTGATATATCACTCGAGATACATATATAAACGTTGATGTGGGTGATACAGATGTTTCCAGCTTTGTAATCATGCTTATCTCAAGATATATCCAACATCACATAGCTATAACTATCCATATTTACTAGAACAGATCGAGATACTTCAATTCAAATATAGTTATAAACGTTTCGGTGGTTCAATTCAGATACATTCACTTTCTTGGGGATAAATCTATCTACATATGAGAATCTACGTAGACTGATATATACCTACATTATTCCATCTTCGTGAAGATGCATCGATATACGTATGTCAAGCAACATTAAGATGAATCTTACAACATGTAAGATTACGTTTGGAGATATATCTGTAGAGCGAAACCAAATTAAATCGTGCTATATCAACCGAGATACATAAAGAAACGTTGATGTGGTTAGAATACAGATGTTTCAATTTTCGTTATCATGCTTATTTCAACATATATCCAACATCACATTCCTATGACTATCCATATTTACTAGAACAGATCGAGATATTTCAATCCAAATATCACTCGAGATACATATATAAACGTTGATGTGGGTGATACAGATGTTTCCAGCTTTGTAATAATGCTTTTCTCAAGATATATCCAACATCACATACCTATGACTATCCATATTTACTAGAACAGATCGAGATATTTCAATCCAAATATAGTTATATACGTTGTGGTGGTTCAATTCAGATAGATTCACTTTCTTGGGGATAAATCTAGCTACATATGACAATCTACTTAGACGATAGATATCTACATTATTCCATCTTCGTGAAGATGCATCGATATACGTATGTAAAACTACATGAAGATAAATCTGACAACATATGTGCTTACGTTTGGAGATATATCTGTAGATCGAAACCAAATTAAATAGTGCTATATCAACCGAGATACATATATAAATGTTGATGTGGTTTGAATACAGATGTTTCAAGCTTCGTTATCATGCTTATCTCAAGATATATCCAACATCACATAGCTGTAACTATCCATATTTACTAGAACAGATCGAGATATTTCAATCCAAATATAGTTATATACGTTGCGGTGGTTCAATTCAGATAGATTCACTTTCTTGGGGATAAATCTATCTACATATGACAATCTACGTAGACTGATAAATCTCTACATTATTCCAAATTCGTGAAGATGCATCGATATACGTATGTCAAACTACATGAAGATAAATCTGACAACATGTAAGATTACGTTTGGAGATATAGCTGTAGAGCGAAACCAAATTAAATCGTGCTCTTTCAATCGAGATACAGATATAGACGTTGATGTGGTTTGAATACAGCTGTTTCAAGCTTCGTTATCATGCTTATCTCAACATATATCCAACATCACATAACTATAGCTATCCATATTTACTAGAACAGATCGAGATATTTCAATCCCAATATAGTTATATACGTTGCGGTGGTTCAATTCAGATAGATTCACTTTCTTGGGGATACACCTATCTACATATGACAATCTACGTAGACTGATAGATATCTACATTATTCCATCTTCGTGAAGATGCATCGATATACGTGTCAAACTACATGAAGATAAATCTGACAACATGTAAGCTTATGTCTGGAGACATATCTATAGCCGGCAAACAAATGACATAGTTATATATCAATCGAGATTCATCTATCAAAGTTGAGATTTCTGACATCAGATTATTCCATCTTAGTTAAGCTGCATCTCTCAACATATATCCAACTACACGTAGCTAAAACTATCAACATTAACCAAAATACATCGACATATTTCAATCCAAATACAACTATCTTTGTCGATGTTTTCCAATTCAGTTAGACTTAGTCTGTACCTGTATATTATATCTACATATAACATTCTACGTAGACTAATATATATCTACGTATTTCCATCTACGTGCAGACGTATCTATATACCTATAACAAACTACATGAATATACATCTCACAACATGTAAGCTTATGTTTGGAGATATATCTGTAGATCAAAACCAAATTACATCGTGCTATATCAATCGAGATACATATATCAAAGTGCATATGGTTGAATACAGTTGATTCAAGCTTCCTTATCATGCTTATCTCAACATATATCCAACATCACATAGCTATAACTATCCTTATTTACTAGAACAGATCGAGATATTTCAATCCAAATATAGTTATATACGTTGCGCTGGTTCAATTCAGATAGATTCACTTTCTTGGGGATAAATCTATCTACATATGACAGTCTA
Organism: Unio delphinus; assembly: GCA_029339505.1. NCBI lineage: Eukaryota > Metazoa > Mollusca > Bivalvia > Unionida > Unionidae > Unio > Unio delphinus. The sequence continues at coordinate 3,224,863 of JAQISU010000054.1, forward strand.
CGTAAGACTGATAGATATCTACATTATTCCATCTTCGTGAAGATGCATCGATATACGTATGTAAAACTACATGAAGATAAATCTGACAACATGTAAGCTTACGTTTGGAGATATATCTGTAGATCAAAACCAAATTACATCGTGGTATATCAACAAAGTTACATATATAAACGTTGATGTGGTTTGAATACAGATGTTTGAAGCTTCGTTATCATGCTTATCTCAACATATATCCAACATTACATACCTATAACTATCAATATTTACTAGAACAGATCGAGATATTTCAATCCAAATATAGTTATAAACGTTGTGGTGGTTCAATTCAGATAGATTCACTTTTTTGGGGATAAATCTATCTACATATGACAATCTACGTAGAATGATATATATCTACATTATTCCATCTTCGTGAAGATGCATCGATATACGTATGTCAAACAACATCAAGATAAATCTGACAACATGTAAGCTTACGTTTAGAGATTTATCTGCAGAGCGAAACCAAATTAAATCGTGCTATATCAACCGAGATACTTATAGAAACGTTGATTTGGTTTGAATAAAGATGTTTCAAGCTTCGTTATCATGCTTATCTGAAGATATATCCAACATCACATACCTATAACTATCCATATTTACTAGAACAGATCGAGATATTTCAATCCAAATATAGTTATATACGTTGCGGTGGTTCAATTCAGATAGATTCACTTTCTTGGGGATATTCTATCTACATATGACAATCTACGTAGACTGATATATATCTACATTATTACATCTTCGTGAAGATGCATCGATATACGTATGTCAAACTACATGAAGATAAATCTGACAACAAGTAAGCTTACGTTTGGAGATATATCTGTAGATCAAAACCAAATTACATCGTGCTATATCAACCGAGTTACATATATAAACGTTGATGTGGTTTGAATACAGATGTTTCAATCATCGTTATCATGCTTATCTCAACATATATCCAACATTATATAGCTATAACTATCCATATTTACTAGAACAGATCGAGATATTTCAATCCAAATATAGTTATATACGTTGTGGTGGTTTAATTCAGATAGATTCACTTTCTTGGAGATAAATCTATCTACATATGACAATCTACGTAGACTGATAGATATCTACATTATTCCATCTTCGTGAAGATGCATCGATATACGTATGTAAAACTACATGAAGATAAATCTGACAACATGTATGCTTACGTTTGGAGATATATCTGTAGACCGAAACCAAATTAAATAGTGCTATATCAACCGAGATACATATATAAATGTTGATGAGGTTTGAATACAGATGTTTCAAGCTTCGTTATCATGCTAATCTCAACATATATCCAACATTATATAGCTATAACTATCCATATTTACTAGAAGTAATCGAGATATTTCAATCCAATTATAGTTATATACGTTGTGGTGGTTCAATTCAGATAGATTCACTTCCTTGGGGATAAATCTATCTACATATGACAATCTACGCAGACTGATAGATCTCTGCATTATTCCATCTTCGTGAAGATGCATCGATATACGTATATCAAACTACATGAAGATAAATCTGACAACATGTAAGCTTACGTTTGGAGATATATCTGTAGATCAAAACCAAATTACATCGTGCTAGATCAACAGAGTTACATATATAAACGTTGATGTGGTTTTGAATACAGATGTTTCAAGCTTCGTTATCATGCTTATCTCAACATATATCCAACATCACATACCTATAACTATCCATATTTACTAGAACATATCGAGATATGTCAATCCAAATATAGTTATATACGTTGCGGTGGTTCAATTCAGATAGATTCATTTTCTTGGGGATAAATCTATCTACATATGACAATCTACGTAGACTGATAGATACATCAAACTACATGAAGATAAATCTGACAACATGTAAGATTACGTTTGGAAATATATCTGTAGACCGAAACCAAATTACATCGTTCTTTATCAATTGAGATACATATATAAACGTTGATGTGGTTGAATGTAAATGTTTCAAACTTCGTTATCATGCTTATCTCAACATATATCCAACATCACATAGCAATAACTATCCATATTTACTAGAACAGATCGAGATATTTCAATCCAAATATAGTTATATACGTTGCGGTGGTTCAATTCAGATAGATTCACTTTCTTGGGGATAAATCTGTATACATATGACAATCTACGTAGACTGATAGATCTCTACATTATTCCATCTTCGTGAAGATATATCGGTATACGTATGTCAAACTACATGAAGATAAATCTGACAACTTGTAAGCATATGTCTGGAGACATATCTATAGCCAGTAACGAAATCACATAGTTCCATATCAATCGAGATTCCTCTGTCAAAGGTGAGATGTCTCATATCAGGTTATTCCATCTTAGTTACATTGAATCACTCAACATATATCCACCTACACATAGGTATATCCATCCACATTAAACAAAATACATCGAGATTTTTCAACCCAAATACAACTATCTTTGTCAATGTTTTCCAATTCAGCTAGATTTACTCTTTACCTGAATATTACATCAACATATGACAATCTACGTAGACTAATATATATCTACGTATTTCCATCTACTTGTAGACGTATCTATATACCTATAACAAACCACATAAAGATACATCTGTCATCATAAAAAGCTTACGTTTGGAGATATATCTGTAGACCGAAAGCAAATTACATCGTGATATATCACTCGAGATACATATATAAAGGTTGATGATGGTGATACAGATGTTTCCAGCTTTGTAATCATGCTTATCTCAAGATATATCCAACATCACATAGCTATAACTATCCATATTTACAAGAACATATCGAGATATTTCAATCCAAATATAGTTATATACGTTGTGGTGGTTCAATTCAGATAGATTCACTTTCTTGGGGATAAATCTAGCTACATATGACAATCTACGTAGACGATAGATATCTAAATTATTCCATCTTCGTGAAGATGCATCGATATACGTATGTCAAACAACATCAAGATAAATCTGACAACATGTAAGCTTACGTTTAGAAATATATCTGTAGAGCGTGACCAAATTAAATCGTGCTATATCAACCGAGATACATATAGAAACGTTGATGTGGTTTGAATACAGATCTTTCAAGCTTCGTTATCATGCTTATCTCAACATATATCCAACATCTCATACCTATAACTTTCCATATTTACTAGAAAAGATCGAGATATTTCAATCCAAATATAGTTATATACGTTATGGTGGTTCAATTCAGTTAGATTCACTTTCTAGGGGATTAATCTATCTACATATGACAATCTACGTAGACTGATATATATCTACATTATTCCATCTTCGTGAAGATGCATCGATATCCATATGTCAAACTACATGAAGATAAATCTGACAACATGTAAGCTTACGTTTGGAGATAGATCTGTAGATCGAAACCAAATTACATCGTGCTATATCAACCGAGTTACATATATAAACGTTGATGTGGTTTGAATACAGATGTTTCAACCTTTGTTATCATGCTTATCTCAACATATATCCAACATCACATACCTATAACTATCCATATTTACTAGAACAGATCGAGATATTTCAATCCAAATATAGTTATATACGTTGCGGTGGTTCAATTCAGATAGATTCACTTTCTTGGGGATAAATCTGTATACATATGACAATCTACGTAGACTGATAGATCTCTACATTATTCCATCTTCGTGAAGATATATCGGTATACGTATGTCAAACTACATGAAGATAAATCTGACAACTTGTAAGCATATGTCTGAAGACATATCTATAGCCAGTAACGAAATCACATAGTTCCATATCAATCGAGATTCCTCTGTCAAAGGTGAGATGTCTCATATCAGGTTATTCCATCTTAGTTACATTGAATCACTCAACATATATCCACCTACACATAGCTATATCCATCCACATTAAACAAAATACATCGAGATTTTTCAATCCAAATACAACTATCTTTGTCAATGTTTTCCAATTCAGCTAGATTTACTCTTTACCTGAATATTACATCAACATATGACAATCTACGTAGACTAATATATATCTACGTATTTCCATCTACTTGTAGACGTATCTATATACCTATAACAAACTACATAAAGATACATCTGTCATCATAAAAAGCTTACGTTTGGAGATATATCTGTAGACCGAAAGCAAATTACATCGTGATATATCACTCGAGATACATATATAAAGGTTGATGATGGTGATACAGATGTTTCCAGCTTTGTAATCATGCTTATCTCAAGATATATCCAACATCACATAGCTATAACTATCCATATTTACTAGAACAGATCGAGATACTTCAAATCAAATATAGTTATATACGTTTCGGTGGTTCAATTCAAATACATTTACTTTCTTGGGGATAAATCTATCTACATATGACAATCTACGTAGACTGATATATATCTACATTATTCCATCTTCGTGAAGATGCATCGATATACGTATGTCAAACTACATGAAGATAAATCTGACAACATGTAAGATTACGTTTGGAGATATATCTGTAGAGCGAAACCAAATTAAATCGTGCTATATCAACCGAGATACATATAGAAACGTTGATGTGGTTTGAATACAGATGTTTCAATTTTCGTTATCATGCTTATCTCAACATATATCCAACATCACATACCTATGACTATCCATATTCACTAGAACAGATCGAGGTATTTCAATCCAAATATAGTTATATACGTTGTGGTGGTTCAATTCAGATAGATTCACTTTCTTGGGGATAAATCTAGCTACATATGACAATCTACGTAGACGATAGATATCTACATTATTCCATCTTCGTGAAGATGCATCGATATACGTATGTCAAACTACATGAAGATAAATCTGACAACATGTAAGATTACGTTTGGAGATATATCTGTAGATCGAAACCAAATTAAATAGTGCTAGATCAACCGAGATACATATATAAATGTTGATGTGGTTTGAATACAGATGTTTCAAGCTTCGTTATCATGCTTATCTCAACATATATCCAACATTATATAGCTCTAACTATCCATATTTACTAGAAGAGATGGAGATATTTCAATCCAAATATAGTTATATACGTTGTGGTGGTTCAATTCAGATAGATTCACTTTCTTGGGGATAAATCTATCTACATATGACATTCTACGCAGACTGATAGATCTCTACATTATTCCATCTTCGTGAAGATGCATCAATATACGTATGTCAAACTACATGAAGATAAATCTGACAACATGTAAGCTTATGTCTGGAGAGATATCTATATTCGGCAAACAAATGACATAGTTAAATATCAATCGAGATTCATCTATCAAAGTTGAGATTTCTGATATCAGATTATTCCATCTTAGTTAAGCTGCATCTCTCAACATATATGCAACTACACGTAGCTAAAACTATCAACATTAACCAAAATACATCGAGATATTTGAATCCAAATACAACTATCTTTGTCGATGTTTTCCAATTCAGTGAGATTTACTTTGTACCTGTATATTATATCTACATATAACAATCTACGTAGACGAATATATATCTACGTATTTCCATCTACGTGCAGACGTATCTATATACCTATAACAAACTACATGAATATACATCTCACAACATGTAAGATTACGTTTGGAGATATATCTGAAGACCGAAAGCAAATTACATCGTGATATATCACTCGAGATACATATGTAAACGTTGATGTGGGTGATACAGATGTTTCCAGCTTTCTAATCATGCTTATCTCAAGATATATCCAACATCACATAGCTATAACTATCCATATTTACTAGAAGAGATCGAGATACTTCAATTCAAATATAGTTATATACGTTTCTATGGTTCAATTCAGATACATTCACTTTCTTGGGGATAAATCTAGCTACATATGACAATCTACGTAGACTGATATATATCTACATTATTCCATCTTCGTGAAGATGCATCGATATACGTATGTCAAGCAACATCAAGATGAATCTTACAACATGTAAGCTTACGTTTGGAGAGATATCTGTACAGCGAAACCAAATTAAATCGAGCTATATCAACCGAGATACATAAAGAAACGTTGATGTGGTTTGAATACAGATGTTTCAATTTTCGTTATCATGCTTATCTTAAGATATATCCAACATCACATACCTATGACTATCCATATTTACTAGAACAGATCGAGATATTTCAATCCAAATATAGTTATATACGTTGTGGTGGTTCAATTCAGATAGATTCACTTTCTTGGGGATAAATCTAGCTACATATGACAATCTACGTAGACGATAGATATCAACATTATTCCATCTTCGTAAAGATGCATCGATATACGTATGTCAAACTAAATGAAGATAAATCTGACAACATGTAAGATTACGTTTGGAGATATAACTGTAGAGCGAAACCAAATTAAATCGTGCTATATCAACCCAGATACATATATAATTGTTGATGTGGTTTGAATACAGCTGTTTCAAGCTTCGTTATCATGCTTATCTCAACATATATCCAACATCACATAGCTATAACTATCCATAATTACTAGAACAGATCGAGATATTTCAATCCCAATATATTTATATACGTTGTGGTGGTTCAATTCAGATAGATTCACTTTCTTGGGGATAAATCTAGCTACATATGACAATCTACGTAGACTGATAGATATCTAAATTATTGCATCTTCGTGAAGATGCATCGATATACGTATGTTAAACTACATGAAGATAAATCTGACTAAATGTAAGATTACGTTTGGAGATATATCTGTAGATCGAAACCAAATTAAATAGTGCTATATCAACCGAGATACATATGTAAACGTTGATGTGGTTTGAATACAGATGTTTCAAGCTTCGTTATCATGCTTATCTCAACATATATCCAACATTACATAGCTATAACTATCCATATTTGCTAGGACTGATCGAGATATTTCAATCCAAATATAGTTATATACGTTGTGGTGGTTAAATTCAGATAGATTCACTTTCTTGGGGATCAATCTATCTACATATGACAATCTACGTAGACTGATAGATATCTACATTATTCCATCTTCGTGAAGATGCATCGATATACGTATGTCAAACAACATCAAGATAAATCTGACAACATGTAAGCTTACGTTTGGAGATATATCTGTAGAGCGAAACCAAATTAAATCGTGCTATATCAACCGAGATACATATAGAAACGTTGATGTGGTTTGAATACAGATGTTTCACGCTTCGTTATCATGCTTATCTCAACATATATCCAACATCACATACCTATAACTATCCATATTTACTAGAACAGATCGAGATATTTCAATCCAAATATAGTTATATACGTTGTGGTGGTTCAATTTAGATAGATTCACTTTCTTGGTGATAAACCTATCTACATATGACAATCTACGTAGACTGATAGATATCTACATTATTCCATCTTCGTGAACATGCATCGATATACGTATGTCAAACTACATGAAGATAAATCTGACAACATCTAAGCTTACGTTTGGAGATATATCTGTAGACCGAAACCAAATTACATCGTTCTTAATCAATAGAGAAACATATATAAACGTTGATGTGGTTGGATGCAGATGTTTCAAACTTCGTTATCATGCTTATCTCAACATATATCCAACATCACATAGCTATAACTATGCATATTTATTTGAACAGATCGAGCTATTTCAATCCAAATATAGTTATATACGTTGCGGTGGTTCAATTCAGATAGATTCACTTTCTTGGGGATAAATCTATCTACATATGACAATCTACGTAGAGTGATAGATATCTACATTATTCCATCTTCGTGAAGATGCATCGATATACGTATGTCAAACTACATGAAGATAAATCTGACAACATGTAAGAATACGTTTGGAGATATATCTGTAGATCGAAACCAAATTAAATAGTGCTATTTCAACCGAGATACATATATAAACGTTGGTGTGGTTTGAATACAGATGTTTCAAGCTTCGTTATCATGCTTATATCAACATATATCCAACATCACATACCTATAACTATCCATATTTACTAGAACAGATCGAGATACTTCAATCCAAATATAGTTATATACGTTGTGGTGGTTCAATTCAGTTAGATTCACTTTCTTGGGGATAAATCTATCTACATATGACAATCTACGTAGACTGATAGATATCTACATTATTCCATCTTCGTGAAGATGCATCGATACACGTATGTCAAACAACATCAAGATAAATCTGACAACATGTAAGCTTACGTTTGGAGATATATCTGTAGGGCGAAACCAAATTAAATCGTGCTATATCAACCGAGATACATATAGAAACGTTGATGTGGCTTGAATGCAAATGTTTAAAACTTCGTTATCATGCTTATCTCAACATATATCCAACAACACATAGCTACAACTATCCATATTTACTAGAACAGATCGAGATATTTCAATCCAAATATAGTTATATACGTTGCGGTGGTTCAATACAGATAGATTCACTTTCTTGGGGATAAATCTATCTACATATGACAATCTACGTAGACTGATAGATATCCACATTATTCCATCTTCGTGAAAATGCATCGATATACGTATGTCAAACAACATCAAGATAAATCTGACAACATGTAAGCATACGTTTGGAGATGTATCTGTAGAGCGAAACCAAATTATATCGTGCTATATCAACCGAGATACATATAGAAACGTTGATGTGGTTTGAATACAGATGTTTCAAGCTTCGTTATCATGCTTATCTCAACATATATCCAATATCACATACCTATAACTATCCATATTTACTAGAACAGATCGAGAATTTCAATCCAAATATAGTTATATACGTTGTGGTGGTTCAATTCAGATAGATTCACTTTCTTGGGGATAAATCTATCTACATATGACAATCTACGTAGACTGATAGATATCTACAGTATTCCATCTTCGTGAAGATGCATCGATATACGTATGTCAAACTACATGAAGATAACTCTGACAACATGTAAGATTACGTTTGGAGATATATCTGTAGATCGAAACCAAATTAAATAGTGCTATATCAACCGAGATACATATATAAATGTTGATGTGGTTTGAATACAGATCTTTCAAGCTTCGTTATCATGCTTATCTCAACATATATCCAACATTATATAGCTATAACTATCCATATTTACTAGATCAGAACGAGATATTTCAATCCAAATATAGTTATATACGTTGTGGTGGTTAAATTCAGATAGATTCACTTTCTTGGGGATAAATCTATCTACATATGACAATCTACGCAGACTGATAGATCTCTACATTATTCCATCTTCGTGAAGATGCATCGATATACGTATGCCAAACTACATGAAGATAAATCTGACAACATGTAAGCTTATGTCTGGAGACATATCTATAGCCGGCAAACATATGACATAGTTATATATCAATCGAGATTCATCTATCAAAGTTGAGATTTCTGATATCAGATTATTCCATCTTAGTTAAGCTGCATCTCTCAACATATATGCATCCACACGTAGCTAAAACTATCAACATTAACCAAAATACATCGAGATATTTGTATCCAAATACAACTATCTTTGTCGATGTTTTCCAATTCAGTGAGATTTACTCTGTACCTGTATATTATCTCTACATATAACAATCTACATAGACTAATATATATCTACGTATTTCCATCTACGTGCAGACGTATCTATATACCTATAACAAACTACATGAATATACATCACACAACATGTACGCTTATGTTTGGAGATATATCTTTAGATCAAAACCAAATTACATCGTGCTATATCAATCGAGATACATATATCAACGTTGATGTGGTTGAATACAGATGATTCAAGCTTCCTTATCATGCTTATCAGAACATATATTCAATATCACATAGCTATAACTATCCATATTTACTAGAACAGATCGAGATATTTCAATCCAACTATAGTTATATACGTTGCGGTGGTTAAATTCAGATAGAATCACTTTCTTGGGGATAAATCTATCTACATATGACAATCTACGTAGACTGATAGATATAACAAACTACATGAAGATAAATCTGACAACATGTAAGATTACGTTTGGAGATATATATGTAGACCGAAACTAAATTACATCGTTCTTTATCAATTGAGATACATATATAAACGTTGATGTGGTTGAATGAAAATTTTTAAAACTTCGTTATCATGCTTATCTCAACACATATCCAACATCACATACTATAACTATCCATATTTACTAGAACAGATCGAGATATTTCTATCCAAATATAGTTATATACGTTGAGGTGGTTCAATTCAGATAGATTCACTTTCTTGGGGATAAATCTATCTACATATGACAATCTACGTAGACTAATAGATATCTACATTATTCCATCTTCGTGAAGATGCATCGATACACGTATGTCAAGCAACATCAAGATAAATCTGACAACATGTAAGCTTACGTTTGGAGATATATCTGTAGAGCGAAACCAAATTAAATCGTGCTATATCAACCGAGATACATATATAAACGTTGATGTTGTTTCAATACAGATGTTTCAAGCTTCGTTATCATGCTTATCTCAACATATATTCAACATTACAGAGTTAGAACTATCCATATTTACTAGAACAGATCGAGATATTTCAATCCAAATATAGTTATATACGTTGTGGTGGTTCAATTCAGATAGATTCACTTTCTTGGGGATAAATCTATCTACATATGACAAACTACGTAGACTGATAGATATCTACACTATTCCAACTTCGTGAAGATGCATCGATATACGTATGTCAAACTACATGAAGGTAAATCTGACAACATGTAAGATTACGTTTGGAGATATAACTGTAGAGCGAAACCAAATTAAATCGTGCTATATCAACCGAGATACATATATAAACGTTGATGTGGTTTGAATACAGCTGTTTCAAGCTTCGTTATCATGCTTATCTCAACATATATCCAACATCACATATATATAACTATCCATATTTACTAGAACAGATCGAAATATTTCAATCGCAATATATTTATATACGTTGTGGTGGTTCAATTCAGATAGATTCACTTTCTTGGGGATAAATCTATCTACATATGACAATCTACGTAGAATGATAGATATCTAAATTATTGCATCTTCGTGAAGATGCATCGATATACGTATGTTAAACTACATGAAGATAAATCTGACTAAATGTAAGATTACGTTTGGAGATATATCTGTAGATCGAAACCAAATTAAATAGTGCTATATCAACCGAGATACATATATAAACGTTGATGTGGTTTGAATACAGATGTTTCAAGCTTCGTTTTCATGCTTATCTCAACATATATCCAACATAGCTATAACTATCCATATTTGCTAGAACTGATCGAGATATTTCAATCCAAATATAGTTATATACGTTGTGGTGGTTAAATTCAGATAGATTCACTTTCTTGGGGATTTTTCTATCTACATATGACAATCTACGTAGACTGATAGATATCTACATTATTCCATCTTCGTGAAGCTGCATCGATATACGTATTTCAAACAACATCAAGATAAATCTGACAACATGTAAGCTTACGTTTGGAGGTATATCTGTAGAGCGAAACCAAATTAAATCGTGCTATATCAACCGAGATACATATAGAAACGTTGATGTGGTTTGAATACAGATGTTTCACGCTTCGTTATCATGCTTATCTCAACATATATCCAACAACACATACCTATAACTATCCATATTTACTAGAACAGATCGAGATATTTCAATCCAAATATAGTTATATACGTTGTGGTGGTTGAATTTAGATAGATTCACTTTCCTGGTGATAAATCTATCTACATATGACAATCTACGTAGACTGATAGATATCTACATTATTCCATCTTCGTGAACATGCATCGATATACGTATGTCAAACTACATGAAGATAAATCTGACAACATGTAAGCTTACGTTTGGAGATATTTCTGTAGACCGAAACCAAATTACATCGTTCTTAATCAATAGAGAAACATATATAAAAGTTGATGTTGTTGGATGCAGATGTTTCAAACTTCGTTATCATGCTTATCTCAACATATATCCAACATCACATAGCTATTACTATGCATATTTACTAGAACAGATCGAGGTATTACAATCCAAATATAGTTACATACGTTGCGGTGGTTCAATTCAGACAGATTCACTTTCTTGGGGATAAATCTATCTACATATGACAATCTACGTAGACTGATAGATATCTACATTATTCCATCTTCGTGAAGATGCATCGATATACGTATGTCAAACTACATGAAGATAAATCTGACAACATGTAAGCTTACGTTTGGAGGTATATCTGTAGATCGAAACCAAATTAAATCGTGCTATATCAACCGAGATACATATATAAACTTGATGTGGTTTGAATACAGATGTTTCATGCCTCTTTATCATGCTTATCTCAACATATATCCAACATCATATAGCTCTAACTATCCATATTTAGTAGAACAGATCGTGATATTTTAATCCAAATACAGTTATATACTTTGTGGTGGTTCAATTCAGATAGATTCACTTTCTTGGTGATAAATCTATCTACATATGACAATCTACGTAGACTGATAGATATCTACATTATTCCATCTTCGAGAAGATGCAACGATATACGTATGTCAAACTACATGAAGATAAATCTGACAACATATAAGATTACGTTTGGTGATATATCTGTAGACCGAAACCAAATTACATCGTTCTTTATCAATAGAGATACATATATAAACGTTGATGTAGTTGGATGCAGATGTTTCAAACTTCGTTATCATGCTTATCTCAACATATATCCAACATCACATTGCTATAACTATGTATATTTATTTGAACAGATCGAGCTATTTCAATGCAAATATAGTTATATACGTTGCGGTGGTTCAATTCAGATAGATTCACTTTATTGGGGATAAATCTATATACATATGTCAATCTACGTAGACTGATAAATCTCTACATTATTCTATCTTCTTGAAGATGTATCGATATACGTATGTCAAACTACATGAAGATAAATCTGACAACATGTAAGCTTATGTCTGGAGACATATCTATAGACGGCAAACAAATCACATAGTTATATATCAATCGAGATTCATCTATCAAAGTTGAGATTTCTGATATCAGATTATTCCATCTTAGTTAAGCTGCATGACTCAACATATATCCAACTACACATTGCTAAAACTATCCACATTAACCAAAATACATCGAGATATTTGAATCCAAATACAACTATTTTTGTCGATGTTTTCCAATTCAGTTAGATTTACTATTTACCTGAATATTATATCGAAATATGACAATCCACGTAGACTAATATATATCTACGTATTTCCATCTTCGTGAACATGCATCGATATACCTATAACAAACTACTTCAAGATGAATCTGACAACATGTAAGCTTGCGTTTGGAGATATATCTGTAGAGCAAAACCAAAAAAAATCGTACTATATCAAACGAGATACATATATAAAGTTGATGTGGTTTGAATACAGATGTTTCAAGCTTCGTTATCATGTTTATCTCAACATATATCCAACATCACATAGCTATAACTATCCATATTTACTAGAACAGATCGAGATATTTCAATCCAAATATAGTTATATACGTTGTGGTGGTTCAATTCAGATAGATCCACTTTCTTGGGGATCAATCTATCTACATATGACAATCGACGTAGACTGATATATATCTACATTATTCTATCTTCGTGAAGACGCATCGATATACGTATGTCAAACTACATGAAGATAAATCTGACAACATGTAAGCTTACGTTTGGAGATATATCTGTAGATCGAAACCAAATTAAATATTGCTATATCAACCGAGATACATATATAAACGTTGATGTGGTTTGAATACAGATGTTTCAAGCTTCGTTATCATGCTTATCTCAACAAATATATAACATTTCATAGCTATAACTATCCATATTTACTAGAACAGATCGAGATATTTGAATCCAAATACAACTATCTTTGTCGATGTTTTCCAATTCAGTTAGATTTCCTCTTTACCTGAATATTATAACTACATATTACAATCCACGTAGACTAATATATATCTACGTATTTCCATCTACGTGCAGACGTATCTATATACTGATAACAAACTACATCAAGATAAATCTGACATGTAAGATTACGTTTGGAGATATATCTGTAGACCGAAACCAAATTACATCGTTCTTTTTCAATTGAGATACATATATAAACGTTGATGTGGTTGAATGCAAATGTTTCAAACTTCGTTATCATGCTTATCTCAACATATATCTAACATCACATAGCTATAACTATCAATATTTACTATAACAGATCGAGATATTTCAATCCAAATATAGTTATATACGTTGTGGTGGTTCAATTCAGATAGATTCTCTTTCATGGGGATAAATCAATCTTCATATGACAATCTACGTAGACTGATAGATATCTACATTATTCCATCTCCGTGAAGATGCATCGATATACGTATGTCAAACTACATGAAGATAAATCTGACAACATGTAAGCTTACGTTTGGAGATATATCTGTAGATCGAAACCAAATTAAATCGTGCTATATCAACCGAGATACATATAGAAACGTTGATTGGTTTGAATACAGATGTTTCTACCTTCGTTATCATGTTTATCTCAACATATATCCAACATCACATAGCTATAACTATTAATATTTACTAGAACAGATCGAGATATTTCAATCCAAATATAGTTATATTCGTTGTGGTGGTTCAATTCAGATAGATTCACTTTCTTGGGGATCAATCTATCTACATATGACTATCTACGTAGACTGATATATATCTACATTATTCCATCTTCGTGAATATGCATCGAGATACGTATGTCAAACTACATGAAGATAAATCTGACAACATATAAGCTTACGTTTGGAGATATATCTATAGAGCGAAACCAAATTAAATCGTGCTATTTCAACCGAGATACATATATAAACGTTGATGTGGTTTGAATACAGATGTTTCAAGCTTCGTTATCATGCTTATCTAAACATATATCCAGCATCATATACCTATAACTATCCATCTTTACTAGAACAGATCTAGATATTTCAATTCAAATATAGTTATATACGTTGTGGTGGTACAATTCAAAAAGTTTCACTTTCTTGGGGATAAATCTATCTACATATGACAAACTACGTAGACTGATGGATATCTACATTATTCCAACTTCGTGAAGATGAATCGATATACGTAAGTCAAACTACATGAAGATAAATCTGATAACATGTAAGATTACGTTTGGAGATATGTCTGTAGAGCGAAACCAAATTAAATCGTGCTATGTCAACCGAGATACATATATAAACGTTGATGTGGTTTGAATACAGATGTTTCAAACTTCGTTATCATGCTTATCTCAACATATATCCAATATCACATATCTACATCTATCCATATTTACTAGAACAGATCGAGATATTTCAATCCAAATCTGGTTAAATACGTTCCGGTGGTTCAATTCAGATAGATTCACTTTCTTGGGGATAAATCTATCTACATATGACAATCTACGTAGACTGATAGATATCTACATGATTCCATCTTCGTAAAAATGCATCGATATACGTATTTCAAACTACATGAAGATAAATCTGAAAACATGTAAGCTTACGTTTGGAGATATATCTGTAGAGCGAAACCAAATTAATTCGTGCTATATCAACTGAGATACATATATAAACGTTGATGTTGTTTGAATACAAATGTTTCAAGCTTCGTTTTCATGCTTATCTCAACATATATCCAACATCACATACCTATAACTATCCATATTTACTAGAACAGATCGAGATATTTCAATCCAAATATAGTTCTATACGTTATGGTGTTTCAATTCAGATAGATTCACTTTCTTGGGGATAAATCTATCTACATATGACAATCTACGTAGACTGATAGACATCTACATTATTCCATCTTCGTGAAGATGCATCGATATACGTATGTCAAACTACATGAAGATAAATCTGACAGCATGTAAGCTTACGTCTGGAGATATGTCTGTAGAGCGAAACCAAATTAAATCGTGCTATATCAACCGAGATACATATATAAACGTTGATGTGGTTTGAATACAGATGTTTCAAACTTCGTTATCATGCTTATCTCAACATATATCCAACATCACATAGCTATAACTATCCATATTTACTAGAACATATCGAGATATTTCAATCCAAATATAGTTATTTACGTTGTGGTGTTTCAATTCAGATAGATTCACTTTCTTGGGGATAAATCTATCTACATATGACAATCTACGTGGACTGATATATATCTGTATTATTCCATCTTCGTGAAGATGCATCGATATACGTATGTCAAACAACATCAAGATAAATCTGACAACATGTAAGGTTACGTTTGGAGATATATCTTTAGACCGAAACCAAATTACATCGTTCTTTATCAATTGAGATACATATATAAACGTTGATGTGTTTGAATGCAGATGTTTCAAACTTCGTTATCATGCTTATCTCAACATATATCCAACATCACATAGCTATAACTATCCATATTTACTAGAACAGATCGAGATACCTCAATCCAAATATAGTTATATACGTTGTGTTGGTTCAATTCAGATAGATTCATTTTCTTGGGGATAAATCTATGTACATATGACAAACTACGTAGACTGATAGATATCTACATTATTCCATCTTCGTGAAGATGCATCGATATACGTATGTCAAACTACATGAAGATAAATCTGACAACATGTAAGATTACGTTTGGAGATATATCTGTAGACCGAAACCAAATTACATCGTTCTTTATCAATTGAGATACATATATAAACGTTGATGTGGTTGAATGCAGATGTTTCAAACTTCGTTATCATGCTTATCTCAACATATATCCAACATCACATTGCTATTACTATCCATATTTATTTGAACAGATCGAGATATTTCAATCCAAATATAGTTATATACGTTGTGGTGGTTCAATTCAGATAGATTCACTTTATTGGGGATAAATCTATCTACATATGACAATCTACGTAGACTGATAGATCTCTACATTATTCCATCTTCGTGAATATGCATCGAGATACGTATGTCATCTTAGTGAAGATGTATCGGTATACGTATGTCATACTACATGAAGATAAATCTGACAACTTCTAACCATATTTTTGGAGACATATCTATAGCCAGTAACGAAATCATATAGTTCTATATTAATTGAGATTCCTCTATCAAAGTTGAGATGTCTGATATCAGATTATTCCATCTTAGTTAAGTTGCATCTCTCAAGATATATCTACCTACACATGTCTATATCTATCCACATTAACCAAAATACTTCGAGATATTTCAATCCAAATACAACTATCTTTGTCGTTGTTTTCCAATTAAGCTAGGTTCAGTCTTTACATGAATATGACATCTACATATGACAATCTACGTAGACCTATATATATATCTACGTATTTAAATCTAAGTGCAGACGTATCTATATACCTATAACAAACTACATGAAGATAAATCTAAAGACATGTAAGATTACGTTTGGAGATATATCTGTAGACCCAAACCAAATTACATCGTGCTATATCAACCGAGATACATATATAAACGTTGATGTGGTTTGAATACAGATGTTTCAATCTTCGTTATCATGCTTATCTCAACATATATCCAACATCACATAGCTATAACTATCAATATTAACAAGAACAGATCGAGATTTTTCAATCCAAATATAGATATATACGTTGCGGTTGTTCAATTCAGATAGATTCACTTTCTTGGGGATAAATCTATCTACATATGACAATCTACGTAGACTGATAGATTTAACACACTACATGAAGATAAATCTGACAACATGTAAGATTACGTTTGGAGATATATCTGTAGACCGAAACCGAATTACATCGTTCTTTATCAATTGAGATAAATATATAAACGTTGATGTGGTTGAATGTAGATGTTTCAAACTTCGTTATCATGCTTATCTCAACTTATATCAAACTACACCTAGATATAACCATCCATATTTACTAGAACAGATCGAGATATTTCAATCCAAATACAGTTATATACGTTGCGGTGGTTCAAGTCAGATAGATTCACTTTCTTGGGGATAAATCTATCTACATATGACAATCTATGTAGACTGATCGATATCTACATTATTCCATCTTCGTGAAGATGTATCGGTATACATATGTCAAACTACATGAAGATAAATCTGACAACATGTAAGCTTATATCTGGAGACATATCTATAGCCAGAAAATAAATCACATAGTTCTATATCAATCGAGATTCATCTAACAAAGTTGAGATGGCTGATATCAGATTATTCCATCTTAGTTAAGCTGCATCTTTCATTATATATCCACCTTCACATAGCTATAACTATCCACTTTAACCAAAATACATCGTGATATTTCAATCCAAATACAACTATCTTTGTCGTTGTTTTCCAATTAATCTAGATTCACTCTTTACATGAATAATGCATCTACATATGACAATCTACGTAGACTTATATATATCTACCTATTTCCATCTACGTGCAGAAGTATCTATATACCTATAACAAACTACATGAAGATACATCTGACAACATGCAAGCTTACGTTTGGAGATATATCTGTAGATCAAAACCAAATTACATCGTGCTATATCAATCGAGATACATATATCAACGTTGATATGGTTGGATACAGATATTTCAAGCATCATTATCATGCTTATCTCAAGATATATCCAACATCACATAGCTATAACTATCCATATTTACTAGATCAGATCGAGATTTTTTAAATCCAAATATAGATATATACGTTGCGGTGCTTCAATTCAGATAGATTCACTTTCTTGGGGATAAATCTATCTACAAATGACAATCTACGTAGACTGATAGATATAACACACTACATGAAGATAAATCTGATAACATGTAAGATTACGTTTGGAGATATATCTGTAGGCCGAAACCAAATTAAATCGTTCTTTATCAATTGAGATACATATATCAACGTTGATAGTTGTATATATCGACGTAGATAGTTGTATTTGGATTGTAAGATCTCGATGTATGTTAGTAATTGTGGATAGTTATAGCTATGTGTACATGAATGTATGTTAGGAGATGCATCTTAACGAAGTTGGAAATATCTGATTTCACACATCTTTACTTTAATAGATATATGTAGATTGATAAAGCAAGATGTGATTTGGTTTCTGTCTATAGATATGTCTCCAGATAAAAGCTTACTTGTTGTCAGTTTAATCCTCATGTAGCTGGTTATTTGGATATGGAGACATCATCACGTAGTTGGAATTATGTAGCAATGTATCAGTCAACTTAGATTGTGATATGTAGATAGATTTATACCCAAGAAAGTGAATCTAGGTGAATTGAAACACCACAACGTAAATTATGGTATTTCTATTGAAATATCTCGATGTATTCTAGTAAACACATATATCTCCAAACTTAAGCTAACATGTTGTCAGATTCATTTTAATGTGAGTTTGTTATATACATATAGATACTTCTTCACGTAGATGGAAATACGTTGATATTTATCCGTGTTCGTTGATTGTCATATGTAGATGTAATATTCACGTAATAAGTGAATCTAACTGAATTGGAAAACATCGACGTAGATAGTTGTATTTGGATTGAAAGATCTCGATGTATTCTAGTAAAGATGGGTAGTTATAGCTATGTGTAGATGGATATATGTTGAGATAAGCATCTTAATGAAGATTAAACATGTGTATTCAACCACCTCAACGTTGATATATGTATCTCGATTGAAATAGCACGATGTAATTTGGTTTCGGTCTACAGATATATCTCCAAACTTAAGCTAACTTGTTGTCAGATTCATTTGAATGTGAGTTTGTTATATGTATATAGATACTTCTACACGTAAATGGAAATACTTTGATATTTATCAGTGTTCGTTGATTGTCATATGTAGATGTAATATTCACGTAAAATGTGAATCTAACTGAATTGGAAAACATCGACGTAGATAATTGTATTTGGATTGAAAGATCTCGATGTATGTTAGTAAATGTGGATAGTTATAGCTATGTGTACATGGATATATGTTAAGAGATGCATCTTAACGAAGTTGGAAATATCTTAATTCAAACATCTTTACTTTAATAGAGGTATCTCGATTGATATAGCACGATGAGATTCGGTTTCTGTCTATAGATATGTCTCCAGATAAAAGCTTACATGTTGTCAGATTTATCTTCATGCAGTTTGTAATATGGATATCGACTCATCTTCACAAAGATAGAATTATGTAGCAATCTATCAGTCTTCGTAAATTGTCAATGTAGATAATTTTATCCCCAAGAAAGTGAATATAGCTTAATTGAAACACCACAACGTAGATTATTGTATTTGTATTGAAATATCTCGATGTATTCTAGTAAACATGGATAATTATATATATGTGTAGATGGATATATGTTGAGATAAGCATCTGAATGAATATTAAACATATGTATTCAACCACCTCAACGTTGATATATGTATCTCGATTGATATAGCACGATGTAATTTGAATCCGGTCTACAGATATCTCTCCAATCATTTTATTCATGTTGTATTTTTTATCTTCATGTAGTTTGTTATATGTATATAGATACTTCTACACGTAGATGGAAACACGTTGATATATATCAGTGTTCGTTGATTGTCATATGTAGATGTAATATTCAGGTAAAGAGTGAATCTAGCTGAATTGGAAAACATCGACGTAGATAGTTGTATTTGGATTGAAAGATCTCGATGTATGTTATTAATTGTGGATAGTTATAACTATGTGTACATGAATATTTGTTAAGAGATGCATCTTAACGAAGTTGGAAATATCTTATTTCAAACATCTCTACTTTAATAAATGTATCTCGATTGATATAGCACGATGTGATTTGGTTACTGTCTATAGATATATCTCCAGATAAAAGCATACATAATGTCAGTTTAATCCTCATGTAGCTGGTCATTTGGATATCGATACATCATCACGTAGTTGGAATTGTGTAGCAATCTATCAGTCAAAGTATATTGTGATATGTAGATAGATTTATACCCAAGAAAGTGAAAGAAGTTGAATTGAAACACCACAACGAAGATTATTGTATTTCTATTGAAATATCTCGATGTATTTTAGTAAACAAGGATAGTTATATATATGTGTAGATGGATATATGTTGAGATAAGCATCTTAATGAAGATTAAACATATTTATTCAACCACCTCAGCGTTGATATATGTTGCTCGATTGAAATTGCACGATTTGATTTGATTTCGGTCTACAGATAGATCTCCAAACTTAAGCTAACATGTTGTCAGATTCATTTTAATGTGAGTTTGTTATATGCATATAGAAATTTCTTCACGTAGATGGAAATACGTTGATATTTATCAGTGTTCGTTGATTGTCATATGTAGATGTATTATTCACGTAATAAGTGAATCTAACTGAATTGGAAAACATCGACGTAGATAGTTGTATTTTTGTTGAAAGATCTCGATGTATGTTAGTAAATGTGGATATATATAGCTATCTGTACATGGATATATGTTAAGAGATGCTTCTGAACGAAGTTGGAAATAGCTGATTTCAAGCATTTCAACCTTAATAGATGTATTTAGATTAATATAGCACGATGTGATTTGGTTACTGTCTATAGATATGTCTCAGATAAAAGCTTACATGTTGTCAGTTTTATCCCCATGTAGCTAGTAATTTGGATATCGAGACATCATCACGTAGTTGGAATCATATATCAAATCTATCAGTCAACGTAGATTGTGATATGTAGATAGATTTATACCCAAGAAAGTGAATCTAGCTTAAATGAAAAACCACAACGTAGATTATTGTATTTGTATTGAAATATCTCGATGTATTCAAGGAAATATGGATAGTTATAGCTATGTGTAGATGGATATATGTTGAGATAAGCATCTTAATGAAGATGGAAACATATCTTTTCAACCACCTTAACGTTGATATATGTTTCTCAATTGAAACAGCACGTTGTGATTTGGTTTCGGTCTACAGATATATCTCCAAACTTAAGCTTACATGTTGTCAGATTCATTTTAATGTGAGTTTGTTATATGTATATAGATGCATGTACACGTAGATGGAAATACGTTGATATTTATCACTGTTCGCTGCTTGTCATGTGTAGATGTAATAAACAGGTAAAGAGTAAATCTATCTGAATTGGAAAACATCGACGTAGATAGTTGTATTTGGATTGAAATATCTCGGAGTATGTTAGTAAATGGTGATAGTTATAGCTATGTGTACATGGATAGATGTTAAGAGATGCATCTTAGCGAAGTTGCAAATATCTGATTTCATACATCTCTACTTTAATAGATGTATCTAGATTGATATAGCACGATGTGATTTATTTTCTGTCTAGAGATATGTCTCCAAATAAAAGCTTACATGTTGTATTATTTATCTTCATGTAGTTTGTTATATTTATATAGATACTTCTACACGTAGATGGAAATACTTTGATATATATATCAGTGCTCGTTGACTGTCATATGTAAATGTAATATTCAGGTAAAGTGTGAATATAGCTGAATGAAAAAACATCGACGTAGATAGTTGTATTTTGATTGAAAGTTTTCGATGTATGTTAATAAATATGGATATTTATAGTTATGTGTACATGGATATATGTTACGAGATGCATCTTAACGAAGTTGCAAATATCTGATTTCATACATCTCTACTTTAAGAGATGTATCTCGATTGATATAGCACGATGTGATTTATTTTCTGTCTATAGATATGTCTCCAAATAAAAGCTTACATGTTGTCAGATTTATCTTCAGGTAGTTTTTTTTATGGATATCGACACATCTTCAAGCAGATGGAATTATGTTGCCATCTATCAGTCTACGTAGATTGTGATATGTAGATAGATTTATCCCGAAGAAAGTGATCCTAGCTGAATTGAAATACCACAAGGTTGATTATTGTATTTGCATTGATATATCTCGATGTATCCTAGTAAGCATGGATAGTTTTAGCTATGTGTAGATTGACATAAGTTGAGATAAGCATCTTAATGAAGATGGAAACATATTTATTCAACCACCTCAACGTTCATATATGTATCTCGATTGATATAGCATTATGTAATTTGGTTCCGGTCTACAGATATATCTCCAAACATAAGCTTATATGTTGTCAGATTTATCTTCATGTAGTTTGTAACATGTATATAGATACTTCTACACGTGGATGGAAATACGTTGATATATATCAGTGTTCGAAGATTGTCATATGTAGATGTAATATTCAGGTAAAGAGTGAATCTAGCTGAATTGAAACACATCGACGTAGATAGTTTATTTGGATTGCAAGAGCTCGATTTATGTTAATAAATGTGGATAGTTATAGCTATGTGTAGATGGATATATGTTAAAAGATGCATCTTAACGAAGTTGGAAATATCTGATTTCAAACATATCAACTTTAATATATGTATCTCGATTGATATAGCACCATGTGATTTGGTTTCTGTCTATAGATATGTCTCCAGATAGAAGCTTACATGTTGTCAGATTTATTTTCATGCATTTTGTATTATGGATATCGACACATCTTCACGTAGATGGAATTATGTAGCGATCTCTCAGTCCACGTTGATTGTTATATGTAGATAGATTTATCCCCAAGAAAGTGAATCTAGCTTAATTGATACACCACAACGTAGATTATTGTAGTTGCATTTGAAATATCTCGATGTATTCTAGTAATTAAAACACTACAACGCAGATTATTGTAGTTGAATTGGAAATATCTCGATGTATTCTAGTAAACATGGATAGTTTTTGGTATTTGTAGATTGTTATATGTTGAGAGAAGCATCTTAATGAAGATGGAAACATATAATCAACCACATCAACGTTAATATATGTATCTAAATTGACATAGCACGATGCAATTTGGTTTCGGTCTACAGATATATCTCCAAACATATCTTCCTTGTATTATTTATCTTGATGTAGTTTGTTATATGTATATAGATACTTCTACACGTAGATGGAAATACGTTGATATACATCATTGTTCGTAGAATGTCATTTGTAGATGTAATATTCAGGAAAAAAGTGAATCTATCTGAATTGAAACATATCGACGTAGATAAATGTACTTGGATTGAAAGATCTCGATGTATGTTAATAAATGTGGATAGCTATAGCTATGTGTAGATGGATATATGTTAAGAGATGCATCTTAACGAAGTTGGAAATATCTGATTTCAAACATCTCAACTTTAATAGATGTATCTCGATTGATATAGCACGATGTGATTTGGTTTCTGTCTATAGATATGTCTCCAGATAGAAGCTCACATGTTGTCAGATCTATCTTCAAGCAGTTTGTAATATGGATATCGACACATCTTCACGTAGATGCAATTACGTAGCAGTCTATCAGTCTACCGAGATTGTCATATGTAGATAGATTTACTCCCAAGAAACTTAATGTAGCTTAATTGAAACAACACAACGTAGATTATTTTATTTGGTTTGGAAAATCTCGATTTATTTTTGTAAATGTGGATAGTTATAGCTATCTGTACATGGATATATGTTAAGAGATGCATCTTAAGGAAGTTGGAAATATCTGATTTTAAACATCTCAACTTTAATAGATGAATCTCAATTGATATAGCACGATGTGATTTGGTTTCAGTCTATAGATATGTCACCAGATCAAAGCTTACATGTTGTGAGATTTATCTTCATGTAGATTGTATTAGGGATATCGACACATCTTCACGTTGATGGAATTATGTAGCGATCTATCAGTCTACGTAGATTGTCATATGTAGATATATTAATCCCCAAGAAAGTGAATCTATCTTAATTGAAGCACCACTACGTAGATTATTGTATTTGTATTGAAATATATCGATGTATTCTAGTAAACATAGATAGTTATAGCTATGAGAAGATGGATATATGTTGAGATAAGCATCTTAATGAAGATGGAAACCTATTTATTCAACCATCTCAACGATGATATAAGTATCTAGATTGATATAGCACGATGTAATTTGGATTCGGACTAATGATATATCTCGAGACGTAAGATTACATGTTGTATTATTTATCTTCATGTACTTATATGTATACAGATACTTCTCCACGTAGATGGAAATAAGTTGATATATATCAGTGTTCGTTGATTGTAATATGTAGATGTAATATTCAGGTAAAGTGTGAATGTAACTGAATTGAAAAACATCGACGTAGATAGTTGTATTTGGATTGAAAGATCTCGACGTATGTTAGTAGATGTGTATAGGTATAGCTATGTGTACATGGATATATGTAAAGAGATGCATCTTAAGGAAGTTGCAAGAACCTGATTTCAAGCATCTCAACCTAAATATATGTATCTCGATTGATATAGCACGATGTGATTTGGTTTCAGTCTATATATATGTCACCAGATAAAATCTTACATGTCAGATTTATCTTCATGCAGATTGTAATATGGATATCGACACATCTTCACGGAGATGGAATTATGTAGCGATCTATCAATCTACGTAGATTGTCGCATGTAGATAGATTTATCCAATAGAAAGTGAATTTAGCTGAATTGAAACAGCACAATGGAGATTATTCTATTTGGTTTGAAAACTCTCGATTTATTTTAGTAGATGTGGATAGTTTTAGCTATGTGTACATGGATATATATTAGGAGATGCATCTTAACGAAGTTGAAAATATCTGATTTTAAACATCTTAACTTTAACACATGTATCTCAATTGATATAGCACGATGTGACTTGGTTTCAGTTTATGGATATGTCATCAGATAAAAGCTTTCATGTTGTGAGATTTATCTTCATGTAGTTAATAATATGGATATCGGCACATCTTCACGTAGATGGAATTATGTAGCGATCTATCAGTCTACGTAGATTGTCGTATGTAAATAGATTTATCCCCTAGAAAGTGAGTCTAGCTTAATTGAAACATCACAACGTAGATTATTGTAGTATTTGTATTGAAATATCTCGATGTATTCTAGTAAACATGGATAGTTATAACTATGTGTAGATGGACATATGTTGAGATAAGCATCTTAATGAAGATGGAAACATATGTATTCAGCCACTTCAACGTTGATATATGTTTCTCGATTGAAACAGCACGATTTGATTTGGTTTCGGTCTACAGATATATCTCCAAACTTAAGCTTACACGTCAGATTCATTTTAATGTGAGTTTGTTATATATATATATATATATAGATACTTCTACACGTAGATGGAAATACGTTGAAATTTATCAGTGTTCGCTGCTTGTCATATGTAGATGTAATATACAGGTAAAGAGTGAATCTAGCTGAATTGGAAAACATAGACGTAGATAGTTGTATTTGGATTGAAAGATCTCGATGTATGTTAGTAAATGGTGATAGTTATAGCTATGTGTACATGGATATATGTTAAGAGATGCATCTAACGAAGTTGGAAATATCTGATTTCAAACATCTTAATATTACTAGTTGTATCTCGATTGGTATAGAACGATGTGATTTGCTTTCTCTCTATAGATATGTCACCAGATAAAAGCTTACATGTTGTCAGATTTATCTTCATGTAGTTAGTAATATGGATATCGACACACCTTCACGTAGATGGAATTATGTAGCGATCTGTCAGTCTACGTAGATTGTCATATGTAGATAGATTTATCCCCAAGAAAGTGAATCTAGCTTAATTGATACACCACAACGTAGATTATTGTAAGTATATTTGAAATATCTCGATGTATTCTAGTAAACATGGATAGTTTTTTCTATGTGTAGATGGATATATGTTGAGATATTCATCTTAATGAAGACGGAAACATATGTATTCAACCACCTCAACGTTGATATATGTATCTCGATTGATATAGCACGATGTGATTTGGTTTCGGTCTACAGATCTATCTCCAAACTTAAGCTTACATGTTGTCAGATTCATTTTAATGTGAATTTGTAATATGTCTTTAAATACTTCTACACGTAGATGGAAATACGTTGATATTTATCAGTGTTCGTAGATAGTCATATGTAGATGCATTATTCAGGTAAAGAGTGAATCTAACTGAATTGAAAAAGATCGACGTAGATAAATGTATTTGGATTGAAAGATTTCAATGTTTGTTAGTAAATGTGGATAGTTGTAGAGATGTGTACATGGATATATGTTAAGAGATGCATCTTAACGAAGTTGGAAATCTCTGATTTCAAACATCACAACTTTAATAGATGTATCTCAATTGATATACCACGATGTGATTTGGTTTCAGTCTATTGATATGTCTCCAGATAAAAGCTTACATGTTGTCAGATTCATCTAAAGGTAGTTTGTTATATGGATATCGACACATCTTCACGTAGATGGAATTATGTATCGATCTATCAGTCTACGTAGATTGTCATATGTATATAGATTCATCCCAAAGATAGTGAATCTAGCAGAAATGAAACACCACAAGGTAGATTATTGTATTTGTATTGAAATATCTCGATGTATCCTGGTAAACATGGATAGTTATAGATATGTGTAGATGGACATAAGTTGAGATAAGCATCTGAATGAAGATGAAACATATGTATTCAATCACCTCAAATTTCATATATGTATCTCGATTGATATAGCACGATGTAATTTTGTTCCAGTCTACATATATGTCTCCAAACAAAAGCTTATCTGTTGTCAGATTTATTTGAATGTGAGTTTGTTATATTTATATAGATACTTCTACACGTAGATGGAAATACGTTGATATTTATCAGAATTCGTGAATTGTCATATGTATATGTAATATTCAGGTAAAGAGTCAATCTAGCTGAATTAAAAAACATCGACGTAGATAGTTGTATTTGGATTGAAAGATCTCGAAGTATGTTGGTAAATGTGGATAGTTGTTTCTATGTATACATCGATATATGTTAAGGGATGCATCTTAACGAAGTTGGAAATATCTGATTTCAAACATCTCAACTTTAATATATGTATCTCGATTGATATAGCACGATGTGATTTGGTTTCTGTCTATGGATATGTCTCCAGATAAAAGCTTACTTGTTGTCTGATTTATCTTCATATTGTTTGGTATATGTATATAGATACTTCTACACGTAGATGGAAATACGTTGATATATATATATATATATATATATATATATATATATATATATATATATATATATATATATATATATATATATATATATATAAGCAGCAGGGGAGAGGGCGAATCGGACATTTGCTCGAGACATCATTTGCTCTAAATCTAACAAACATCTCGAGAGAATTAATTCGAATTCTTCTTTTTCAACCAAAAAAAGGGTTACTTGCTCGAAACATAAGTTTTTCGCAAATTATCCTCCAAGACAGTTTTCATCGTTTAGTCAAAATACCGTCTCGTCGTGATGTCATCTTCCCCCCCCCCTCGCTGCTATGGGTTAACCAAATATTTGATCAAGTCCGATACGATATCGTGTCATAGGATCATGTAAATTTATTGTTATAAATCCATGCGGGGTTGACTGGGCTTTACTAAAGAAATTTTTAAATTGATTGAAGTCCATACCGGAACACCATGTCTTCCAAATATTTCGTAACGTATGTGTATCAACGCCGTTATACACAGCAAGAATATTACAGTTATCTCTGATCACTTTTGGAATCTGAGTGTATCGTTGAGTGACATATATCACGTCGGTGTTTTTGTGCCTGCCTCGGGAAAATATTCTAGCTGTTTTTTTTTTGATTGTCTAACATCACATCGTCGTATACGACTAAATTGTTAATGCTCCCATCAAGGTCATCCACGGATGGTGCCTCGTCAATATCAGTTATAAAATCAATGGCGTTCTAACCCTTAATTTCTGATGCATTCTCGTTAAAATCCTTTAACACTTCATAGCATGGTTGATCATCTACGCTAGGAGCAACTAAATACAACTTATCCCACTTCATCCATCTCACTATTAAATTGAGCAACAATTGCGTCTTGCCGGATCCAGATGGCCCGATTATAATTGCGCGGATAGAGTTTGGTAGCGCTGCATGATGCTTAACTTGTTCTCTGGTTTTAGTCGCTGAAAAATCAATTATATTCATATCTCTATACATAAATCATGGATCTATATTGTGTGAAGTGTAAAACGCGTACTAACACAAATGATGTGACGACGATTACAACTAAAAATAACAGATCAGCACTTACTGGTAGATGTGCAACATGTGGTACAAAAAAGTTTAGATTTGTTTCTATGAAATCCGGAGATGTTTTTAAAAAAAACGAGGAGGTGATATCGCAGCCAAATTTGCAAAACTCCCTGGAACCAAATGGGCAAAGTACCCCGGAGAAGAACACCTTCCAGGATATAGCTACTGTGGCCCCGGAACACGATTAGATATCAGACTTGATGATCAAAATCAGCCCCGACCCAACGAGTATCCGATAAACACTTTTGATAAGGCGTGTCATGCTCATGATGTTGCATATAAAAGCAGCAATCTGCAAAACAGGCATCTCGCGGATGTGAAATTAATTCATGCGTTAAATGCTATTCCTGATAAATCTTTCAAAGAAAAACTTGCTTCGTGGTCGTAAAATCAGCTATTAAAGGCAAATTGATGATGGGCGCTGGTAATTAATAATATGGAATCTATTTATTATTCCCTGAGGGGACACTGGAGGGGTAACGCTGCAATCAATAAACTCGCCAACGTCGCAAAAGTGAAAAAGGCCACTGCGGCTAATTGGTTATTCAAACAGGCTATATGGCAAATTTATCTACCGCGTCCTAAACAAATCAATTTCTCGCATTTTGATGTTACCGGGCCCAATGAAGTTCATCAAGCTGATTTATTGTTTTTACCACATGACAACGGTTACAAATACGCGCTAACCGTAGTTGACGTTGCGAGTCGATACAAACAAGCAGAACCGCTAAAAACAAAATCATCACCTGAAGTTGCTTCTGCATTTGAAAAGATTTATCGACGAGGACCGCTACGCTGGCCAAATCTGTTACAAGTTGATCCTGGCAAGGAATTTCAAGGCGCTGTTTTATCAGCGATGAAAGATCACGATGTCACCATCAGACGGGGGCATACTGCACTACATCGCGATCAGGCAATTGTAGAACGATTTAATCGGACTCTTGCTGAGCGGTTATTTGGATATCAATACGTAAAAGAATTCATCCAAGAAAAGCGATCCCGTGAATGGGTCAAAAGGTTACCAGGGGTAGTTGCAGCGCTAAATAACGAGATTACCAGAGCAATCAATATGAAACCTAACAACGCAATAAAAAAGTATATACCACAACCACAGCGGGATAGCGTTTCCCAGCCAATTCTCGGCAATGTCACCGTGAGATATTTATATGAACCAGGAGAACTCGAAGGTGGTAAAAAAAGGGCTACTGATCCTATTTGGAGTGTCACTACGCATAGCATATCTACTATAACACGATCAACTGGTAGACCTCCAATCTATAAATTGGATTCAACTGCCCCTCAGCGGGGTTTTACACGCGAACAATTACAAGTTATTCCTGACGATACTCAATTGCCACCGCATGGTCTTAACTAGCGCCGTTGCGTCTGTTGCACTCAAGACAAGTCAACATTACATTGTTTCTGACATGACCGAGACTGTTATTTTTTCTGTCTACGGTAAATTGGCGAGGATCTTTATCCGAATACTGCCAACGCATTATACAATTGCAACTCGCGCAGTGATTATTTTGTTGTTGCTTCAGCGTAATTATTAATTCAGCATCAATATCAAATTCTCGTTGTTTTTTTTTGTCTTGTTGTTTGTAACCGGAGAGTTTTTTATTAATGATACTAACATCAATATCATCCATTGTGGTGTCGTCATCAAATACAATTCTTCGAAGCTGATTTATTCGCCGTACTCTAGACACTGCAAGATAGACTAAATTTGACCACTCAATGCGATTATCGACTATCCAAACAATTGTATCTGCGATGGTTAATCCCTGCGAGGAATGTATCGTCGTTACATAACCCAGTGTCCATGGCGATTTATTAGCACGCAATGCGTCTTCGACAACACTGATATCAACCAGCACAATATCATTTAATACTAGTGTTTGTCTTTCACGCTGTCCTGGAATTTCAACTTCAATATTCTGTCGCCGTGTGTCAGCGGATCTATAACACAATGGAACTTTTATCAGGGGATATTTTTCTTTGTGAAGCTCAAACAACTTTTTCTGAAGTGTGTCTCTGACTATTTTTCTGCTAGCAACTACAAAATCGTTAGGTCTCCATGTGTTATAAAATTCCTCCATGGGAGTTTCAGAAATCACCTTCCGAATTATTTCACATTGGATTCTATCCGGCTGTAATCTAATTAATTTTTTAATCTCACTTAATTGTTCATCAAGTGCCCTATAATCGCTATCAATTTCTTCGTAATAGTCCACGAATTCTCTCAGCCACTTATGTGGACCCGCGCCGACAAATGGTGGTGGTTGGCCATGATCTCCACACATTATTACCGCTGTATTCTTTTTGCAGCAACCAATCAAGAAAATTTTTTAATACATCTACCGAAACCGTACATATCTCATCCCAAATAATAACCGCAGGGATGAATTTATCACCCATTCTTTCAGGGGTCCATTCATCGCCCTTGTATCGAAAAAGCTGTGATAAGTACAAGCTTCAACGTTTCGTTGTTTCATCTATGTGGCTAATCTATGTGTTGGTGTTAGCGCAATCATGTTTGTGAAATCCGTAGGATTTTTCCCACGAAATAACTCAATCGCGCGAGTCGTCTTTCCCGACCCGCCACAGCCGTTTAAATAAACTGTTTTATATCTACAAATTAGATCTGATATCGATGGTGCATTAGAACGCTCTGATAAATTATCACCGCGTAAGTAATTACTTTTAATTTCAACGTCTGCTGATTCAGAATACTCGCGCAGCATTTTTTTTAAAATTCTCCATGATCCCCAGCTTTCATCCGAATTAGTGAATTCAGCAACTGCGCAACTGTAAAATGAATCAACAGCAACTCTAACCGCAGTGTCAGGAAATCTATTTATCATTGAAAATAAATTAATACAAGCATAACCCAGCATCGACGACCTCAAATGTGTATAAGGGGATCTGTTACCGTCGCTATAAGTAACAACTGTACCCAATTTTGTTCCATCGGACAAAAAAGCATCTTTACGATCTACATATATGTTTTTAGATACTGCATCTGCGATTACAAAGTCGTATTCGGTGTTATCCATAATCAACCGGGAACAATATCGTTTATAGTCGCATTTTTTTCCTCCCTGAGTGAATTTTCCGATTATTCTTCTGCATAGATCTTTTGTTTCGATGTTTCGTTGATTAAATATCCGTTTGGACCACTCAATGATATATTCTTCGTTGGCATCAATATGTTTTCTGAATTCGTCAATTATACTATCAAGACGTTCCGGTGTTGGTAACCAGACATTGGTTTGTTTCCGATATGATATAATTGCTTCACTGACCGTCAGCGAAATTAACATTTTTGTATCAATCATGAACCGTAATAACGCTATTGGCAGCCACTTCTTTTCAGACATGTGTCTACCAATCCAAATATAACAACAGCGATGAAGTCCTGCTGCGAACACAAATGATACTACACGAGCGAATCCAGTTAAATCAAAATCAGGCAGCGGCCATTAATTGCAACACGAGTCATTTCACGTACGGGGTGCCCAAATCGTTTAAAATACTCAGTACACTCTCCATAACCAAGAAAACTCGCTGGATAACAAGCAATCATATCAACTGAAATGATATTATCATGGTCGTATTTGTTATTCCATAAACCACCATGATTAAATTCTAAACAACTAGCCTCAATGTCTGGCAAGAATTCTACGCGTGTTGGTTTCCATGCGTTTTTTATTCTCGCAAAATGAGCTGCAACCGACGGGATTGTAAAACAGATTGTCAATAATTGTTCGTCGTTGATGATTTCATCGGTGGCTTTGCCACACGCCGTTAAAAACCCACTGGCTGTTTGTGAAATGCTTCAGTGCGGTATAATTCACCGTTTGGTCTTACAAATTGATCAAACGTATCCGGGTCGTTTTCAGTGCTGCGAAGTAACCACACCGACACGGGGTCGTTTTTACTCAAATGCGCAATAGCATCGAATAGTTTCTTTTCAGCGAGAAAACCGTCCCTGGAAAATTCTTCTCGTAAGAATTCGTCGGGTATATACTTTATTGTTCTGTTTCGTGGAAATATTGTGACCGCGGAGGTCCATGCGTGTTCGTTATGATCAATAATTTTAATTGGGGCTCCCTTTGATTTATATTTTTATTCGTATAAAACTTCTCCGGTTATCGTTGTAACAGTTATTGGAAATCTCAGCGACGTTTCTAATTTCGCTATATCGCTAATAGTCGCTCCGCGGTTTTTCACCGTTAACTCCCATTGAGCTTTTTTGCTACGCCGTAGATCGGTAAGTTTGTTCCCTCGGGATGCATTTGTAAAATGTTCTGTTATTCGTGCTTCTACACAATTGAGTGGCAAAGCCACTGACGACGAAGTCGCCGGCGACGACTGTTTCATTGGTTTAAGTTTTCTTATATCAGGTTTTTCATTTAACGGATATATCCTATACACAACTGCTGTTTCAGGATATGCTCGTTCATAGTATGGTTTGTCAATTCCAGTTAACAGACCCGGCTTAGAATCACGGCTAACAACGACTGTTTTCTTGTCTTTGAGAATCGGTTCAAATTTGTCTCGTATAATCCAACTACGTTGCTGTCGTTCATGTTGGCATCAACAGCGCCATCAATTCGAAATGTTGACCAGCTATGAGATGCGCCGTCGTGCTTGAATTCATTAATACAATCGCGTATTTTATTTATTAGGGCTCTATCTGTTATTGCCCGTTTTGGCACATCTTTGAGGGTTCTATCGAGATTGAATTTAACGTTTTTGAAAGGCTTAATTGATGATAAACTCTCGAACTCCTCCATGTTATAATTAAAACAAGTATTTAAATAGAAAAATATAGTATAATGAATCACTGCAAGTGGCTAATGATTGGATCAACAACCCTGTGGGTATCATTTACAAAGCGTTCGCAGCGGTTCCTTTGGCCCCCTTCCGTGCCTCCGATGTGGGGTGGGGGTAAGGGGAAAATCGCAGTTGTGTCTTGCTTGTGGGGGTAAATGATACAGGGAACTAAAACGCTACTATGACAAACGAATAAAAAATGCAGTCATTGATTCTATTGATGACTCCGTCAGCGACAAAATCATAAAAAACTCAAGATTATATCAAGAGGTTTATAATTAAAGCAGATATAAATTAGACAAATAGTATTATTATACAAATGAGCCAAGATTTCAGACCTCACCCAGTGCTTGTTAATTATGAAGCATCCCGTGATGGTGTTGTCAGGCATCGCAGACTAAAATACCTGTTGGACGGGTAAATAATATGGGATACTTGATGTTTACAGCCGGGAAAAAGACATATCTTAATCACAGAGCCATCTATGAAGCATTTTACGGATTAATCGAAGACGGATTTGTGATTGATCACGTTGATGGATTACCTCAAAATAGCAAATTGGATAACTTACGAGTTGTTACTCAGCGTCAGAATGCAAAATTAGGTGGAACCGGCAAACACGCAAAAAGGGCGAAACATGTCAAAGCATTTGATGCAGAAACCAACAAAGAAAAAATATTTCAATCAATAAATGAAGCCAGTATATATTTTGATATTTGTAGGCCTTCAATACGATTTGTTGCAGAAAATATTACTAGATATGCCGTCTCGAAGAAAAACTCACACAGGATACAATTTTCATATACATCTGAAACGATTCAAGGGAGATAAAGCCTTTATGGATAAGTCCACCACCACTCATAACACCCCACTCACTAAGTTCCCTTGTATTATGACGTCAAAGGAATTTGTGCCGTCTGCTACACCTGTAGAGAGAGGTATAATTGACTAGGCGCGCACACGTGACTGTGGAGATTTATAACATCGAAACTGCATGCTGTTTTGTGTTACGATGCAGCCTTGACAAACTTCCTCTGCGCTAAAACGATGGCGAAAGTCACATAATTGTTATAAAAATAAATAATACTGTGACTTTTGCCATCTTTCCGTTAATTAATCTGAATCATCGTATCGGGAAAACCATCCATTAACGGTTCAAAACATCTCGTTTCAATATCATACTAGAAAAGGTGACCTCATACATGTAGACTGCTAATCATTGACGTGGACTGTACAATTACTATATTCTACGTGCGAGTTGTATTTTTCTGTGTGTAAAAATATTTTATTTTCCTTTTTCCTGTATACATTTTTATAAATACAGTGAAAACTCTCTTATTGTTAAGTATACATGTCAGGTTATATTGAATCGGTATTTCACTGACGCAGGCATGCGTGACTTTCAGTACAAACGTACTTTTGTTCCCCACCCTGTATGATCGGTCACTGACGCAGGCATGCGTGACTGAAAAGACCCAGAATAATATTTACATGATATTTTAAACAACAGTTAAATTATTATTTGTTTTGTGTACTTAGTATTTTATTTCCTAAATACGATGAAATTTCTGTTGATACAGTAAAATTGTCTATTTTAAAAATCTCTTATTGTTAAGTATAATCAGAAGACATATATATTAAAAAATCTCTATTTTGTATGACAGTTCCGTAGTCTAAACGGTAGCGTGTTTGTCTTGTAAACACGGATCTATCAACTACGTGTTCGGTCCCCATAGCAGATACATTATTTGATGGCGAAACGAAAGATGTTTTTCTATTAATTGGGGAAGTAGGGCGGACCCCCTCAGCCAAACCAACATTGTAACTCATGCCATCGCATTCTCGGTAGCGTGGGTTGGTGTTTTTTCCAACTCATGCAACCATGAATTTGATTTCATGGGTTGCCATGTTGGTTTGGTTTGACCACGCCCACGCCACAATAACATCCAATCAAACATATACCTTCTGAGAGATCTAATTCAGTGTTTGCTGAGTTAGACCCCTCGCCGGAGACTATTTGTTTGTCAAAGTAAATAGGTGTAAAATAAATGGTATAAATTGATGCAAAAAGCTCTGCATTCACATGAGGAACCCCATAGGGTAGCACATAATGGATTACCGGCTAATAGAAACGGTGTTAGGGTCACAAAGAAGGGCATCCGGATAGCCAAAAGAAAAGACCCTAACAAAGACACAAAGGCCTGAATAAGGGACTCATGACTGAATAACCGCTCATAATTTATACCATTTATTTTGCATTTATTTTTTAAATTAAAGATAAAATATATTATATAAATAATGGATATCAAAGATGTAAATTCTATATTTGCTGAAATCTCAAATTTGCAAAATCGAGGGATAGTATTATCTAAAGATCTCGACTGCGACAGGATTACCTCGGAATATGAAGATATTGAGTATCAGTCTAGTCGTTATGTTTTACCTAAGATGTACAGGCTCGTGAAAGGAATTCAAAAGTCCATCAATGCTTGTTTATACGGTAACGACATTAATGTATTTATAACACTATTTAGCAACCGTTGAAGCAATACGTCAAAAGCTCGGCCTAGATTATAAAAAACGAGCTGAAATTAGTTCTAAGGTTCGTGATCTTAGAAAAATATTAAACGAGGAAAAACCAGTATCCTAACCACGTGAGCGTTACTATAAAAATTAGGCTTTCAGTAATTTTTCAGTAAAAAATTTATTTATTTTTTAGCGTTTTTTGTACTCACATAGGATTTTCTCCTGAAAGGATACTCAACAATTTGGGCTTGCTCATGCAGTTATGTGCGTACTGGATGATCTGGTTGTGGTAGCAAGTAATCACCGCGACGTCTCCATTTCCACGTAGTTGTTGTTGTTGCCGCATCGTTAACAAAAATCGTTCATCGCCGTTCTCAAATATTACAATTTTGAAACCCCCAGCGATGTTATTTCTGAAACACTCGAGGATAGCGTCGTACAGTTTAACCTTGTCGGAGATGGATACGTTAGCTTGATGGTACATTATTTAATAACTCAGCTTTTAATTGTAATAGTTTCACATTTTAAAACTCAGTTCACAAACATTATATGGTAGGTGAATCGCTTACAACTAGATTAGCCCGAGAGCGGCTAGCGGCAATTAAAACGTTTATACCGGTTCGAGACAGACTTCGCGAGAAACTTCAACAACGACAACAAGCACAGACTGACTTTTCTGTGTTAAGTGAACAAATGTTTACTCCGATAACAAGTACAACCAAAGATGTGAAAACAGCAAC
This sequence comes from Unio delphinus, assembly GCA_029339505.1. Classification (NCBI taxonomy): domain Eukaryota; kingdom Metazoa; phylum Mollusca; class Bivalvia; order Unionida; family Unionidae; genus Unio; species Unio delphinus. Next base: position 3,262,382 of record JAQISU010000054.1, read on the forward strand.
TGAACGAGCAATATTTGGGGATATTCCTGAGGAAGACAAGCGACGAGAAGTGCCTGTTCTTAGTGTGCTTGAAAAGATAGCAGCAGAGACCGAACAAACATGCGCAGGGATACAACAGCTATCCAGTGATATAAAAACTCAACGCGAAATTGAAGAACTCGAAGAAGAACAACAAGGTGCAGCTGGAAGAAAAGACTATTCACCTAAGAATATATTTACAGTCGCAGCATTAAATGAAATTAGAGAAAACCATACATATTCCGAATTAGCTGATTTTGCTAGAGACAATTTTCCAAAGGGTAAAAGAGAGAATTTATTAAAAGACGAGTTTAAAAATTTTATAAAAAACAAAGACACTTGGGCATCAAAAATATATTTAGTGAAACGCGGCGGGGATAGAATCACAACGTAGCAGCACCCTGGTTATGATGACTTTCTAGCTGCGGTTAAAGGCGGTCCACAACCACCACGTTATACAGAGGATCCAATCCCGGAACAAATAGACATAAAAGCAGAAGCCGGTTCTAAGAAAACAAGCGGAAAAGGATATTCAATTAAAAATCCAAAGGATTTCAACGCAACCGTGACATGCCCTGGTAACATCCTCAGTGATATATCACGGTTGGAAGTACTTATGGGCGGAAAACGAGCCGGAAATAACTCTCCGGAAATAATTAATGAGGCCGCTGATATTTGCAGGCGGTTATTTGCCGGTGGTATCATGGACATTAATGTATATCGAGAACTCATTGCTGAATTAGTTGAAAATCACAAAGATGCCCAGGGTTATTAGCGATTGATCACTAATTGAAAAACTACTAGTTTTATAACAAGATGATCATACACTACAACCATGATAAACCCGTAAGCGTCTACGTGGTGAACTCACGATTGCCTGTTTATAGAGCATATTACGGAGATGGTTTCGGCAATACCATTGCGGGGTTATTTACAAGAATGGCTCCAAAAGTGCCATTGATGTTATTCGTGATAAGAGAATCAGCGCTGTTGGAAATCTTGCCGGAAAGGCATTTTCTGCCGCGAAAGATAAAATAGCATCATTGGTGCGAAAGAAACTACAGTGATGCCTGAAAAAATCAGCAAAGCAATAAATAGCGCAGTGGAAGAAAAACTAGCGTCGTTGGCTGATTCGGTGACTCCGTCACCATTGACGGATTCGCCGGTAACAGATAGCGTTATCATGTACGCGATAGCAGGAAGTGGTTTGAAACGAAAACAAAAACGACGATGATTACAAAGAGTTTCAAAATTGAAAACACTAGTATGTTAATAAAATGTTTAAACAACAGGCTGATCCCGAGTTTGATATGGAAGCCCCAGTACCCAAGGACAATTCCGTCCCCGATTATCAATACTATTCCTATCATGCAGTACAACCCGACCTACGATCGCGAATTGAACTTCAAGTTCAAGATACCAGTAAAGACTTTTTGCCACGTGAAGCATTTATCGAAGTAGCTGATCATAATGATCCACCATATGCAGATGATCCAAATATCCGAGTTGGTTTTGTTAATAATGGCATAATGGCGTTATTTGAAAGTGCAAGATATCTCATTGATGGAAAAGAAATTGAATCAATAGACCGTGAAGTTGATGCTGCAACAATAATAATCGGGCTAGCAAGATACTCCGATGATTATACAAGATCGGCTGGTCCATCTATGATGTTTGCAAAGGATACCTCTGATAACGCTGACCACCTTCAATACATTAAAGTGTTAACACCGCGAGACACTTCAGTTGATAATCAACAAGAAGCAGCTAATCCAGAACGTCGAGCTAGACCCGGAGCTGCGTTTGATATTCTCGGAGGCGTTAATTGTAATTTCAATCTAGGGATTGCATTACGAGTCGCAACGTTCCAAAGACCACAACGATATTTTTCATGTACGATTCCACTCCATCACATATTTGGATTCTGCAGAAAAGTCAGAAAAGTCATCTATGGAGCCAAACACACAATTGTGTTAGTGCGAAAAGGCAATGACAACGAGTCAATTTGACGTACTGGTGCCGCTGATGGTAAAGTTGTTTTAACTAAATTAGCATTGTGGGTGCCAGTAATGGCCCCATCAATTACCACAGAAGAGCGACTACTCTCATTGATGGACACAGGCGGTAAATCATTGCAAAGTTGGCTAACAACAACGACTGATGCCAAAGAGGATGATGTTAATGGTACATTTACATGGCATTTAGCATCAAAACAAGGCGTCTTAGCTCCACGTCATATATTTATAGCGCTGCAGAATCGGAATCGATTACGCTCCCAAGAACGCAGTCATATGATATTTGATCGATTAGGGGTAAGTGAGGTTTCACAGAGAATAAACGGACAACAAGAACCATCTGAGGATATACAGCTTGATTATAACAATAACCAAATAGCACGTATGTATCATCGGATGCTGTCATATATGGGTCGTGATCAAAACGTTGATACCGGTTTGCAAATATCGCAACTCGATTTTAAGAACTTGTATCCAATTTATTACTTTTCGCTGGAACATCTTGATTTAACAAGGCAATCCGTTGTTGACATACATTTTAGGGCTCGTATAGATCCTGGTGGTGTTTATTATAGAGCGGTTGCTGTTATTCTCAGCGACAAATCAATGCTACTTGAAGGTGTTGGTGGACGAATGAGAATCGTTGATGCACCAGTGGAAAATATGTAAATGAAACTTGAAAAGTTTCCAATTAGATCAATTGAAAGCATAAATGTGTTTTACAATAAAATGACATATAGTGTTGTTAGTGTCAAGCTGACTGATGGTCAAGTCAAGAAATTGCGATCAAAATCCGCTAAAGAATGTGGAACAACAATAACGTTAAAACCAGCGCAGATGTCCGGCGATACACATAAAATATCACTGACGGATCGTCAAATAAAACATTTCAATGATGCGCTAAAGAATAACAGAGGGGTTCAAATTGTATTTTCAAAAGCCGCAGTCGCCAACATGATAAAATCATGTGGTATATTTCCATTGTTAGCTGCAATACCAGCATTGATTGCAGCGGCTGCCCCAGCGGTGGCGAAAGCGGCTGCGTTGGGAGCCGTTGGGACCGCGGCAGGGATGGCGTTGAAAAAGGCAACTGGGAAAGGATATAAAAAAGGGAAAGGGTCTAAGACTACCAGGAACCCCGTATTCATGGTACAGCGGGAGATCCGTTCACGGATCCTGTCTGAGAATACCAGGAACGGTTTATTAGTTGAAAGCCCAATTCTTCCCATGTCCAATTTTGATTTAATTGATGCTGCTAAAAACTAGCGATAAAAAACTTCAGAGGGGTTTTTATGAGAGATCAATTACCGAGAAAACCTAAACGCGTCGAAACCGGTATCATCAATCTTGATAACAGCAGCGGATCGGGAACTCACTGGGTTGCATACGCGATCGATCCGCGTGGGATTGTCTATTTTGATTCATATGGGTTAGCTCCGCCAAGCGAGTTTATGCGGTATATAAATTCTTCTATGAAACTCAAAGAGCTTCCGATTTTTTATTGCACGCTGCCAACACAACAATTAAATGGTCCACCGATATGCGGCCGTGAAGTATTAAATGTCCTCGCGGAGATTTCATCGTCACAGAAACCACCTCATCTGGTTGTAAATAAATACACGAGTGGGAAATTACAAGGTAATTTTAGAGAATCAATAAATTGAAAATACTAGATTCTTTACAATAATGATTGATATTTGGGGACGATCTCTGTCAATGTTGAAACCCACCGCGAAAACATCTGCGGGTTCTATCGAGGATGTAAAAAAAATAATTGAAGATGAAATCGCTGAGACGTTAAATTTAGCAAGTGTTGACCCGAACGAAATAGTTGTATTTCAAGATCGCCAGGGTAAATTGAAAAGCAGTAATATATCCGCGGATGACATTTTGATACGGCAGCGCGACGCCGCTGAAAACTCTATTGCGCTGTATTCCAACGGTGGACAACTTAAACCAGGCGCACTTGTGTCTACGATCACCGACAGGATCACCGCGCACGGCTGTGAGCTGGATGAGTATATACGAGGTTATAATAATTTTCGCAAAAATGTCGTACATAAATTCTTTGGAACCCCGCTTGTGGTTGGCATGGCTCTAGCTGAAATTAAAAGCTTTCTATCTTTATTCTTTTTTAACAAGGATGCGGGGAGGATGATGAATGAAAATGAAATCAAGGCAAATTATCTCGATATTTACACAGATATTTCTAAACTAATAGAAAATTTTGAAAAGGTACAAAAACCCACTAACGACGTCGTTGGTAAGTTTTTTAGAACCTCACTTGTAGCAGGCATGACTTACGCTGAAATTAGCGAGTTTATTGGCAAGCATACTCAAAATACCTACGTCGCTAATAATTTCTTTGGTGTCCCAGCTACATCTACGATGACTCTCAAAGATATTAATATGTTTATGGTGAGACATACAACACTTAATACCATCGTGGATAATTTTTTAGGGAGACCACCTGTGTCTGAAACCACATCTCTGACAGGCCCGACCCTCGCTGAAGTTAAAAAAAACTATTGACGAACAAAAGCTCACCAGCGAAATTGTTAATACGTTCTTTAGGAATTATGGCCCCCAAGATCTCACGACAAAATTTTATCACATCGACCTGTATCTTAAAGACCAAGCACAGCTTAAAACCAGAGACCTTCTGGCTTCATTCTTTTCTAACAAGGAGGAGAGGGGGAAAACAATTGATCCTACCAGAATCACGGTAAATTATCTCGATATTTACGATGATATTTTTAAACTAAAAGCAAACTCTGTTAAAGTAAAGATTCCACATCCAGGCATAGGCGTTAAAAATATCGTGTATACGGTCGATCATGGAACCATGGATTGGATAAAAGACGTTTATACTACATTGTCCCCCATTCTCTGGGGTGTCGAAATGAGGGCCGATATCTTCAGGCCAACGTGGGTCGATGGTATCTACAGGCTAAGGTGGATCTCTATCGATCAATTTAATATGATCGCGGACGATAAAACCTACTCTGGTCGCACCGAGACGTTAAATATGAAGGGTCACGTACATGACGTTAATGTCGTCGCGGTTGATAGCTCCACCATTAGATCAATAATAACTTGGTGTTTAGAATTTTTAGATGATTTTTCCGGCTGAAGCTACTAGCAATTCCCCTTAACGATGGCGAATAATTGAAAACACTAGCGGGTTTAAAATAACAATGACATCGATGAAATCAATTGAACCGATAATAGTCATAGAGGTATCACAATCGCATCGATATCGATATGATACCGTGAAGGAGTTTTCCGCGAACTTGAAATCACTTTCTGAGCGCTATCGTGAAAAAATGAAAAAATACCGACGCAGCATAGCAATCATCGACATCACCGTGTACTCGGTGTCCGGTGTGATGGCCAGCGCCGGGGTTATTTTGTCGACGGTGACCATGATGACTCCGATTGCAGTTCCAATTGCTATCTCCGCGGCAACAACAATTGCGGCAGTCGCCACCGCGATAACTAAAACGTTATCATCGTGTTCTCAGAAAAAACTCAGTGATTATACAGCTCGGTACCGGGTGGTATTTGACGCATTCTCGAAATTATCCGAGTTGATCTCGCTGTCGATAGATAATTCGTTCATATCCGATGTTGAATTTTCCACGATGACCCAGTTGTATAACTCCGCGATGTTGAAATTGGAATTTGAAGACAGCGTTAACAATAATGTCACTCGAACTGCTTCAACGAATCGCGGAGAATACCACTCCGATACGAACAAGCATGATATCAATAACATCAACAAACCCTGAATTTAGTGTGAACTTCCCTTCTCCGATTCCAGTGCATGAGATAGCGCTGGCAAAATTACGAGTATATCATAGCTGGCCTAATATCACATCGGTCGCATTTGCGTTCAGCAACCCAATAACGCACTGGTGTTCTCGTATAAGAATAAACCCGATGGTACTCCATAGTGGGAAACTGTTTCGTTACCAACTGGGTCGTACCAAATTGAGCAAATCGATGCTGAAATTCAGCGTAGAATAAAATCAATCACGGGAAAAGTTTCAAAAATAGCTATTAAACTTCATGAACCGACGCTCTCGTCGTCGATCGAAATAAGCACAGAGGGATACATTGTAGATATATATAACAGCTCGTTAAGAACAGTGTTAGGATGGCCTGAAAAACCACCGGAAAAATCCGCCACCGACTTAACCACGGACGTACAATCATATCACGAAATCAATCCCAGTTATCGAGATAATTTATCTGATATAAGAAAAGGAAAAATCGCCGATAGATTTATATTTACCAACATAGACACATTGCAATGGGATTTTATCATTAAAAGAACAGCCGACTCATCTGTTACTATTTCATTTACGCTAACTGACGTCCGTGGTTATTTTAATGAAATTAAACAATTATATGAAACACAACTAGAACAACTACGGAAAACAAAATCGCAAAAACACGTTGAAATAATAAATCAACTTATAACTGACATGGAATATATCTATGAACTAATTATTCAAACAATAATTAATGACAACAGCGACAAAAACAACGATTCCTAACCGAATACAATATCACAGAAGACAATCTGCGTAATTTCAAGTTTCCCAGATACAACGCTGATAAACTAACAAGAATTGTTAGAACCGATATCAAGGCGCTACAAAAACCAGATTCAACTGTCCTCCTCAGGTATAATAATGATCCAGATGGTGGCGGTAGGCATATTGCATCGCATAATGTGAATATTTCAACGGTGATTGCGCTCAATTTAACATGTGATGCAATTGAAGGAAGCTATCAAATTAATCTAGAGCAATCAAATCAAGCTCAGCAGGGATATATTCTTTATTCGTTTGCACCAACAGCTCCTCCAGGATTCCTAATTATTGAAAACCCAATTAATCCTGTCTACATGCGATGCCATAATTATTCGTTAACGAGAATTAATTTCCGACTCACCGACCAGTCAAATAATTTAAGTGATATACAAGATGAGGTGTTAGCGATTAGTTTGTTTGTAAAGTCCTAAAGACTCGATCAAATATTTGGTTAACCCATAGCAGCAGGGGGGGGGGGGGGCGATGACATCACGACGAGACCGTATTTTGACTAAACGATGAAACGGTCTTGGAGTATAATTTGCAAAAAACTTATATTTCGAGCAAGTAACCCTTTTTTTTTGGTTGAAAAAGAAGAATTCGAATTAATTCTCTCGAGATGTTTGTTAGATTTATCTCTCGAGCAAATGTCCGATTCGCCCCCCTGCTGCTATATATATATATATATATATATATATATATATATATATATATATATATATATATATATATATATATATATATATATATATATATATATATATATATATATATATATATATATATATATATATATATATATATATATATATATATATATATATATATCATTGTTCGTAGATTGTCAAATGTAGATGTAATATTCAGGTAAAGAGTGAATCTAGGTGAACTGAAAACCTTCAACGCAGATAAATGTATTTGGATTGAAAGATCTCGATGTATGTTAGTAAATGTGGATAGCTGTAGCTATGTGTACATGGATATATGTTAAGAGATGCATCTTAAGGAAGTTGGAAATATCTGATTTCAAACATCTCAACTTTAATATATGTATCTCGATTGATATAGCACGATGTGATTTGGTTTCTGTCTATAGATATGTCTCCTGATAAAAGCTTACATGTTGTCAGATTTATCTTCATGCAGTTTGTAGATGGAATTATGAAGCAATCTATCAGTCTACGTAGATTGTCATATGTAGATAAATTTATACCCAATAAAGTGAATCTAGCTTATTAAAACACAACAACGTAGATTATTGTATTTGTATCGAATTATCTCGATGAATTCTAGTAAACATGGATAGTTATAGATATGTGTAGATGGACATATGTTGAGATGAGCATCTTATGAAAGATCTCGATGTATGTTAGTAAATGTGGATAGCTGTAGCTATGTGTACATGGATATATGTTAAGAGATGGATCTTAAGGAAGTTGGAAATACCTGATTTCAAACATCTCAACTTTAATATATGTATCTCGATTGATATAGCACGATGTGATTTGGTTTCTGTCTATAGATATGTCTCCAGATAAAAGCTTACATGTTGTCAGATTTATCTTCATGCAGATTGTAATATGGATATCGACACATCTTCACGTAGATGGAATTATGAAGCAATCTATCAGTCTACGTAGATTGTCATATGTAGATAAATTTATACCCAAGAAAGTGAATCTAGCTTATTAAAACACAACAACGTAGATTATTGTATTTGTATCGAATTATCTCGATGAATTCTAGTAAACATGGATAGTTATAGATATGTGTAGATGGACATATGTTGAGATGAGCATCTTAATGAAGATGAAACATTTGTATTCAACCACCTCAACGTTAATATATGTATCTCGATTGATATAGCACGACGTAATTTGGTTTCGGTCTACATATATATCTCCAAACATAAGATTACTTGTTGTCAGATTTATTTTAATGTGAGATTGTTATATGTATATAGACACTTCTACACGTAGATGGAAATACGTTGAAATTTATCAGTATTCGTAGATTGTCATATGTAGATGTAATATTCAGGTAAAGTGTGAATCTAGCTGAATTGGAAAAGATTGACGTAGATAGTTGCATCTGGATTGAAAGATCTCGATGTATGTTAGTAAATGTGGATAGTTATAGCTATGTGTACATGGATATATGTGAAATAGATGCATCTTGACGAAGTTGGAAATATCTGATTTCAAACATCTCTACTGTAATAGATGTGTCTTGATTGATATAACACGATGTGATTCGGTTTCTGTCTATAGATATGTCTCTAGATAAAAGCTTACATGTTGTCAGATTTATCTTCATGCAGTTTGTTATATGGATATCGAGACATCTTCACGTAGATGGAATTACGTTGCGGTCTATCAGTCTACGTAGATTGTAATATGTAGATAGATTTATCCCCAAGATAGTGAATCTAGCTGAATTGAAACACCACAACGTAGATTATTTCATTTGTATTGAATTATCTCGATGAACCCTAGTAAACGTGGATAGTTATAGATATATGTAGATGGACATATGTTGAAATAAGTATCTTAATGAAGATGAAACATATGTATTCAACCACCGCAACGTTCATATATGTATCTCGATTGATATAGCACGATGTAATTTGCATTCGGTCTACAGATATATCTCCAAACATAAGCTTACTTGTTGTCAGATTTATCTTCATGTAGTTTGAAATATGTATATAGATAATTCTACACGTCGTTTGAAATACGTTGATAGAAATCAGTGTTCGTAGATTGTCATATGTAGCTGTAATATTCAGGTAAAGTGTGAATCTAGCTGAATTGGAAAACATCGACGTAGATAGTTGTATCTAGATTGAAATTTCAGAATGTATGATAGTAAATAAGGATTGTTATAGCTATGTGTCATATGTAGATGTAATATTCAGGTAAAGTGTGAATAAAATTGAATTGAAAAACATCTACGTAGATAGTTGAATTTGGATTGAAAGATCTCGATGTATGTTAGTAAAACTAGAATATTATTGCTACGTGTACATGGATATATGTTAGGTGATGCATCTTAACGAAGTTGGAAATATCTGTTTTCAAGCATCTCAACCTAAATAGATGTATCTCGATTGATATAGCACGATGTGATTTGGTTTCTGTCTATAGATATGTCTCCAGATAAAAGCTTACATGTTGTTAGATTTATCGTCATGCAGTATGTAATATGGATATCGACACATCTTCACGTAGATGGAATTATGTTCCCATCTATCAGTCTACGCAGATTGTCATATGTAGATAGATTTATCCCCAAGAAAGTGAATCTAACTAAATTGAAACACCACAACGTAGATTATTGTATTTGTATTGAAATATCTCGATGTATTCTATTAAACATAGATAGTTATAACTATGTGTAGATGGACACATGTTGAGATAAGCATGATAACGAAGCTTGAAATATCTGTATCCAACAACATCAACGTTGATATATGTATCTCGATTGATATAGTACGATGTAATTTGGATTCGTCGTACAGATATATATCCAAAAATAAGCTTACATGTTGTCAGATTTACCCTCATATAGTTTGTAATGTGTATAGAGATACTTCTACACGTAGATGGAAATACGTTGATATAAATCAGTGTTCGTAGATTGTCACATGTAGATGTAATATTCAGATAAAGAGTGAATCTAGCTGAATTTAAAAACATTGACGTAGATAAATGTATTTTGAAAGAAAGATCTCGATGTTTGTTAGTAAATGTGGATGCTTATAGCTATGTGTACATGGATATATGTTGAGCGATGCATCTTAACGAAGTTGAAAGTATCTGATTTGAAACATCTCTACTTTAATAGATGTATCTCGATTGATATAGCACGATGTGATTTCCTTTTAGTCTATAGATATGTCTCCAGATAAAAGCTTAGATGTTGTCAGATTTATCTTCTTGTAGTTTGTTATATGGATATCGACACATCTTCACGTAGATGGAATTATGTAGCGACCTATCAGTCTATGTAGGTTGTCAAATGAAGATAGATTTATTCCCTAGAAATAGAATCTAGATGAATTGAAACACCACAACGTAGATTATTGTATTTGTGTTTGAAATATCTCGATGTATTCTAGCAAACATGGATAGTTATAGATATGTGTAGATGGATATATGTTGAGATAAGCATATTAATGAAGATGGAAACATATGTATTCAACCACCTCAACGTTGATATATGTACCTCGATTGATATAACACGATGTAATATGGATTCGGTCTACAGATATATCTCAAAACATCAGCATACATGTTGTCAGGTTGATTTTAATGTGAGTTTGTTATATGTATATAGATACTTCTACACATAGATGGAAATACGTTGATATTTATCAGTGTTCATAGATTGCCATATGTAGATGTAATATTCAGGTAAAGAGTAAATCTAGGTGATCTGAAAAACATCGACGTAGATAAGTGTATTTGCATGTATCTTAGTAATTGTAGATATTTTTAGCTATGTATACATGGATATATGTTAAGAGATGCATCTTAACGAAGTTGGAAATATCTGATTTCAAACATCTCAACTTTAAGAGATGTATCTCGATTGACATAGCACGATGTGATTTGGTTTCTGTCTATAGATATGTCTCCAGATAAAAGCTTACATGTTGTCAGATTTATCTTCATGCAGTTTGTTATATGGGTATCGAAACATCTTCTCGGAGATGGAATTATGTGGCAAACTATTAGTCTACGTAGAATGTCATATGTAGATATATATATCCCCATGAAAGTAAATCTACCTTAATTGATAAATCAGAACGTAGATTATTGTATTTGTATTGAATTATCTCGAGGTATTCTAGTAAACATGGATAGTTATAGATATGTGTAGATTTATATATGCTGAGATAAGCATCTTAATGAAGATGGAAACATATGTATTCAACCACCAGAACGTTGATATATGTATCTCGATTGATATAACACGATGTAATATGGTTTCGGTCTACAGATATATCTCCAACCATAACATTACATGTTGTTTTATTTATCTTCATGTAGTTTGTTATATGTATATAGATACTTCTACGCGTAGATGGAAATACGTTGATATATATCAGCGTTCGTTGATTGTCATGTGTAGATGTAATATACAGGTAAAGAGTGAATCTAGCTGAATTGGAAAACATCGACGTAGATATTTGTATTTGGATTAAACGATCTCGATGTATGTTAGTAAATGTGGATAGTTATAGCTATGTGTACATGGATATATGTGACGAGATGCATCTTAAAGAAGTTGGAAATATCTGATTTCAAACAACTCAACCTTAATAGATGTATCTCGATTGATATAGCACGATGTTATTTGGTTTCAGTCTATAGATATGTCTCCAGATAAAAGCTTACATGTTGTCAGATTTATCTTCATGCAGTTTGTTATATGGATATCGACACATCTTCACGGAGATGGAATTATGTAGCGATCTATCATTCTACGTAGACTGTCATATGTAGATAGATTTATCCCCAAGAAAAGAAATCTAGCTGATCTGAAACACCCCAACGTAGATTATTGTGTTTGTATTGAAATATCTCGATGTATTCTTGGAAACATGGATAGTTATAGATATGTGTAGATGGATATATGTTGAGATAAACATCTAAATGAAGATGGAAACATATGTATTCATCCACCTCAACGTTAATATATGTATCTCGATTGATATAGCACGATGTAATTTGATTTCGGTCTACAGATATATCTCCAAACATAAGCTTCGATGTTGTCAGATTTATCTCCATGTAGTTTGTCATATGTATATCGATACATCTTCACGCAGATTGAGTAATCAAGAGATTTATCAGTCTACGTGGATTGTCATATGCAGATAGATTTATCCCCAATAAAGTGATCCTACATGAATTGAAACACCGCAACTTAGATGAATATATATGGATTGAAATATATCGATGTATTATAGTAAATATGGATAGTTATAGCTATGTGTAGATGGATATATGTTGCGAGAAGCATCTTAACGAACCTGGATACATCTGTATTCAACCACTTGAACGTTGATATATATATCTCGATTAATATATCACGACGTAATTTGGTTTCGGTCTACATATAGATATCCAAACATAAGCTTACCTGTTGTCAGATTTATCTTCATGTAGTTTTTCATATGTATATAGATATGTCTGCATGTAGATGAAATTACGTAGAGATATATTTGTCTACCTAGAATGTCATATATAGATGTAATATTCAGTTAAAGAGTGAAACTAGCTATATTGGAAAACATCGACATAGACAGTTGTATTTGGAATTGAAACATCTCAATGTAATTTGGTTAATGTGGATAGTTATAGCTATGTGAAGATGGATATATGTTGAGAGATGTAGATTAACGAAGTTGTAATCATCTGATTTCAGAATTCTCAACTTTGATGGTTGGATCTCGATTGATATAGGCCTATGTGATTTGGTTTCTCTCTTTCTCTCTCTCTCTCTCTCTCTCTCTCTCTCTCTCTCTCTCTCTATATATATATATATATATATATATATATATATATATATATATATATATATATATATATATATATATATATATATATATATATATATATATATATCCGTATTTAGAGATATGATCAATGTGATGTGCAAAATTAATATTGTAATTCGCCATTGGGGTAATTCGTCGTAACTTCATGCATTTATTCATTTGATTTTATATATTTGCAAATGTTGAATTATAAACTTTGTATAATGTTGAGGTGTGCAACATTAGTATAGGAGTTTGACTATTTGAGTATACTTTTAGGAGTATCATTTGTATGGATATATCAGCGCATGGATGTGCATATCTGTGTAAACTTGTAAAATTACAATGGACAGAAATGTTTCTCATTATATGATATTGTTTTGTATATTGAGAATATGTATGTATGTATGTATATATATATATATATATATATATATATATATATATATATATATATATATATATATATATATATATATATATATATATATATATATATATATATATACTTTGCAGCGAGAATGTGCATTTCGATAGGCACGAATGCGTGACCAAAAACTGGAATGGCCTATCTGATGATAATAATGCTAGTGTGAATTATGTAGCAAAAGGAATATATTTTGCCTCTGCCCGAGTATGTATTCCTTAAAAAACTTTTAGGGATCAGAGGGAATTACTCAGTGCTGTGGTCCGAGTCTCTGGGAGACAAAAGAGAAGTTTTAGGGACCAGTGGGAATTATCCCAGCAGTTGGACCGAGTCTCTTGGAGACAAAAGAGAGAAGGAAGGACAGAAAAGTTTACGAGAGAACGAAGTGAGACAAAAGAAAGAAGAAGAAATATACAGAAGAGTAGGACTCAGGGCAGAAGGGAAAATTTCACACTAATTCTAAAGATGAACTATGATTTTAGCTGAATTGTATTTAATAATAATAATAATAATAATAATAATAATAATAATGAGGACTTTGTAAAGCGCCTAATCTCTCGAAGCTATAAGCACTTTACTCCAACAATAATGATATGTCTACACTACCGAAACAAAAATTGACAAAAACAATGATATTGGAAAACATAAAAACATGCTGAAAACATATTAGATACAAAACATGATTATTTCGCTAAGTTTGTCCCTGCAGTTGAAACAGGTGAGTCTTGAGAGCACTCTTAAAAGTGACCACTGTGTCTTTTTTTTCTAATTTCAATGGGCAATTATATCATGCATATCTCAACATATATCCATCTACACATAGCTATGACTATCAATATTTACAAGAATAGATCGAGATATTTCAATCCAAATATATTCATCTACGTTGCGGTGTTTCAAATCAGTTAGATTCACTTTCTTGGGGATAAATCTATCTACGTATGACAATCTACGAAGACTGATAGATCTCTACATTACTCCATCAACGTGAACATGTATCGATATACATATGACAAACTACATGGAGATAAATCTGACAACATGTATGCTTATGTCTGGAGATAGATTTATCACCAAGAATGTGAATCTACCTGAATTGAAACACCTCAACGTAGATGATCTATCTATATATGACAATCATCGTAGACTGATAGTTCTCTACATTACTCCATCTGCGTGTAACGATATAGATATGACAAACTACATAGAGATAAATCAGACAATATGTAAGCTTATGTCTGGAGACATATCTATAAAGAGAAACCAAATCACATAGTTCTATATCAATCAAGATTCAACCATCAAAGTTCATAGTTCTGAAATCAGATCATTTAAACTTCGTTAAGCTGTACCTCTCAATATATATCGATCTACACATGGCTATAACTATCCAAATTAACCAAAACACGTAGAGATATTTCAATCCAAATACAACTATCTATGTCGATGTCTTCTAATATAGCTAGATTCACTCTTTAACTGAATATTACATCTACATATGACAATCTACGTAGACTAATATATAGCTACGTATCTCCATCTTCGTGCGGTCGTATCTATATACACATAGCAAACTATAACTATCAACATTTACTATCATGTAAGCTTATGTCTGGAGACATAACTATAAACAGAAACCAAATCACATATTTCTATATCAATCGAGATTCATCTATCAAAGTGTCAGAAATCAGATAATTCTATCTTCGTTAATCTGCATCTCTCAACAAATATACATCTTCACATAGCTAATACTATCCACATTAACCAAAATACATCGAGATATATCAGTCCAAATACTTCAATCTATGTCGATGTTTTCCAATATAGCTTGATTCACTCATTACCTGAATATTTAATCTACATATGATAATCTACGTAGAATAATATTGATCTATGTATATCCATCTACGTGCTGACGTATTTATATACATTTAAGAAACTACATGAAGATAAATCTGACAACGTATAAGCTTATGTTTCGAGATATATCTGTAGACCGAGACTAAATAACATCGTGATATATCAATCGAGAGACATATATCAATGCTGATGTGGTTGAATACAGATGTTTCCAGCTTCGTTAAGATGCTTATCTCAACATATATAAATCTAAACAGAGCTATAAGTAACCATATTTACTATAATAGATCGAGATATTTATATTCATCTACGCTGCGGACTTTCAATTCAGGTAGATTCACTTTCTTGGGGATAAATCTATCAACATTTGACAATCTACGTAGACTGATAGATTTCTATATGACACCATCTGCGGGAAGATGTATCGATATACATATGACAAGCTACATGGAGATAAATCCGACAACATGTAAGCTTATGTCTGGAGATATATCTTTAGAAAGAAACCAAATGACATAGTTCTATATCAATTGAATTCATCCATCAAAGTTGAGATATCTGACATCAGACGATTCTAACTTCGTTAAGCTGCATCTCTCAACATATATCCATCTACACATTGCTATAACAATACACATTAAACAAAATACATCGAGATATTTCAATCAAAATACAACTATCAATGTCGATGTTTTCCAATATAGCTGGATTCACTCTTTAACTGAATATGACATCTACATATGTCAATCTACGCAGACTAATATATATCTACGTATACCCATCTAAGTGCAGACGTTTCTATATTCAAATATTAAAAGTACTTGAAGATAAATAGGACAGCATGTAAGCTTATGTTTGGAGAAATATCTATAGTCCGAAACCATATACATCGTGCTATATCAATCGGGATACATGTATCAATGTTGATGTGGTTGAATACATGTTTCCAGCTTGGGTAAGATGCTTATCTCAGCATATATACATCTAAACATAGCTATAACTATTCAAGATTCACATTCTTGTGGATAGATCTATCTATATAAGACAATCTACGTCGACTGATAGATCTCTACATTACTCCATCTAGGTGAAGATATATCGATATACAAATTGAAGTTTGTTTCACGATATTTTAGTGAAATTAATATCCCAGGATTAAATGACACAAAAGCGAAATTGGAAAATTTAGTCCTCTGTTGACAAATATCCCGTATAAAACAAAATTGCGCAAAATGGCGTTAACATAGATAGAACAACAGCGTTTGTCTTCATATAAATCACAAAATAATATCAATCTACTTTTCATGAATTGCTTTTATTCATTTTGGAAGAAAATAGTACTTTATACACTTTCAACTTTTATAAACGTTTATTTCAAATCGTGTCTAACAGATATTACTTATAGTGCCAGTAATATAACAAGTCGTACTAATTAGTGCCAGGAAAATATAACTGTATGTTAAGGTATGTTCGTTTATAATCTGTAATAATGATATATCTATGATTTCAGTACTTTTAATCCCAGCATATTCAAAGACGATACAGTAATATATTATTCGGGCAGCTCTTTATTCATTAACTAAAACCAACTCAGACCAATGTTAAATGTGTAGCAAGGTGACTTGCAAAAATGTCTGCGATAGGTCATCAAGTACAATGTGAGCTCTCAATCGAAACTTTACCCTATGATACTGCATGTAAGAGTATTACTGCATAAAATACACAGATATTTAACCTACACGATTATTTAAACAAAACAAAAGCAAATATAATATGTACGTATTGTTAACTCAAGATATCGCCCTAACAAACAAAGGAGATTGTATCATATTTATTTCATATAACCTATGAAATCTAACAAAACTGAAGTAGCAGAGATGCTGAACCTGCTACTTTTTATAAGGTCCTCGAGTTAAATAAAGGCTTCCTATAATACCGAAAAATGAATATATAAAATTTCTAGCTAGTGAAATATCCTCCATTTGGTTAGTTAATTTTATTACTAATTATTTTGTCGTTGATGTTTATTCGTATAATTAAAGTTTTATTTCTCGTTCACCCTATCTGCTACTATGATTATCCAAACTTTTTACAACACGATCTCGTGGAAAGATCGTGATTGTCTTAGTCCACGCCTGTGAATTATGATCAATAATTATAATTGGTGCTCCCGATTTTGTGTTTTTTTTATTCATGTAAAATCTCTCCAGGTATTGTTTTCACTATTTATTTGATATTTTAATTTACTCGATAATACAGCAACATCTTCTATTGACGTTCCCTTCTCCATGACTGATTCAGCCCATTTGTTTATTTTTAAACGTAGTTGATCGGTTACAACATGGTTACAATCAACGGTAAAAAATATATTATGCTCACCGTTTTGTTTACGAGTGTTTTAATAGGCTAATCGATAAAAATCGTTATCGATCATATTAATTCAAATCCGTTCGACAACCGCATCAATAATGTAAGAGCTATTACTTCAAGTGAAAATTCCTGCTCCGGAAAATAATGGAAAATATTCAACAACAAAAAAAAAACACTTGTCGGGTTCATCGATGAAAACATTTTTTCATTTCCATCAATGACTTCCGCGGCAAACTATTAAAACCTCTGGATCAATAAAAAGAGCTGCTGGTGGAAGGATCCTCACGACGTATTCACATCGATATAAAAAACGAGTAACATGGATCCAGTGAAATATTTACTAGCAAATATATAATGGTTGAATACGAAAACATTAAAGTGACACTCGGATATGGTTATTCAGCTCAGACATATATAGGATATGAAGAAAAAAAAACGACGAAATATACAAAATCTTACAAGATAAATTAATGGAAAAGAATATCATGAACGACTTTCAAAGGATGTTGATTTAATATCCATGATCTTTTCGCTTTATTCCATTTATATTTTGTTTCCTCCATTCCTTGATTATATTCATGAATATAGAATACCGTTTATTTACTTCACTTGCTTTTTCAATCGCGGTTTCATTGTGTTTATTTGCCATTCATAACTATGTGTTTGATCTACGAGAGTTTTCTAAATATACGTGTAATTTCTTTTGTTTTGATTAAAGTTTGATGACTTTGCATTTTATTCTCTGCGATATCATCACGGATCCTTTTTTTATTCGCACGATATTCAATCCGACCTTTTCGTAATTGTTCATCATTACCAGGTGCAATCGCTGTAGCTGGCTCACGTCCCCAAATCTTAAATATTCTGCGAAATTTTCACTATGTTTTCTAATTCCGCACAATTCAATACATTTTTTCGTCGTTAAATTGATATTTAGTTATCAGAGTAATATATTTAAGAAAATATATTTAACAACATAATGGAGTAATTATCGCGATAATGTCAGTAATAATATTAGAAATAATCATGTTTAATAAACTTTTTAAAAAAGCGGATTTTACACTAAAATTATTAATGATTTTGAATGTTTGTTTATTGAATTATTTTTATTTTTGTCATTTTTTTATATTATTTTTACAAAAGTTCCCGAGTCAAAACGATTAAATATTTCGTTAAAAATTTCCAATAAAGACTAATTTTCAATTTTCCTCCAGATAAGTTAATCAAGCTAGAATTTTGGACCGTAAGTTTGAAATTTATTCTTGTTAGTAAATAATTATGAGTATGGAGAAATCTGCATTAACCGGTACTTGCACGATCACACTTCCAGGAGGTACTTGAGGAGTAAATGTATATAATATATATCCCTGTTGTGATTGATTTGATATAGCACTGTTTATCTGACAACTTCCATCAATTGCATCACAAGGAAGAATGACCGCAATCACAGGTGTTATATTTACTTTTTTCGGGTGATATATGATGACCACTGCTGTATGGAGCGTTGTTGTAACGGAGAATAGTTGCCAGTGGTGCTATTTTTTCCATACTTGAACGATTTTATGAAAGGTTTCGTTTATAAGATCATTTAGAGATGTCTTTAGTTCATCCATGTTATACGTGGAAAATTTAAAATTTGGTAGTTCAGCTTCAGTTATTTAAAAAATCTTGCTTAAACTTAATTGTATCATCAACATGGTTCGTTATTGCCTGATCTAATCGTTGGTTCATGCAATCCATGTCGAATTAAAGCTTGTTTAAGATTTATATTTGATTCATAATTCTATCACGTGGACTTGTTATATCAGAAATAAATTGTTGGAAACTTTGTCGTAGTTGTTTTAGTTTTGATTGATGTTCTCGTTTAATTTCTATAAAATAATCATTAAAAAAATTAACCCGAGGTAAAACCGGTACGCAGAATATCTCCACTATCATTGGTGATTTTAAAAAGAAACTGTACACTTCCGTTGAACGTAAATTCAATATCTAACGCTTTTATTCTATTTAAAAAATCTATGTCGTATGATAATTGCATGATATATTTTATCAGTTAGAAATTAAGTTAACAATGGTTCCGGTGATCCATGATGGACCGGTGGAACTTCAGGACACCCTAGTATTGATCTAATCGAACTCTGATATACATCTACGACGTAATCTGGAGAATTTATCTCTATCACGGCTGACAAGGATGG
Source organism: Unio delphinus (assembly GCA_029339505.1). Taxonomy (NCBI): domain Eukaryota; kingdom Metazoa; phylum Mollusca; class Bivalvia; order Unionida; family Unionidae; genus Unio; species Unio delphinus. The sequence continues at coordinate 3,282,421 of JAQISU010000054.1, forward strand.
TGCATGAACCGTTATAGCTATAGCTGATTCTTCCCCTGTTATAGATTTAATCAAACGCTGGAATTCATCATGGACATCTTCGATTTCATAATTTCCCTTTGGAATAGAAACAACATTCCAATCGGGGTTTCATATGGTTTATTCTTATTTGCAAATACCAGTTAAGTAATTGACCGTTGATCCGTAAATGATTTCGATCTGATATTTGGCCAACTGTAGTATACTTGTAACTGAGCAAACGCGATTTCTTGTATGGGAATAGCAGTTGGAAAGTTAACGCTAAATTTGGGATTAGTCAAAGTTACCGATCTCATTGTTGTTTTTGACGATGTTGTATTTCTTATAATTTGTTTCAGTAGTTCCAACGACGATATTATTTAATTTTGTATTTTTAAATCAACTTAAGTTGTTGATTCGATTCTTGTCATGTGCATATTTGTATTGTAAATATATTAAAAATACCAGCAACCATTGTACAACCACCTGTGACATCATTGTTATAGCGGATAATATATGACCGATTCCAGCAACAACCGCGGACAACGAATAAAAGATCATGTCAATGACGAATATACATCTGTGATATTTTTTTCGTTTTACAGTATACTCGTCAACGATGGTCTTTAGTTTGGTCTACCATCACGTGCTTGATTGTATCTATATTTATGAACATCCATTATTATTTTAATTTATAATCAATTTAGGTGTTTCCGCGTTAAATTCTAAACACCACCAGTAATCTACAGTGCTTAATCTTTTATCTTCTGCGTCAAAGGTAATTGTTTCTTCGGTTACTTTATTTATCACACAGAAGCAACTCCAGCATAAATATCTTTTATATGACACCACGGAAACGTGGTAAGAATCGCAAATTTCGCTTTACTGAATATAGAGATTCTATAAAAACCAGTAACCTCTGCGATATGTTTATTAGCATTACCTCGCTGAGTCCATGTTGCTGATCCCGATGATACCGTATACGAGTTATTGATCATCTTATTATGAGGGATTTTAATCAGATAATTATTTTACTGATATCAGGAATTCCACCGATGAAATTATTTAGATAATTTTTAATTTTTTCAATATTTGATCGGATACCGTTAAGTATCATCAACGACCCGTGGATTTCCAAAGAAATCACTAATAACTTTATTATTATTTTTACGAAAATCAAGAAACGTTTGTACAAGATTAGTATAATCAGTTATAAATATTGGTATTGATGAAGTAATCGTTGTTAATGAATATGTTAATGGAATATTTTATCGCCTACGTCTTTCTTTGTAACAGCGTCGTCGGTTGATTACGGTGATCCAAGATCTGTAATTTTATTATTAGACATATTGAAAGGACCTGTCATTGTATTACCGGATTTAAGAACATGACAACGAATATGATTTATGATCGTTGACCTAGTACAACGGATTTAATGTTTCCACTATCCAAGACAGATACGGCGTTTTCAGTTACTCCACTAATTCTGACAATGATATCCTGCAATGAAAGATTACTACTTTTTAATTTTCCCTGTTTGTCTTGAAATTCAATCAATTCGTCTGTATCTATATTTGCAGCATTTAATAATTCTGATATTTCATTGGAAACAATCTTATTTACTTCTTCACGTGATATCCCGCTGATATTTTGTTTAAATATAAATCTTCCTTCTACAATTAAAATTAAAATAATTCTTTAACCAAAATCTTTTGTAGATTCCCAGCGCTGACTTGTATAATCGTGTACAGCTTTATGAGGTGGTTTGGTTGATTTTGATATAGTATCAAGTACATTAATTACGTCTCTAAATCCTATTGGTGGATCCGTCATTGTTTGAGTTGGTAGCGTTAAATACCAGATTGGATTTTGCGTACCACTAATATATGTTTTTAATTTTGTCGGTGGAGCTAACCCATATGAATAAAAAAAAAAACAATTCCACGTGGATCAATCGCGTAAGCATCCCAGTGAGTTCCTTGTCCTGTAGAATTATCGAGATTAATAATACCAATTTCAACAGAATTTGGCTTTTATTGGTAATTGATCACGCATAAAAACACCTCTAAAGGTGAAGATTGCCACTTTCAGGGAAGAATCTAAGAATATTTGTTCTTATTTTTAAGAAAGAGTGCGGAAATGAAAGTACCATCTTTAGGAAAAATGGTAAAATAAAATCGCCTCTGATAACTCTTGTAGTATTGGGGATATTGTATTAATGTATAGCATCGAATTCGTAAAATGTACGATAATATGTTTTAGAATATAACTAAAACTTTAATTTGCTTGTCCCAGAAATATTGACATATTTTGAAATGATTTTTACGTTCCTTTACATTTTACTTTACCAAATCATTATGTTGCAAATGAAAAACCTAATAACTTCTGGAGCTTTTTGTAGTGTCCGATCGTTTATAGTTTTCCTTTGTTAGAGGGGCCACTATTAGAAGTTGTGTATTGCTCATTTCGTTAAGTGACGCACAACTAAAACGCAGGTTTCCAAATAACGAAGGTAATTAATCTGAAGATTTAGCTTTGTGTTTCAATGAATGACAAGAGAGACATTCATGCCGACTCACTCGCTTTTAATCCTTTATTTTATCTTCAGCTGAAAGATTAGTATTCTCACTATACGAGCAGTAGCAAATAGTATCTCTTCCTGACTGACCTTATTAATACAACTAGGTTACTGGATGCCATAAAGCTAATCATGATGCATATTGACAGTATATATAGCAAAAAGTAGAGAGGTAGTAGAGGGGGGGGGGGTGAAAGGAACTCATTCATTTTGTCATTGTTTATCTACATGCCTTTCTAAACTAACGTTGGTTATGGCTTAAAATTTCCTTCCATGTAGCCGGTGGAGTGAGCAGAAGAAATTGGATGTTCTCAACAAATGGTTCCTACCTTGCTCGTAAACTATTTTAAATATATAGTTATTACAAAAGTTTTCAAGCAGAGTAAATGACAGCGGCGCAGGTTCTTTTTACTTATCATTTTACTGACATACATTAGACTATTCTCTTAACCAACGAAAACTTTGACGACTCTACAACATCGTCCGCTACTTAATCATAAATTGATTTATTAACTTACACATTAATTCACATCACACAGAACGACCAACGAAGCCATAAGTTTAACCTAATGTATGCATGCGGATAATCTGGTCTAGCATCAGAGAGGGTTGACAGACTAATTCGAAACTTCACTGTTTTTTGATTACCAAATCGACTAATGGTTTCTAACATATAAGTCAGTTCAATGACTACACCTAGCTTGACCCAAACCAATGTTGTAGTCGACCCCTCTCTGCTGCTCTCTCCATGTGTTAAATTGTCAATCTGATGAAGAAAAAAAGATCTTGTACATAGATCAAACAACATAAATAATCGGACAAACGATAGTAGTAATAGGGGGCACTATGGGGACAATGGAAAATCCAGTCAAAAACAGCTTGGGGCACTATGGGAACAAGATTTATAGGGACAATGGGAAATCCAGTCAAAAACAGCTTGTGGCACTATGGGGACAAAACAGCTTGGGGCACTATAGGGACAAGGGAAATCTAACATGGTGGGTCTGTATAGGGACAAGAAAAAATAGAACATGGTGGGCCTGTATAGGGCCAAGGGAAAATTAAACATGGGAAATATGATTGGTATATGTAGAGGGGACTGTAAAGCGACAAGGGAAAAAAAAAGGGTGGCAATGAAAGCTAATATCTTTTCGAGACCTATGAGTGGCCCTGAAAAGGGCCTTTGGATACTTCTTCTTCTTTTATTTTCTGCCGTTGTTCCACAACCTTTTGATTTTACCAATGATTCCCGTTTTCTTTTTCTTTTCTTCCTCGGGAATCCAGTCAGGATGTCCCATAGCTCTAAACTTTTCCTGAACTCTCATCCATCTTAGATTTAGTAGATCAAAGTCCTCTTTCGTCTTTTTGTTCTTTTTTTCCTTTCTCTCCTTTGACCAGTTTTCTCTAATCTGGATCACCTGTTCTTCCGTTACCTTTCTCATCATTGCTTCGGCTTTCTTTAGTCTGTCTAGACCCCACTTCACATATTCCCACTCTATCAGATGTAATGTTTCTTCTAGAAAGCACCTAACTTTGATGACATGATCAAGTGCCTGCTTCAAGTCCCCTATTCTTATATATTTTGTTTTAATACGTCTTCTTAATTTCTGGTCTTCCTCCTCTATCATACCTTCTAATAAATCTCTTGCTAATTTCAGTTGGCTTACAAAGCCATGGTTACTCTAAAACTCTTCCTCGAGTCTTTCCACTTCATATTCTGCATCAAGGATCCCAAACCAGCTGTCTCGGAGTTGGATAAACAAGTCGAAATTCATCTTGATGTGTTCAAAATTGAATGACTCCAAGGTTGCTGCTGTAATGGGTTTTTTATAGTTATAACCGTCCACTAGGGACATATGTATAACTTTTATAGCCACCATATCGGTGGCCATTTAAGGTCCCTTGGGGGGGGGGGGGTCGCTACTCCCCCCTCAGGATTTACAGTGCTTAAATGCACTATATTTTAAATAGGGCGTTCTCCTGAATTACTAAAAAGTAACTATCGGGAGAAATGAAAGCCCATGGGGTGGGTAGGAATAGGACCTACACACACCCACCCCTATCGATATCAACCAATCAGAGCAAAAATCTTGGTAGCGAGGGAAAATGCTTTCTCATTTCGCTAGTAATTAATGAGTCGGACGCAGAAAAGGCGGCAAGGGCCCAGGTCCAGGAGGGCGACGACACAGCAACACACACCAGAGCACGCAAACAGCAAGACAGCAAGGACACGAACGCAGTCCACACCTGAAACGAAAGGGTCATACTTATTTCAAATTCAGTCCAGTTATACTAATGGACAACTTAAAATCCAATATTGTGTTAGCCACCTATGCAATTAATCAAATATATAAGTTGAAGAATTATTATTTATCATCCTATTGTTCTAAAAATCTAGTACATAAGCGTACATAAAATAAGTCCCTAACAAATTTAGAAATTAAAATGTCTAAACGACATATAATAGTGTAGTCAATGGTAGGTAATTTTTGGTCTTGAATTTTGCCGGAGGCAATACCAATAAGGTCTAATTAGTGTTTTTAGGGCCACGGAAAGTTGTTCGAAAAGGGGTACTCGTAACCAAATGAGCCCCCTATTATTCAGGCAAGTGAAATGGCAATGTGAAGTCACATCTTGCTCCGCAGGCACTTCTTCAGGTGTAGTGGGTGGTAGCCACAGAGTTACTCATGTGGCCTCCTGTTATCCCTGCCGTTATTATATCTTCTACTTTGTTGACCTCTTGGTTGTGGAAACGTTTTCTACTTCGCATGGATCCCCTCCACGTGCATTGGCAGCCATCTTGGTTTTCCATGTAAAGGCATTTCTAGGTCAGCATCGTATCGATTTAACAGCATTATATCTTCTAGTGGCTGGATATTTGAAGACTAATTTGTAGTGGAGCTTTACTCTACACTACCGCTTCTACTACTCATATCGGTGCGTTTCTGTTAGCCCTCCTGCGTTGGTAGCTTTATCCATGCATTTATGCATTCCCGCATTTACACCAGGTAATACTGCTGTCCCGGTCCTGCCTGCTCCGTGTTCACCGCCCGAATGATGATGATGACTCCAAGGAATGAATGAATGAATTATGGTTTTAAGTGAAACCGGCCACAAAGGGTCATTTGTTCACTATTTTACACTACCAATTAATATGGTAGTGATTTAGATTTTCCCGTGAGGAAGGAATGGTGCCACATCCCCACGGGCGTTTATGCATACATAGTATGCTATTTAATTTGGTCGTCATGCCGCACCCCTATACGGAGCTATCGACATGAATGAAAGACCTAGGTGAGTGGGAATAGAACAGCCACGCACTCAACCCTATCAACCAATCAGAGGATGCAGAGCTAGAGGTGCAATGGCACCGAATGATGACTAGTGAAAAATGGTTTCCACTTCTAGTCATTTGCTGGTGTTGGAGTCAGGCAGCGGAGGAGGACTGACGATTGCGTATATATATCTTAAGCACGGACGTGATAGGGTAAAAATTCCTCAAAGGAACTTTTACCGATAGGATGGTGGCGATTATATAGTATACTAAGTACTTACGTTAGGGCATAGCGATAAGTGATAGGAAATTCGTAACTCATATAGCTTGACGCAATTACACAGGTGGCTTACACATAATTGGTATAGGGCCTCCACTAGGAAAACTGGATTAAATTGAAATCAATCGACAGGGATTGCAACCTCATAGACACATACGCATACATTGCAAACACCCACTATGACCTCATTAGAATATATAAGGTAGTCTTAACCCAGGACTATCAGACCCCCGCAACACAATGTTGCAATAGTAGAGAGATATAGTAAGAACATCAAAATAATTCACAACACAACAATATAGCATATCCATCTTTACATGTCTTATGGGGTTGCAAATATTAAAATAAGGGTGTGGGACTTTGGCTCTCCTCGGGTTTGTTTGTTTCTGGGTCCGGATGTGCGTTCGCTGCCTCTGCGTGTGGGACGATGGTTGCAGTACCTTGGAGCCCTGCCTTGGACCTTTCCGCCTTTTCCGCTTCCGGACATGTACATTACTAGCGAAGCGGGACAACTTTTTCCTTCGCTACCATTGCTGCTGCTTTGCTCTGATTGGTATCTAGAGTAGGGTGGGTGTGTGTAGTGCCATTCCTACCCACCTTACAGGCTATCATTTCCCTTGATAGTTACTTTTTAGTAATTCAGGGGAACGCCTATCAATGACTAAAATATGGTGCAATTAAGCACTTGAACCCTAAGGGGAGGGAGTGCTCTTCCCCTCCCTGAAGGAACTAAATGGACACCGATATGGTGTCTATAAAAGCTGCACATATGTCTCTAGTAGACGGTTGCAGCTATAAAATACCCAAGTCAGTCAGTGATGGAAAACACCCCCTAGATCCAAAAAACTTACATTATCCCTATCATTACCAAAATACGCGGACGTGATGGAAAACACCCCTAGATCCAAAAAAACTTACATTATCCCTATCATTACCAAATACACGCGGACGTAATGGAAAACACCCCCTAGATCCAAAAAACTTACATTATCCCTATCATTACCAAAACACGCGGACGTGATGAAAAACACCCCTATATCCAAAAAGCTTACATTATCCCTATCATTACCAAAACACTCTTAACTTAAAGAAAACACCCCTTACAGTCACTTTTCATATTATATACTATTCACAAACCATACTATTTACTATCCAAAATCACACCATATACTAACTACACACACACACACACACACACACACACACACACACACACACAGTAAAGAGTCAGTGTTTATAATCACACTACTCCTCTCTCACACCCATTGGCAATTGACATAGTATTTCTTTTCTAGACATTTGGGTAGCCCTGAGAAGGACTGTTTTTTTAAACTCCAAAATGCACCTGGTTAATGCTGGCATCTCCCAGGTCTAGCCCCACACACACATCTTCTACTCCAATAATTCTCCCAATTCACTCTTGTGATTGGGAGCACAAAGGGAGAATGAGTGGCTTCACTATCCCAATCTTCTGTTTGAGGGATAGTGAAAGTCTCTTCATTTCTTCCTCTATTCCGCAACCGTGGATGAGGCTGTGATTGTTGCGGCTGAGACTGTGGTTGTTGCGGTGGGGGCTGTGCCTGTAGTGGACGAACTAGTTCTGGTGAAGGTGTCCTCACCATAGGCTTAACTTGACTAGTTTGCCTCATCATGCGGTGAGGCAAAATTGACATTTTCATTTCCTTCTCCTCTTCTTTCTTTTTCCTCTCCTCCTCTTCTTTAATTCTGGTCTCTTCTTCTTTGGCTTCCATAACCAGTTCGTCCAGGAGACGCCTAGCATTCTCCAGGTGAAGTTGAAGTTCAATCAATTTTTCCAGTCTATTCATCTTTGGTGTTGATGCGTCAACGATGGGTAGCCAGACTGATGATGATGAGTATTTGTTTAAGGTGCTTCGTCCAAGCGGCTCTTAGCACCGTTTTATCCTTCAATAGAAGGTTATTTAATTAGTCCTGAGGGTGTTAATTGTGCCGCGCACCCTGCAGGCGTTTATGTACTCATAGAGTACTATTTAGTTAGGCCGTAACCACGGGGCAATTATTGAACTGCCTCTGGGTGAATGTAAGGCCGTAGGGTGGGTAGGAATAGAACCTACACACACCCACCCAATCAGTATTCTGTATGCCTAAACCAATCTGCAATAGCAGTGAAGCAGAGAGAGAGTAAAATAGTTAAACTCATATCGCCTGTGTCTGCATAGTATGGTCGTGCATTGACTGACCTGGATGTTTTATAGCTGCAACCGTCTACTAGAGACATATGTGCAGCTTTTATAGACACCATATCGGTGTCCATTTAGTTCCTTCAGGGAGGGGAAGTATGCACTCCCTCCCCTTAGGGTTCGAGTGCTTAATTGCACCATAATGGTCGTGCATACTTACTTAATTGATGTTTTATAGTTGTCTCCGCCCACTAGGGGCATATGGACAACTTTTATATTTAGCATATCACTGAACATTTATTTACTTAAGAGACGTGTACATTAGTACACTTATTAAATAGGGCGTTATACCGAATTACTAAATAGTAACTATCGGTATAAATGCAAGCCCCAGGGCAGGCAGGCAAGTCACATCCACACCTATCCCCATATCAACTTCGTCGGCTGGCAGTCAGGAAGAGGCAAAGGCGGAAAGGGTCTCAAGAATTAAATTCATCATCGTCTTGCAAGCAGAGGAGGCCGAACGCACAACCGGACCCAAAAACAAACAAACCCGAGGAGCTCAGAAAGTACCACACCCTTAATTATACTTGCAACCCCATAAGACATGTTTAAAAAATGAATGTGCTATAATGTTGTGCTGTGTTTAGTTTAATGTTATTTATTGTATTTCGTTACTATTGCAACATTGTGTTGCGGGGTTCTGATAGTCCTGGATTAAGAATACCTTATATATTCTAATAGGGTCATACTGTGAGTGTGCAATGTATGCATATGTGTCTATGAGGTTGCAGTCCCTTTTTGATTAATTTCAATTTAGTCCAGTTTTTCTAATGGATGCCCTATACCAATTGTGTGTAAGCCACCTGTGTAATTGAGTCAAGCTAGATAGTTACGAATTTCCTATCACTTATCACTATGTCCCTAAGTAAGTACATAGTGTACTATATAATCGCCACCATCCTAACGGTAAAAATCCCTTAGAGAGGGAGATTCACCCTAAAAACAAAAAACAAATACCTACACTATTAAGTCAAAGTGACTATATGAGTTTGATCTCGGTAGTTTGGTTAAGTTGTTAATTTGGTTGGGTGTGATCCGAAATTGCCATATTTGATATTGATGTATGGTTAGTCAAATAGAATTCTCTGTTACCAATCGAGTTTGAGAATTCTGTATTTGTTGAATGAACATAGAACATAGACAAGGATATAGATTTTAGAAATAGAGGAGAGAAATGGGTCTATACCAGCTTCCCAGAGAGACTGATTGGATTATGCAAAGAGGTATACCTAATTGTATACTTATGCGTAGGCACAGAGGTATATCAGGCTGTATACATGTGTGTACACCAATCCAGGCGATTTCCATAAGGAAAAGAGCCTGTGTCCCCACTGTTTCACTAGCCTTCCCCTATTCCCAAGAGTTACAAAGGGTAGGAAATAGTAACAATACAAGACAGTACAACATAACAATTAACAATTAGCATTAATATTAGTAGCAACACATACATTAATATCATTAATATTAATACAATATCAACATTAACATCAGTATCACTAATACTAGTAGTAATCAACATTAACATCATCGTCATTAATATTAGTAGCAACATCAACAGTAACAGTGTTAGTATTAGTAACAACATCAACATCATTAACATCATGCAATTAATATTACCACAACATCAATATTAGCATTAACACCAATGTCAACATGAACACTAACATCAACATTAACAATAATTATCACTAAGTAAATAGCCCTGAGAAGGGCTGTTTTGTAGACTGGTTCCCCACGTTTCCTCTGTTGTCAATGATAGCACCAACTGTTCCATTTCCTTGAATATTGTCCAAGCAATTTTTCACTTCCATTGAAGTCCAGTTCAAGGTTTATGAATAATTTTGAATGTTGAGTGCCACTACTTTTATTCTGACAGAATGAGGGTGGTTTTAATATGGATATGTTTCTCAGTCTACTCTTATAGCGATGATCTCTGCTAGTTTATGATTATGAGTGAGTGCAAACTCGCAGGCGCGCAGACTTTCTTTATGAAGTCCCTATCTACACCCCATCATATCACAACTTCAGCAGAGTCACAGGCTAATCTGAATTATTTTTATGTTACTAACTATCCTAAACAGTTAATTTTAATTTTAGCGGTGATTTCTGCTAGTATGTTACTATGAGTGAGTGCAAATTCGCAAGTCGCGTATAAGTTCTTTATGAACTCAGTATCTACACCCGATCATATCACCACTTCAGCAGAGTCACAGGCTAACTTTTAACTATTTATTTATTTTGAGTATTAATAATAATAGACTCCTATCCGATTAATTTTAATTTTTTATATCACCACTTTCGCAGAGTCACAGGCCAATTTGCACTATTTTTATGTACTAATTATCCTAAACAATTTATTTAAATTTTAGCGGTGATTTCTGCTACTATGTTATTATGAGTGAATGCAAATTCGCAGTCGCGTATAAGTTCATGATGAACTCAATATCTACACCCGATCATAACACCACTTCAGCAGAGTCACAAGCCAGTTATTTATTGATAAACTTTTTTAATTATTATAATGTTATTACTAATTAAGTTTATCGTAATTATTATGTGGTATTGTTATATTTTATCAATTAAGTTTGAGTTTGTAAGGAAATCAATTATGTTTTTTACAGTTAATTGTATATTAGGTTGATTTAAATTAAGCATTTTTGGAAATAGATTTATTGATGTTCCTATGTTTAGTTTATTTTTAAGTTTATTTCTGTGAATAAGGGTGTTTGTGCATTTATTAAATATATGATCTAAATCTTCAGGTTGTTTACATGTGAAGCAGTTAATATTATGTGGGAATATTCCTATATATTTACCAAAGCTGTTTGCCAACTTTGTTTTTCCTATCATTATCCTATTCATTTTAATTTGTTCCCTCCTAGTATTGCCTAATATTACTGCTGTTCGTTTAACAGTTTTAATGATATTATGGAGTATTCTGCCTTTATTGGATGAGTTCCAGGTATTTTGCCATATGATATTTATCATATTATATATTAGTCCATACATTTCAGTATGACTATAGTTTAATGGGTGATAATTTATTTCATTTAATTTATTATTAGCTAACTGATCAGCTATTTCATTTCCCTTTATACCTATGTGTGAAGGTACCCATAGGAAGTCTACTATAATATTTTGTGTTTTAAGTTTAGTTATTTGATATTGTAATTGATACAGAAAGTTTTTCCTACTATTAGAGTTATTATTATGTATGGTTTTTAAGACACTGAGTGAATCACTTACAATTAGTGCTTTTGATGGTTTATTTTGTTGTATCCACATCAGGGCTTGTAGTATAGCCCAGAATTCAACACTATATATAGAACAATGGTCTGGTAAGCGGTTGCCTTCATTTATTTGTAAGTTGGGTATGACCCATGCTGCTGCTGTTCTTTTAGGATCAGTTGTTTTAGAACCATCAGTATAATTTTTTAAATAATTTTTATATTTATTATTTAACTTTTCATTTATGATCATTTTCAGAAAATGTGGGTTCTGTATTTTATCACCTTGATTTAGCAGAGAGAGATCTACATATATATGATTAAGCCTCCATGGTATTATAATTGGAGGTGTAATTTTTTGTACTTGAAATATATCCACAGGGAGTTTAGTTTTTATAGTATTTATTTGCTTACCACATGAGTTAGAATATTTTCCTTGTTTAATTAGAGGTTTATTACATTTTTTAATAATTTGTAATATGGGGTGGGTTTCCTTATGGGCTGACAACCGAGCAACATATCTTAACATGACCTCTTGTCTTCTCAAATTAAGTGGGAGTTCACCTGCCAAGACTTGTAACTCCTCTGTAGTTGTAGATGGTAATGCTCCAGTTGCTATAAGAAGAGCTTTTCTATGTACTTGTATAATTTTATTTAGTAGTGTAGATGATGCCGTAGCATAAATCTGACACCCATATTCAATTTTAGACCGAATAAGTGATCTATATAGAGTTATAATTGTTTTTTGATTGGCACCCCAATATGTACCTTGAATACTTTTAATTAAGTTAAGGTCCAAATTGCATCTTTTAACTAGATCTTTAATATGATATGACCATTTCATGTGTTGATCAAAATACATTCCTAAGAATTTAACTACTTTTACAAATTTTATTTCATGATTTTGCAGAGTGAGTTTTGGATAGATTATATTATGTTTGTATTTATGTTTAATAGGGGTAAATAAAATAGCTACTGTTTTTTGGTGTGAAAATTTAAATCCCCATTTATCAGCCCAATTACCTATATTATCTAAGCTATTTTGTATTTCAGCAATGTGTTTTTTAAAAGACGGGTTACCCGCTCTCCATAAAGCACTATCATCAGCAAATTGTGAAAGTTCAACTTGCAGAGTAGCTAAATTTTTATCTAGATCATTTATCATAATATTAAATAGTGTAGGGCTGAGTACACTCCCTTGTGGGGTACCATTTTCTAAACTGTATTTTTCAGAATAAGTTGTTCCTACTCTGGTAATAATTTGACGATCAATTAGAAAGTCCTTTATGAAGTTATATATATTTCCTGTTATCCCATATTTATTTAATTTAGTTAAAAGTCCCTTTGTCCAAACTAAATCAAATGCTTTTTCCATGTCTAGGAAGACAGCAATAAGATTTCTATTACAACGTTTATTATTATTGAAGGCAAGTTTAATTGCAGTTTCTAGTTTAATTAATTGATCTATAGTAGATCTATTATTCCTAAAACCACATTGATTGTTAGATATGAGATTATTGGTTATTAAATGATATTTCAGTCTATTATTAATAATAATCTCCATTATTTTACATATGTTATTAGTGAGGGAAATAGGCCTATATGAATTAACATCATTTCTATCTTTATTTGGTTTTAATATTGGAATAACTACTGCTGTTTTCCATTTTATAGGGAGTTTTCCAGTGCTCCAAATCATATTATACATATCTAATATTATTTTAATAAAGTTTACAGGTAAGTTTTTATAGATTGAATAACCTATTGTATCCTCTCCAGGTGAGGTATCTTTTTTAGTTTTAATGGCTTGATACCACTCACTAATAGTAATTATATCATTTAAATAAGAGCTTTTATTTCCTAAATCTGTAAACATATGTTGTTGATCTTTTTCAACTTTATTTCTATATTCCTGAAATTTCTTGGTATGATTTGCATTACTGCTCATAGCTTGAAAGTGCTTTGCTAGTGAGTCAGCTTGCTCTTTATAATTGCTTGTATTATTTATTTTAGGTGTATTATTGGTATGCTTACCCCTAATTGTTCTAATTTTATCCCATACTTGTTTTGAATTAGTTTTATAGTCCAGGCTACTACAGTATTTTTGCCATGAATTATTTTTAGCCTTTTTAATTGCATATTTTAAGTCAGTATCGAATTTTTTGTATTCTTTGAAGTGCTCAGTATTATTTGTACGTTTGAATTTATTTAATGATTTTCTTTTATTTTGCCTAATAGTATTAATTTCATTTGTCCATGGTCGTGCATTGACTGACTGACTTGGGTATTTTATAGCTGCAACCGTCTACTAGAGACATATGTGCAGCTTTTATAGACACCATATCGGTGTCCATTTAGTTCCTTCAGGGAGGGGAAGAGCACTCCCTCCCCTTAGGGTTCAAGTGCTTAATTGCACCATATTTTAGTCATTGATAGGCGTTCCCCTGAATTACTAACAAGTAACTATCAAGGGAAATGATAGCCTGTAAGGTGGGTAGGAGTGGCACTACACACACCCACCCTACTCTAGATACCAATCAGAGCAATGGTAGCGAAGGAAAAAGTTGTCCCGCTTCGCTAGTAATGTATATGTCCGGAAGCGGAAAAGGCGGAAAGGTCCAAGTCAGGGCTCCAAGGTACTGCAACCATCGTCCCACACGCAGAGGCAGCGAACGCACATCCGGACCCAGAAACAAAGAAACCCGAGGAGAGCCAAAGTCCCACACCCTTATTTAAATATTTGCAACCCCATAAGACATGTAAAGATGTATATGCTATATTGTTGTGTTGTGTATTATTTTGATGTTCTTACTATTTCTCTCTACTATTGCAACATTGTGTTGCGGGGGTCTGATAGTCCTGGGTTAAGACTACCTTATATATTCTAATGAGGTCATAGTGGGTGTTTGCAATGTATGCGTATGTTTTTTGACTGACTGACCTGGATGTTTTATAGCTGCAACCGTCTACTAGAGACATATGTGCAGCTTTTATAGACACCATATCGGTGTCCATTTAGTTCCTTCAGGGAGGGGAAGTATGCACTCCCTCCCCTTAGGGTTCGAGTGCTTAATTGCACCATATTTTAGTCATTGACAGGCGTTCCCCTGAATTACTAAAAAGTAACTATCAAGGGAAATGGTAGCCTATAGGGTGGGTAGGAATGGCACTACACACACCCACCCCTACTCTAAATACCAATCAAAGCAGCAGCAATGGTAGCAAAGGAGAGTTTTCTCACTTCGCTAGTAATGTACATGTCCGGAAGAGGCAAAGGCGGAAAGGTCCAGGTTAGGAAGTTCCAAGGCACTGCAACCATCGTCCAACACGAAGAGGAGGCGAACGCACATCCGGACCCAATACGAAGAAACCCGAGGCACACCCTAGGTGCTTGGCTAATTTACAACCTCATAGGACATGTACCAGAGTGTATGTGCTATATTATGTTGTGTTATGCATTGTTTTGATGTTATTTATTACGTTACATTAATTTGCAACATTGTGTTGCGGGAACCTGATAGTCCTGGATTAAGACTACCTTATATTAGCTAATAGGGACATATGTGCATGTACGTATGTGTGTGCTGTCCATGAGGTTGCATTCCCTTAGACTTGTGACAATTTATCCAGTTGTACTAATGGATGTTCCTATTCGCCAATAATGTGTAAGCCACCTATGTAATTGTGTCAAGAATATATAAGTTACTGAATTTTCAAAAAACTTAACATTATATCAGTAAGTAAGTACAGAGTGTACTATACGAGTCGCCACCATCCTTTGGCCGGTGAAAAGCCCTTCTTTCGAGGGTGATTCACCCTATGAAAAAACAAAAAACCTACACTAATATGTCAGAGTGACTGTATCAGTTGTTCAGGGTGGATTGTTTAAAGTTATTAATTTAGTTAGGTGTGCTCCGAAAGGTTCAAATCGATATTAATGAGGGTTAATCAAATGGAATTCTCGTACCAACTGACTGAAATGGATGTTTTATAGTTGCCACCGCCCTCTAGGGGCATATGGGCAACTGAACTGAACTGAATTGGATGATTTATAGTTGCCACCGCCCTCTAGGGGCATATGGGCAACTTTTATAGCCACCATATCGGTGGCCATTTAAGATCCATTTACTCCCCCCCTCAGGATTTACAGTGCTTAAATGCACTATATTTTAAATAGGGCGTTCTCCCGAATTACTAAAAAGTAACTATCGAGAGAAATGAAAGCCCATAGGGTGGGTAGGAATAGTACCTACACACACCCACCCCTAACAACCAATCAGAGCAAACAGTGGTAGCGAGGGAAAATGTTTTCTCATTTCGCTAGTAATTTGGTGAGTCGGACAAGGCAAAGGCGGAAAAGGCCCAGGTCCAGGAGGGCGTCGACACAGCAGCACACACCAGAGCACGCAAACAGCAAGACAGCACAGCAAAGGACGCAGTCCACACCTGAAACGACAAGGTCATACTAAAGGTCAAATTCAGTCCAGTTATACTAATGGACAGCTTAACATCCAATAATGTGTTAGCCACCTGTGCAATTACTCAAATATTTGAGTTGAAGAATTGTTATTTAAAGTCCTATCATTCGAATAAAACTAGTACATAAGTGTACATATAATAAGTCCCTAACAAATTTTGAAATTAAAATGTCAAAGTGACATAAAATAGTGTAGTCAATGGTAGATAAATTTGGTCTTAAATTTGTTGGAGGCGGTACCAATAAGATCTAATTAAGTTTTTAGGGCCACGAAAAGTTGTTCAAAGAGGGGTACTCGTAACCAAATGAGCCCCCTATTATTCAGGCAAAGGTAATGGCAATGAAAATCTTTTCATTGTACAGCGTTCTTCGTAGGCCAGTGGTGACGTCTATATCTGTATGATAGCTGGAATTCTATCACAATTCTGGATATCTGGGGTAGTGTTTCACTGTCTTGGCAATAGCATCTTATGTCCTCGTGCAGTCCTGTGGGACAATCTCACTCCTATTCTGCCATCACCAGACAGCGCGCCCCAGGTCCGCCATGTTGTTTAGATTTCCAAGGCATGTTACAACATGGTTCCAGCAGTGCGATACAGCAGCACACCAACATCTACAGCAGCCATTTCTCTTCAATCCGTAGTTAAGTAGAAGTAGCCCTCTATCTTCTTTCCGTTTCGACCCCTGCCGCAAAAATGAATTCGGGAGTTACGTGGTCTCTGCTTCTAGAAGTCAAGGTCGCTGCCGCTATGCATACTCCACACCATTTCTATTTCAGCCACGAGCAAGTCGGGAGTTACGAAATATCCATTTCAGGTTTCTGCATAGTCCACTGCTGTACAAATTGATGTTTCTTTCTATATCAGTGACGGGATAATATCACAGTAACATCCTTAACTGTGAAGCCCGGGATTCATGCTCTCGCACTACAACTGTGACGTCACCAGGTCGCCTGCTCCAGATAAGCCGTCCTACTCAGTCCGCTGCCTCTGCCTGAATGCCCAACCGCTCATATGGGCAACTGACTATGGGTGTTTTAGAGTTGCCACCGCCCTCTAGGGGCATATGGGCAACTTTTATAGCCACCATATAGGTGGCCATTTAAGGTCCCTTGGGGAGGGTCGCTACTCCCCCCCTCAGGATTTATAGTGCTTAAATGCACTATATTTTAAATAGGGCGTTCTCCCGAATTACTAAAAAGTAACTATCGGGAGAAATGAAAGCCCATGGGGTGGGTAGGAATAGTACCTACACACACCCACCCCTAACAAACCAATCGGAAGTAAACGTTGGTAGCGAGGGAAAATGCTTTCTCATTTCGCTAGTAATTTGGTGAGTCAGAAACGGCAAAGGCGGAAAAGGCCAAGGTCCAGGAGGGCGTCGACACAGCAGCACACACCAGAGCACGCAAACAGCAAGACAGCACAGCAAAGGACGCAGTCCACACCCGAAACGACAAGGTCATACTAAAGGTCAAATTCAGTCCAGTTGTACTAATGGACAAATTAATATCCAATAATGTGTTAGCCACCTGTGCAATTATTCAAATATTTAAGTTGAAGAATTATTATTTAAAGTCCTATCATTCAAATAAAACTAGTACATAAGCGTACATATAATAAGTCCCTAACAAATTTAGAAAATTAAAAATGTCTAAGCGACATATAATAGTGTAGTCAATGGTAGGTAATTTTGGTCTTGAATTTTGTTGGAGGCGGTACCAATAAGGTCAAATTAACTTTTTAGAGCCACGGAAAGTTGTTCAAAGAGGGGTACTCGTAACCAAATGAGTCCCCTATTATCCAAGCGAACGAACAAGGCAAAGGCGAAAATTATCACATCTCTGCTAAACAGGCATTTCATCAGGTGCAGATATTATTACATCTTCAGCTTGCTGGTATTTTCCGGTGTCCGGTTCTTATACCACAGGCTCCATGATTTTTGAACCATGCCTTGGGAGAGTTCTCGACCTCGTGCTTGGACACCATCTTGGATTGCCTCGTGGCAGCCGCCATGTTCCCTTGTTCAGCATACTGGAGAATCTACAGCTTCTATCCTATGTGACTGAGTTCCAACGGTGGTATTACTACGTCATTATCGACGAGCGCTAATTAAAGCGAAACCTTGTTACTCCTCTGGGTGTCTTCTTCTTTTTTTATTGGCACTCCTAATGGTTAACATTTATCCGCTGTACTCTCATGTTCACGGTGGTCAGCGCTGCCCCGGTCCTGCCTGCTCGATGTTCGTCGCTTGAATGATGCCGTCATATGGGCAAGATAGATAGATATGATTTGTTTAAAGTGAGTCGTCCCGAGGGCTCTTGTCACTGTTTTATCCGTCAATGGACGGTTATTTACTTTATCCTGAGGGTGGGAATTGAGCCACCGCCCTGCAGGCGTTTATGTGTTCATGGAACACTATTTACTTAGGCCGTCACATCGGAGTAGCTATTGAGCTACTACTGTGTGATTGTAGGGCCACATGCCATATGAGTGGGAATAGTTCCAGCACACACTCATATTAATTCATTCTGTTTCTGTTTGGTCGTTCAGGACGTGTTAAGCACGTGTAGTTGCTGCGGCTGTTTAGTGGGCGAGGCGAAGTGCCTGGCAGGGGCTGCTTCTTTGGACGTATCCTATCCCTATTTATATACCCTGTGCTGTTTTTGAGTGTACAACGTTTATGTAACAGTGTTTTATAATGTTAGGTGCTCGGTGTGTATTTATGTGGAGTTGTTTTCCTAATATTTTTTATGTGCAACCTTGTGTTGCTGTGTCTGATGATCTGGATTTTGATCACCTTATGTATACTATTTGGGGTTCTAATTAAGCCATATTCCTTGAGTTATTTAGTTAGCTTTGCAGCCTTGTGCTGCTGGGCCTGATAGTCTTGGGCTTTTGACTACCTTATATGTTCTAATTTTGCTGGACCTGGATTAATTTGTTCCTTATTCTATTTGGTGTGCGACCTTGTGTCGCTGGACCTGATAGTCTTTGGGCTTTTAGACTACCTTATATGTTCTTAATTTGGGGTCTCTATCATATTTCTCTGCCTGGTTATAGTGCTCCGGTCTCGGTGCACCTGTTGGTTCTAATTAAGCTTTTTGAGTGATTGATACGTATGTTTTTGAACACTGTACACTTGGTTGTACTCCTAATGAGAAAGTGTCTAGAAAAAGAAGGAGGGAGAGTAGAGTGTTGACCTACGTCCTTACTGCCTATGATGTTTTTTATTTTGCGTCATCTTGTTATTTCTTGAGATGTTATTTATTGGGTATTTTAATTCTGTTTTTTTATGACCTGTTAGTGTTGTAACTCTTGTTTCCCTTTTCAGTTTTATTGTGACCCTATTTCCATATTTGTTTTGGCCCCTTGATTTAGTTCAGGTGTGTGGTTCGGTTACCAGGTAGTAGCAATGGGTCCCTGCGGGAAATGTCCCGGGCCGTTAAGCGACACGTCAAGGATTATCCATTTCCACACCCAGTCACCTCCCCACGGCCGGTCCGTGAGATGCGGCGGCCAGGCAATAACAAGGGACCTCTGCCGGAAGTATCCGGGGCCGTTAAGCGACACGTCAAAGGTATCCCTTGATACACCCGGTTTCCACACCCCGGACCTGACCGTTCCTTGTTTCCCAGTCCTATAGGGGCTTGATTGATTTATTATAGGTAAGTATTAGGGTCCTTTATATGTTGTATGTAGGGGTTAATATTAGATGATTTAGATGTTCCCTATTTTTCCTATGTTTTGTAGAAATTCCAACATATTCCTATGTGTTAGTAGCATATTGGGATTTGTATTTTGTATAATTTCTGGGTATGTATATGGGGCTTTGATATTCTGTTGTTTTGATCTGAATTTGTCCCTTTCTTTTTTGGTTTTTCTACAATTGTTGAAGATATGATGTAGATCTTCCGGGGTATTACAATTGTAGCAGTTTATATTATGAGGAAAGGATCCTATATATTTTCCCATGCTGTTGGCCAGCTTGGTTTTTCCTAAAGTTATCCTATTGATGAATGTCTGTTCTTTAGGTGAGCCCTTGGGCGGTTTTCTGTGCCTACTTACTTCCTTAACAGTAGTGTACAACACTCTCCCTTTTGTACCAGTGTCCCAATCATGTTGCCATTTTATATCTATTTGAGTGTTTATTATACTGTAGAGTTCGGTTGTGCTATAGTGCAGTGGCTCGAAAGTTGGTTCGTGTAGTTTTTCCTTGGCGAGTTTGTCGGCCATTTCGTTACCCTTAATTTCGATGTGGGATGGTATCCACATGAATTCTACAATAGTATTTCCGTTATTTAGTTGTTTTAGTTTGGCGTTTATTTGATTGAGAAAATCTTCCCTGCATTTGGTGGTATTTGTTTGAATTGAAGATAGGACGCTAAGCGAGTCACTAATAATTACTGTCTTATTAGGTTTGAATTCTTCAATCCATTGTAATGATTTTAGGATGGACCAGAATTCAGCTGTGTAAATAGAGCAGTAGTCTGGGAGACGTCTGCCTATTTGGACTTTAAGTTCTGGTATGACCATTGCAGCAGCTGTTCTGTATGGGTTTGTGATTTTTGATCCATCCGTATATATTTTGGTATATTGTTGGTATTGAGTATTTATAATGTTTAAGGCTTCTATTTTGAGATTGAGTTCTCGGTTTTGTTTATTGCCTTTTTTTGTTAGGGAGGTGTTGACTTTAGATTGTACGTTATTCCAAGGTTCGTGTTCGTACACTACGTTATGTTCTAATGGGATTGGTTCTACTGGTAATATTGTTTTTAATAGATGATATTGTTTTCCCA
The DNA here is from genome assembly GCA_029339505.1 of Unio delphinus. NCBI lineage: Eukaryota > Metazoa > Mollusca > Bivalvia > Unionida > Unionidae > Unio > Unio delphinus. The sequence goes on from JAQISU010000054.1 coordinate 3,303,274, forward strand.
TGGGTAGTTTTTGTTTCAAGCTTTTCCTGAATGGGATGTTGGTTTTATTTATGGCCAGGACGGTGGGGTGTGTTTTGGGGTGGGTGGACAACCGTGCTGCATATTTCAGAAGGAGCTCTTGCCGTCTCAAGTGTAGGGGCAACTCTCCCGTCAAGACATGCAGTTCGGCTGTCGATGTTGTGTTTAGAGCTCCGGAACACTTTAATAGTGCCGCCCTTTGTATTCGATCTAATTTTTTAAGTTGTGTTAAGGAGGCCGATGAGTAGACTTGGCATCCATAATCTAATTTTGATCTTACCAGGGCTCAAAATAGTTTTAGAGATGTTTCTTGGTCAGCACCCCAATGTGTGCCTTTAAGACTTTTTATTAAGTTTAGGTCCCGGCTACATCTATTGACTAAGTCCTCTATGTGGTATGCCCATGTGAGATGTTGGTCATAGTACATACCCAGAAATTTTGCTACTTTTACAAATTTTATTTCCTGATCCTGAATTGTTAGTTTAGGATATTTTATGTTTCGTCTATGTGGGGTGAACAGTACGGCTACCGTTTTTTGGTGCGATAGTTTAAATCCCCATTGATTAGCCCAGTTTCCAATATTGTTGAGGCTGGTTTGAATTTCAGAGATGTTTTTGTGGTTGGAGGGGTTTCCTGCTCTCCATAGGCCACCATCGTCAGCAAATTGTGACAGTTCAACTTTGGTAGTTGCCAAATTTTTATCTAAGTCATTTATCATTATGTTAAAGAGGGTGGGGCTGAGTACACCTCCTTGTGGAGTTCCGTTTTCAAGGGAGTGTTTCTCAGAGTAAGTTGCCCCTACCCTAGTTGTAATTGTGCGGTTTGTTAAGAAATCTTGGATAAGTTAAACATTCGTCCAGTAATGCCATAATTATTTAATTTGGCTATAAGGCCTTTGGCCCATACTAGATCGAATGCTTTCTCGAGATCGAGAAAAACCGCAATGAGGTTTCTGCTCTGTTTTTGTTGTGAGTTAAATGCTAGTTTGATAGCAGTTTCAAGTCTTACAAGTTGATCTGTGGTGGAGCGCTTGTTTCTGAATCCACATTGGTTTTCTGAGATGAGGTTATTTTTAGTAAGGTGTGACTTGATTCTGTTGTTGACAATAGTTTCCATGATTTTACAGATGTTATTGGTTAAAGATATAGGCCTATAAGAGTTTACATCATGGCTGTCTTTATTAGATTTTAAGATGGGTATTACTATCGCATGTTTCCATTTTTTTGGTAGCTTTCCTGTGTCCCATATTTTATTTAGGAAATTTATTATTATATGAACTATATTTGGTGGTAATTGCTTATATATTATATACCCTATTTTATCTTCCCCAGGTGAAGTTTCTTTTTTTGTTTTAAGTGCTTGGTCCCATTCGTATTTAGTTATTTTGTTGTTTAAAGGGGAGTCCTTAGGTCCCAGGTCTTGGAATATTTGTGGGCAATCATCATCATCATCATGATTGTTTTAGAGTTGTCACCGCCCACTAGGGGCATATGGACAACTTTTATAGCCACCATATCGGTGGCCATTTAAGGTCCCTTGGGGAGGGTCGCTACTCCCCCCCCCCCCCCCTCAGGATTTACAGTGCTTAAATGCACTATATTTTAAATAGGGCGTTCTCCCGAATTACTAAAAAGTAACTATCGGGAGAAATGAAAGCCCATGGGGTGGGTAGGAATAATACCTACACACACCCACCCCTAACAACCAATCAGAAGTAAACGTTGGTAGCGAGGGAAAATGCTTTCTCATTTCGCTAGTAATGGTGAGTCGGAAATGGCAAAGGCGGAAAGGGCCCAGGTCCAGGAGGGCGTCGACACAGCAGCACACACCAGAGCACGCAAGAGCAAGACAGCACAGCAAAGGACGCAGTCCACACCTGAAACGACAAGGTCATACTAAAGGTCAAATTCAGTCCAGTTGTACTAATGGACAAATTAACATCCAATAATGTGTTAGCCACCTGTGCAATTATTCAAATATATAAGTTGAAGAATTATTATTTAGAGTCCTATCATTCAAATAAAACTAGTACATAAGCGTACATATTATAAGTCCCTAACAAATTTAGAAAATTAAAAATGTCTAAGCGACATATAATAGTGTAGTCAATGTTTGGTAATTTTGGTCTTGAATTTTGTTGGAGGCTGTACCAATAAGGTCAAATTAGCTTTTTAGGGCCACGGAAAGTTGTTCAAAGAGGGGTACTCGTAACCAAATGAGTCCCCTATTATTCAGGCAATGAAAAGATAAATGGCAATATCTTTTCGTTGAAACTGCTTCATTCGAGTAGTCCGATGCTGGCGACACATCAGAAGACCGCTGTAATTGCGTCAAAAAGCTGGCTATCTAAGGTAGTATTTCGCTGACTTGGTGATATCATCCTACGGCAGCCTGCGGGTTACTCAATACTTTGATATCACCAGTCAGCGCGCCTCAGGTCCGCCACATTGTTTAGATTTCCATGGCTGGTTACAATGTGGTTCCAGTAGTTTGATGTAGGAGCAAGTCCACTTCAGTGCCCGCCATTTTTCTTCACCACGTGGTTATAGTGGGCTACTCAGTTTCCATATATCTTTGACTTCTGCCGCTTGTTAAAGGGACTTATAAACTCGCCGAAATATTTCCTCTGTATAGTCCACCGCCCCACATCATGATTTTTCTCTTCGTAGTGGTAGTGAGTTGATAACGTCTTGAACTGTCCTTAACTGTTAAGCCCGGGAAAATGTGCTTTCGCACCCGTCGTGACGTCATCAGGTCGCCAGCTCCAGAAAAGCCGTCCTACTCGATCTGCAGTCTTTGCCTGAATATGATGAATGAATCATGTTTGTGGGCAATCAATCAAGTTGGTGTTTTATAGTTGCCTCCGCCCACTAGGGGCATATGGGCAACTTTTATATCCAGCATATCACTGAACATTTATTTACCTTAACCCATGTACATTAGTACATTTATTAATTGGGGCGTTATACCGAATTACTAAAAAGTAACTATCGGTATAAATGAAAGCCCTATGGGGCAGATAGGTAAGTCCCATCCACATCTACCCCTATCAACTTCGTCAGCAGTCAGGCAGGAAGAGGCAAAGGAGGAGGAGGTCCAGGAAAGGGCCCAAAACTTTAAAGTATCATCGTCTTGCACGCAGAGGCAGCCGAACGCACAACCGGACCGACAAACAAAGAAACCCAAGGAGTCCGAAGGTACCACACCCTTAATTACACCTGCAACCCCATGAGACATGTTTAAGAGATGTATGTGCTATAATATGTTGTGCTGTGTTTAGTATTGATGTTATTTATTGTGTTTCTTTACAATTGCAACATTGTGTTGCGGGGGTCTGATAGTCCTGGATTAAGACTACCTTATCTACTCTAATAGGGTCATACTGAGTGTGTGTTATGCAAATGTGTCTATGAGGTTGCAGTCCCCTTTTGATTAATTTCAATTTAGTCCAGTTTTTCTAATGGATGCCCTATACCAATTATGTGTAAGCCACCTGTGTAATTGAGTCAAGCTAGTTGAGTTACGAATTTCCTATCGCTTATTGCTATATCCCTAAGTAAGTACATTGTGTACTATATAATCTCCACCATCCTATCTTTGTGGGCAATCATCATCATCATCATGATTGTTTTAGAGTTGTCACCGCCCACTAGGGGCATATGGACAACTTTTATAGCCACCATATCGGTGGCCATTTAAGGTCCCTTGGGGAGGGTCGCTACTCCCCCCCCCCTCAGGATTTACAGTGCTTAAATGCACTATATTTTAAATAGGGCGTTCTCCCGAATTACTAAAAAGTAACTATCGGGAGAAATGAAAGCCCATGGGGTGGGTAGGAATAATACCTACACACACCCACCCCTAACAACCAATCAGAAGTAAACGTTGGTAGCGAGGGAAAATGCTTTCTCATTTCGCTAGTAATGGTGAGTCGGAAATGGCAAAGGCGGAAAGGGCCCAGGTCCAGGAGGGCGTCGACACAGCAGCACACACCAGAGCACGCAAGAGCAAGACAGCACAGCAAAGGACGCAGTCCACACCTGAAACGACAAGGTCATACTAAAGGTCAAATTCAGTCCAGTTGTACTAATGGACAAATTAACATCCAATAATGTGTTAGCCACCTGTGCAATTATTCAAATATATAAGTTAAAGAATTATTATTTAGAGTCCTATCATTCAAATAAAACTAGTACATAAGCGTACATATAATAAGTCCCTAACAAATTTAGAAAATTAAAAATGTCTAAGCGACATATAATAGTGTAGTCAATGTTTGGTAATTTTGGTCTTGAATTTTGTTGGAGGCTGTACCAATAAGGTCAAATTAGCTTTTTAGGGCCACGGAAAGTTGTTCAAAGAGGGGTACTCGTAACCAAATGAGTCCCCTATTATTCAGGCAATGAAAAGATAAATGGCAATATCTTTTCGTTGAAACTGCTTCATTCGAGTAGTCCGATGCTGGCGACACATCAGAAGACCGCTGTAATTGCGTCAAAAAGCTGGCTATCTAAGGTAGTATTTCGCTGACTTGGTGATATCATCCTACGGCAGCCTGCGGGTTACTCAATACTTTGATATCACCAGTCAGCGCGCCTCAGGTCCGCCACATTGTTTAGATTTCCATGGCTGGTTACAATGTGGTTCCAGTAGTTTGATGTAGGAGCAAGTCCACTTCAGTGCCCGCCATTTTTCTTCACCACGTGGTTATAGTGGGCTACTCAGTTTCCATATATCTTTGACTTCTGCCGCTTGTTAAAGGGACTTATAAACTCGCCGAAATATTTCCTCTGTATAGTCCACCGCCCCACATCATGATTTTTCTCTTCGTAGTGGTAGTGAGTTGATAACGTCTTGAACTGTCCTTAACTGTTAAGCCCGGGAAAATGTGCTTTCGCACCCGTCGTGACGTCATCAGGTCGCCAGCTCCAGAAAAGCCGTCCTACTCGATCTGCAGTCTTTGCCTGAATATGATGAATGAATCATGTTTGTGGGCAATCAATCAAGTTGGTGTTTTATAGTTGCCTCCGCCCACTAGGGGCATATGGGCAACTTTTATATCCAGCATATCACTGAACATTTATTTACCTTAACCCATGTACATTAGTACATTTATTAATTGGGGCATTATACCGAATTACTAAAAAGTAACTATCGGTATAAATGAAAGCCCTATGGGGCAGATAGGTAAGTCCCATCCACATCTACCCCTATCAACTTCGTCAGCAGTCAGGCAGGAAGAGGCAAAGGAGGAGGAGGTCCAGGAAAGGGCCCAAAACTTTAAAGTATCATCGTCTTGCACGCAGAGGCAGCCGAACGCACAACCGGACCGACAAACAAAGAAACCCAAGGAGTCCGAAGGTACCACACCCTTAATTACACCTGCAACCCCATGAGACATGTTTAAGAGATGTATGTGCTATAATATGTTGTGCTGTGTTTAGTATTGATGTTATTTATTGTGTTTCTTTACAATTGCAACATTGTGTTGCGGGGGTCTGATAGTCCTGGATTAAGACTACCTTATCTACTCTAATAGGGTCATACTGAGTGTGTGTTATGCAAATGTGTCTATGAGGTTGCAGTCCCCTTTTGATTAATTTCAATTTAGTCCAGTTTTTCTAATGGATGCCCTATACCAATTATGTGTAAGCCACCTGTGTAATTGAGTCAAGCTAGTTGAGTTACGAATTTCCTATCGCTTATTGCTATATCCCTAAGTAAGTACATTGTGTACTATATAATCTCCACCATCCTATCTTTGTGGGCAATCATCATCATCATCATGATTGTTTTAGAGTTGTCACCGCCCACTAGGGGCATATGGACAACTTTTATAGCCACCATATCGGTGGCCATTTAAGGTCCCTTGGGGAGGGTCGCTACTCCCCCCCCCCCCTCAGGATTTACAGTGCTTAAATGCACTATATTTTAAATAGGGCGTTCTCCCGAATTACTAAAAAGTAACTATCGGGAGAAATGAAAGCCCATGGGGTGGGTAGGAATAATACCTACACACACCCACCCCTAACAACCAATCAGAAGTAAACTTTGGTAGCGAGGGAAAATGCTTTCTCATTTCGCTAGTAATGGTGAGTCGGAAATGGCAAAGGCGGAAAGGGCCCAGGTCCAGGAGGGCGTCGACACAGCAGCACACACCAGAGCACGCAAGAGCAAGACAGCACAGCAAAGGACGCAGTCCACACCTGAAACGACAAGGTCATACTAAAGGTCAAATTTAGTCCAGTTGTACTAATGGACAAATTAACATCCAATAATGTGTTAGCCACCTGTGCAATTATTCAAATATATAAGTTGAAGAATTATTATTTAGAGTCCTATCATTCAAATAAAACTAGTACATAAGCGTACATATAATAAGTCCCTAACAAATTTAGAAAATTAAAAATGTCTAAGCGACATATAATAGTGTAGTCAATGGTAGGTAATTTTGGTCTTGAATTTTGTTGGAGGCTGTACCAATAAGGTCAAATTAGCTTTTTAGGGCCACGGAAAGTTGTTCAAAGAGGGGTACTCGTAACCAAATGAGTCCCCTATTATTCAGGCAATGAAAAGATAAATGGCAATATCTTTTCGTTGAAACTGCTTCATTCGAGTAGTCCGATGCTGGCGACACATCAGAAGGCCGCTGTAATTGCATCAAAAAGCTGGCTATCTAAGGTAGTATTTCGCTGACTTGGTGATATCATCCTACGGCAGCCTGCGGGTTACTCAATACTTTGATATCACCAGTCAGCGCGCCTCAGGTCCGCCACATTGTTTAGATTTCCATGGCTGGTTACAATGTGGTTCCAGTAGTTCAATGTAGGAGCAAGTCCACTTCAGTGCCCGCCATTTTTCTTCACCACGAGGTTATAGTGGGCTACTCAGTTTCCATATATCTTTGACTTCTGCCGCTTGTTAAAGGGACTTATAAACTCGCCGAAATATTTCCTCTGTATAGTCCACCGCCCCACATCATGATTTTTCTCTTCGTAGTGGTAGTGAGTTGATAACGTGTTGAACCGTCCTTAACTGTTAAGCCCGGGAAAATGTGCTTTCGCACCCGTCGTGACGTCATCAGGTCGCCAGCTCCAGAAAAGCCGTCCTACTCGATCTGCAGTCTTTGCCTGAATGATGGCCAGACTGACTTGATTTGTTTAAAATGCTTCGTCCCCTGGGGCTCTTAACACTGTTTTATCCCATAAAATGGGTTATTTACTTTATCCTGAGGGGAAGGAAATGTGCCACATCCCCTGCAGGCGTTTATACACTCAAAGGAGTGCTTATTTACTTTGGCCGTCACCACGGGACAGTATTTTCCTCAACTGTCTCTGGGTGAATGTAAGGCCATGTGGTGGGTAGGAATAGAACCTACACACACCCACCTATCCATTCTGTTAACTACTGGTCAGACTGGCTGACTGATCTGAGTTTTTTATAGATATAGCCGCCCACTAGGGGCATTTGTATATCTTTTATAGGTGCCATGTCGGCACCCATTTAGGTGGGAGGGGTTGTTAATCCCTCCCTTAAAGTGCTTAAATGCACTATAAATTAAGGCGTTCCCCTGAATTACTAAAAAGTAACTATCAGGGGAAATGAAAGCCTATATTGGGGGTGGGTAGGAATGGTACCTACACACACCCACCCCTATCATCCAATCAAGCTTGTGAGGTAGCGAGGGGAAATGTTTCCTCATTTCGCTAGTAATTTGGTGAGTCGGAAACGGCAAAGGCGGAAAAAGTCCAGGTCCAGGAGGGCGTTGACACAGCAGCACACACCAGAGCACGCAAACAGCAAGACAGCACAGCAAAGGACGCAGCCCACACCTGAAAAAACAAGGTCATATTAAAGGTCAAATTCAGTCCAGTTGTACTAATGGACAAATAAACATCCAATAATGTGTTAGCCACCTGTGCAATTATTCAAATATAAAAGTTGAAGATTATTATTTAAAGTCCTATCATTCAAATAAAACTAGTACATAAGCGTACATATGATAAGTCCCTAACAAATTTGAAAATTAAAATGTCTAAGCGACATATAATAGTGTAGTCAATGGTAGCTTGTTTTTAGTTATGAATTTTGCTGGAGGTACCAAAAAAAGTCATATCAGATTTTTAGGGCCACGGAAATAGTTGTTCAAAGAGGGGTACTCGTAACCAAATGAGTCCCCTATTATTCAGGCGAATGAAAAGATAAATGGCAAATATCTTTTCGTTGTACTGCTATATCCGAGTAGTCCGATGGTGATGACTTATCCGAAGACAGCAGTAATTCCATCGATATACTGGTTATCCAAGGTAGGGTTTCGCTGACTTGGTGATATCATCCTATGGCAACCTGCGGGATACTCAATATTTTGATATCACCAGTCAGCGCGCCTCAGGTCCGCCATATTACTTAGATTCCCATGGCTGGTTGTAGTATGGTTCCAGTAAATCGATGCAGGTGCAGCCAACTTCAAAATCCTTCAGTATTCTTCTTCAAATAGTTAAGTGGGCTATCCAGTTTCTCCATATCTTCAATTTCTGCCACTTGTTAAAGGGACTTATAAAAAATCCAAAATGGTTCCGCTGCATAGTCCACCGCTGTATATGTAGATGTTTCTCTCTGTAGTTGAGAAGTAAAAACGTCTCGGTTCGTCCTTAGCTGTGTAAGCCCGGGAAACATGCTCTCGCAATCCACCTTGACGTCATCAGTTCGTCCGCTCCAGATAAGCCGTCCTACTCGGTCTGCAGTCTTCGCCTGTGAATGCTGGTCAGACTGGAATGAATTATGGTTTTAAGTGAAACCGGCCACAAAGGGTCATTTGTTCACTATTTTACACTACCAATTAATATGGTAGTGATTTAGATTTTCCCGTGAGGAAGGAATGGTGCCACATCCCCACGGGCGTTTATGCATACATAGTATGCTATTTAATTTGGTCGTCATGCCGCACCCTATACGGAGCTATCGACATGAATGAAAGACCTAGGTGAGTGGGAATAGAACAGCCACGCACTCAACCCTATCAACCAATCGGAGGATGCAGAGCTAGAGGTGCAATGGCACCGAATGATGACTAGTGAAAAATGGTTTCCACTTCTAGTCATTTGCTGGTGTTGGAGTCAGGCAGCGGAGGAGGAGGAAAAGGATCTGTGAACTGGCACCTTGATGTCGTTCGTCTTGCACGCCCTAGCCTTATCAAATCGAGTCCAGTTGTTGCTAGTGGACATTCTATACCGATATTGTGTAAGCCACCTGTGCAATTGAGTCAATCTTTCAAGTTATATTTTTTCCTAACATCCTAACATTCCAATTTTTGTCTAGTACAGAGTGTACATTTTGTGTGTTCCCTATCAATTTTGTAAACTAGGTATGTCAAGTGACATGTATAGGTTGGTCAATGTCGGGTTAAATGGGTTGTTAATTTTGATAGTGGACAGCCAAAATTGATCAAGTCTGATTTTTGAAGAAAGAGATTGTCGAATAGAGTTTCTCAGCCAAAAGGAAACTCTGTAAGTATAAATAGCCCTTAAAAGGGCTTTTTGATGGAGTGTTACAGGGTGTAACCGAAGTTCCCTCATTCCGTCCGGCGAGTCCCCGTGTCCTTCTTGGGTGCCTTTGGTTTTGTTGTTCCTCCATCTTGAAGTTGCCTCCTTCCGTCGTATCCATTCCGTGTTCTCCCTTAACAATTTGGAATACTTTGTGCTGTTATTAAAGTAGAGTATACAACCTCATATGGAGACTACCCCTGCTTTATATGGTTCAAGCGCGGACGTGATGGAAAACACCCCTCGACGGTTTAGGGTTGGAAACGTTTAGATAGTTTGATGTGAGGGATAGAAAGAAAAGTCAAAGAACATTTATATGAATACAAATGTAAAACAAACGACAGACGCATTGATTTTCAAAACACATTTTTATTCAAATAACAAACATTATTTCAAATAACAAACACAATTTTTTCAAATAACAAAACAACTCACAAAACACAATTTTTTCAAATAACAAACATTTTTTTCTTCTATAACACTATTACATTATCTTTGACATGGTTGACAACGTTGTGAATTAAAGTGAGATTTCCACTGTTGGAAATCATTGGGCCATTGATGTACACTACGTTTCCTAGCTAAAGACAACAGATAGCCATAATGGTCACAAAACCATCGATTTACTTTGTCATCGTTTCGAGACGAATGACGATCAAAATAAGTCACTAAATGTTCTAAAGAATATCCAAGACTGCGATGATGCAGATAATAGACACAATATTGTCCACACACCATTGAATCTGTGCTTTGTAATTTCACATTATTGAATCGTGTCGTCTGGGCATTTCTTCTCATAAAGTCAATGATATCATCTTCGAAAGAGGGTAATCCATACGAATCAAAATATTCCACGCAACCCTCTTGAGGAAAGTAGACAGCTACCCAGTGAGTTCCTGGAAGATGACTATCATCTGTGTTGATGACATAAGCTTGATTCTCTTGAGGTTTGCGATGAGGTAGTTCATCTTTAGCACACACGACAGGATTCCAAGAAGCAGTGTACGAACTACGGTTCAAAAGATAATAAAGTTCCCAGGTATCCATTTTTTTGTTGTGTAGCCTTGTTTTTTCTCCTTTCTTCACAGATGATGATAAGTCATCAATTCGATCCAGACTTTTTGCTTGAAACGGTCTGACAAGTAACTGATGGTTTGCTTCGTCTCTTTACTCTTGGCCAAGAGAGCTTCGATGCGATCAATTTCTCGAGCAAACAATGGAGGAGAAGAATGATCACGTAAGCCTTTATACCACTGAAGTAACACGGCTTCTTCTGAGATGAGACTCCAAGCTTCGTTCAGATAATTGTCCAATTTTTCTTCTTGACTCATCATCATACATTTATCGTGTTGAATTTGACTGGGATGATCAATTTGACATCCATAACAATCTTTTTTAATCATGTCTCTCATTGTATCCTCCAAGTGTTGTGCAAAACAAGCCACTAACTGTTGTTCCTGTTCTGGCCACCTGGATTGCATGATCACTACTTCTTCTTTTTGGTCTTGAGGGTTTGCTTTCTCTGTAACCTCCCATTCCATGGATTCTCCACTATTCAAAGAAGGACAAGAGTCTTCCATAGTGTCTAATAGTCTAGAATGACTTCTCTCAAACTGTTGATTTCTATGGTATTATCGAATTCAGCATACAGAATGACATTCACCGTTTCGGGAAGACCTGCTGCAAACTGAAGTTCCACACGCAATTGTCCAGATTTTATAGGGTGAAAATGTCCCTCGTCGCTGCCTTGGTCTGGAGTGAAATCAAAAGCCCACAACGTGTAACCTCCTGCATAATCGTCGTAGGAAATACCGTGACTGGTGTTGGTTCCTAACTGTCCTGTGGCTTCGTACAGTGACAAGTACGACCTCAAGTAATTCTTCTGGGCAAAGTTGGGTTCGAAAGGTCTGGTACACAAAGTTTTGCCATCGCGACTGACTTCAATTTTGGTTACTCCGTAGTGCTTAAACTCGAAAGGATTGATATTGTGGACACCGTTGAGGGCTGTATTGCTGACGATACCGATGAATAAACGTTTGGGTAACTGTCCTTGGAACAGATGATCTTCGATCTTAGATCGGAGTCCATCGGCAATGGTAAAAGTTTTGACTTCCACACGACGTATCGGATACTTGGCTGTCGTTCTGCTCAAGGTGTGACTGATATCATTTCCCACTTTAGGTAACACTTCCACACGACGCACGTATAACCTGGCTTCTTGGATAATGGTTTTGTATTCGTTGGTATCAGCCATCAAATGGAAAGCAGCACTGCTACGATTCAGTCTCAAGCGAATATCTACTCCGTTCAGCAAATACTTCTCTTGAAACCACATGTCCAAATGCAAACGATCGAACAGTTCTAAACTACGTCCTTGCAGAATTTTCTTTCGACGCTCGTTAAAACCCACATTGTGAGGATTGATAACAGTGCCATCATCAGCTACTACGGTCAAGGTTGTGTCGCTAAACTTATTAATATTTTCATTATTATCATTTGCTGTATCAGGTTTACATACCACGCAAGCATCTTGATGAGTGTTCTTGGCTTCTTTTCCGTACGTCAAGAGATTTTCGAGGTACGCTCGGTAAGGGTAAGTATCCATGCTACTGCTGATCAGTTTGTTATTCATGTACAAATCCACATCGCTGAACAAGGAATGCATGAAATTGTTGACAGGAGCTACTCTATCATTGGCTCCTGGATTGGTGTTGTCCGTTTTGGTTACTTTCACTTTCAAATACAAGTAACTGTTGTTGAGATCGATGTAATCTTCGGGTTGTCCTTTGATTTCAAACTCGATGGGAGCTGAATCCGTCAAAGAGGAGACGGGATGAAATTCAACCCATTGGGCTTCTTGCATGGTCATCATCGTGGGTGGCATGGCAAAGAGATCTAGTTCTGACTTGGAACAGGCACAAGAATCTTGGTGCATCATTTTTTCTTTATGTATTTTCTTCACTTTTAATAATCAAAAATGTCTAAGTCTCGAGCGGTTCTTTTTTTCTTCGTCTTTCTAACTTTAGAGGTACGGAGACTTTTGAAAGGGTGTCTTCGTCGTCGCTTTCTACCTTGTACTTGCTGTGTCGTCAGGGAAGCAGGAATGCCAGACTCGGTACCATTTAGGGCATTTATAGGACTTTCTTGTCGACCCAAAATCTCTTTACCCGTTTGAAGCAAGACATTTTTGCCTGCTCTCAAAAAAGCTTCTTTAGGGTTTTGTTTGTCAATGAGAACATTTTGAAGAAAATCTTTGCCGTGAGTCAATGCGACATCTTTTAAGGCGTGCAATCCTCGTGTCACCATCGGTTTCAAAACAGGGACCACAGAACGAAAGGCTGATTTAAACATATCTCCTAAACCATGTCCTCGTTTTCGAGTGACTCCTTGGTACACAGGATGCATCACTTTTTCAGTTGTTTGAGAATCGTTTTTGAAAATGGAGTTTCACTGTGACTTTCCTTTTGGTAAATGGAATATTTTGTCCTAGTTCTCCTTTTATAGTAATGTTGACACTGTAGAAATACGACTTACTGACAGGCAAATAATGAGGATGTACAAATTCACGGTGAACGTGATAGGTATTTCCACCTTCCTCGTCAGCGGCGACGACAGAATCCACTTTGAAAGGAATGACACGCAGTAACGGCACAGAGGTATGTCCTACCACGTTGTACTCCACCACATCGGAGTACACAAATATTAAGTTGAGTCCTTGGTTTATTTCTACAGGGAATCGAAAATATCTTGCAACATCCGAGTTACTGGTTATGGCTGGTATTTCATTTTTCTTCACCACCATCTTTGTGTCTCCGCCTAAAATATCATACAATTCAGAACAAAAGGTAATGGCCATCATTGTATCCTTTGAAAAATTCATCATGAGGCGACGAGCCACATTATGGTACTCAAAGGTAACACTTTCTTTCTCCAGGGCTTTACCAAACACAGCATTGAACCTGGTTGCAATCGTAGTCACTAAATGTTGACCACTAAAATAATAGCCTGCAGGAATGGTGATCACATAGGTGGACCGATTAGTTTTGGGGTGCGGTGAGCTAGTGTGACCTCGTGTGTCTAAGGCTTTTTGCAATTTCTCGTCATACACTTCTACTGTAAAAGTATTTTGATTTTCGACGATGTTTTTGATTTGTGTTGGGTGTATTATTTCCACTAAAGCTGCTTCCCAATGATCATCTTGATCCAAATGCATGGCTTGAGGTAATTTAGACGTGTAACAGCACAACGAGTTGTTAGGAAACACCTTCATGGAACTGTCACTGGGTAACGTTAAGTAAAATTGGTTAATAGTGTTGTTCATAATTCCAATGTTGTTCTGTCCGAGGAGTCACTCGAGGTTAAAGGAGTATCTAAAAGAGGATTGTGATTGAAAGGGTGACTGTCAGGAGAATGACTAACGTTGGACACAAGACTCCCAATAGTGTTACTGTTGTTCCCGTTGTAAGAGTATTTCAGGGAAGGATTGGGAAGAAGATACCCGATGCAACTGCTGAGTAAAATAGTCCACAATTGTTTGTCTCCTTGTTGCAAACTCAAATTAGCAATGGCTGCACCAATGACACAATATACCACAAAGATTTGACAGAAAAAAACGATTTGGGTTTTAGGGACACGTTCTCCACACCACACCCACAAGGGTTGCTTTTGTAAATCTTGCAGAGATGACGTGGGTGAAGGAGTAGTCACTGTGGTTGCTGAAGCTGTATTGAAGGGCATGATGGTCACTTCTTTTTATAGTCGATGACTTGTGCAGCGTCAATCCAAGAATCAAAACTAGGAGGATATCCTTTCCAACGTACTTTGACTTCTTTGACACGACGTTTTCCTACTTTACGGGTTCTTCGTTCGAGAATGCTTTCAATGTCGTACACGTCGTCTTCTTTTTTGGTGACACGTTGTAACTCAGGCAAGTAAAACGTTCCTTTTAATACTTCTCCGTTCATGTCTTCCAATTTATAGACGGCAGGATGACGGCCACGCACTCGTTCAGTAACACGAAACAATTCGGTGGTCCAATTGGGTAAGTAACCTTTGTCGAAAGTGCGTTTGGTTTTACCAATGCGTACCCAATCTCCCGGGGTTAACACTTCTCCACCTTTCTTGGGGACAGCCCTCGTTCGGGACGTACCAAACAGACGCTCAAAAACAGTCACTTCGTTGTCGGGTGTCACCTCTTGTGGGGCACGTCCAATGTTTCTATGGTAAGATTGATTGTAGGCTTGGACTAAGTGTGGTAAGACGTCGATGTACTTGAGAGTGTGTTGATGCGTAAAATATTTCCACATGCGTTCTTTCAAGGTACGTTGAAAACGTTCCACAATACTGGCTTTGGTTTCAGGATTTTCGGTGGTGAAAAAATGAATGTCACGTTTTTTTAATTCTCGTTGGAAAGCTTGGTTCAGAAATTCGGTGCCTTTGTCGGTTTGCCATCGAAGAGGGTGACGACCACTTTGTTTCAGCACCAGTTGCAAAGCTCGTACTAACTCTCCGCTCGATTTGGATGTCAATGGTACGACCCAGGCAAATTTAGAAAAGACGTCGATGACACAAAACAAATATTTGTAGCCACGTTTGTAGGTGGCTAAATGAGAGACATCAGCTAAATCGGCTTGCCATTGATGATCGATGCCTTCCACTTAAATGTGCGACTTCTGTGAAATTTTCGTCGAATGGGTTTGTGTAAAGCGTACGTCGCTTGTTCTTGTAACCATCGTTGTACTGCTGGTAAACGGAGCTTTTTCAGGCGAGTTTTGGCAGCACGTTACAATTTCTGAATACCTCCGTGGTTTTTGTTAATAAGGTACCCACTCTTCGATGATATTGCTTTGGGTGGGACGAAATGGGGGCTGTTTGGAAACGGTTTTACGTGTCCGATGTGCTACAGAAGTTGACGTCGAGGGTACTGGTGGTGGTGGTGGTGGTGGCGGAGGTAATGGGATAGCTTCTTTGGCCTTCTTTTCTTTTCTCACTTCTGGTTTCCTTTCTTTCTTTTTCACATCTGTCGAAGAAGGAGTAGCCATCATCTTTTTAACCCAAGTTTTGAGTTCTTCTCGTGGGGGGAGTGGGGGAAGGGGTTAACAAGGAAGCGGCAATCTTACTCGGAATGGGAGTGGTAGTAGGTGTTTGAAAGAGATCATGGGGTTCTTCTTCCTTGGGTAATGGTGGGGTAACGTCTGTTTTGACCACTGTAGAGGGTGAGGGCGACGGACTATTCATTAGAGCCTTAAAATCGGACAAAGTGGGTAGAGCTGTTTGTTCCGCAGCTTTCTGATGAAAGAGTTGCAGTCGTTTCAAGAGTTGACCGTACTTTTGCGATTTTTCGGTTTCGGATAAATCGTGGCGATGGATCAAGGATTGCAATTCGTGTTGTAATTGGGACATCTCGGCCAAATTAGGATTGGGTGATAAATGGGGGGTTCGTTGTTCTTGCCAATGATGGTATTCCATCCATCGTTTGTAAGGAACCAAAGTTAGTTTTCGTCCTTCCATGGGCTCCCAAAGGTTATGTCTGAGATTGTTGTACTATATAGTGTCCTTTTATCTTCTACCCATTCCTTGGGGAAACCCTTGGGACATCCCTTGAGTCATCCCTTGGGTCATCCCTTGTATCAAACCTGGCATTAAGCCTGTCAACAAAGGAGCAAGAATGGGTAAAAATCCTCCGCGTTGCACCAACATCTTTTTCTTTTGACGGACGGATATTTTCTTTTGGACCATTTGACGAAGAACGTGTCGATGTTTGGCGAAGCATTTTTTCTGGTGTGGAGACAAAGGTATCGTGCCTTTTAAGACATTCAAACAACATTCGCACACGGTATCGATGACATCTTTGGAGGCTGTTTTAATGATTTGTTTTCGCATGGGTGGAGAGGCTTTGGACAGGACGGACAACATGTCTCCGTGTTTGGCTAAACGAGGAGGTAGTTCTTTCCTTTTCTTTCCTTTGTGGGGTGAATAAGAATGTTTTTTGCGAGGTGACATCTTTGCTTGTTCGTTCCAAAAATACACTGGCGTCAAAGACTTGATACACACCCTCTTTTATCTTCTTTTTCTATTGACTTCTCAAAAAGGTAGCGGCATGCCTCGCTAAATCCTCAAAAGCAGGGCTAAAGATGCCAGTTCGGTTATTAGCTGAATTGATTAATTTTCTTATTAAAGATCCTCCCCTTTGGTGACTTCTCTTTTTCTTTGGATGACTGTGTCTTTAGAGGGGATGACGTCGTTGTTTGGTTTTTAAGCCTTTGGTAGGATGACGAGATTGTCTTTTTCCTTTTCCTTTTTGCACGGTAGAACGTCGAGGGTGGTGGTATGCACGTTTTTGAGGAGGCATCCTTGAGTGTTCAGCAGTAGCACAGAAAATACTGATTGACGTCGTGGTCTTCAAGTCATATTTTTATACTGGAATGCGTCGCCACTGATTATCTTTGCGTCGTATCAACTTCATGGCAGTTAACACACGTCGTGAAGGGGTTCGCAACGGACTCAATCGGGATAGTTCTTGTTTGGACAAATCTAGTAAACTCTTTAACATACCAGATCTTTCTTGGACTTTGACTTTGGGGGCAGGTACTTTGTGAGCAGCTGCTACTGCCGCTAATGTGGACGAGGGTGTCCCCGGTGGAGGAACGTTTTGGGAGACGCAGATTTCCAATGTTTCATCAAATTAGTTATAACGGGTGTCAAATTGGGTTTGGCTGGCATCACCCGCAACGGAGAAGCGGCAGCACCTGAGGCTACTGGCAACGTAGTCCCTGCCAAACGTCCTTGTAGATCTTCTCTTACAGGTCGTGGTTGACGAAGATAAGGTTGCGTCCTGGCCGAAGTGCCTTTTTTGCGGGTGACCGCTTTTTTCTGTGGACTTTTCTTTTTCTGTGTTTTGGTCTTGGTACCCTTGTTTTTTTTTCTTAAGGGGTCGTTTGGCTTTTTTTGTTTTCTTGGGGTGAACTTTGGGAGTATTGGGATCCCATTTTAAAAGGGAACGAATGATGACACCTCCTAGAGAACCACTACCTCCAGGTTTCAATATGATTTGCTTTTTGGTTTGAGTGTCGATGCGAGGATTGGCCAGTTGCGTCAAGGCTACTTTGTTTCTGTCAAAAAAGCGTTTGGTTTGATGTGGAATGTGAATGATGCCTTGCAGTATTTGACGTGCTGTCACCGTAAACCATCGTAAGACTTCTTTGAGACTGGCTTCTAAGACGTGAGCACGTATTTGTGGATTTTTTTCGCGACTGATACCGTACAAGGCACGAATCAATTTGATGGGAAGATGAGACTGAAGAGACGTCATGTTGACGATGTATGAGACAAGGTCAAAGTAACCCAAGGTTTTTATAGATTTTTTTTAGTGGTTCGTATGGTTATGTCGACGACGAGGACGTGTACACGACAGGTCCTCCGTCTTGACACCAGTCGTGAAACAAATCGGTACGAAATCGCAAATAATCAGGGGTAGTGGGTTTTAAATCCACGAGTAAATAGGCGTGTGGCGTTTGAGTGGCATCATCGTACGCATGAGTTAGTCAAGGTGTTCCTAACTGTTTGGCTAAGACTTGCACTTGTGATTTATCTCGAGGACTTTTAAACAAGACCACGTAATGAGCATTGAGACTAATGGTACGATGGGCTTTACTTTGTTGAAATAAATTTTGTGTAATGTAAATGACACTGGCATTACAATAATGCCCTTTACGCGTAAACCACAGTTTAATTTCTTCTTCGTCTTCTCCTAACATGTCAAAAATGACATAATGAGTTTGACTTGGGTCAGACACGATCCCCTCGTCTTCTTTAGGAATACCTTCCACAGACACAATGGAATCAGCTTGACTTTCTTGCAAGAGGCTGTATGATGATTGCCACTCTTTGTAACACCACACGATGCGTTGAGGTGGACGATCGATCAAATGATGTTTATGTTCGATCAAACGTTTGACAAATTCGGTTTTGCCTGAACCGCTCGGTCCAGCAATTAACATGTTAAAAGGATGACGAAGATACAAGGCTTTCCAACTAGCCTGATCTAAGTGTTCGTCAATGACTTTGAATGTCGAGGAGGAAGGAGTAGTAGAAAGAGCAGAGTGAGCCATAGTAGTGGTATGACACTATTGACACAAAAACAGACAAGACAAGAGGTTTTTATACTTTTTTCAAGACACGTTTATTTGAATGCATGTTTTAAATTCGAACAACACGAAAGACAAGTATACATAAAAGCCAAATGGATAAATACAGGGATAAAATACAAAGGAAAACGATCAAAGTGGCATATAAACAAGTCACTGTACAACATTGTTTGGGTAACGAAGGTGTCCTAGAGGTAGTATGTAATGTTCTTATAGTCTCCTCTACATGGGGTACAGTCACATACGTATCCTCTCGAAAGGGTTTTTGTGGGGGAATGTCCATGACAGTTCTGTCTTGAACAGAGGGATTGTCCTGGGTGACAGATTCTTTTTCTTCTTCTTCTTCTGGTACTGTTACTAACACAGGATTAAAAGTGACTTTTTCACTCGACGATGAATTTTAGGAACACAACGCTTGGGCATAATGGGATGCTTCGTTTGTCCAAGCCTCAAAATCCCAACTTTTCCAGTCACGAACATCTGTCCAATGAGGGTGTAAATCACAAGCTACACACACATCTTCGTACACTGCTTCCGTACGTAAAAGTTGACGAATCTTTTTTTCTTGGAGAGGTCGAGACGTATCCAGATGAAAGCGTAAGGCTTTGAACAGAATAAGTCTCTCGTGAACATTTAAAGGAGTCACCATACTGTCTTTTTTGGTAGGTAGTGTTCGTAAAGTGACCACAAAGAATCAACAGGTAAACGAAATCCCAGAAAGCAAGTCACTAAAACACATACTACACGTCGACCCCAATTCATAGGGTACAGTTCTTGCAATAAGTGTTCGTAATCTTTCACCGTGTGAATCTTTTCATTGATATCTTTCCACGGAATCTGTTGGATCACAAATGATAAAGGTTGGCCTTTCTCTTTTATACTTCTTTAGGTCGAAGACCATCAGTGTATATTCAACACAGAATAAAATCTGCTCCAAAAGCGAAAGTGATTAATATAACGTGTAATTTCGTCCCACTGCCATTCAGGGTAACGGTCAAGAAGGATCAAAACATCTTCAGATGTAAACGTACTAAATTGGAAACAGAGCAAAAAAATACCCTTGATCCAGAGAAATCTAATACGTTGGTTAATTTTTGTCACTTGCCTCTTGTGAATTTCACGACACAAAAGTTCTACAGTCACCCATTGAGATTTTTCTTTAGCAAGACCTTGCCAAACGTCCTTGTAGATCTTCTCTTGCAATTCGTGTGGTAATCCTTGAATATTATGTTTTAGAGAGGGTTTATATACTGGTCTAGGTTTGTTACACGACATGGAGTAGTAGTGTCACTTCCAATCACTAGGTCCCACTAAAGGTAGGTATTGACAATTCGGAGACCATCGAGCATGTTCCAGGTAAGCGGAATCTTTATGTTCCCACTCGTAAATGGATACACCACAACTGAAACACTTGACTTTATCCCCTTCGCCCAAGTAGAAAAATCCGGCTCTGGCTAATTCTTCAGGAGTTGGTCCAGGTAGGTATTTTGGCCATTTATCTTTGAAGGTTTGAAATCGACTTTTAAAGTGGCAGTATTCAGGTAAACTCGTCGGGAACGAATATTCGACTCTCCTCACTTCTGTTCGATGTAGGTACGGTGAAATTCCTAGGAGTCCACGATAACGTGTGGCACCGCTTTCGCATCCCTCAGGTTTGACACGCACAGCATCACTTTCCAGGGTAGATATAGGGGTAGTAGTCATAGCAAAGTTCCCACGATATCCTGCTGAATCGCTAAGGTCACAGCGTCTGGCATCACTGCAATCGTACGGTTCAACATCGCACTCTGTAACGCAATTACAGTGCATACCGCAAGGACACTTACAGTTTCCTTCCGGACAACTTCCGTTGCAATGCATGGGTCTTATCCATCCAGTACTTTTCACACTCGGGGAAGGTACATTTGTTTTACAATCCCCAAATTTGAATGATGTCTGTTTAAATGGATTCATCTTCTTTTCGCTGTACCGTTGTAGTGACAAATGAACTATTGGTCTTGGACGATGTCCCTTTTTATATGCTGCCCAATTTCGACGTGACCGTACGGTAGAGTAAAGTGATTGGGAAGTCGTACTCTTTTTTGGTACACGATTTGATAGACTTTTTCCAAAGGTCGGCTAACAATTTGGTGTGTGGGTAAACGGACAATCTTGTGCGGCTCGTGGGTAGTCACTTTAAACGTTTCATCCTGTCCAGACTGTAAGGCTTCTTGTAGCACGTCAAAGTTCACCACTCGACTGGTGCGATAATTGAGAGTCAATCCTTTCACTTTACATTCGGTGTGCATTTCTCCTTGGGGGTCTCGGTATTCGTAGCCGTAATTTTTAGGACCGCCACTTGCAAAACATAGAATCTTGTCGTCGGGATGTTCATCGGTCCAGGCTCCTAAACGGTCTCCTTCGATGACAGGGTTACACTGGTTCGCCCGGTGAATGTAGATGCAACTGTCCGTGTCAAAATACAACACTCGATCTCCTAACAGTTCTAACACTTCGTACAATTTTAAGCGAGCGTGGGCTGTCACGTAAGCCGCAATGATGACATTTCCAAATTTGTCGGCTTCTACAAAATCTAGTTCTTCTTCGTAATTGACTAAGATCAAGTCCTCACGAATGACGTCCACGTGTTTCATGACTTTGGTTTGGTCGTGAATCATCTGGAAGTAGCGAGAAGGTTCAGACAAATACTCTGTCTTGGGTAAAGACGCTCGTTGTGCCATTTTACCCCACAAACAATTGAGCATCACTTTGGCAAACGATCGCCTTCCTTCATTTTTCTCGATGTGGTCTAAAGTGATGCCTTCCTGCTTCCGATATTTTTCTTTGAATATCTTTTGGTCTTCGGGAGTGTGACACCAGGAAGGATAGCCACTTGCTTCTTGTTTTAGTTTTAAAAAGGCATCCACGTAGTCTGCAAAAATACCTTTCTGTGTCTCGTCGCCCTTACGGTATTGTTGTGTCTTGGGAAAGTGGTAAATTTCGTACACTTCTAACAGATGGTATTCCAGGTCCAGAGCTTTAAACAATTCCACACTCACCCACGTTCCTGTCAAGGCACGTTCTTCCTGGCTGTGATGACAAGGTTGGTCTTGGTTGCACGTTTCGGCACAAGTGCGACACAAAGGAAACATCAGTTTTCCTTGGCAATGGTGAGGTAAAACGGGATGGTACAAGTCTGTGGGAGGCAAGACTTTGCACTTGATTAATCCTTCGTACTGACGAATGTGGTCCAAGTCAATGTGTTCTGTCATCAATTCTGGATGCCCTACGGGAAAGTGACAATATTTGCAGACGTAAGGATACAGCGAACACACGTCCAAGTATTTGATTTCTTCTCCCTTCTCCTCGTCCGCTTGGTACAGCAAACAAGTGGCATTCGTTCGTCCTCCGTACAAACTATCCCGGGGGTTCAGGGGGTCCACCAACTTGTAACTTTCTACGATGCGTTTAAACTCGGGATCGGTTTTCAAACGCAGATCGTACTCGTGTTCCCACATTTCCACTACCTGGTATCCTTGCTGTTCTAACTTCAAACGTCGCTGACAAGTAGTCTGGTACAAGTCTTCCATAGTCCTTTGTAAAAACTGATTTCTGGTGTTACGATGAGGGTAGCATAGGGGACATCCGTGAAATAAGCATCCGTTAAACTCGTACACGATCTGAGGGTTTTCTAAGTCCCATCCATCTACCGAATACGTTCCGATGGTCTTTTCGCCTCCTCCGTTGCGAGCGTGTTGGATCCATTTGTCTTCCTTGTCGCACAAGTAATGGAGCCAGCGTAGGGCTTTGACCGAGTATTGACGTTTGACAAAATTCGTCGTTTGAGGACTGATGACAGCTAGAGTATTTTCGGGCATGAAGCGTTTTCGGTACACTAAGGAACATGCTTTGGCAATGGTACAAGCTTCTTTCAAAGGATCGATCCCACCGTACTCCATGAACAATTCTCGAAATTTTCCACAGCAGCGTCGTAAAATGTCCACGTCAGATCGACAGTACTTTAAAATTTCTTCTTGAAAGTCAAAGGGGTCCGAGGCGTGAGTCTGGTACCAAGCATGGAAAGCTTCTCGTTGTTCGGTGCGCATGTTGTCGGGGTCGTAGTCGTCAGCCTCAGGCAAATGGGTTAGAACGGCATGTTGATTGGCTTCGGTATTAAAAAAGTGTGGAAAATAACCTTTAGCCATTTCTGTCATTCCAAACGTTTTAGGCATGCGACTCAATGGCATGGCCAAGTAACACATCGAATCTTTAAACTGTACTTGTCCTACTTGCATAGAAATGATTTTGGCTCCGTTCAAAGTCACTTGAGGCCGTTCGGTACTTTGTTCCGCATAATATCTAAGCAGAAATTGCCCATCGTATCCCGAGAAATTGTGAGCCATGACCGTGGCATGGCGATGACACTCTCCGTAACGTTCGATGTCTTCTGGACTCCACGTCTCGTCGATGGGGTTTAGGATCCATTGGGCAAAATCGGCTAGCGTGTTTGACCCTCGAAAGATTTTTTCACGTCCTCCAGGAATCTTGCTGCAGTGAGGGCAATGACTAAAGATAGGTTCTTGGATGCACTGCTCGCACGCACGGTGAGCCACGCAGAAATTGGGAATGTGAATACCGGTCTCTTGTATGCATTCGAAATCAAAAAAGATAAAATTCCCTTTTTTCTGGGTATCTTATGGTCGGGGTTGATATTTTTGAATGAAGCATTCGTGCTCCATTTGATGACAAATGTGACATCGTTTCTTACCTCGACAAACGTGACACTTGACACTATTGGTACGTGTGCCTTGTCCACAAGTAGGGCACAATCTCAGAAGCTGACAAGTACTTTTCTGCTGTGAACCTTGCATCTTCAAATGTTGTTGGTAACAGGTAAGACTGGCAAAAGTGCGCTGACACAAAGGTAATGCACTCGTACTTGTCCTTTGTCCAGACAAGGTTGAGAGGCCAAACATCCCTCACATTTTGATCCACAATGCTTGTGTTGTTCTCGATTGTTATAACCATAGTCACATTTTTCACAGTAGTAACTGAATTTCAGAAATCCAGTGATACTGGTAATGGTATCATAATGACCATCGTGATGATAGACGTGAATGTATTTTCCGTCTTTAAAATCGTGACCTCGAAACAAAAGAGGGCCACGCACTTCTTGAGGGTGTACTTTCAAAGTGTAACGTGGAGCCAAGACGTCTTGCAATTTTTGCATTTCTGGAATACCGCAAGGGGTGTCTTTGGATATCCCTGCTTGCTGTAACAGGAGTTCTGCTTCACTTCGTTGTTTGGCTCGACCCGATTTTCGAATAGTTGTCCAGGCTCTTTCCCATTCTATCGTCTCGTTCTTGTTGGCATACGTTTGTCCCACGACGATGGCACGGGCTAAACACATCTGGTCTTGAGGATTGTTAATTTGGACGAGGCTTTGCTTAATGTTGCGAAGGCTGTCCACCAATAACACTTATTTGCGTCCGGTCCCCTGGGAAAGAGACACGTGGGTCATGAACAGTGTGGCTTTTCCATCGGTGATGTGAAACTTGTCGTTGGATTGTTGCACATGTTGAATTTTGTCAATGACTTTGGAAGGTGTTAATTGTGATGGGTTAGTAAACTCGATCCAAACGGGAGACTTTAAATTATCGTGATGAATAGAAAGTCTCAAGCGATCGTCTTCTTTGGCTTGACATTGCTGTTTCAATGCAGTTAACACAGAATCCCACACCTCGGTAATGAACCCTTCTGTATTCTCCAAAGGAACATTGGACTTGAAATCTTTAAACTTTACGGCATACGTGTAAGCCGTTGTTCTAAATTTTCGAGAGGAACGCTTTTCCATCTCTCGAATGTGATAGTAATTTTCAGGGTTTACTAAGGGTGGTGCACTTTGCTTGGACGTCGATTGTCTGGGTGTAGATTCGGGCTCACTTATGTCATCTTCAAAATCACTGGCATGAATTTGAGCCAAGACTTCAGCTACTGTGCTAGGCGATACATTACGTTTCTGTCTCTTACTGTCTTCTCCTTTCTCGACAACATGATGTGGTCTTTTCATCTTGTCTGCAAAAAGTCAAATGACTACCTTTTAAAGACCATAACCCCTATATATTCATGACCGATCTGTGCATATATAAAGGGTCAGTGTCTAACCTTTCAGTATTCATTTTATTCTCACATTGACCAGAACGATGGAAGAACCTACACAAGTGGAACTTCTCATTAGAGCTTTACGTGGGGTCATACGAAAGTTTTCTTCCGACAACCCGAAAGATTACTCTCCCTCCTTTCGAGATAAAAGTCAAGATACTTGCTATATCTGTAAGAAGAAAGGACACTGGGCTACAGAATGTTCAGATCGTGACAAAAATAAAAAAGGTACCAATAGAGACAAAAGTCAAGATACCTGTTATTATTGTAAAGAGAAAGGACATTGGTCTCCAAACTGCCCTAAGAAACAACAGGAGGAGGAGGAGGAGGAGGAAAGAAATTCTGAACAGGAGGAGGAAGAGGTACCCTCCCCCCCAGGAAGAACCCCGACACGTTCACAAAGACAAGAAAAGAAGACGAAACGAAAGTGAAGAGGAAGAAGAAAAACCTGTGACAGTAAAGAAAATGAAAAAAAATAAAGAGTGAAACAGAAGAAACCTATGAACTTTTTAAAAATGGTATTGTGTTATGTTATGTTGTGATATTGAATTGTAACGTTTGTACTAGAATAAAGGAGAGAGAAACAAGTAAGTGTCTCTTGGTTTTGATTTTATAGAATAAGAACATAAACTCATACATTCATTTCACTCACACGTACATTATGGGTTTTAAAAAATATATAAAAGGACTTTTAAGTTTTCATTGAATTAAGCAATTTAAATAGTATTTCTTTTCGAAATAATTGGAGTGGTCCTGAAAAGGACCGTTGGTGTTTTAATTGTTTAAAACAAAACAAACTCAGAAACGGGACGAAATCCTCTTGAGCTGACTTAAGCCTTTGCCACGGCCAAGGCCTACTTCGGGACTGGTGGTTCCTGTCAATGATTTGGTAGAAATCACTAACGGTGGTATGGCAGACGTAGTCACAGAGAGATGGGTTGTTTAGCTCAAGAAGGTCTTTTTCTCTTCGGTCGTGATAAAGAAGTCTGATACATTTGTTTCAGACTCCTTAACTCTCCTAAAATATCTAAAAGTACCGTCGTGACCATTTGATTTTCACTATTTTCTTTCTGTCCTTGGTCTTCTTTCTTCTCTGCTGCTGCTACTGTTTCTTCCTGGTGTTTCCTTCTTGCTTCTTCTTCCTGCTGTTGAATAAGAAAAGCTTGTTCTTCTACTTTCTGTTGTTGTAAAAATCGCTCCAATTCTTCTTTTGTCTTTGCTTAAAATCATCGACGTGTACATAAGAAGAAGCAGAAGGCAACGAAGGTTCCGGAATAAACTCTTGTGATGTTAAAAAATCCACAACATCCCAGTTAAAATCAACTTCTTCTGGATGTAGATTTGCCATGACTTTAGTAGTCACTGTTGGCCCATGACTTGCTGTCTCTACTCTGGCTCACCCCAATTCATCGTCTTCTTAGTGTCCGCCATGATTGAAAACTCTGTCTCATCGATTGACTGCGCACAGACGCTAGTACCTCTATATAGAAAAGGTGACGTCACAGACCACTCTTCCGATTGGATGACTGTGACTGACTTTTGTAACGCAGGTTTGGATTGGTGGATACACTCAATCCGTTTCGATCCGCTCTTCCCCTATAAATAACCGCAGTACACGGCATTCGCTTCACCTGTTTCTCATCACAAGATGTGGACTAACGTTGAATCTTCTACCCTTGTGTCTACCATGCTGCTTAGGACTGACATACCCATGTATGTCAGATCATCATGGAGTGTCATTCATATGACGGATACAGCCTTTTGGAAGAGAAGAGTCTATGTGGAGAGGCAAGGTTGCTTAAAGAGAGTTCTCTTCTATGGACCCACAGTGAGGAGAGGTTTAAGGAAGAGAAGAAGATCTGTGAGATGTCCTCTGTGTTAACAAGATACTGTTAACATTACACATAACGGCCCTTTTCAGGGCCACTCATAGGTCTCGAAAAGATATTAGCTTTCATTGCCACCCTTTTTTTTCCCTTGTCGCTTTACAGTCCCCTCTACATATACCAATCATATTTCCCATGTTTAATTTTTCCTTGGCACTATACAGGCCCACCATGTTCTATTTTTTCTTGTCCCTATACAGACCCACCATGTTAAATTTCCCTTGTCCCTATAGTGCCCAAGCTGTTTTGTCCCCATAGTGCCCCAAGCTGTTTTTGACTGGATTTTCTATTGTCCCTATAAATCTTGTCCCCATAGTGCCCCAAGCTGTTTTTGACTGGATTTTCCATTGTCCCCATAGTGCCCCCTATTACTACTAACGATCAATCTGAGATTTAATTAACTTTGAGAAATATTCTTCCTCGGTGTTGCTACAAATTAGCTAAATATTTTATTGATACATGTAATTAAATTATTATATATCTCAATAAAAATATGTTAAATATCGGAGAAGCATATACAACTAGATTAGCTCGAGAACGCCAGGAAGCAATCAAAATGTATTCCTTTGAGAGATTCGCTTCGAAGAAAACTTCAAGAACGCCAGGAGTCACAAGTTTATTACGTAGAAGGTACAGAAAGATTATTTAAACCTATTACTGCAACAACTGAGAAAGTTCTATGGGGAGATATCACTGATCCAGAAAAAAAGAAACCTCTTCTTGGGACAATACAAGAAACCGCTAGGGCAAGGCAAGAGATTTTACAAGATCTTCCAGCTAGAATAGCTGCCCGCACAACCCCAATAAGATATTGATAAAATTTACACTGAAATAGCTGATGTGAAAGAATAACCTGCATCTAAACCTAAAGCAAAAAGAGAAAATGTTAAATTCATTAGTAACTTTAAGGAAGGTGATATTGAAGAAATAAAAAATGTTAAGGAAGAATAATTTTTTCGTGCTGCATATAACAATCTTTCTTGAAGGCCTAAAATTTTAAAATCTGAGTATGTTAATATAAATGCAAATAAATATTTTGACATGGCTACATCGTGTGTACTACAATAAAACTCAGGCTAAATGTGATGACCCAGTATATAGTGATTATATTAACGATATACGTAGATTTTATTCAGAAGAAACTTAACACCAAATAGAACAACAATAACACCAGTATCAAATTCCTCCACCTTTGCATCACATAGAACAACAACCTCCCCAGTATCAGCTACCTTCATCTCTGGAACAAATAGAACAACAAAGGATGATGTTGGAACCTAACAATTTAAGAAGTGATAAAATAAAAGAATAGACGAAACAAAAAAGAAAGGGATGGAGCAAAACAATAGAAATGGTGAAACAAATGGACAAGAGAGAGAGAGAGAGAGAGAGAGAGAGAGAGAGAGAGAGAGAGAGAGAGAGAGAGAGAGAGAGAGAGAGAGAGAGAGAGAGAGAGAGAAGGGGAGGGAGGGAACAAAAATAAACCAAACGGAGGCAGAAATTACGCTTTTCACTAGCTAAGAAAAAAGATCATGCTGATGACTTTTCTGGCTCTACTACAGGAAGTGGTCTAGGAAATAATCCTATCACTTGCCCTGACAGCGTCATCGCTGACGTGGATAAACTAGAAATCCTCAAAGGAGGAAAACGCGCTGAAAATACTTCTTATGAAATTATCAACGAAATCTCCGATATCTGTCGACGATTATTTACCGGTGGTATCATGGACATCAATACCTATTGGAATTTATCTATGAAATTACAGATGACAAAATCCCTTGACATATAATTTAGATCATGGTGAATAATTAAATAAAAAGATCGCACACAATACGTATGGTAGACCAAGAATGATCAGAGTAGTAAACTCACGATTCACCAGTTTATGAAATAACCTTCGGAGATGGACTTGGTGATGTTGTTCGGGGTTGATTTATCAGGATAGACCCAAAAGCAATGCCAATTGAAAAACAACTATCAATGACAGTTATCGATGTTATTCTCGACAAAGCTCCTAGCGCAATCGGTGATCTTGCCTTTAAAGAGTTTTCTACGGTCAAAGACAGAATTTTACGGTTATTAGGATGAAGAAAAAACAACTGAAATTACCATATACTCAAGTTATGCCTGCAAATGAAAGTAAAAAAATTAATCAGGCCGCAACCCAAAGATTAATGGATATGGATGATTCATCATTAAAAGAAAAAGAAGATAACATAACCGCTAGTCTGATAGCAGGAAGTGGTCTTCGTAGATAATTTTAATTTAGATCATAGTAATTACAATAAAATGTTTAAGCGGGAAATTGATACAGCGTTAGACATGGGTAAAAAAGTTCGTAAAGATGATTCCCTGCGCGATTATCAATATTATTCTTACGATGCAGTACAACCAAATCAACGTGGAAGAAAAGAATTACAAGTACAGGATACAAGTCGGTATTTCTTACCCGCTGAGGCATTAATCGAAGTAGAAGGTCTACTTATAAAAGTAGACGATACAAATTATGAAGATTCTACTAAAATTGCTTTTGTCAATAATGTCATTATGGCATTATTCAGTAGTGCTACATACACCATCGATGGAAAACATATCGAATCATGTCTGCAACATGTTGATGTTGCTACGACGATACTTGGTCTAGCAAGATACTCTGATGACTTTTCAAGATCAGCTGGTCCATCAATGATGTTTGCAAAGGATATAACCATACAGATCAGGCATATTTAACTACTGGTAATGTAAGACCCGCAAGTGGACTCGCAGACGTAAATGCGGTATTATCAAGAAAGAATAATTTCAACCTTGGATTTTCAGCACGTAAGTCAATGTTGAAAGCTAATGGAGCATTTTCGTGTGTAATTCCGCTATCTCATATTTTTCGATTTTACAGAGATGTTAGAAAGGTTATATTTGGTGCTAAACACACTATATTACTTGTCAGAAAGGACTCAGACAATGATGCAGTCTGGCGAGCAGATGGGGTTGTTGATGAAGACAAAATAACGATAGCAAAATTATCATTGTGGATGCCGGTAATGGTTCCATCTATCACAGAAGAAAATAAATTACTTTCTTTCATGAATCAAGGTGGTAAATTACTGCTATCGTGGAAAACAATGACTACAGATAGTACTCAAGTTAATGGTGCTGGTCAATTTACATTACATATATCAGCACAACAGGGGGTTTCAGCACCACGAGATATTTTTAGCGCACTTCAGGCAAATGCACGATTAAATGAACAGAAAAAGTACGATGATATTTGACACACTTGATGTTGCTGAGGTTAGTTTAAGAATAAATAGACATCAAGAACCTGCCGAGGATATAAAGTTGAATTTTGAACATAATACCGTTTCACGTGCATATCTTCCTTTAATGTCATTTATGGGGCGTGATCTAAATGTAGATACCGGTTTGGAAATATCACCAAAAGATTTTGCGACATTATATCCGATCTATCACTTTTCACTGGAACATTTAGATTTATTTAGACAATCTGTTGTTGATATATATTTTCGTGCTCAAGTAGGTATATTTCCTCCTGGTGATGTAGGTTCACTTGTTGTTCCTGCTGGTTTCAGAGCGATCGCTGTTATACTTAGCGACAGAGCAGTATTACTCGAGGGTGTTGGTGGACGAATGCGAGTCGTTGATGCACTCGTAGAGAACATGTAATTAAAATCAATCGAGTAAATATAAAAATGTATAGTCATGTTAACGCAACTCTGACTCAAGGTCAGATAAAAAAAATTATAATCAAAGAACGCAAATAAAAAAAAAACAAATGAGTGGTGGTCCAAACAAATTATCGTTAACCGGTAATCAGCTTAAACGTCTCCATAAAGCTCTGGTATCAAAAATTCGAGTTCAACTTGAATTTTCTTCAAGTGCCATGAAACATATGATTAAATTAGAAGGTATATTTCCACTTCTTGCAGCAATACCAGCATTAATTGCTGAGGCCGCACATGCAGTTGCAAAAGCGGCTGCGTGAGGTGCTGTTGGAACCCCCGCTGAAATGGCATTGAAGAAAGCAGCAGGAAAAGGTATTTAAAAAAGGGACGCGGTCTCAGACCTCCGGGAACTTATCTAGCAAAGGGACTGAGACTTCCAGGAATATAATAACGATGTCAAATTCTCATCTGATAAATGCTGCTAAAAGATTAAAAATAGAGCATTTTAGACGAGTGTTTATGCGCGATCAATTATCGAAAAAACACGGTGTTTTGAAAACAAGTAATATTAAGTGCAATGATATAGTTCGTAGGGATCTTAGCGCCGATATGGATAATATTCCGGTATTCACCGACAGCGGAAAAATACGAGATTCGGGTATATCGATAGAATATGTCAGGAGTGAGATTATAAAACATGTTCAAAAACGATTATCAACGTCAGGTGGTGTATTGACAGGGGAACTTCCAGGAAAGGAAATAAAATAACTGTCCTAAGCGATCCAACATCAGATGAAAATGAGGCAACAAAAAGATACTTTGACACTGTTGATGGTAAATTATCTACGATAAAAACCGAATACGAAATTCACATAAACGATCACAATACCGTAGACGGAAACTTATTTACGCTGAGAGCCGAGTATGACGTTCATGTTAGTGCATTTACAAATCTCCGAAGAAACTTCAGAAAGATCGATGAAATTGCAGAAGGGTTCTTCGGAAAACCATTAATCGTTGATACGAAACTTTATGATATTAAAACATCAATCGATAGGATTAAGAGAACACAGGAAGATATTGTAAGTGATGCTCGTGATATTATTAATAACAAGATGAACAAGATGAACAAGATCAACCAAAATATCCCGTAAATGCTAACGATTAAGCGTGTCACGTTCGGGTATATCGTAGCTTATAAAAGTAAAGATCTAGAACAGCGACATATCGCAGATGTGAAATTGATTCACGCATTGAATTCCATAAAAAATAAAAATCTCAAGAAGGGATTAGCCAATTGATTAGTAAAATCTGCGATGAAAACCAAATTAGCAATAGGTGCTGGGTTATTGATTATAATGCAATCAATTTATTACGGCCCAAAAGGATACTGGAAAGGTAGAGCAGCAATCGATAAACTCTCTAATGCAGCAAATGTAACATGTTCTACCGCCGCAGCGTGGTTAGCACGACAAGCAATATGGCAAATTTATCTACCGCCGCCTAAACGAATCGAGTACGCACATTTTGATGTTATTGTTCCTAATGAAGTTCATCAGGCTGATATTCTGTTTTTACTTCATGATCGTATATGTAGAGTAACATTTAAATTACTACACACAAGAAATCCAGCGTGGTACGATCCACAGTGTCCACTCTGGTCGGTGAGTTCAAAATGAATTCTTAACAAGTATTGATTATGCGTGCGTAGATACTTCGAATTGATTAGTTACTGCACGATCAAGGATCCAGGATGAACCATTGGAGTAAATGTGTTAAGAGCGTATCCTTGTTGAGCTTGATTCGATATCCCAAGATCTGTTTGATAACTACCATCAATTACATCACATACAAGATTGACTGCAATCGTTGAGGTTATATTTGCAATCTTTGGTGAAATATCACTACCTTCAGCATCTGGATTATTGTTAAATCTGAGAACATCATCAGGATGTGGAGGAGTTTTATCAGGCCATCCCAGAACAGTTTTTATCGATGATCGGCAGATTTTACTTCAATCACAGATTTTACTTCAATCACAGATGATAATGTTGGTTTGTGAACAGTAATAGCTATTTTTGAATCTTTTATTGTTGTTGATTTTATTCTGCGCTGGAATTCATCGTTGATTTGTTTAATCTGATGACTACCTGAGGGATAGAAACAACAAAGAAATTTGGGGTTCCATCCAGTTTATTTTTGTTGGTAAATACAAGCGAATCATTTGGAGGTAATCCACCAAATGGTTTAGATCTGATATTTGGCCAACTATGCTATATTCGCAGTTGTGCAAGTGCAATCTCCCTTGCCAAAATTGCAGTTGGAAAATTAATACTGAATTCAGGATTGGTTGTGCTCACTGATACCATAGTGGTTTTCACCGGTGTTGTGTTCGTGGCAATCTGTTGCAATAGTTCTTGTGCTGAGATTTATCTATTTATCTGTAACTTTAATGGGTGTAGCTTCTATCACAGTCATTGCTTCGGAGAATATTTTAGTCATTAATGAGATCCCATAATCGGATATTGAAGCATCGTTGAGGCTTTCAAATATTATCTGAGATAGTTAAGAATACGACGCCGTTGCCGCGTGTAACTTCACCGCATAATCGGATAATTTTTCATTCGTGCACGTCGATATTTTTTGCGATTATATTAATTGACGCTGAAACACAAGTGATGTCATTGTTACCGCGGATAATAAAAGACCGGCTTCAGCAACAACCGCGGAGACTGCGTATACAATTATATCAATGACAATTACACTTCTGTGATATTTTTTTACTTTTATCGTGTAAGTATCAACGATAGATTTTAATTTATCTTGCCACTCACGCGCTTGATTGTATCTGTAGTCCATTTTATTTACGCTGTAATCAATTGAGGTGTTTCGGCAACAAATTCCAAACACCACCAGATCGTTGCTGCAGTTAATTTCTTGTCGGATGCAACCAGTATAAATGTTTCTTCGTATTAAAGGTTTAATATAACAGATACGGATCCAGAAAACTTAATCGTTGAGTGACGTCATGGATACGTGGTAAATATCTCGAATTTTGCACTAATAATCCTGATATTTTTCAAGGAGATCAATTTTATTAATAATATCACGAGCATCACTTACAATATCTTCCTGTGTTCTCTTAATCCTATCGATTGATGTTTTAATATCATAAAGTTTCGTATCAACGATTAATGGTTTTCCGAAGAACCCTTCTGCAGTTGCATCGATCTTTCTGAAGTTTCTACGGAGGTTTGTAAATTTACTAACGTGAACGTCATACTCGGCTCTAAGCGTAGATAAGTTTCCGTCTACGGTATTGTGATCGTTTATTTTAATTTCGTATTCGGTTTTTATCGTAGATAATTTACCATCAACAATGTCAACGTATCTTTTTGTTGCCTCATCTTCATCTGATGTTGGATCTCTTAGGACAGTTATTTTATTTCCTTTCCTTAAAGTTCCCCTGTCAATACACCACCTGACGTTGAGAATCGTTTTTGAACATGTTTTATAATCTCACTCCTGATATATTCTATCGATATACCCGAATCTCGTATTTTTCCGCTGTCTGTGAATACCGGAATATTATCCATATCGGCGCTAAGAACCCTACGAACTATATCATTGCACTTAATATTACTTGTTTTCAAAACACCGTGTTTTTTCCTGAAAAATAACTTCATCTCGGTCAGCCCCAGCTAGGTTCATAACATCTCATGTTGCATATTTTGATGCGTCGAAATCTTTATCGGTTCTTTTCTCCGTTTTTCTGATCAAGGGTCTTCCGTAAATATCAACCATTATATATGTGTACAATTTTAAATACCTGTGCAACGATTGCTTGTGTATTCATGCACAACCTTGTGAGATGGTTTAGTTGATTTTGATATCGCATCAAGTACAGCGATGGATTCACGACCACATATCTGTGGGTCTCTCATTGTCTGTGTCGGTAACGTTGAATACCATGATCTGGCAGGGCTATTGATTAATATAATTTAAAAACTCAACTGCTGGTGATGGTCCGTATGAATCAAAATAACAATTCTGCGTGGATCAATCGCATATGCAACCCAGTGAGTTCCTGGACCGGAACTCCAATCAAGATTGATGATACCGGTTTCAACGTGATGTGTTTTTTTTTCGGTAATTGAAACACTCCTCTAAAATGCTCTATTTTTAATCTTTTAGCAGCATTTATCAGATGAGAATATGACATCGTTATTATATTCCTGGAAGTCTCAGTCCCTTTGCTAGATAAGTTCCCGGAGGTCTGAGACCGCGTCCCTTTTTTAAATACCTTTTCCTGTTGCTTTCTTCAATGCCATTTCAGCGGCGGTTCCAACAGCACCTCACGCAGCCGCTTTTGCAACTGCATGTGCGGCCCCAGCAATTAATGCTGGTATTGCTGCAAGAAGTGGAAATATACCTCCTAATTTAATCATATGTTTCATGGCACTTGAAGAAAATTCAAGTTGAACTCGAATTTTTTATACCAGAGCTTTATGGAGACGTTTAAGCTGATTACCGGTTGACGATAATTTGTTTGGACCACCACTCATTTGTTTTTTTTCTTTGCATTCTTTGATTGTAATTTTTTTCTCTGACCTTGAGTCAGAGTTGCGTTAACATGACTATACATTTTTATATTTACTCGATTGATTTTAATTACATGTTCTCTACGGGTGCATCAACGACTCGCATTCGTCCACCAACACCCTCGAGTAATACTGCTCTGTCGCTAAGTATAACAGCGATCGCTCTGAAACCAGCAGGAACAACAAGTGAACCTACAGTACCAGGAGGAAATATACCTACTTGAGCTCGAAAATATATATCAACAACAGATTGTCTAAATAAATCTAAATGTTCCAGTGAAAAGTGATAGATCGGATATAATGTCGTAAAATCTTGTTGTGATATTACCAAACCGGTTAGATCACGCCCCATAAATGACATTAAAGGAAGATATACACGTGAAACGGTATTATGTTCAAAATTCAACTTTATATCCTCGGCAGGTTCTTGATGTCTATTTATTCTTAAACTAACCTCAGCAACATCAAGTGTGTCAAATATCATCGTACTTTTTCTGTTCATTTAATCGTGCATTTGCCTGAAGTGCGCTAAAAATATCTCGTGGTGCTGAAACCCCCTGTTGTGCTGATATATGTAATGTAAATTGACCAGCACCATTAACTTGAGTACTACCTGTAGTTATTGTTTTCCACGATAGCAGTGATTTACCACTTTGATTCATGAAAGAAAGTAATTTATTTTCTTCTGTGATAGATGGAACCATTACCGGCATCCACAATGATAATTTTGCTATCGTTATTTTGTCTTCATCAACAATCCCATCTGCTCGCCAGACTGCATCATTGTCTGAGTCCTTTCTGACAAGTAATATAGTGTGTTTAGCACCAAATATAACCTTTCTAACATCTCTGCAAAATC
The DNA here is from genome assembly GCA_029339505.1 of Unio delphinus. Classification (NCBI taxonomy): domain Eukaryota; kingdom Metazoa; phylum Mollusca; class Bivalvia; order Unionida; family Unionidae; genus Unio; species Unio delphinus. The sequence continues at coordinate 3,339,147 of JAQISU010000054.1, forward strand.
GAAAAATATGAGATAGCGGAATTACACGCGAAAATTCTCCATTAGCGTTCAACATTGACTTACGTGCTGCAAATCCAAGGTTGAAATTATTATTTCTTGATAATACCGCATTTACGTCTGCGAGTCCACTTGCGGGTCTTACATTACCAGTAGTTAAATATGCCTGATCTGTATGGTTATATCCTTTGCAAACATCATTGATGGACCAGCTGATCTTGAATAGTCATCAGAGTATCTTGCTAGACCAAGTATCGTCGTAGCAACATCAACATGTTGCAGACATGATTCGATATGTTTTCCATCGATGGTGTATGTAGCACTACTGAATAATGCCATAATGACATTATTGACAAAAGCAATTTTAGTAGAATCTTCATAATTTGTATCGTCTACTTTTATAAGTAGACCTTCTACTTCGATTAATGCCTCAGCGGGTAAGAAATACCGACTTGTATCCTGTACTTGTAATTCTTTTCTTCCACGTTGATTTGGTTGTACTGCATCGTTAGAATAATATTGATAATCGCGCAGGGAATCATCTTTACGAACTGGTTTACCCATGTCTAACGCTGTATCAATTTCACGTTTAAACATTTTATTGTAATTACTATGATCTAAATTAAAATTATCTACGAAGACCACTTCCTGCTATCAGACTAGCGGTTATGTTATCTTCTTTTTCTTTTAATGATGAATCAGTCATATCCATTAATCTTTGGGTTGCGGCCTGATTAATTATTTTACTTTCATTTGCAGGCATAACTTCAGTAGATGGTAATTTCATTTGTTTTTTTTTCTTCATCGTAATAACCGTAAAATTCTGTCTTTGACCGTAGAAAACTCTTTACCGGCATGATCACCGATTGCGCTAGGAGCTTTGTCGAGAATAACATCGATAACTGTCATTGATAGTTGTTTTTCAATTGGCATTGCTTTTGGGTCTATCCTGATAAATCAACCCCGAACAACATCACCAAGTCCATCTCCGAAGGTTATTTCATAAACTGGTAATCTTGAGTTTACTACTCTGATCATTCTTGGTCTACCATACGTATTGTGTGCGATCATTTTATTTAATTATTCACCATCATCTAAATTATATGTCAAGGGATTTTGTCATCTTTAATTTCATGGATAAATTCCAATAGGTATTGATGTCCATGATACCACCAGTAAATAATCGTCGACAGATATCAGAGATTTCGTTGATAATTTCATGAGAAGTATTTTCAGCGCGTTTTCTTCCTATGAGGATTTCTAGTTTATCCACGTCAGCGATGACACTGTCAGGGCAAGTGATAGGATTATCTTCTAGACCATTTCCTGTAGTAGCGCCAGAAAAGTGAAAAGCGTAATTTCTGCCTCCGTTTGGTTTATTTTTGTTCCCTCCCTCCCCTCCCTCCCTCTCTCTCTCTCTCTCCTCTCTGTCTCTGTCTCTCTGTCTCTGTCTCTCTCTCTCTCTCTCTCTCTCTCTCTCTTGTCCATTTGTTTCACCATTTCTATTGTTTTGCTCCATCCCTTTCTTTTTTGTTTCGTCTATTCTTTTATTTTATCACTTCCTAAATTGTTAGGTTCCAACATCATCCTTTGTTGTTCTATTTGTTCCAGAGATGAAGGTAGCTGATACTGGGGAGGTTGTTGTTCTATGTGATGCAAAGGTGGAGGAATTTGTTACTGGGGTTATTGTTGTTCTATTTGGTGTTGAGTTTCTTCTGAATAAAATCTACGTATATCGTTAATATAATCACTATATACTGGGTCATCATCACATTTAGCCTGAGTTTTATTGTAGTACACACGATATAGCCATTTAAAATATTTATTTGCATTTATATTAACATACTCAGATTTTAAAATTTTCTTCTTCCTTAACATTTTTTATTTCTTCAATAACACCTTCCTTAAAGTTATCTCTTTTTGCTTTGAGTTAGATTCAAGTTATTCTTTCACATCAGCTATTTCAGTGTAAATTTTATCAATATTTTATTGGGGTTGTGGGGGCAGCTATTCTAGCTGGAAGATCTTGTAAAATCTCTTGCCTTGCCCTAGCGGTTTCTTGTATTGTCCCAAGAAGAGGTTTCTTTTCTTTTCTGGATCAGTGATATCTCCCCATAGAACTTTCTGAGTTGTTGCAGTAATAGGTTTAAATAATCTTTCTGTACCTTCTACGTAATAAACTTGTGACTGGCGTTCTTGAAGTTTTCTTCGAAGCGAATCTCTCAAAGGAATACATTTTGATTGCTTCCTGGCGTTCTCGAGCTATTCTAGTAGTATATGCTTCTCCGATATTTGACATATTTTTATTGAGATATATACTAATTTAATTACATGTATCAATAAAATATTTAGCTAATTTGTAGCAACACCGAGGAAGAATATTTCTCAAAGTTAAAAAAATCTCAGATTGATCGTTTGTCCGATTATTTATTTTGTTTGATCTATGTACAAGATCTTTTTTCTTCATCAGATTGACAATTTAACACATGGAGAGAGCAGCAGAGAGGGGTCGACTACAACATTGGTTTGGGTCAAGCTAGGTGTAGTCATTGAACTGACTTCTATGTTAGTAACCATTAGTCGATTTGGTAATCAAAAAAGGGGGACGTTTCGAATTAATCTGTCAACCCTCTCTGATGCTAGACTAGATTATCCGCATGCATACATTAGGTTAAACTTATGGCTTCGTTGGTCGTTCTGTGTGATATGAATTAATGTGTAAGTTAATAAATCAATTTATGTTTAAGTAGCGGACGATGTTGTAGAGTCGTCAAAGTTTTCGTTGGTTAAGAGAATAGTCTAATGTATGTCAGTAAAATGATAAGTAAAAAGAAACTGCGCCGCTGTCATTTACTCTGCTTGAAAACTTTTGTAATAACTATATATTTAAAATAGTTTACGAGCAAGGTAGGAACCATTTATTGAGAACATCAATTTCTTCTACTCACTCATGGAAGGAAATTTTAAGCCATATTCTACGTTAGTTTAGAAAGGCATGTAGTTAAACAATGACAAAATGAACGAGTTTCTTTCACACACACCCCTCTACTACCGCTCTACTTTTTTCTATATATACTGTCAATATGCATCATGATTAGCTTTATGGCATCCAGTAACCTAGTTGTATTAATAAGGTCAGTCAGGAAGAGATACTATTTGCTACTGCTCGTATAGTGAGAATACTAATCTTTCAGCTGAAAATAGAATAAAGGATTAAAAACGAGTGAGACGGCATGAATGTGTCTCTTGTCATTCATTGGATCACAAAGCTAAATCTTCAGATTAATTACCTTCATTTTTTGAAAACCTGCGTTTTAGTTGTGCGTCACATAACTAAATGAGCAATACACAACTTCTAATAGTGGCCCATCTAACAAATGAAAACTATAATCGATCGGACACTACAAAAAGCTCCAGACGTTATTAGTTTTCCATTTGCAACAAAATGAGTTGGTAAAGTAAAATGTAAAGGAACGTAAAAATCATTTCAAAATATGTCAATATTTCTGGAACAAGCAAATTAAAGTTCTAGTTATATTCTAAAACATATTATCGTACATTTTACGATTTCGATGTTATACATTAATACAATATCCCCAATACTACAAGAGTTATCAGAGGCGATTTTATTTTACCATTTTTCCTAAAGATGGTACTTTCATTTCCCCACTCTTTCTTAAAAAAAAGAACAAATATTCTTAGATTCTTCCCTGAAAGTGGCAATCTACATCTTTAGAGGTGTTTTTATGCGTGATCAATTACCAATAAAAGCCAAATTCTGTTGAAACTGATATTATTAATCTCGATAATTCTACAGGACCAGGAACTCACTGGGATGCTTACGCGATTGATCCACGGGGAATTGTTTTTTCTATTCATATGGGTTAGCTCCACCGACAAAATTGAAAAAATATATTAGTGGTACGCAAAATCCAATCTGGTATTTAACGCTACCAACTCAAACAATGACGGATCCACCAATAGGATTTAGAGACGTAATTAATGTACTTGATACTATATCAAAATCAATCAAACTACCTCATAAAGCTGTACACGATTATACAAGTCAGCGTTGAAAATCTACAAAAGAGTTTGGTTAAAGAATTAATTTTAATTTTAATTGTAGAAGGAATATTTATATTTAAACAAAATATCAGCGGGATATCACGTGAAGAAGTAAATAAGATTGTTTCCAATGAAATATCAGAATTATTAAATGTTGCAAATATAGATACAGACGAATTGATTGAATTTCAAGACAAACAGGGAAAATTAAAAAGTAGTAATCTTTCATTGCAGGATATCATTGTCAGAATTAGTGGAGTAACTGAAAACGCCGTATCTGTCTTGGATAGTGGAAACATTAAATCCGTTGTACTAGGTCAACGATCATAAATCCTATTCGTGGTCGTGTTCTTAAATCCGGTAATACAATGACAGGTCCTCTCAATATATCTAATAATAAAATTACTGATCTTGGATCACCGTAATCAACCGACGACGCTGTTACAAAAAAAGACGTCGGCGATACCATATTCCATTAACATATTCATTAACAACGATTATTTCATCAATACCAATATTTATAACTGATTATACTAATCTTGTACAAACGTTTCTTGATTTTCGTAAAAATATTAATAAAGTTATTAGTGATTTCTTTGGAAATCCACGGGTCGTTGATATGAAACTTAACGGTATCCGATCAAATATTGAAAAAATTAAAAATTATCTAAATAATTTCATCGGTGGAATTCCTGATATCAGTAAAATAATTATCTGATTAAAATCCCTCATAATAAGATGATCAATAACTCGTATACGGTATCATCGGGATCAGCAACATGGACTCAGCGAGATAATGCTAATAAACATATCGCAGAGGTTACTGGTGTTTATAGATTCTCTATATTCAGTAAAGCGAAATTTGCGATTCTTACCACGTTTCCGTGGTGTCATGTAAAGGATATTTATGCTGGAGTTGCTTCTGTGTGATAAATAAAGTAACCGAAGAAACAATTACCTTTGACGCAGAAGATAAAAGATTAAACACTGTAGATTACTGGTGGTGTTTAGAATTTATCGCGCAAACACCTCAATTGATTATAAATTAAAATAATAATGGATGTTCAAAAATATAGATACAATCAAGCACGTGATGGTAGACCAAACTAAAGACCATCGTTGACGAGTATGCTGTAAAACGAAACAAATATCACAGATGTTTAATCGTCATTCACATGATCTTTTATTCGTTGTCCGCTGTTGTTGCTGGAATCGGTCATATATTATCCGCTATAACAATGATGTCACAGGTGGTTGTAGAAATTTGTGTTTCAACGGCAACAATGGTTGCTGGTATTTTTAATATATTTACAATATAAATATGCACATTACAAAAATCGAATCAACAACTTAAGTTGATTTAAAAAATACAAAATTAAATAATGTCGTCGTTGGAACTACTGAAACAAATTATAAGAAATACAACATCGTCAAAAACAACAATGAGATCGGTAACCTTGGCTAATCCCGAATTTAGCGTTAACTTTCCAACTGCTATTCCCATACAAGAAATCGCGTTTGCTCAGTTACAAGTATACTACAGTTGGCCAAATATCAGATCGAAATCATTTGCGGGTCAACGGTCAAATACTTAACTGATATTTGCAAATAAGAATAAACCATATGAAACCCCGATTGGAATATTGTTTCTATTCCAAAGGAAAATTATGAAATCGAAGATATCCATGATGAATTCCAGCGTTTGATTAAATCTTTAGCAGGGGAAGAACCAGCTATAGCTATAACGGTTCACGCACCATCCTTGTCAGCCGCGATAGAGATACATTCTCCAGATTACGTCGTAGATGTATATCAGAGTTCGATCAGATCAATGCTAGGGTGTCCTCAAGTTCCACCGGTCCATCATGACAAAATATATCATGCAATTATCATACGACATAGATTTTTATATAGAATAAAAGCGTTAGATATTGAATTTACGTTCAACGGAAGTGTACAGTTTCTTTTTAAAATCACCAATGATAGTGGAGATATTCTGCGTACCGGTTTTACCTCGGGTTAAGTTTTTTAATGATTATTTTATAGAAATTAAACGAGAACATCAATCAAAACTAAAACAACTACGACAAAGTTTCCAACAATTTATTTCTGATATAACAAGTCCACGTGATAGAATTATGAATCAAATATAAATCTTAAACAAGCTTTAATTCGACATGGATTGCATGAACCAACGATTAGATCAGGCAATAACGAACCATGTTGATGATACAATTAAGTTTAAGCAAGATTTTTTAAATAACTGAAGCTGAACTACCAAATTTTAAATTTTCCACGTATAACATGGATGAACTAAAGACATCTCTAAATGATCTTATAAACGAAACCTTTCATAAAATCGTTCAAGTATGGAAAAAATAGCACCACTGGCAACTATTCTCCGTTACAACAACGCTCCATACAGCAGTGGTCATCATATATCACCCGAAAAATGTAAATATAACACCTGTGATTGCGGTCAATCTTCCTTGTGATGCAATTGATGGAAGTTGTCAGATAAACAGTGCTATATCAAATCAATCACAACAGGGATATATATTATATACATTTACTCCTCAAGTACCTCCTGGAAGTGTGATCGTGCAAGTACCGGTTAATGCAGATTTCTCCATACTTATAATGATTTACTAACAAGAATAAATTTCAAACTTACCGCCCAAAAATCTAGCTTGATTAACTTATCTGGAGGAAAATTAAAAATTAGTCTTTATTGGAAATTTAATCGTTTTGACTCGGGAACTTTTGTAAAAATAATATAAAAAAATGCCAAAAATAAAAATATTTCAATAAACAAACATTCAAAATCATTAATAATTTTAGTGTAAAATCCGCTTTTTTAAAAAGTTTTTTAAACATGATTATTTCTTATATTATTACTGACATTAACGCGATAATTACTCCATAATGTTGTTAAATATATTTTCTTAAATATATTACTCTGATAACTAAATATCAATTTAACGACGAAAAAATGTATTGAATTGTGCGGAAGTAGAAAACATAGTGAACATTTCGCTGAATATTTAATATTTGGGGACGTGAGCCAGCTACAGCGATTGCACCTGGTAATGATGAACAATTTCGAAAAGGTCGGATTGAATATCGTGCAAATAAAAAAAGGATCCGTGATGATATCGCAGATAATAAAATGCAAAGTCATCAAACATTAAATAAAAACAAAAGAAATTACACGTATATTTAGAAAACTCTCGTAGCGCAAACACATATTTATGAATGACAAATAAACGCAATGAAACCGCGATTGAAAAAGCAAGTGAAGTAAATAAACGGCATTCTATAATCATGAATATAATCAAGGAATGGAGGAATGGAGGAATGGAGGAAACAAAATATAAATGGAATAAACCGAAAAGATCATGGATATTAAATAAATATCCTTTGAAAGTCGTTCATGATATTCTTTTCCATTAATTTATCTTGTAAGATTTTGTATATTTCGTCGGTTTTTTCTTCATAACCTGCCCAAATGGAACAAACAATATAATAACTTTACGATTGTACTTCTTTCGTCGGAAATCATTTTTATGATTCTGTATTTATTTGTATGAGTTGAATAACCATATCCGCGTGTCACTTTAATGTTTTCGTATTCATCTATGATATATTTGCTAGTAACTTTTTAACTGGATCCAACCAAATGTTGAAATTTATCAAACTCATTTATCAACTCGGCAAATTTTTCATCATCCACACACACGCACACGTCTATATATATATATATATATATATATATATATATATATATATATATATATATATATATATATATATATATATGTCTGAGTTGAATAACCATATATATATATATATATATATATATATATATATATATATATATATATATATATATATATATATATATATATATATATGTGTGTGTGTGTGTGTGTGTGTGTTAGTCTAAATATAATTATCATGAAGACTAAATATAATTAATATCGATTAAAACCTTTATATGAAATAATTCTTGCTATAACGATAGATTTAAATCTTGTTACTTGTTTGAAAATGTTACTCGTGTTTTATATCGATGTGAATACGTCGTGAGGATTATTCCACCAGCAGCACTTTTTATTGATCCAGAGGTTTCAATAGTTTGCCGCGGAAGTCATTGATGGAAATGAAATAATGTTTTCATCGATGAACCCGACAAGTGTTTTTTTTTGTTGTTGAATATTTTCCTTTATTTTCCGGAGCAGGAATTTTTACTTGGAGTAATAGCTCTTACATTATTGACGCGGTTTTTGAAAGGATTTGAATTAATATGATCGATAACGATTTTTATCAATTAGCCTATTAAACAAAACAGTGAGCATAATATATTTTTTACCGTTGATTGTCACCATGTTGTAACCGATCAACTACGTTTAAAAATAAACAAATGGGCATAATCAGTCATGGAGAAGGGAGCGTCAATAGAAGATGTTGCTGTATTATCGAGTAAATTAAAATATCAAATAAATAGTGAAAACAATATCTGGAGAGATTTTACATAAATAAAAAAACTACAAAATCGGGAGCACCAATTATAATTATCGATCATAATTCACATGCGTGGACTAAGACGATGACGCTGTTTCCACGAGATCGTGTTGTAAAAAGTTTGGATAATCATAGTAGCAGATAGGGTAAACGAGAAATAAAACTTTAATTATACGAATAAACATCAACGACAAAATAATTAGTAATAAAATTAACTAACCAAATGGAGGATATTTCATTAGCTAGAAATTTTATATATTCATTTTTCGGTATTATAGGAAGCCTCTATTTAACTCGAGGACCTTATAAAAAGTAGCAGGTTCAGCATCTCTGCTGCTTCAGTTTTGTTAGATTTCATAGGTTATATGAAATAAATATGATACAATCTCCTTTGTTTGTTAGGCCGATATCTTGAGTTAACAATACGTACATATTATATTTGCTTTTGTTTTGTTTAAATAATCGTGTAGGTTAAATATCTGTGTATTTTATGCAATAATACTATTACATGCAGTATCATAGGGTAAAGTTTCGATTGAGAGCTCACATAGTACTTGATGACCTATCGCAGACATTTTTGCAAGCCACTTTGCTACACATTTAACATTGGTCTGAGTTGGTTTTAGTTAATGAATAAAGAGCTGCCCGAATAATATATTACTGTATCGTCTTTGAATATGCTGGGATTAAAAGTACTGAAAGCATAGATATATCATTATTACAGATTATAAACGAACATACCTTAACATACAGTTATATTTTCCTGGCACTAATTAGTACGACTTGTTATATTACTGGCACTATAAGTAATATCTGTTAGACACGATTTGAAATAAACGTTTATAAAAGTTGAAAGTGTATAAAGTACTATTTTCTTCCAAAATGAATAAAAACAATTCATGAAAAGTAGATTGATAATTTTTTGTGATTTATATGAAGACAAACGCTGTTGTTCTATCTATGTTAACGCAATTTTGCGCAATTTTGTTTTATACGGGATATTTATCAACAGAGGACTAAATTTTCCAATTTCGCTTTTGTGTCATTTAATTCTGGGATATTAAGTTCACTAAAATATCGAGAAACAAACTTCAATTTATTTTTTTAAAATTTAAATTGCTTTAGAACTTTCGTTACTTTCAGGTATCTCAATTTCACATATTTGAGAAATATTTAGTGAAATCAACAAACTTTCTTAATGTTATCAAAACTGCAGAACGTTTCTTTAAATCATACCCTGGAACAAACTGCTGCTTCAGTTTACCAGGCAATGTGACGTTTCTGATGCAAAATATCATTTAACGAAACAAGAAATGAAAAATGTTTGGTTCAAAATTTATTGCAAAATAATTTGTATATCTGCATTTGGGTTTTATTGGTAAGTTACTATCTGGGTCTGAAATAAAACTAAGAAAACTGAAAGTAGTTGAGAACGTTTAAAATTCAGAAAGAAATGATGAAAATCCAACACTTAGAAAGAGGAATGAGACATACAGCTGCAGAAAATTGAAAATGAGAGAGAGAGAGAGAGAGAGAGAGAGAGAGAGAGAGAGAGAGAGAGAGAGAGAGAGAGTAATTTACAATGTTAAGTGGTCCTTAGTGTGATCGTCCCAACGGTCTACATGAATCTAACAAATAGACTGGATTTATACCAAGTTTACAACGTCTTGAAAAGGTTGGGTTTTCCAAACGTAGAAAAAGTATTAAAAAAATAAAGATTTGCGATGTTGGATTGGCATCTGCTACAAACTGGTTCTGTGTGCTTGGTGATATGTTTCACGTTTAACTTGTGATTAGTGGATAATATGTTAAATCATGACTATAACACAAACTCTTTTGTTCATTTCGTCTGTCAGCTTTGGTATGAAGATTGGTTTGCCACAGTTTTATATGTCTGAAATCTTTGGCCATGTCACTGCAAGCAATCTCTATGATAAGTTGAACAAAGTCTGCTCGTCGTTTGGGACATGTTGACCTGTGCGACGTTCATTAGATGACTCAAAGGTCAGCTAGAACGCATGTGTTCTTGTTGAGAGTTAAATTGCCGATGAACGAGGGCATGATCTTGTTAACTCTGTAAGCTGTGATTAGATGACTCAAAGGTCAGCTAGAACGCATGTGTTCTTGTTGAGAGTTAAATTGCCGATGAACGAGGGCATGATCTTGTTAACACTGTAAGCTGTGGACTATACATTGTTGACAATGCTTTCAGACTTGGTACTACCGCAAAAGATTTGTGATATTAAGCATATATATATATACATCATTGATTGGCTGTTTAATGATGCTCCTGCTAAGCATGATTTGGAGAAACTTTCACCATGTCAAGGTACGTTTTGCCACTTTGATATTATCCTTTACCAGGATTTTGTTAATGCAAGAGAACCAATCCAAAAATTTAAAAAACAAAACATATGGAAAGGTTTGATTCGTCTAGATGTGCTTATGTATAACCTCATGGCCAAAGAAAGAGTTTGATTATCTGTGGCAAGTGACAAAATATTATATTGTTATCATATGTGCAAAGAGATTGTTGAAAGAGGTTTCCCAGCAAAGACTCATCCAGACAATATCTATAAAAGAACATGTAGAGTCATGAAGGCCAATACAGATCATTTTTCAACCATTCATTGATCTTCATTATACAAACCTACAAATTAGATCAGGAATATGGTTTTGAGAGTTGTAACATGTATGCTTCTCACGTATTACAAAAGTCATCTGAGATCATGCTGATATTGAAATGGATCTTGGATTAAGGATCCATCATAAATTTTAATCATTGAAGCCATGTTTTCCCCAAACAATTGATCAATGTCAGATGTGTAATTGTAGTTTGGCTTCAAGAATGGCACGAAATTGAGTCAATTAAATGAAAGATAACCTTATTAATACACATATTGTAATCCAAACGTCTTATGAAACAAACCAATATTCCATATCAGGCAGAAAATGAATCTGAAATATGTAAGAGTCGTAACCAGTGACATCGGATAGATAGATAGAGTCATAATGAATGTACGTTGATGGATAAATAGAGTCATAATAAATCTGTGTTGATGGATAGATAGAGTCATAATGAATGTCCGTTGATGGATACATATAGTTATAATAAATCTGTGTTGATGGATAGTGTCGTCTGATGGATATAAAGACCCTTAATTAATCTTTTGCTGGATAGGTAGCCTTAATGAATGTATGTTGATGGGTAGATAGGGTCATAATGAATGTCTATTGATGGATATATACCATGGAGATATACAGCCACAATGAATATCTGTTGAAGGATATATAAATTCAAAATGTATATCTGTTGATGCATATATAAATTCATAATGACTATCTGTTGATGGATTTATATAGTCATGCGGAATGTATGTTGCTGGATAGATGGGGTCATAATATATGTCAATTTCTGGGTAGATAAAGTCATAATGAATGCATGTTGATGGCTAAATATAATCATAATGAAGGTCTGTTGACAGGTAGAGTCATAAGGAATGTATATTGATGGATACAAAAGTCATAATAAATATTTGTTCATGATGAAGTTTATGCTGATGGACACATGGAGGTATAATGAATGTCTGTTGGTTGTTCGATGGAGTTATAATATATGTCTGTTGATGGATAGAGAGAGTCATAATTAATGTCTGCTCATGGAAATATAGAGTCGCAATGAATATATGTTGATGGATATAATGAATGTCCGTTGATAGATATATGGAATCATAATAAACGTGAAGTTGTAGAATTTAAACCAGATTTCAACATGGGTATGTTACACCATAAGGCTATAATTTCTTGTAGTTTGATTAATTCGTAGTGTTTGATATACATGCGTATTTATAGATATGATCAATATGATGTGCAAAATTAATATTGTAATTCGCCATTGGGTTAATTCGTCGTAACTTCATGCATTTATTCATTTGATATTATATATTTGCAAATGTTGAATTGAATTATAAACTTTGTATAATGTTGAGGTGTGCAACATTAGTATAGGAGTTTGACTATTTGTGTATACTTTTAGGAGTATCATTTGTATGGATATATCAGCGCATGGATGTGCATATCTGTGTAAACTTGTAAAATTACAATGGACAGAAATCTGTCTGATTATATGATATTGTTTTGTATATTGAGAATATATATATATATATATATATATATATATATATATATATATATATATATATATATATATATATATATATATATATATATATATATATATATATACTTTGCAGGGAGAATGTGCATTTCGATAGGCACGAATGCGTGACCAAAAACTGTAATGGCCTATGTGATGATAATAATGCTAGTTTGAATTATGTAGCAAAAGGAATATATTTTGCCTCTGTCCGAGTATGTATTCCTTAAAAGCTTTTAGGGATCAGAGGGAATTACTCAGTGCTGTGGTCCGAGTCTCTGGGAGACAAAAGAGAAGTTTTAGAGATCAGTGGGAATTATCCCAGCAGTTGGACCGAGTCTCAGGGAGAGAAAAGAGAGAAAGAAGGACAGAAAAGTTGACGACAGAACGAAGGGAGACAAAAGAAAGGAGAAGAAACATACAGAAGAGTAGGACTCAGGGCAGAAGGGAAAATTTCACACTAATTCTAAAGATGAACTATGATTTTAGCTGAATTGTATTTAATAATAATAATAATAATAATAATAATAATAATAATGAGGACTTTGTATAGCGCCTAATCTCTCGAAGCTATAAGCGCTATACTCCATCAATAATGATATGACTACACTGCCGAACAACAAATGACAAAAAACAATGATATTGGAAAAAATAAAAACATGCCGAAAACATATAAGATACTAAACATGATTAGGTCGCTAAGTTTGTCCCTGCAGTTGAAACAGGTGAGTCTTAAGAGCACTCTTAAAAGGGACAACTGTGTCCTTTTGTCTAATTTCAACGGGCAATTGTATGATGCTTATCTCAACATATATCCATCTACACATAGCTATAACTATCAAACTTTACAAGAATAGATCGAGATATTTCAATCCAAATATATTCATCTACGTTGCGGTGTTTCAAATCAGTTAGATTCACTTTCTTGGGGATAAATCTATCTACATATGACAATCTACGTAGACTGATGGATATCTACATTACTCCATCTACGTAAAGATGTATCGATATACATATGATAAACTACATGGAGATAAATCTGACAACATGTATGCTTATGTCTGGAGATATATCTATACACAGAAACTAAATCACACAGTTCTATATCAATCGGGATTCAACTATCAAATTTGAGATGTCTGAAATCAGATGATTCCAACTTCGTTAAGCTGCATCTGTCAACATATATCCATCTTCACATAGCTATAACGTTCCACATTAACCAGAATACATCGATATATTTCAATCCAAATACAACTATCTATGTCGATGTTTTCAAATATAGCTATATACACTCTTTAACTGAATATAACATCTACATAGGACAATCTACGTGGACTAATATATATCTACCTATTTCCATCTACGTGCAGACGGATCTATATACATGTAACAAACATCATGAAGATAAATCTGACAACATCTAAGCTTATATTTGTACATATATCTGTAGACCGAAACTATATTACATGGTGCTATATCAATCGAGATACATAGATCAACGTTGGTGTAGTTGAATACAGATGTCTCAAGCTTCGTTAAGATGATTATCTCAACATATATCCATCTACAAATATATATTATTATCCATATTTACTAGAATGGATCGAGATATTTCATTCCGTATATATTTATGTACGTCGCTGTGTTTCAAATCAGGTAAATTCACTTTCTTGGGGATAAATCAGTCAACATATGACGGTCTACGTAGACTAATAGATCTCTACAGTTTTCCCTCTGCCTGAAGCTATATCGATATTTATATGACAAATTACATGAAGACAAATCTGACAACATGTAAGCTTATGTTTGGAGACATATCTAAAGAAAGAAACCAAATCACATAGTTCTATATCAATCGTGATTCATCTATCAAACTTGAGATGTCTGAAATCGAATAATTCCGACATCGTTAAGCTGCATCTCTCAATATATATATATATCCATCTACACACAAAACTATTACTATCCACAATAACTAAAATACTTCGAAATATTTCAATCCAAATACAACAATCTATGTCGGTGTTTTCAAATTCAGCTAGATTTACTCTTTACATGAATATCACATCCACATATAACAATAGACTAATATATATAACTAGGTATTTATATCTACTTGCAGACACATCTATATACATACAAACAACATGAACATGAATCTAACAACATGTAAGCTTATGTTTGGAAATATATCTGTATACCGAAGATAAATTACATCGTGCTATATCAATAGATATATATATATATCAACGTTGATGTGGTTGAATACAGTTGTTTCCAGCATCGTTGAGATGCTGGAAATCAACATGTATACATCTACACATAGCTATAACAATCCTTATTTACTTCGATGTTTACCAATTTAGCAAGATTCACACTCTACCTGAATATTATATGTACATAAGCAGCAGAGGGGGCGAATCAGACAACTTTTTTTTTGTTTTTATTTTTGATTATACCCCCTCCAAAATAACACTAGACCCTTCTCGCGAAAAAATAAGTCTCTGACCCTTGTCTGAAAACATTCGCGTCGCAATGTCGTTGTCACTCACCCCCTCTGCTGCTAGAACTTTCAGTTCTAGGTTAACCGAATATTTGATCCAGTCCGATACGATATCGTGTTCGAGGGTCTGCTAAATTTATTGTCACAAATCCGTGTGGTTTTGACTGAGCGTGACTAAAGAAATTTCTAAACTGATAATGATTCATATCACCGCTGCACCAAGTTTGATGAATATTTCGTAGCGTATGAGTATCAACGCCGTTAAATACACACAACACATTGCAATTATCTCTGATCACTTTTGGTATTTGTGTGTATCGTTGAGTGACATAGATCACATCAGTGTTTTTATGCCTGCCTCGGGAAAATATTCTAGCAGGATTTTTTTGATTATCTAACATGATATCATCGTATACCACTAAATTGTTAATACTTCCATCGATGTCTTCCACGGAAGGGGCTTCCTCTATATCAGTAATAAACTCAATAAAATCTTCATCGATTTGAAATTCTTTTGCTTTCTCGTTAAAATCCTTTAGCACTTCATAGCATCGCTGATCGTCTACACTCGGGGCTATTAAATACAATTTGTTCCATTTCATCCATCTCGTTATCAAATTAAGTAGCAGTTGTGTCTTTCCGCTTCCAGATGGTCCGATTATAATCATTCTAATTGAATTCGGCAACATTTCATGATGTTTAATAGGTTCCCGTCGTCGGGTAGCTGAATAATCAATTATATTCATGCCGTTATATATAAATTATGGATCTATATTGTGTGAAGTGTAAAAAACGTACTGGCACAGATGACTTGACGACGATTACAACTAAAAATAACCGATCAGCGCTTTCTGGTAAATGCGTACAATGTAGTACAAAGAAATTTAGATTTGTTTCTAAACCCAAGGAACTCAAGGAACCTTTAAAAAAAAACGAGGAGGTGATATCGCAGCCAAATTAGCAAAACTCCCTGGAACCCCATGGGCAAAATACCCCGGAGAAAAACACCTTCCAGGATATAGCTACTGTGGACCGGGAACAAGACTTGATATCAGACTCAATGATCAAAATCAGCCCCGACCCGGTGAGGAACCAATAAACGCTATTGATAAGGCCTGTCACCTTCATGATGTATCTTATAAAAGCAGTAATCTGCAGCACAGGCATCTAGCAGATGTGAAATTAATTCATGCGTTAAATGCTATTTCTGATAAATCTTTCAAAGAAAAATTGGCTTCCTTTTTGATAAAATCGGCTATGAAAAGTAAATTGATGTTAGGGGCTGGTAATTAATAACAACATGGAATCTATTTATTATTCCCCAAGAGGATACTGGAGGGGTAAATCAGCAATCCATAAACTCGCTAGTGCTGCGAAAGTGAAAAAAACCACTGCGGCTCATTGGTTATCCAAACAGGCACTATGGCAAATTTATCTACCACCGCCTAAACAAATCAATTTCTCGCATTTTGATGTGACCGGACCCAATGAAGTTCATCAGGCTGATCTATTATTTCTGCCACATGATCGTGGTTACAAATACGCATTAACCGTAGTTGATATTGCAAGTCGATACAAAGAAGCAGAACCGTTAAAAACAAAATCAGCCACTGAAGTGGCTTCTGCATTTGAAAGGATTTATCGAAGGAGTCCTCTGCACTGGCCAAATCTATTACAAGTTGATCCTGGCAAGGAATTTCAGGGTGCAGTGTTATCTACAATGAAATATCACAATGTCGCTATCAGACGAGGGCATACTGCACTGCATCGTGATCAGGCCATTGTAGAACGATTTAATAAAACCCTTGCTGAGCGGTTATTTGGATATCAATACGCAAAAGAATTCATCCAAGAAAAAAGATCCCGTGAATGGGTTAAAAGGTTACCAGCTGTGATTACTGCACTGAATAACGAGATTACTAGAACCATCAACATGAAACCTATCAATGCGATTAAAAAGAAGTCAATACCTGAAATGGAAATTCAAAAAGATTTTAGCGTTTCCCAACCAATTCTTGGTAGTAATGTCATTGTGAGGTACTTATACGAACCAGGAGAGCTTGAGGGTGGCACAAAAAGGGCTACTGATGCTATTTGGAGCGTCACTACGCATAAGATATCTAGTATAACACGATCTACGGGTAGACCTCCAATCTATAAACTGGATTCAACTGCCCCTCAACGGGGTTTTACTAGACAACAATTACAAGTGATACCTGAGGATACTCAATTACCACCGCATGGGCTTAACTAGCACCCTTGCGTCTATTGCACTCAAGACAAGTCAACATCACATTATTTCTGACATGACCGAGATTGTTATTTTTTCTGTCCACGGTAAATTGGCGAGAATCCTTATCCGAATACTGCCAACGCATTATACAATTGCAACTCGCGCAGTGATTATTCTGTTGTTGCTTCAGAGTAATTATTAATTCAGCATCAATATCAAATTCTCGTTGTTTTTTTTTTTGTCTTGTTGTTTGTAACCAGAGAGTTTTTTATCAATAATATCATCTATTATGGTGTCATTATCATCGCCACCAATGATTTCATCATCGAAGACAATTCTTCGAAGTTGATTTATTTTTCGTACTCTAGACACTGCGAGATAGACTAAATTCGACCATTCTATGCGATTATCTACTATCCAAACAATTGTATCCGATATAGTCAATCCCTGTGAAGAGTGTATTGTTGCTGCATAACCTAGCGTCCATGGGGATTTATTAGCACGCAATGCATCTTCAACGACATTGATATCAACCAGCACAATATCATTTAATACGAGAATCTGTCTTTGAAATCCTTCGGATTTTGGTCCTGGAATATCAACTTCGATGTTCTGTTTTCGTGTATCCGATGGCCTATAACATAACGGTACTGGAAGTGTTGCAAATTTTTGTTTATGCAATTCAAATAACTTCATCTGAAGTGTGTCCCTGACTATTTTTCTACTTGCAATGATTAAATCATTTGGTCTCCACGCTTCCCAAAACTCATTCATGGGAGTTTCCGAAATTATTTCACGGGCTATTTCACACTGGATTCTATCCGGTTGTAATCTAATTAATTTCTTAAACTCTTTTAATTCATTATCAAGTGATCTATGATCAGTATCAATTTCTTCATAATAGTCTACAAAACCCTTTAGCCATTCATGGGGAGATGCACCGACAAATGGTGGAGGTTGGCCGTGATCACCGCACATGACGACTTTTGTAATCTTCAATAACAACCACTCAAGAAATATTTTTAAGACATCTTCGGACACTGTGTCTATTTCATCCCACATGATAATTTCAGGAATAAATTTCTCTCCCATGCGCTCAGGAGTCCATTTATCTCCCTTCCATCGGAAAAAGCTGTGATAAGTGCAGGCATTTACCCCTCGTTGTTTCATCTCTCTGGCGAGTCTGTGAGTCGGTGTTAGCACAATCATGTTTGATTTCCCACGATATAACTCAATTGCCCGGGTTGTTTTTCCTGACCCGCCACAACCGTTTAAATAAAC
Organism: Unio delphinus; assembly: GCA_029339505.1. Classification (NCBI taxonomy): domain Eukaryota; kingdom Metazoa; phylum Mollusca; class Bivalvia; order Unionida; family Unionidae; genus Unio; species Unio delphinus. The sequence goes on from JAQISU010000054.1 coordinate 3,357,909, forward strand.
TGTTTTATATCTACAGATTGGATCAGAAATCGGTGGTGCACTAGAAAATTCTGAACACTGATTGCTTTCTAAGTAATTATTTTCAATGGTAACATCTGCTGATGGAATATAATCATGAAGCATTTCCTTCTTAATTCTCCATGACCCCCAATTCTCGTTGCCAGTAGCCTTAAAATCAGCCATTTTGCTATTTATGTAAAATGAGTCAGTAGCAACTCTCACTGCGGTGGTAGGAAATCTATTGATCATTGAAAACAGATTGATAGAAGCATAACCAAGCATAGAAGCTCTCAAATATGTGTACTGCTGATGGTATCCATCAGTGTAAGTAACAATTGTACCCAATTTGGTTCCATCTGACATAAATGCGTCCTTACGATTGACATATAGGCCCCTATTCGTTAAATCTTTGATTACAAAATCGTATTCAGCATTGTCTATAATCAATCGTGAAGAATATCTCGTATTATCATCTTTGCCACCTTGGGTAAATTTACCGATTACTCTTCGTCCAAGATCTTTTGCTTCATTGTTTCTGATTTCAAATAACTGTCTGGACCAATCCATGATTTGTTGTTCATTAAAATCAGGAAACAGTTTTCGCTCTTCGCTAATTATTTTTTCTAGATCAGGTTGTGGTAACCAGACTGATTTCTGTGCTCGATAGGATATAATTGCTTCACTGACAATTAATGATTTTAACATCTTACAATCAAGCATATACCGTAATAACACTATTGGCATCCAGTGTTTTTCAGACATGTGTTTACCAATCCAAAGATAACTACACGGATGAAGTCCTTCAGCCATTTCAAATGATACTACACAAGCGAATCCGGTTAAATCGAAATGTGGCAGTGGTCCATTAATAGCAACACGGGTCATTTCGTGTGTAGGGTGTCCAAATCGTTTGAAATATTTCTCACACTCTCCATACCCAAGAAAACTTCCTGGATAACATGCAATCATATCAACTGAAATAACGGTATCAGCGGTGTATTTTGTGTTCCATAATCCTCCATGGCTGTATTCAAGACAGGACAATTTGACATCTGATAAGAACTCACTTCGGGTTGGTTTCCACGCGTTTTTCTTCCTAGCAAAATGTGCTACAACTGATGGAAGTGTAAAACAGTTTGCTAATAATTGATCGTTGTCTTCCCCCCCAGAACTCTGGGGAGAAAATTCACTAGCTAGTTGTTTCATTTGATTATGTAGCTCTTCAGTACGGTACAATTCTCCGTTGGGCCTTACAAACTGATCAAATCTACATTCTTCGTCTGAAGTACTATGAAATAGCCACACTGACACAGAATCGTTTTTACTCAAATGGTAAATAGCATCAAATAATTTCTGCTCTGAAAAAAACTCTTCGGTTCCAAACAGATATTTTACGGTTCTATCCCGTGGGAATATTGTTACTGCAGATGACCACGCGTGTGCGTTATGATCAATAATTTCAATGGGAGCTCCCTGTGATTTATATTTCGATTCGTATAATACTTCTCCGGTGATTGTCCTTACCGATATTGAAAATCTCAATGATGTTTCTAATTTGGCTATATCTTGAATTGTTGCCCCATGCTGTTTCACTGTCAGTTCCCACTCGGTTATTTTTTTTCGTCTTAGATCAGTTAGTTTATTTCCCCGGGACGCATTTGTGAAGTGTTCTATTATTCGTGTTGCTACACAATTGAGCCCTGTCGAATATTTCATGGGTGCTAGTTTTGAAATATCAGGTTTTTCATTGAGCGGATATATCCCGTAAACAACTACTGTGACAGGATAAGATCTTTCGTAGTAGGGTTTATCAAGTCCAGTCAAAATTCCTAGTTTTGAATCCTGAGTCACAGTGACAGTTTTTTTGTCCTTAAGAATAGGCTCGTATTTGTCCCTAATGATCCATTTTCCATTATCATGGATAAGGAATTTTATTCGAAAAAAATTTCTTTCTTTCCCAAGACGTGAGATTATCACTGCTGCTTTTCATCATTCATGGTAGCGTCAACAACACCATCAATTCGAAATGTTGACCAACAATGAGCTGCCCCATCACGCTTGAATTCATTAAAACAGTCTCTGATTTTACTAATCAAGGTTCTATCAAGAATTTTATTCTTTGGTGTATCAGAAACTCTATCAAGATTGAATTGAACACTTTTCCAGGGCTTAATTTTCGATAATCTCTCGAACTCCTCCATACTATAATTAAAACAAGTATTTAAATGAAATATTTAAGTATAATGAATCATTGCAAATGGCTTATGATTGGATCAGTGACACCGTGTAACAAATCATGCAGAAATGAATTCTGTTGGTATCATATGCAAAGCTTTCGTCGTGGAAGCCTTGGTCCGTTACCCTGTATTCAATGTGGGGTTGGGGTCAGGGGGAGGTCGCAATTATGCGTTATGTGTGGGGGCAAACGATACAGGGAACTAAAACGCTATTATGATAAAAGAATAAAAAATACTGCCATTGACCCCAACGATGACAAAATAATAAAGACTGCTCAAGATTATATACAGAGACTTATAATTAAACCAAACACTGAATTAGAAAAATAGTGTTATTATACAAATGAACCAAGAATTCAGACCTCACCCCCCGTGCTTGTTAATTATGAAGCATTCCGTAATGGTATTATCAGAAAATTTGATTTTCGTATGTGTGTCTATAACACCAAGGGAGACCACTCTTAAATGATATAACCAAGGGAGTTATCATTGTGATTTAGCTTCTGAGTATTGTTTTATAGGTAAAGAAATATTTTCTTTTTTTTTAGTGTTTAAGTCAAATATTCTGTGTCACGTGCGATTAATGCGTATTTCATAACATAGGATGTGATCCGGAGATGCAGGCGTTACAGGATAACACACGTGTATACTTTCTCCCTTAGATTGTGTTAACTTGTTTGATGGGTATTGTGATTCAGCGCTGGGCATTGTTTTGTAAGAAAAGACATGTTTTTAAACAATTATATTCTTTGTTCTAGTGTTTAAGTCAAATATTCTGTCTCATTTAAATACTGTGAAACACCATTAATAAGTAATTCAAGAAAATAAAATAGCATACTTGCGGATTGATGTATTAATTTCCTTTATATACCATATGAATAGTTACAACATATATACGTTAAAAAACGTTATTCTTTATAGACGTGAACAGTGGTCTAACGGTATCGTGTTTGGCTTGTAAACCCAGACAATTATTCTTCACATGTTCGCGCCCATAGCAGACAATTGTCTGATGGTGAAACGGATGGATGTTTTTTTTTTTCTATTTAATTGAGGGGAGGAAGGCGCCCCCTCTGTTTTTACATTCACATAACATGCAAAACCCATGCTATCAAATTTACGGTAGCGGTGGGTTGTCGGTTTTTGACAACTTACGCAACCATGAATTTGATTTCATGGGTTGCATGTTATGTGAATGTAAACACATAAATGCCCTACATTACATCATCATTGAATTATAATCCCATCATCATTGAATTATAATCCATCCTTAATTAAGTTAATTAAGTATATGTATACCTACAATTTGCCACAACACTCAGTGGAAATATATACGGTATTTGTGCTGTCCTTAATTAAGTATATGTTGTGACGTCACCCCAAGCATATCTTCTGGGCGGTCTAAGATGGCGTTTGCCACGTTAGGCCTCCCCTTTCGGAGATGTATGTTTCGGGTTTCCCTTGGGCTTACTTGGATGTGAAGGCAACCAAGGAGTTCCAAAGATGTGTTGTCGTATATATGTAACCTCTAGGTCATTTCACGTAAACATACCCTCTTGTGATTATAACCCGTTATTTGACGAGTTAGATTCACTCTTAGGGGAATATGTTTCCGGTGAATGTAAATATAAATGACCTAAAATAAATACCATCCATGGATGTAATTAGCTCTCCATCACATTTGGGTTACCCCGTATGGTGTTCAAAAATGAATTACCGGCCAAAACGTGGATGCACATTGGGTAACCCCAGAATGAATTATAGGCTAATAGAAACGGTCATAGGGTCATATCTCAAAGAGCAAAAACAACAAAAAAACATTCTGATATAAAACAGAAACAGAAAAATGCTCTAACAAAGGGACACTATGAAAGACACAAAGGCCTAATAAGGGACCCAATCAATGCAAATAGAACCACAACGGCCTATATCAAGGGGGCCAAATGACTGATAATCGCTCATCATGGTTGATATTTATTTTTGTCTGCATTTATATTTATATAAACAGACTGAATTTTAAAAAAGATAGTTATATATACAGACTGAATTTTTAAAAAATATATTTATATATACAGAATTAATTTTAAAAAATATATTTATATATACAGAATTAATTTTAAAAAATATATTTATATATACAGAATTAATTTTAAAAAATATATTTATATATACAGACTGAATTTTTAAAAAATATATTTATATATACAGAATTAATTTTTAAAAAAGATAGTTATATATACAGACTGAATTTTAAAAAAAGATAGTTATATATACAGACTGAATTTTTAAAAAAGATAGTTATATATACAGACTGAATTTTAAAAAATATATTTATATATACAGAATTAATTTTAAAAAAGATATTTATATATACAGACTGAATTTTTAAAAAAGATATTTATATATACAGACTGAATTTTTAAAAAAGATATTTATATATACAGACTGAATTTTTAAAATATTAACGGCTCATTTATTTTTGAAAAATGAATTAGAAATATGTATTATCATATATGAATTCTGAAATTATGAATAGCATCATAGTTGAAATTGCAAAATTGAAAAATCAGAATATTAAATTGTCAGATGGGTTAAATCCTGATCAAATCAAGTCGGATTTTCAGGATATAGAATACGGAGTTAGCACTAACAAGTATATGTTGCCAAAGAAATATGCACTCATCAAAAAAATTCAAAATTCTATTCGAGACTCTCTTGCATTTTCCAGTGAAGTAGATGTGTTTGTTCCGTTATATACTATCGTGGAAGGAATACGAAAAGAATTGGGTAACGAATATAAATTGAAAAAGGAAGTTAATTCTAAAATTAGAAACTTACGAGCGTTAATTCAAGAAAATGAACTATTTTGATTGACCGGCCCCTCAAAAGATTTTGTCAGACAGTAAAATCTCCTTGAGATTTTCATTTTTTTGTCATTTTTTGATTGAATCAGTGAAAATATTTCACACTGCGAAAATAAAATAGAATCCTAACAGCTTTTCTCTATGGAAAATCCAATGCAAAATCGACTACTTGACCCTACGAGGTTTTTTGATGAAAATCGATGAAAAATGACCAAACATCACTGAAAACAGGCAAAAATTGATGAAAAATGGCTAAAAATCATCAAAAATGAGTTTTAACAGCTTTTCCTTATGGAAAATCCCATGTAAAATCGACTACTTGACTGTAAAATCTCTTTGAGATTTTCAACTGAAAACCACCAAAATGGCACCAAAACAGGCAAAATCAATGGATAAAAAATAAAAATATTTTACAGCAATAAAAAATTGGACCGTTAAGGATGGAATCATCGATGGGAAAAATTGTTTTACAATTGAAAAATGGTTTCTGATTTCAAATAATGGTCAATGAAGCATTAACGACCCGATTGGCTCGTGAGCGACTAGATGCAATTAAGAAATTTATACCAATTCGCGACTCTGTCAGGAATAAACTGCAACAACGACAGAGTTTACAAACTGATTTTGCTCTGGGGTCTGAAGAGTTGTTTAAACCAGTAACCACAGCAACGAAGGGAGTAGAGCGTGCTTTACTGGGAGATGGTCCCGAGACGGAAAAATCTGTTATTGGTGAACTTGAAAAACTAGCAGCGAAAACTGAACAAATAAAACAAATAGAATCAAAGAGAACAGTAGATGATTTACGCATGAGATTTAACGAAGAAGGGTTAGCAGCAATTGATGAGACTGATCCAACAGAAATTCCTACGCTTGTTGTTGCGTCCTATGAAGACAGAAAAAAAATGTTGAAACCAGAACATCATAAGTTTGTTAAGAATTTCACTCACTGGGCTGATATATTCTATAAAATCAAAACTGGAAAAGTCAAAAAAAGACAGATAGTGCATCATACATTGAATATATCAGGATGGTGGATCACGTGTATAATCAATACGAAGAGTTTAAACAACAACAAAAACCGCCAAGATTGCAAAGAAAGCGACAGCAACCTGCAAAGAAAATATCTTTTTCACCTAAAAAACAACAACTACCACCTGATGATGATGATGATACTCTTGATTATTTACAAACCACGGATACAGACAAACTAGATGAAGCAGCTGGTTATAGCGGAAGTGGATTAGGAAATCCAAGGATTGGAAACACTTTTCCTGATAGTGTTATCAATGATATATCACGATTAGATGTTCTCATCGGAGGAAAACGAGCTGGAAATAACTCTCCAGAAATAATTAATGAAGCAGCTGATATCTGTAAACGGTTATTTGCCGGCGGTATCATGGATATCAAAACATATCGAGATTTCATTGACGAGTTAGCAAATGGGTATCATAGCGATTAAATAACAATTGAAAACACTATTGTTTTTATAATAATGATTATACACTACAATCATGATAAACCAACCCTCGTCTATGTAGTTAATTCACGGTTTCCAGTTTATAGAGCATACTACGGAGATGGCCTCGGCAAGACCATTTTAGGATTCTTTTCAAGAACAGCCCCAAAAGTGATGCCGTTAGCTAAACAACTAGGAATGAAAGCCATTGATGTTATTCGTGATAAGGGTATTAGTACTGTTGGAGATCTTGCCGGGAAAGCGTTTTCAACTGCGAAGGATAAAATAACATCATTAGTGAGTCGAAAAAAGAAACCGTTACCGTCTACAGAAGAAATGCCTGCAAGTGTTAGTAAAATAATAAATAACGCAGTAGATGAAAAACTAGCGTCGATGGTAAATCAAGAGGACCAAAATAACATGACAGCAAACATGACAGCAGGAAGTGGCTTTAAAAAACCACGACGAAAGCGCTAGCGTTTTTCACGATGAAATGGAAAATCCGATTTAGACTCTGATAAATAGAATAAAATGTTCAAAAGGTCATCTGATCCAGCATTTGATATGGATGCCCCAGTGCGTAAAGATGATTCTGTACGCGATTTTCAATTTTATTCTTATCACGCAGTACAACCAGATCTCCGATCACGAATTGAACTTCAAGTTCATGATACCAGTAAATACTTTTTGCCTTGTGAAGCGTTTATTGAAGTAGAAGGAGAACTTGTAACAAATGTTGCAGCTGATACCCCATATGACATTAGCCCAACTACCCGAGTTGGTTTTGTTAATAACGGTATCATGGCGTTATTTGAAAGCGCTAGATATCTCATTGATGGAAAAGAAATTGAATCCATTGACCGTGAAGTTGATGTGGCTACAACAATCATAGGGTTAGCAAGATATTCTGATGATTATTCAAGATCAGCGGGTCCATCTATGATGTTTGCAAAGGATATTACTGATCACCCTGAACACAACCAGTATTCTAGAGTCAAGGCAACACGAGCTACAGCACTTGATCCAGCACCAGCCGGATATGTAAGACCACCTGCTGAATTTGATGTCATAAATACTATTACTAATTACAATCTAGGATTTGCAACACGTGTAGCAACATTACAAGGACAGCGTCGACAATTTTCATGTGCAATTCCACTGCATCATATATTCGGATTCTGTAGAAACGTCCGAAAAGTTATTTATGGAGCTAAACACACAGTAGCGCTTGTACGAAAGGGTACTGATAATGATGCAATATGGCGTGATGCTGCTGTTCCTGATGGTAAAGTCGTTTTAACAAAACTATCATTGTGGATGCCAGTGTTAACTCCATCAATCACAGCAGAAGGAAAATTGTTATCATTTATGGACCAAGGAGGAAAGTCGTTATTGAGTTGGTTATCAGTGACTACGGATACTAAACAAGACAATGTTAATGGTACATTCACATGGCACCTGGCATCAAAACAAGGGGTTTCAGCTCCACGTCATATATTTATTGCATTACAGAATAATGCGCGAGTTGGTGATCAACAACGAAGTCATATGATATTTGATCAGTTAGGTGTTAATGAAGTCTCGCTGAGAATAAACGGACAGCAGGAACCATCTGAAGATGTGCAACTTGATTACGGTCAAAATCATATTGCACGTGTCTATCATAACCTGTTGTCATTTATGGCACGTGATCAAAATGTGGATACCGGTTTGCAAATATCACAATACGACTTTAAAAGCCTCTATCCGATTTATTACTTTTCGCTGGAACATCTCGACTTGGTGAGACAATCTGTCGTTGATATACACTTCAGAGCCCGTGTAACCCGTCCTGGTGGTGTTGCTAATTATAGAGCGGTTGCTGTCATTCTCAGTGATAAATCAATGCTACTTGAAGGTGTTGGTGGAAGAATGAGAGTGGTAGATGCACCAGTGGAAAATATGTAATTGAAAATCCGAAGGATATTTCCATTGAATCGTTTTACGATTTAGAATCAATCAATTATGTATAACATGTCATATAGTGTTATTAGTGTTGCGTTAACTCCTGGTCAAATCAAAAAATTGCAATCAGAATCGGCTAAAAAATGTGGAACCACAATCACGTTGAAACCTAATCAAATGACTGGTGGGGCAAATAAATTATCGCTGACAACTCGTCAAGTGAAACATTTCAATGATGCTTTCAAGGATAAAAAAGGAGTTCAGATCACACTCTCTTCGGCTGCTATCAAAAATATGATAAAAACAGGTGGTATATTTCCGTTGTTTGCTGCAATACCAGCATTGGTTGCGGCAGCAGCCCCAGCAGTAGCAAAAGCGGCCGCATTAGGGGTAGTTGGAGGCTTGGGAACAAAAGCGGTACAGAGCATTGCTGAATCATATGAACCGAAGAAAGGTCAAGGGTATAAAAAAAAGGGAAAGGGTCTAAGACTACCAGGAACCCCGTATTCATGGTACAGCGGAAAGGGTCTAAGACTACCAGGAACCCCGTATTCATGGTACAGCGGAAAGGGTCTAAGACTACCAGGAACCCCGTATTCATGGTACAGCGGGAGATCCGTTCACGGATCAGGCCTGAGACTACCAGGAACGGTTTATTAATTCAGAAATCTATGGTTCCAATGTCCAATTTTTATTTAATGGATGCTGCTAAAAAACTAGTGATTAAAAATTTCAGAGGTGTTTTTATGAAAGATCAATTACCACATCAACCAAACAAAACTGAAACAGGTATTATTAATCTCGATAACAGCACCGGACCTGGAACTCACTGGGTTGCATACGCTATTGATCCACGTGGGATTGTCTATTTTGATTCATATGGATTAGCCCCACCAAAAGAGTTTATGCGTTATATAAAAACCCTTTCAATGAAGACTTGGTATTCTACGCTACCAACACAACAAATCAACGACCCACCAATATGCGGCAGTGAAGTATTAAATGTCCTTGATGCTATTTCAGCATCTAGAAAATCACCACACATTGTCGTAAATGACTACACTAGTAATCGCTTTTTAGAGAGAGATATATAAAATATCATGATTGATATTTGGGGGAGACCTCTGAATCCCAAACCCGATGACACTGCAACTCCTGATTCTATCAAGGATATAATAAAAAAAATTAAAGATGAAATCGCTGAGACGTTGAACTTAACAAGTGTTGACCCGAATGAAATAGTTGTATTTCAAGACAAACAGGGTAAATTGAAATCTAGTAATATTTCTCTGGATGATATTTTAGTTAAACAACAAAATGCAATCGAGGATACTATCGCGTTATTTTCCGATCAGGGTAAATTGAAAACCAGTAATATTTCTCTTGATGATATTTTGGTTAAACAACAAAACGCAATCGAGGATACCGTTGCGTTATTTTCCGATCAGGGTAAATTGAAAACCAGTAATATTTCTCTGGATGATATTTTGGTTAAACAACAAAACGCAATCGAGAACACCGTTGCGTTATTTTCCGATCAGGGTAAATTGAAAACCAGTAATATTTCTCTGGATGATATTTTGGTTAAACAACAAAATGCAATCGAGGATACTATCGCGTTATTTTCCGATCAGGGTAAACTCAAACCGGGTGTACTTTTTTCGACGATTACAGATCGATTTAAAACTCTCAACGATTCTGCGCTGGAACTAGCAACACTTCAATCTAAAACCGAAGAACACATAAAACAGTTTACCGCATTTCGTAGAAATATCATTGATAAATTTATTGGAACTGCATTCGATAAAATTGAACTAAAACTCCCTGATATTAAAAAATCCATCGATGAGACGAAAAACTTCATCGAAGCCGTCAAAGGTGATCTTTCGAGGATGATAACAACCATTGAAAAAACAAAAATTCCTCATGAGAAAACCAACAACTTAGTATACACGATCCAACACGGATCATTGGAGTGGTCACCTACAAACAACAAATTAGATATCACTGCAACCGTTAAGGGTATTTATCGATTAACACTAGTAACACCATTGTCTCAATTTAATATTTCATCGTCCAGTTCATCCGGGGTCAATAATACGATTTCAACGATCATCGACAAGGATAGAACTGAAAAGTTTACAATTACATCTACTGATAAAGATTTGGTTAGGGTCTCAACAACGTGGTATGTGGAATTCGTAGCGAATTTAAGTAAATCGTAATTGAAAACGATAGCGTTGTTAAAATAAAAAATGATTTCATCATCGCAATATCGCTATGATCAGGTCAGAGAATATCAAACTAGACTCAAAACCCTGTCTGAGGAGTATGAATTGAAAATTAAAAAATATCGCAGGAGAATTACCGCAATTGATGTTACTGTGTACGCTGTGAGTGGTGTAATCACCGGAGCTGGTATTATACTGTCTTCAGTGACAATGATGGCTCCGATAGCTGTTCCAATTTGCATTTCTGCGGCAACAACAATCGCTGGAATAATTTCAATAATCACAAAAAAAATATCCTCATGCAGCCAACGGAAACTACAAGACTACATAATTCAATTTCATGTTGTGTCTACTGCATACTCGCAATTATCCTCATTGATATCGTCATCTCTCGATGATACAATTATATCAGAGAGTGAGTTTTCAGCGATGGTAGATATATATGATTCTGCGATGTCAAAATTAGAAATACATCATGAATATAATAACAATGACAACACAGATGGAATTACTTCAACAAATAGTGGAGAACACAAACCCAGTACAAACAAGCATGATCTCAATAACCTCAACGAATCCAGAATTCAGTGTGAATTTCCCCTCTCCAGTCCCAGTGAAGGAGATAGCGCTAGCAAAATTACGAGTATACCACAGTTGGCCAAATATTAGGTCAAAACCATTTGGTGGTCAACAACCGAATAATTCACTGGTATTTGCAAATAAGAATAAACCCGACGGTACCCCAGACTGGAACGTTGTTTCCATACCAACCGGATCATATCAAATTGAACAAATCAATGATGAATTCGCGCGTAGAATAAAATCGATTACTGGAAAAGAATCAAAAATAGCTATAACAGTTCATGTGCCGACACTATCATCTGCCATTGAAATAAGCACAGAGGGTTATGTCGTAGATATCTATCAAAGTTCTATTAGAACCGTACTAGGATGGCCTGAATTACCACCCGGAGGAAAAACCGTTAAATTACCAGAACCTCAAAAAACCGATTATATCACCGACAGGATAAAATCTGATAATCCAATAAAAAGCTATAGATATTATGATAAGTCATATTTTTTCATTAGAGTAGAATATGATGAAAGAGTACGACTTATTCATCATCTTGCTAACCGGGATAAAATCACTGAAAATTTCACAGCTTTCAATAACGATATTTCGTTGTTGTTTATATCACTTAGATCCGGCACTCTCACCCGAGATGAATTTATCAGTGTCGTAGAAACATGTAACAAAATCATCAATGACATGGAAACATTTCATTCACAAATTATTCAAGAAGTATTAGGTGACAGTAGTCCTAAAACAAGAGATTTATTTGCAATAGAATATAGGATCCGCATAGGAGATATTCCAACATTCAAACTACCAGGATATAATATCTCAGAACTACAAAAATCTCTCGATGATGCCATCGATGAAGGTTTCAAAAAAATCCATGATACGTGGAAAAAAACACCATCACAACCACAAACAACTATCCTGACCCATAATAATGACCCAGACGGTGGTGGCAGGCATATTGCTCCGTTCAATGTGAATATTTCAACGGTGATTGCGCTCAATTTAGTATGTGATGTGATCGAAGGAAGCTATCAAATAAATTTAGAACGATCAAATCAAGCTCAGCAGGGATATATTTTGTATTCATTTGCACCAACAGCTCCTCCAGGGTTTTTAATAATTGAGTCCCCGGTGAATCCAGTCTATATGCGATGTCATAATAATTCATTAACCAGAATTAATTTCAAACTCACTGACCAGTCTAATAATCTGATTGATTTACAAGAGGAGGTTTTACAAATTAGTCTGTTTGTAAAATCGTAGTGATTTTCGTCCCCCAGACAAGGTCTGGAACACGATATCGTATCGGACTGGATCAAATATTCGGTTAACCTAGAACTGAAAGTTCTAGCAGCAGAGGGGGTGAGTGACAACGACATTGCGACGCGAATGTTTTCAGACAAGGGTCAGAGACTTATTTTTTCGCGAGAAGGGTCTAGTGTTATTTTGGAGGGGGTATAATCAAAAATAAAAACAAAAAAAAGTTGTCTGATTCGCCCCCTCTGCTGCTACATATGATAATCTATGTAGACTAATATCTATGTATTGCCATCTACGTGCATACGTATCTATATACATATAACATATTACATGAAAATGAATCTGACAATATGTAAGCTTTTGTTTGGAAACATATACAGAGCTTTATAAATGCTAAAGATAGAATAAATAATTATTATTCTATTATGTACGGGCCGGAGGAATTTTTAAATCAGTGAAAAATATTTGGAAGTGTAAATTGCTGCGAAAGCGAACTTACGAAGGAATAAGGCAACTTATCACCAGCCCACACGTGCTACAAAGCTTACGTAACAGACTATTGCACAAGATGCATATCTCAACATATATCCATCTACACATAGCTATATTTATTCATATTTATTAGAATAGATCGAGATATTTGAATCCAAATACATTCATCTACTTTGCGGTGTTTCAATTCAGTTAGATTCATTTTCTTGGGGATACATCAATCTACATATGACAATCTACGTAGATTGATAGATCGCTACATAATTCCATCTACGTGAAGATGCCTCGATATGCATATAACAAACTGCATGAAGATAAATCTGACAACATGTAAGCTTTTATCTGGAGACATATCTATAGACAGAAACGAAATTACATCGTGCTATATCAATCGAGATACATCTCTTAAAGTTGCGATGTTTGAAATCAGATATTTCCAACTTCGTTAAGATGCATCTCTTAACATATATCCATCTACACATAGCTATAACTATCCACATTTACTAATATACATCGAGATCTTTCGATCCAAATACACTTATCTACGTCGATGTTTTTAAATTCAGCTAGATTCACACTTAACTGAATATTACATCTACATATGACAATCTACGAACACTGATATATATCAACGTATTTCCAACGTAATGTAGAAGTAGCTATATACATATAACATACTACATTAAGATTAATCTGACAAAATATAATAATAAGTTTTGAGATATATCTGTAGACCGAATCCAAATTACATCGTGCTATATTAATCGAGATACATATATCAATGTTGAGGTGGTTGAATACATATGTTTCCATCTTCATTAAGATGCTTATCTCAACATATATCCATCTACACATATCTATAACTATCCATGTTTACTAGAATACATCGAGATATTTCAAATACAAATATAATAATCTACGTTCTGGTGTTTCAATTAAGCTAGATTCACTTTCTTGGGGATAAATCTGTCTACATATGACATTCTACGTAGAATGATAAATAACTACATAATTCCATCAACGTAAAGATGTCTCGATACCCATATAACAAACTACATGAAGATAAATCTGACAACATGTAATCTTTAATCTGGTGACATAGTTTTAGACAGAAAACAAATCACATCGTGCTATATCAATCGAGATACATCTATTAAAGTAAAGATGTTTGAAATCAGATATTTCTAACTTCGTTGAGATGCATCTCATAACATATATCCATGTACACATAGCTATAAATATCCACATTTACTAACATACATCGAGATCTTTCAATCCAAATACAATCATCTACTTCGATGTTTTCCAATTCATCTAGATTCACTCTTTATCTGAATATTACATCTACATATGACATTTTACGAACACTGATATATATCAACGTATTTCTATCTACGTGTTGAAGTATATATATACATAAAACAAACTACATGAAGATAAATAATACAACATGTCATATCATGTTTGGAGATATATCTGTACACCTAATCCAAATTACATCGTGCTTTATCAATCGAGATACATATATCAACGTTGATGTGGTTCAATACATATGTATCCATCTTCATTGAGATGCTTATCTCAACATATATCCATCTACATATAGTTATAACTATCCATGTTTACTAGAATACATCGAGATATTTCAATACAAATACAATAATCTACGTTGTGGTGTTTCAATTCACCTAGATTCACTTTCTTGGGTATAAATCTATATACATATGACAATCTACGTAAACTGATAGATTGCAACATAATTAAATCTACGTGAAGATGTGTCGATATCCATATAACAAACAACATGAAGATAAATCTGACAACATATAAGCTTTTATCTGGAGACATATCTATAGACAGAAACCAAATCACGTCGTTCTATATCAATCGAGATACATCTATTAAAGTAGAGATGTTTGAAATCAGATATTTCCAACTTCATTAAGATGCATCTCTTAACATATATCCATGTACAAATAGCTATAACTGTCCACATTTAATAACATACATCGAGATCTTTCAATCCAAATACATTTATCTACGTCGATGTTTTTCAATTCAGCTAGGTTCACTCTTTACCTGAATATTACATCTACGTATGACAATCTACGAACAATGATATATATCAACGGATTTAAAACGAAGTGTAGAAGTATCTATATACATATAACAAACTACATGAAGATAAATCTGACAACATGTAAGCTTATGTTTGGAGATATATATGTAGACCGAAACCAAATTACATCGTCCTATATCAATCGAGATACATATATTTAAGTTGAGGTGTTTGAATACATATGTTTCCGTCTTCATAAAGATGCTTATCTCAACATATATCCATCTACACATTCCTAAAACAATCCATGTTTACTAGAATACATCGAGATATTTCAAATACAACTACAATAAACTACGTTGTGGTGTTTCAATTCAGCTAGATTCACTTTCTTTGTGATAAATCTATCTACATATGACAGTCTACGTAGACTGAGAGAACGCTACATAATTTCATCTACGTGAAGATATGTCGATATGAATATATCAAACTACATGAAGATAAATCTCACAACATGTAAGCTTTTATCTGTTAAAATATCTGTAGACCGAAACCAAATCACATCGTGATATATCAATTGAGATACATCTATTAAAGTTGAGATGTTTAAAATCACATATTTCCATCTTCGTTAAGATGCATCTCTTAACATATATCCATGTACACATAGCTATAACTATAAACATTTACTAACATACATCGAGATCTTTCAATCCAAATACATTTATCTACGTCGATGTTTTGCAATTTAGCTAGATTCACTCTTTACCTGAATATTACATCTACATATGACAATCTACGAACACTGATATATATCAACGTATTTCCATCTACGTGTAGAAGTTTCTATACACATAAAACAAACTACATCAAGATGCATCTGACAACATATAAGCTCATATTTGGAGATATATCTGTAGACCGAAACCAAATTACATCCTGCAATATAAATCGAGACACATAGATGTACGTTGAGGTAGTTGAATACATATGTTTCATCTTCATTAAGATGCTTATCTCAACATATATCCATCTACACATATCTATAACTATCCATGTTTACTAGAACACATCGAGATATTTCAATA
Organism: Unio delphinus; assembly: GCA_029339505.1. NCBI lineage: Eukaryota > Metazoa > Mollusca > Bivalvia > Unionida > Unionidae > Unio > Unio delphinus. The sequence goes on from JAQISU010000054.1 coordinate 3,374,129, forward strand.
CAAATACAATAATCTACGTTGTGGTGTTTCAATTAAGCTAGATTCACTTTCTTGGGGATAAATCTATCTACATATGAAAAACTACGAATACTGATATATATCAACGTATTTCTCTCTACAACATGTAAGTTTATGTTTGGAGATATATCTCTAGACCGAATCCTAATTACATCGTGCTATATCAAACGAGATACATATATATACGTTGAGGTGGTTGAATACATATGTTTCCATCTTCATTAAGATGCTTATCGCAACATATATCCATCTACACATAGCTATTATTATCCACGTTTACTAGAATAGATCGAGATGTTTCAATACAAATACAATAATCTATGTTGTGGTGTTTCAATTCAGCTAGATTCACTTTCTTGGGTATAAATCTATATACATATGACAATCCACGTAGACTTATAGATCGCTACATAATTCCATGAACGTGAAGACGTCTCGCTATCCATATAACAAACTACGTGAAGATAAATCTGACAACATGTAAGCTTTTATCTGGATACATATTTATAGACAGAAACCAAATCACATCGTGCTATATCAATCGGGATACATCTATTAAAGAAGAGATGTTTCAAATCAGTTATTTCCAACTTCGTTAAGATGCATCTCTTAATATATATCCATTTACACATAGCTATAACTATAAACATTTACTAACATACATGGCGATCTTTCAAACCAAATACAATTTTCTACGTCGATGTTTTTCAAATCAACTAGACTCACACTTTACCTAAATATTACATCTCCATATGACAATCTACGAACACTGATATATATCAACGTATTTCCAATGACGTGTACATGTATCTATATACATATAACAAACTACATGAAGATTAATCTGACAACATATACACTTATGTTTGGAGATATATCTCTAGACCGAATCCAAATTACATCGTACTCTATCAATCGAGATACATATATCAACGTTGAGGTGGTTGAATACATATGTTTCCATCTTCATTAACATGCTTATTTCAACATATATCCATCTACATATAGCTATAACTGTCCATGTTTACTAGGATACATCGAGATGTTTCAATACAAATACAATAATCTACGTTGTGGTGTTTCAATTCAGCTAGATTCACTTTCTTGGAGATAAATCTATCTACATATGACAATCTACGTACACTGATAGATTGCTACATAATTCCATCTACGTGAAGATGTGTCGATATCCATATTACATACTGCATCAAGATAAATCTGACAACATGTAAGCTTCTATCTGGAGACATATCTATAGACTGAAAGCAAATCACATCGTGCTATATCAATCGAGATACATCTATTAAGGTTGACATGTTTGAAATCAGATAGTTCCAACTTCGATAAGATGCATCTCTTAACTTATATCCATCTACACATAGCTATAACTATTCACATTTACTAAAATACATGGAGATCTTTCAATCCAAATACAATGTTCTACGTCGATGATATTCAAATCAGCTAGACTCAATCTTTACCTAAATATTACATCTACATATGACAATCTACGAACACTGATAAATATCAACATATTTCCATCTACGTGTAGAAGTATCTATATACATATTACAAACTACATGAAGATAAATCTGACAACATATAAGCTTATGTTTGGAGATATATCTGTAAAACGAAACCAAATTACATCGTGCTATATTAATCGAGATTCATATATGAACGTTGAGGTGGTTGAATACATATGTTTCCATATTCATTTAGATACTTTTTGCAACATATATCCATCTACACATAGCTATTTTTATCAACGTTAACTAGAATAGATCGAGATGTTTCAATACAAATACATTAATCTACGTTGTGGTGTTTCAATTCATTTCGATTCACTTTCTTGGGGATAAATCTATCTACATATGACAGTCTACGTACTACTGATAGATCGCTACATAGTTCCATCTACGTGAAGATGTGTCGATATCCATATAACAAACTACATGAAGATAAATCTGACAACCTGTGAGCTTTGATCTGGAGACATATCTATAGACAGAAACGAAATCACATCGTGCTATATCAATCGAGATACATATATTTAGGTTGCGATTCTTGGAATCAGATATTTCCAACTTCCTTAAGATGCATCTCTGAACATATATCCATGTACACATAGCTATAACTATCCACATTTACTAACATGCATCGAGAACTTTCAATCCAAATACATTTATCTACGTCGATGTTTTTCAATTCAGCTAGATTCACTCTTTACCTGAATATTACATCTACATATGACAATGTACGAACACTGATATATATCAACGTATTTCCATCTATGTGTAGAAGTATCTATATACATATTACAAACTACATGAAGATAAATCTCACGACATATAAGCTTCTGTTTGGAGATATATCTGTAAACCTAAACCAAATTACATCGTGTAATATTAATCGAGATACATATATCAGCGCTGAGGTGGTTGAATACATATGTTTCATCTTCATTACGATGATTATCTCAACATATAATGACAATCTACGTAGACTGATAGATTGCTACATAATACCATCTACGTGAAGATGTCTCGATATCCATATAACAAACTACTTGAAGATAAATCTGACAACATCTAAGCTTTTAATTGGAGACATATTTATAGACAGAAACCAAATCACATCGCCCAATATCAATCGACATACATCTGTTAAAGTAGAGACGTTTGAAATCAGATATTTCCAACTTCGTTAAGATGCATCTCTTAACATATATCCATCTACACATAACTATAAATATCCACATTTACTAAAATACATCGAGAACTTCAAATCCAAATACAACTAGGTCGATGTTTTTCAATTCAGCTAGATTAACACTTTACCTGAATATGACATCTACATATGACAATCAACGAACACTGATATATATCAACGTATTTCCATCTACGTGTAGAATTATCTATATACATATAACAAACTACATGAAAATAAATAATACAACATGTAAGCTTATGTTTGGAGATATATCTGTAACTATCCATGTTTCCATCATCATTAAGATGCTTATCTCAACATATATCCATCTACACATAGCTATAATGATCCACGTTTACTAGAATAGATCGAGATGTTTCAATACAAATACAATAATCTACGTTGTGGTGTTTCAGTTCAGCTTTCTTGGGGATAAATCTACATATGACAATCTTCGTAGACTGATAGATCGATACATAATTCCATCTACGTGAAGACGTCTCCATATCCATATAACAAACTACATGACGATAAATCTGACAACATGTAAGCTTATCTTTGGAGATATATCTGTAGACCGAATCCAAATAACATCGTGCTATATCAATCGAGATACATATCAACGTTGATTTGGTTGAATACATATGTTTTCATCGTCATTAAGATGCTTATTTCAACATATATCCATCTACATATAGCTATAACTTTCCATGTTTACTAGAATACATCGAGATATTTCAATACAAATACAATAATCTACGTTGTGGCGTTTCAATTAAGATTTAATTCACTATTTTGGGTATAAATCTATCTACATATGACAATCTACGTAGACTGATAGATCGCTACATAATTCCATCTACGTGGTGATGTCTCGATATCCATATAACAAACTACATGAAGATAAATCTCACAACATGTAAGCTTTTACCTGGAGACATATCTATAGACAAAAATCAAATCGTATCGTGCTATATCAATCGAGATACATCTATTAAAGTAGAGATGTTTGAAATGAGATATTTTCAACTACCTTTCTGTAGACTGAATTCAAATTACATCGTGCTATATCAATCGAGAAACATATATCAACGTTGAGGTGGTTGAATACATATGTTTCCATCTTCATTAAGATGCGAAGCCTAATTAAATCTCTCAAATTAATTGTTAACTTCATTTTATGAAAAGCTATTTCAAATTAATAAATCACTGATGATACATTTTCATATGTTTAATCGCCTACGAATAATAAATGGAACTAATCTGTAATATAATCCCTTCTTACCATTCATGCATCACAGCATCCTTCAATAAAAATATTAATAATAATATTAATTAACAGCACCTGAGTTAAACTTGTTGTTAAAAGACACATAAACTTCTTTTATAGAAGTATATTAACACGATCGGAGTTTATTATAATTAGCCAAAATGAGGATTTTCCTGGATATACCTGATCAATATCGATTTTATATCAGTAGTGGGTTATCAAATATGCGCATTTGAATAATGAAAATTCTCTCAAAATTTTCTACCTCCATTACGTATAACGATATGAAATTGTATTTGAATTTTATCTAACTATTCTGGCTTTACATTCAAAATTTGATTTAATTTGTTCAATTTGAAACGGTTTTGTTATTGACTTTTACGCGATATTTACTTTCTCAACATTGCAATAAGGGATTTTGGAGGAAAATACTAAATATTTTAAGTTTTGAATTTGTTTATATAAATCAAAGATATACAGGAATGTGTTCCGATTAGGTTCGTCGTCAAGATTATTAACATTTAGAGTTATTTATTCCATGTATATCTGATTGCACCGACACCATGTGTGATTCAACAATAAAATTTCTGATGGGCTACCAAATGATGTACAATTGGAATTCCAAAAGATTACCGGCATTTTTTTTCAGGGTTCGTCCAATCTACGTTATATCGGATCCGTAGCTTGTAAACATTTTTAAAATAAAAAGTCGATTAGTAATTCTGGCGTTGTTCTTAATAATGTCAATAGACAATAACCGCTAATTAATATTTTATACCAAAGCCTTTGAGCATGATACAATATGGGGGTAATTTTGAACCATTTGTACCAATATTCTAACATTTGAAATATTGAATAATGCAAATCCCATATGCGATTTTCCTTAACACTGTAACCAGTAGTAGACAAATCTACATCAAGGGATTTACAGCTTCGTTCAGGAGTTGGTAATCGCATTGTTTACTCACAACATTAAATATTGGCTAACTGTATAATCGATATGAATATCAAATCTATTTTCTTATTTATTTATTTATTTATTTATTTATTCATTTATTTATTTATTTATTTATTGTGTGGGCTATGGTCCTAATGATCGTTTAAAACTTTGCTGAAGACAAGGTATAAATGAATATCCAATCGACCCGCTTTACCGGCAGGATTGTTTGTGTTGATATGGAGAAATAATTAAGTATCTCAAGGCAGGGAAACCTTATGGGTAGTTATTCAAGTGCATTGTTAAGACCTCCTTGTTGATACAGCACTTCACATTTATCAAGATGTTTTAAGTAGCATCTTCACGTCTGTTGACTCAGATTACATGTCAAAAACGAAGATCTTAAATGTTATTTCTTAGGATTATCTGTATAAAACTGATAAATGATTTCACGTCTAGAATATTCAGATAACTTTTTTAAAAATTCTAAAGCTATGGAAATCTACAGAGGTTTATCGTTGGGACATTCATGGACGCAATAATCAACAGTATACTTCTTTCCAAAGAAACAATTAGAATTTCCCACTAATGTCAGTAAATCTGATTTTGTTCTATTAACAATATTTTGTAGAACAGTTGGGGAAGACACCATAGCTTAGAAATGCAAGATCCCACAGCTTACCGTGGATACAAAGCCACTAAGGGACTCTTATGTGTTTACGACATATAGTGACAACGATATGTAAACCTGAAATAACATCGTACATAAGAGTTATATAATGGATACTGCCTTGAGATCCTCGACGTAGGTCATTTATACTATAACGCCAGCTTGATGGTAATTAGGCGCGGTAATGGTCGGGCTCTTTTGCACATATTATTCAACATTTGATAATCTGTCATTTCATCAAAAGATAATTTTCTTGATTAAATATTTCTGATCATGGAATGATAATGCATTTTTGCTGAAGATTGAAATATGTCTGGGCAAAGATATTTAATTATTTCAGGCAAATGCTACCACATGGAAAACTAAAAACCATAAATCTAAAAAAAATATCATTATTAATTTTAAAAAAGAAAGACACAAATGCAGTTTATATCGTGTATACGAAGGGATCTTGCAAGCGGTTAGAATGAATTCTTAACAGCTGAGAAAGCAATATTTACCGGTCACGGATAGACTAAGACTTAATGCGCATTACACCTGCGCTTGTATTATTTAGTTGTTGCCCTCGTAGTAATAGCTGGTAACGACTATTCGTTAGTGTTTATTGCTGCAAGAAGAAGAAAACTAATTTTATCTGTTTGAAAACATCTGATACGATGCATTTGTTGGCTTTTAGCTATTGATACGACGCACGAAGATAACTTGGCCGTGTATGATGACACAACGCATACTAATTTCCATTGCAAAGTGTTTTATTTATGGTCTGAATTACAGACGTAGCTTTATTATATTACGCTCCCTAAGTAGTGCCTACCTTTACGCTTCCTTGTAGCTATGTGAAACAGTTTCCTTTCGTGGTACACTTTGCAGCATTTATTCGTACAGAATCGCATCATAAAAGGGTTATTATTCCAATGCATAGAGAGGAAGAAATTTTCATACCGCTGATTTTATGTCCAGAATTACATTGAAATGAGAGATAATATACGTTCATTGTATATTTGTGATTATTTTGCCGTCATGAATACTTCACACAAATTCGTCGTGACGGATTTTATGATGGTTCTTGTACCATAAGCCATAATTTAATCCTTTTCATCGGCCAGCTTACACGATTAATTTCAAAATAAAGATGATTATCTTTATAATGTCTTATGGCACCTAGAAAGGATGGCATGTGATTGAAGTGCGTCATTTTAGTGTATTTTACATGCACAACACCTGTATCATGTATCCAGAAATATCGATTACATGACTTGCTAGCTTTGGTATAGCTTCTGGCTCCTAGACAAGAAACATTTAATGCTATTGTTAAGAATTGTGGAATGTCGTGTGGAACAATTGTTGATCAGGACTATATTCACTTGATTAAATACAGAGTCAACACATTTTAGTCTTTCGTTTTGGCTTGGCACAATCACTTTATGAAATTCTATTAAACATGCTGTCTTCACTCTGTGTATTAAGAAATGTTTCATCGTTTGCAACATAAAAGTGGTTGTATCAACTGTGCTCGCTAATGTAATTCAAATGTGTGTAAGAAATGATAGGAAATGGTAGAAAGACGACGATAATAAAGCATGCGCAAGTTCTTAAGGCTTTCTAAAGATTCGCAGACATCATTAATATATCGGAAGAAGAATATCTGGACTTTCGTAAGCCAAATAATAGATAAAGGCTCTGAAGTTAGAAGACAAGGAAAGGAAACGATTTACTAACGTGCGTTATGACATAGGTGGAGTGTATCTCTTTGCGTACGTTCTAAACAGTCCATCACATCCTTAGGGCATAGATCTTAAAAGAATACTTTATATTCTTAAACTAACGGTGTTTTTCCGGTATATAGAACAAACACGAGCCCCCTTACAAGTAAACAAACAATTTAATCAATTACATTAAACAACTATGCGAAGTAATATTTCGAATCGAGGTCAGCTTGACCTGGTAGTTGTTTGATAGTTACAGAGTTTCTGAGATTTTTCAATTGTAACAGCTTTACCCTGAAAATAACATTTAATGTGTCCCTAAAATAGTCCGTCTGGCTACTGTCCAAACAAATACTTAATTAGGAATAACATTCTCTCCTCAACATGACATTCTGAACATGGCAGCGTGACGATAGATTCGCGTCTATTCTCTAGAAATCTAATTAATGGTTATCTGGTCTTAACTAATGTATTCTTGTCAGATCGCCAGAAATTCACCTCTTTACATAAGGACTTACTCAATACCCAAAGAAAGACTAAATGAATGAATTTATTGAATCATTATGCCTAGTCCAGTAGGTAAATGAGCCCATAAGGGTAACATGCATATCAAGCACTCTTATTGATCACCTTTACACTAACCTACAAGACAATTGTTGGTCTTAGTGACCACTATCATACTTTTTGAAAGATGGGTTAAATGCAAAAGAAGTAGGACAAATGCATACAAACCTATCACGTACAGATCTTTACAATCCTGAACTTAAGAACAATTTCATGATAACCTATGAAAAGTTCCATCGAATATATTCCAAACTTTTGATGACATAGATGAGGTTTTGAGGGTGTGGACTGACTTATTCATGGTTATAGTCTCTAAACATGCACCACTGAAAAGTACATTGAGTAAAGTATGAAATCCAACCTAATTTACTACTGAAATCCTAGATAATATCACGATATTAGACCAACTGAAGGCTATGGAAAACCATGCAAAATATAAAGTATGGGGAAATAGAAAAACAAGTATGATTAAAAAGCTATTATATATATATATATATATATATATATATATATATATATATATATATATATATATATATATATATATATATATATATATATATATATATATAGTCAGTAGAATAATACATAAAACACAGTTGTGAGAATCTATGGCCACTATCAATAACTAAGTAGCGTGACCATATTGTAAGCAGCGATTGTATAAGCAATGTCTGTTTTAGCTATTCGGAGACTGGGGTGTAAATAAATAAAATTAATTAAATCGTCCATGTTTTTTGACATAACATATGGTAAACAAATTAAAATGTCATTAAGCCTCTTTGTTGTTTACCAGTTGTTTGTAACAATTACAGTTTATTGATGCCTGTACAAATACAGTTGACATACTTGAGCTGTGGACAGTATAGGGCTTCATTTCTGAATAAATTTGGGATGTCAATCATTAGCAACTGTAACAGCTGTAGAATACGACTTATGCAAACGACTGTATTGTCTTAGTTTACCATAATGCATTTAACTACGAGATAACATTTTGTTTTCGTTGTACTTATTACATATATTGGCGACACCATCAAGCAAGCGTAGACGAGTTGAGATACCGTAATGACAGCGATGGGTTCAGTGCCACCAACAACAATCTCAAACAGCTTTACACATGTACAGATCATACCAACACTAACCGCTACTGTCGAAGAAATTGATGATGGAGATGACATGCCATCAAGTGAGCTCACAGATTTAATAAGAAGCCTTCTCAACCAGGCTGAGATGTCTGCCGAGGAATACGTACGGATAGACGAAAAGGATAAGACAGGGCAACAACTCAACGATGACGACATTTTGATCCTGGTAACTTAAGATGAGGTTCCAGACAATGATAATGAAGAAGACGATGATGACACTACCGACACAGAGAGAAGAAATATTCAATCAACCAAGCAAAGGACAGTATAGAAACATTAATTTCATATTTTGAGCAGACGTCAGCAATATTCACAAGTGATGACATAATGCACAATAGTGAAGCCCTTGAGAATATATGGCCACTATCAATAATCATTGCAGATAGATCCGCCAAAGAATCCAGACAAACAAAGGTTACTGATTTCTTCAGAAAATTTGCATAATAAATGTATGTACAGTACATACGTGTACAGGTACATAGTGTGATGTGTTTCGATATGTTAATTGTCTAAACTTATATTTACCGTATATGTATGTACAAGCGCATGTTACAATAATGTGAAATAAACACAAATAAATAGATGTATTTATCAATTTGTTACGATCATTTTCGAATATACAGTACATTACATTTAAAGTAAGCATATACATGTATAAGCTGTCAAATTCGAATAGAACCCAAAAACATATTTAAGATATCAGCGTAGGCGGAACTGCGATAAACATTGCTGTGCTTTTAGTAATAAAACCCCAATTGTACAACAACCACCGTTCCGACGGCCTAGCGTGTTAGAGCGTCTGCCGCGGAAGCTGAAAGTCATGGGTTTGACCCTCGGCCGAGTCATACCAAAGACTTACAAAAATGGTACTAACAGTTGCATCGCTTGTTGCTCAACATTCAGAGGTTAGTGTTTGGACTGGTGGGTCTGGTGTCAGGATAATGTGAATGTGTGGGACATCATGCTACATGTATAAGGTATGATGCCCCAGTGCTAGGCATCACTATAAACTGCCTCACTGCAGACATCGTAGCGATATGATTGAAAAATTGTTAAAGCTACGTTAAAAACCCTAATCAAACAAATAAACAAACAAACAAACCAGCTGTGCAATTGGAAAAGAGAAATTATTTGGATTATTAGAAAAATAAATTTTAAATTAAAACTTATTGTTGAAATTTTTGACAGGATAGTGTCAGAGTATATTATCTGAACATTTTGATAGAAAGCAAAATGATTTTTCAGTGTAGAATGCCTAATAATGCCTTAATTTTGTTTTAAAAACTGTCATCATCATAATATATTATTTATCACATAGTCGGTACACTTTGCAATGCAGATTCATATTTTTCAAAATATAACATCACGATATTTAACTTTTATGAGATTCTGATTGATACAAAATAAACCCGTGAAAATATTTTGCAGTATTATCTTTACTGATTGGATGCAATTGTTGAAAAACTGTTTAAACACCGCGTTCTGTAAATTTTTATTTTCAATGAACATTTTGACGGCCAATTCTAGACTCGGCTCAAGAAAAAAATTGGTGGAAAATGGTCTTGTCTGTATGAATAGGGCCAATTACCCCATAGGGGTTTGTTATATTATGAAAAACAATATCGTATGAAAAATGACATAAAGCTCGAAAACAAAAACAACAAGAAAACATTAAACAATGGATATTGTTCGTTTGATAGTGGGGTGGGAAGGTGTGGGGAGTATATCTGTAGCATAGAATCAACCATATATGCATACGTGGTTTCAATGTTAACGTACAGAAGTAAATAAACTCGCCTCTGTTCAAGAATGTAGACATAATCCATTCTTCAAACTGACAGAACTTGATCCAACCACAGCATTTTTGCAAATCCGACTCAAGAATAAAGTTATGTCTTCTGTACAGTCTGCTGATCCATATCAAATACTGCAAATATCCGTTCACAAATAAATAATATTGAATATGGGAATTTCGGCATCCCGTAAACCTTCTTTCAAAAGAAATATTGCTGCAAAGTAATGCTTTGTTGTGAAAGTGATATGTTACGTTACGTAAACATTGATCGTCTACTGCACTCTAGCTGGCACTGCATCAAAAACTGAGACATCAAGCTTATTGAACATTCTTAGTTGAAAACTGATTTTGTCTGTGTAAAATGTTTATTCTGAAAAACGCTTGTTTTTTTTAATTATTGCTTTTAAGAAAAGAATAATTTACTGTTGACCGTTAGTACTATTTCAACTCTCTTTACAACTATTTGTAAGCAAAACAATGAAAGGTCAGTCTGTCAGAATGAAAACATTATTAGTTCTTTCAATCTAAATAGTTTCTACTTCAATAAAAATAAAAAAATGTGATACAACAAATCTCTTATGGGTATTAATTTATTTTTAAATATATAAAACTCGTTTCATAATGTCCAGATGTTGCTCGCCAAAGGTTTACAAAATCTGGATATTATCCAACTGGTTTCATAAATTCAATATTAAATCGTTCCCGTTTTAGATCGTCTTTATATGAGTAAAAATTGATGATTCTCCATGTGCTTTGATACAGTTAAGAGAAGGATATTAACTGCTAAGTACAATACATTATCAACGAGTTATTATGCTATAAATCCATGGACTAACATGCAGAAGAATACGATACACTTCATAAATGTGGAATTTTTGCATCCCGTTTATGGAATGAATTATGTTGATATTGTTCTATAATAAGTATGCAAAATTAGATATTCAATACAATTTACTGGCGATTTTGTCTTTTAGAATGCTGGATTTAATGCTTTAAAGGCAAAATGATTGTGACATTCCCGCAAGCTAATCTTTTAAAAAAAAGAAACAAAGCAATATAAGATTTTAAAGATTGTTTCTGAAAGAAACGTTTCAAACTTGCAATCTATATTACCTACATTCGTGAATTTTGTATCATTCTCTGTGAATTTAATGCGTATTATCGACCTTTTTTAAGTAGCAATGCTAGAACATAATAATCTTATTTGCTGTGCTGCAGAGCAAATATATCTCTCAGGAAAATGTTTTTGAAATGGGTAGGGGTCTTAAATTTAAATATACGATGATCGGGTGAATAAATGCAAACAAATGACTGACGCGTGTTGACCAATATATCTTTGTACATTCTCAAAATAATCCGTTTTGACTTCTGTACTTAAATAATGTTACCGCTATGAACTCAAATATATGTAATGAAATAAAGACACCAGAACTCTTGCATTCATTGTGTTCTTTAATGTTTTCACCTGATATATTGAACCGGGTTGCGAAGAAATGAAATAAGACTTTATGCAGACATTTGCGATATGTTACAATTACCCATCAATCTTGTTCTTTATTCCTAATGAAAATGTAAGCTCTCTGGCAGAAATTTAAATTATTTTTTGCTTGATACATTTTCATTTTCCGACTGTGCATTGTTTGTTAATAGTGTTTTGACTTGTCTAGAAATATAATGTATCTTTGTTAGACAAACAAACTTTGTAAGAACTTTATGTGTTAAAAGATTCATGGATACACGATTCACAATGCAAAGTTAAATTTTCTTTTCTTTTAGGGCACGATAGCATCATGAAGACAATGCTGTAAACTGTCTTCACTAAGTACCTTGCATCTGTCTCATTTCTTAGGATCTGCAATGGATTAAATCAAAATACAGTGACTAAGTATTTATCAAAGAAAATTTTCAATAATGTTCTTTTATTAAATAATTTCAGCTTCTTTTAGAAAGTTCATTTCGTATAAGGCATGTTTGGATCATTAAGGATATGATAATGAAATTATTATTAAACTTCAGTAATTACTTCGGTAGAAATACGTTAGTACCGTATGTGCACAATACGGATGAAGATGATGGATGATGATCAGCTATTAATTGACTCTTTAACATCCTTATAAGTTCCATATGCATATTCACCTTTCCTACGTTTCGCAAAATTATTTGTATTATTCAAAGATTCATCCAGATGATATGTAGAGTGTTTCTTTCCTCAAATAATCAATGTTTTCATAGTCTTAGGTAATTATTTGTCTGAGCATTGTGGAAAAGGGAGGATCAAAATGCAATCATTGAATTACAAGTGTTTTTTAACAGTTAATGACCTTTACTTCCATTGTACAGGGAAGAGCTAATCGAAGACATCAAAAGTGACACAAGTGATTCAATACGCATTATATTGCTGGATATTCTACGCATGCTGTTCAGAGAATGATCAGTTTGTTATTATGGAATATACAATACAATATTATAATTTGTATGATATTTGTTGAATTGTGGTTTCTCATGTTTCATTATGATATACTATTTATTCTCTTTTTTTTGTACACTAAAATATATTTCGTGTCCGTCACTGTCTTCAATTTCATCATATTCTCTGTCTGTCTTGAACGTGTTATATTTATAAATATATATGCTCTTTTTTTCTTTACCGAATATGTTATGCTCTGCTCGAATTACACATTGTGACAAGTGATGCAACCCGTTCCAACCATAATTCTATGATAACATTCTGATGAAATGCATTACATTGCATTAGTTTTATGACATTTACAAGTCGAAATGTGCTAAGCTCCTTGTATTTTGCAGATAAGATCAATCTGACTTTATAAGGTCTCAACTTGTATTATTCCGTCATTGTTTTCATTGGTAGCGTTTATTACTGGCTGTAACCAAAGTTACGCATAAATAAGTTGTGAATGTAAACACTTTCAAAATAACTATGAATTCATTAGATGAGATTTCAAAGTCACGAATAAACAATTATTATATTCAAGTACGATTAGTTACTTTCTGAACAAGCATTTGTGTTACGTACCTAAAGCAATAATGTCCCAAGATAAATTGTAAGATAAATGTCGGTCAGAATGTTTCTGCAGTTTTAAAGGTTTGGATTATGTTTCATTAAGTTATAACAAGAATGACCTAAATAAAGAAAGATATATTCGGAAAATTAAAGTGTAAACAAATGTCAGCATTTGAATCATCCCATGCTGATCAGTTCAGTAATCTGGGCTAAATATCATATCATCGCTTAAAGTATTAGATGATGGCAAGATGGCATACTCCCTGCAAAATGGCCTGGGTGAAAATCGAGAAAGTTTATCCAAAGTTAAGGCTTAAGTGAATTGAATGGAAAATGGTTATATATATGTTGGATAAATTATATAGGTAAATCACTTGCAAACCAAATTCCAATGATAGGTCATTCTAATTTTGCAACGTAAATTACTAGCATTACTCGACTGTAAGAAATAATAATAATAATAATAATAATAATAATAATAATAATAATAAGGACTTTGTATAGTGCCTAATCTTTAGAAGCTCTATGCGATTTACACCATCTATAATGATATGACTACACTACAGAAAAACAAATGACAAGAACAATGAAATTGGAAAACATAAAAACATGCTAAAAACATATAAGATACAAAACATTTTTAGGTCTATAAGTTTGTCCCTGCAGTCGAAAAGGTAAGTTTTAAGAGCACTCTTAAAAGGAACCACTGTGTCTTTGTGTCTAATTTCAATGGGCAATTAATTCCACGTCGCCGGGCCCTGGTATGCAAAAGAACGTTGTCCATATGACTTCGTTTTCACAGTGGGAACAATAAGTATAGCCAATGTAGGGTACAGAGCAGTGGTGAGGTGTGCTCTGATCGAGGTACTCTAAAAATGATCCGTGCGGCTGTGTTTTGAAATTTTTGAAGTTTATGGAGTAAATATTGTGACGAACCAGACATAATTGAGTTACAATAGTCCAGTCTTGAAAGTACTAATGAACACACAAGTGTTTTTGTGGCATCAACTGAAAGATATTTGCGAATGAAACTGATGCGTCTCAGTTCAAGGTATGCAGCTTTGCATATGTTCATGACATGTTGGTGCAATGTGAGAGTACTGTCTAAAGTAACACCTAGGTTTCGTACTGACTGTGAGAATTTAATGTTGGTGTTGCTGGTATTTATTGTCTGAGGTAAGGGACGTAAATGAAAAAGTCCTTGTGTTGTGATCAGAATAGCCTCAGTTTCATCATCATTCATCTGCAGCTTGTTACATGTCATCCATGATTTCACATCTGAAATGCACCTCTCTACTCCATGGATGGTAGCATCAACTTCAGTTGGGTGGCTAGACTTGTATATTTGGGTGTCATTAGCGTACAATTGGTGCGACACTGGGTTATGATCTATGACACTTGAGAGCGGATAAGTGTATATAATAAAGAGAACAGGTCCAAGAACAGATTCCTGTGGAACACCACAACATACGTCAACTGCGCTTGAATGTATTACATTTGCAGATATAATTTGTGTCCTGTTGACTAAGTACGTTTTGAACCACTGTAAGGTTATATTCTTAATATCAAATACATGCTGGAGACGGTGAAGTAATATATCACGGTCTATTGTGTCAAATGCTGCAGATACATCCAGGAGCTAAAGGATTGTAATCTTTCCACTATCCAAAGCAGATAGAATGTAATTAAATACTTTCAAAAGAGTAGTTTCCTTACTGTGGCAATGGCGATATGCATAGTGTACATTGCTAAAAAGACCGTTTGAATTCAAATGAGACACAAGTTGGGTTATAACAACCTGTTCTAAGATTTTTTTATATGAATGGGAGACTAGAAACTGGGCGGTAGTTCTTTAAATCGTTATCGTCAAGTATTGGTTTCTTCAGCAGAGGCTTTACGATGGCAATTTCAAAAATTGATGGGAATTCCACCGATGAGAGAGATATATTAATAACATCAGTTAAGTAAGGCAATATTGGGTCTAAGCGCTCAAGCAGCAGTGATGTCGGAATTGGATCAAGTTCACAAGACTTTGGTTCACTCTTCATCACGATTGTTCGTACTAAATCAATAGAAACAGGTTCAAATGTTCCTAACGGTTGTCGCTGATATTCCGCATCATAACTGTATGGTGACGAGTCAGTTGAAATTGTGCTGTCAAGCGAATCTCTAATGGTTTGTACTTTCTCATGGAAGAAATTTGCAAATAGGTTCGAAAGTTCTACTGGAGAGAAGGTAGTTGGAAGTGCTGTAGATTTGTTCCTTGACATTAGTTTGTTAGTTATCTCGAAGAGCTCTTTGCAGCTGAAACTTTCCGTGATCTTTGTGCTGTAGTGGGATAATTTGGCTAAATTGACTATGTTTGTGACGTTCTTCTTAGCGGCGTCATAGGTTTGTTTATGAATAGTGAGTCTGGTGGAAAGCCAAAGCCTCTCTGCTTTTCGGCGATGTCTTTTAATAGTGCGAAGCTGGTCCCTAACACTGCTATACCATGGAGAACACTTTTTGTATTGATACTCTGCATTTGGTGGCTGGGGCACGCTTTTCAAGCAATGAACGTATACAGTTATCAAGTTGTTAAGCTGTTGGATGTAAGAAAGGTGTTAGATTTTCTTGGATTTATTGCATTAATTTGGTTATATTTATCATACGGAGGTTTATCTTAGTAGCAAATAGAGGTGAAGGGTTAGGGACTGATACGTCGAGATGGCATATAATGCAGAGGTGATCCGATGATGCAAGTTCGTGGGATACAAGGGTGGATTGCAGAATATTATCATCAGGTCTATAAAGACACCAGTCTAAAATGTGACCAAGTTTATGGATAGGTTGGTTAACTGACTGTTTAAGATTGAAAACATAAATGGAATCTAGGCGTTTTGACGTTTATGGGTTTCCAGGACAGTCAAAGTCAAAGTTGAAATCTCCAAGAATAATTAGGTTGCCACTTATCGAATTTCCATACTCCAGAAGATTTAGAAACTACTCAAAAAAAAGAGATTCAGTCAGCTTGTTTTTCCTACTATAAGGATGGCGGTCGGTAGAGACAGAAAAAAATGACTGACCTTTGTTCCAGTGTGAGCGTTGTTTGGACTAGTTCAAACGATGTGTGGCAGAAATTGAAGGCTGTGCAAAACAGAATATAAGGTAGGAATTACAAAAATTCCTACGAGCGTTGGCCTAGGGAGAATTATTTGCGTTCCTTATTTTATTCCTAATTAGTATATCGCATAGGTTTCTATTTCTCCGGTATCCTGTCACAAGTTTGTAGCGAAAGACTCGAGGATACTTGTCTTGAATGGAAGCGTACCCACTTCTAATCCATTTAGCCACTTGGGCTGCTTTGAAGTTAAACGTTATTACAAATGGTACATCGTCCTCAGTTTCTTCTTGCAGATTGTGGCCGCAAGGGTTTAGAGTTTTTAATTTTTGGATCCAATAATTTTCTCTTTTGGTTAGAAATTCCTTTTTATCAACCGCTTCAATTGGAATTATGATGCAATCCTTAAGGGAATGATCAGTACTGTTAAAATGATTTGCTTTATTTTCTTTGTGGTTAATGTCGAATCTATGTCTGGTGAAGCGGTCTCTCAGTGTGAGAGTAGTCTGTCCAACGTATTGTTTACCACATTTTTTGCACGAGATTAGGTAGATTACGTTACGCGAATCGCAGGACAAATTGTGTTTGATTGCATAGATCTGATGAGTGGCATGGCTAGAAAAATGTCGGGTTTCTTCCAAAAAAGGGCACCTATTGCAGCGTTTGCTGCGGCAGGCCTTAACTATTCCGAATGTATGTGTGGACGAGGGAAAATCCCTTATTGTTTTAATTGATCTCAGAAATCGCTTCGAATAACACCTTCCACGAAGTGATCTGAATAGGATATTTACTGCTCTCTGAAAATCTTCTTGCCTTGTGCAGAGTTTGTGAAATCTAATAATCTGTGAGCGTTGTTTGGACTAGTTCAAACGATGTGTGGCAGAAATTGAAGGTTGTGTTATACTTAAGGCATTTGATCATGGAATTCTTTGTAATGACAGCAATTCCACCTCCGCGAGAGGTGCGAGGGAACGACTTGATGTAGTAATCGCTGAGCGTTAAATCTGCACACTTGGGTTCGTCGTCTGATGGTCTGAATCATATTTCTGTCAGGAAAAAGACGTCTATATTCTCATCGTTGATAAAATTAACTATTTCTGTGCGCTTTTCCAGTGATCCTACCGATTGAGCGTTGAATAATGCAATACGTAGTGGTATCCTTGGAAGGTTGATACAACTGTTGATAATGTAAGAGGAATTTTAACCAGGTTATCAAAATAAATGGAAGAATTTTTAAATTGTTTATCTGCTAAGGACGAAAGTGAGATAACTGGAATTCATCTTCCTGTTCTACGCCGTACAGCTTTGAAACACCGTTTCATTTTTCGCTTATGTATGCATTTTAGTAACGACGAATGTAGTCCCACTTCGTTTAGTTTTGAGCACAATGTAGTATCAATAGCCAAGGTGTGGTCATTTAATGCAAGTAATGAGTGTCCATCATATCGAAGTCAGTTCAATGACTACACCTAGCTTGACCCAAACCAATGTTGTAGTCGATCCCTCACTGCTGCTCTCTCCATGTGTTAAATTGTCAATCTGATGAAGAAAACAAAATCTTGTATATAAATCAAACAAAATGAATAATTCAGACAAACGATCAATCTGAGATTTTTTAAACTTTGAGTAATATTCTTCCTCGGTGCTGCTACAAATTAGCTTAATATTTTATTGATGCATGTAATGAAATCATTGTATATATCAATCAAAAACAATATCTCAAATATCGGAGAAGAATATAATACTAGATTAGCTCGAGAACGCCAGGAAGCAATAAAAAGATATATTCCTTTGAGAGATTCGCTTCGAAGAAAACTTCAAGAACGCCAGGAGTCACAAGCAGATTACGTAGAAGGTACAGAATGATTATTGAAACATATTACTGCAACAAATGAGAAAGTTCTATGGGGACATATCACTGATCCAGAAAAAAAGAAACCTCTTCTTGGGTTTACAAGATCTTTCAGCTAAAATAGCTGCCGCACAACCTAAACAAGATATTGATAAAAATTTATACTGTAATGGCTGATGTGAAAGAAAAATTTGCATCTAAACCTGAAGCAAAAGGCGATGTTGAATTGATTAGTAAATTTAAGGAAGGTGTTATTGAAAATATAAAAATGTTCAAGAAGAAGATTTTCCTCGTTTTGCATATACTAGTCTTTTTCAAAAATCTGAAATTTTAAAACCTAAACACGCTAAAATAAATGATGATAACTATTTTGAATGGCTATATCGTGTGTACTACGATAAAATTCAGGCTAGAAGTAATGAAACAGTATATAATGAATATATTAACGATATACGTAGATTTTATTCAGAAGAAACTCAACAGCAAAAACAACAACCCCAGTATCAATTACCTCCACCTTTGAAAGAAATAGAACAACAACAACCCCAGTATCAACTACGTCCACCTCTGCAGAAAATCGAACAACAACAATGCTCTCCACATCAATCTGAAAAACCTAGAAAAATAAAGAATAAAGAAAAAAAGAAACAGACAGAAGACGAAAAAAAGAGATCGATAAAAGGAAAGATTAGATGATTCAATAATAAACTTTCTCCAACTAAAAAGAAAAAAGATGCTGGTGATAACTCTTCTGATGCTACTACAGGAAGTGGTTTGGGTAATTATCCTATCAGTTGCTCTGACAGCGTCATCGCCGACGTGGATAAACTAGAAATTCTCATAGGAGGAAAACGCGCTGGAAATATTTTCTCACGAAATTGTCAACGAAATATCTGATATCTGTCGACGATTTTTTACTAGTGGTATCATAGACATCAAAACCTATCGGGAATTTATCCATGAAATTACAGATGACTAAATCCCTTGACATATAATTTAGATCATGGTGAATAATTAAATAAAATGATCGTACACAATACGTATCGTAGACCAAGAATGATCAGAGTAGTAAACTCACGATTTCCAGTTTATGAAATAACCTACGGAGATGGACTTGGTGATGTTGTTTGGGGTTTATTTATCAGGATAGCCCCAAAAGCAATGCCAATTGCAAAACAACTATAAATGAAATCTATCGATGTTATTCGCGACAAAGCTCCTAGCGCAATCGGTGATTTTGCCGATAAAGCGTTTTCTGCTGTTATTACGACGAAAAAACAACTGAAATTACCATCTACTGAAGTTATGCCTGCAAATATATGTAAAATATTTAATCAGGCCGCAAACCAAAGAATATGGATCTGGTTGTAATTACTATGATCTAAATTAAAATTATCAACGAAGACCACTTCCTACTATCAGACTAGCGGTTATGTTATCTTCTCTTTCTTTTTTTCTAGTCTAAGAATAAATGGACATCAAGAACCTGCCGAGGAAGTTACTTTGAATTTTGGACAGAATAAAGTTGCACGTGCATATCATCGTTTAATGTTATTTATGGGGCGCGATCTAAATGTAGATACCGTTTGCAAATATCACAAAAAGATTTTACAACATTATATCCGATCTGTTAATTTTCACTGGAACATTTGGATTTATTTAGACAATCTGTTGTTGATATATATTTTTGAGCTCAAGTAGGTTATTTTCCTCCTGGTGCTGAAGGTCCACCTGTTGTTCCTTCTGGTTTCAGAACGATCGCTGTTTTACTTAGCGACAGAGCAGTATTACTCGAGGACGTTGGTGGACGAATGCGAGTCGTTGATGCACCCGTAGAGAACATGTAATTAAAATCAATCGAGTAAATATAAAAATGTCGTATAGTCATGTTAACGCAACTCTGACTCAAGGTCAAATAAAAAAATTACAATCAAAGAACGCAAATCAAAGAAAACACAAATGAGTTTTGGTCCAAACAATCCATCGTTAAAAGAAAAAGAAGATAATATAACCGCTAGTCTGATAGCAGGAAGTGGTCTTCGTAGATAATTTTAATTTAGATTATAGTAATTACAATAAAATGTTTAAGCGGGAAATTGATACAGCGTTAGTTATGGGTGAACCAGTTCGTAAAAATTATTCCCAGCACGATTATCAATATTATTATTACGATGCAGTACAACCAAATCAGCGTGGAAGAATCGAATTACGAGTTCAAGATATAATTCGGTATTTCTTACCAGCTGAAGTATTTATCTAAGTCGAAGGTCAGCTTTTAAAAGCAGATGACACAGAATATGGAATCGGTGACAGAGCTGGTTTTGTAAATAACAGTATCATGGCGTTATTCAGCAGTGTTACCTATATGATCGATGGAAAACACATCGAATCATGCCTGTAAAATGTTGATATTGCTACGACGATACTTGGTCTAGCTAGATACTCCGATGACTATTCAAGATCAGCCGGTCCATCAATGATGTTTACAAAGGATACAAATGATCATCCAGAAAACAGAAATGTAACGATGAATGCAGCTGGAGCTAAAGTTGCGTCAATGAAAGAAAATTTCAATCTCGGATTCGCATCACGTAGATTAATGTTAAACGCAAACGAGATGTTTTCATGTGCGATTCCGTTATCTTATATTTTTGGATTTTGCCGAGATGTTAGGAAGGTTATGTTCGGTGTTAAACACACTGTGGTACTTAACAGAAAAGAATCCGACAATCATGCAATCTGGCGATGCTGGTAAATAGGTAATTACAAAATTATCATTGTGGATGCCAGTAATGTTTCCATCTATCACAAAAGAAAATAAATTACTTTCTTTCATGAATCAAGGTGGTAAATCACTGATATCATGGAAAACAATGACTACAGATAGTAATCAAGGTAATGCTGCTGGTTTATTTACATGGCATATAGCAGCACAACAAAGGGTTCAGCACCACGAGATATTTTTATCGCATTTCAAGAAAATGTACGAGTAGATAAATCAAGAAGGAAATCCTATGGCATTTGACACACTTGATGTTACCGAGGTTAGTTTAAGAATAAATGGACATCAAGAACCTGCCGAGGAAGTTACTTTGAATTTTGGACAGAATAAAGTTACACGTGCATATCATCGTTTAATGTTATTTATGGGGCGCGATCTAAATGTAGATACCGTTTGCAAATATCACAAAAAGATTTTACAACATTATATCCGATCTATTAATTTTCACTGGAACATTTGGATTTATTTAGACAATCTGTTGTTGATATATATTTTTGAGCTCAAGTAGGTTATTTTCCTCCTGGTGCTGAAGGTGCACCTGTTGTTCCTTTTGGTTTCTTAACGATCGCTGTTATACTTAGCGACATAGCAGTATTACTCGAGGACGTTGGTGGACGAATGCGAGTTGTTGATGCACCCGTAGAGAACATGTAATTAAAATCAATCGAGTAAATATAAAAATGTCGTATAGTCATGCTAACGCAACTCTGTCTCAGGGTCAAACAAACAAAATTACAATCAAAGAACGCAAATCAAAGAAAAAACAAATGAGTTTTGGTCCAAACAATTTATCGTTAACCGGTAATCAGCTTAAACGTTTCAATAAAGCTTTGGTATCAAAAACTGGAGTTCAACTTAAATTTTCTCCAAGTGCCATCAAAGATATGATTAAATTAGGAGGTATATTTCCACTTCTTGCAGCAATACCAGCATTAATTGCCGCGGCCGCACCTACAGTTTCAAAAGCGGCTGCGGTAGGTGCTGTTGCAACCGCCGCTGAAATGGCATTAAAGAAAGCAACAGGATAAGGATATAAAAAGGGACGCGGTCTCCTACTTCCGGGAACTTATCTAGCAAAGAGACTGAGACTTCCAGGTATATAATACCTATGTCAAATTTGTATCTAATAAATGCTACTAAAAGATTAAAAATAGAACATTTTAGTGGAGTGTTTATGCGCGATCAATTACCGAAAAAAAAACACATCACGTTGTAACCGGTATCATCTATCTCGATTCGAATTCCGGTCCAGAAACTCACTGGGCTGCATATGCGATTGATCCACGCGGAATTGTTTATTTTGATTCGTACGGATTATCACCACCAGTTGAGTTTTTAAATTATATTAATCAATCGCCTGCCATAACATGGTATTCAACGTTACCGACACAGACAATGAAAGACCCACCGATATGTGGTCGTGAATCCATCGATGTACTTGTTGCGATATCAAAATCAAATAAACAACATCACAAGGCTGTTCACGAATACACAAGTAATTGTTGTACAGGTATTTGAAAATAGTACACATATATAATGGTCGATATTTACGGAAGATCTTTGATCAGAAAAACGGAGAAAGGAACCGAAAAAGATTTCGACGCATCAAAATATGCAACACGAGATGACCTTGTTGATATTATGAGCCTAGCTGGGGTTGACTGAGACGAATTTGTTATTTTTCAAGACAAACATGGCGGAAAAATACGAGATTCAGATATATCGATAGAATATATCAGGAGTGAGATTATAAAACACGTTCAAAACCGATTAGCAGGTGGTGTATTAACAAGGGAATTATCCATGAACGGAAATAAAATAACAGTCCTAAGAGATCCAACATCAGATGAAGATGCGGCAACAAAAAGATACGTTGACACTGTTGATGGTAAATTATCTACGTTAAAAACCGAACATGATGCTGTTAGTCGTACATTATCCACGTCAAAAACCGAATACGAACTTCACATAAACGATCACAATACCGTAGACGGAAAATTATCTACACTGAGAGCCGAGAATGACGTTCACGTAGGTGCGTTTACAAATCTCCGTAGGAACTTTAGAAAGATCGATGAAATTGCAGAAGGATTCTTCGGAAAACCATTAATCGTTGATACGAAACTTTCTGATATTAAAACATCAATCGATACGATTAAGAGAACACAGGAAGATATTGTAAGTGATGCTCGTGATCTTATTAATAAAATTGAACTCCTTGAAAAATATCAGGGTAAAATTCTCCACAGGCGGATTAACAACGTCGTATACACATAATCATCAGGATCAACAGCAAGGTCTCAACAAAATAATACTATCAAAACACCGCGGAAGTTACTGGCGTGTACAGATTGTCTGTGTTGAGTAGTGCAAAATTCGAGATATTTACCACGTATCCATGGCGTCACTCAACAGATAAGTTTTCTGGAACCGTATCTGTTTTATTAAACCGTAAAGACGAGGAAACACTTATCCTGGTTGCATCCGACAAGAAATTAACTGCAGCAATGATCTGGTGGTGTCTAGCATTTGTTGCCGAAACACCTCAATTGATTACAGCGTAAATATTATGGACTAAAGATACAATCAAACGCGTGAGTGGCAAGATAAATTAAAATCTTTCGTTGATATTTACACCATAAAAAAAAGATATCACAGACGTGTAATTGTCATTGATATAATTGTATACCCAGTCTCCGCGGTTGTTGCTGGAACCGGTCTTTTATTATCCGCGGTAACAATGACATCACCTGCGGTCATAACGATCTGTGTTTCAACGTCAACTGCGATCGCTGAAGTTTTTGTATGCAATGGCAAAAGAAATATCGACTTGGACGAATAAAAAATTATCCGAAGTTACACGCGGCAACGGCGTCGTATTCTAAACTATCTCAGTTAATATTTGAAAGCCTCAACGACGCTTCAATATCCGATTCTGAGTTTGCATTAATGACTAAAATATTCTCCGAAGCAATGACTGTGATAGAAGCTACACCCATTAAAGTTACAGATAAATAGATAAATGTCAGCACAAGAACTATTGCAACAGATTGCCACGAACACAACACCGGTGAAAACCACTATGATATCAGTGAGCACAACCAATCCTGAATTCAGTATTAATTTTCCAACTGCAATTTCAGCAAGGGAGATTGCACTTGCACATCTGCGAGTATATCATAGTTGCCCAAATATCAGATTTGAACCGTTTCGTGGATTACCTCCAAATAATTTGCTTGTACTTGCAAACAAAAAAAAACCGGATGCAACCCCAGATTTCTTTGTTGTTTCTATCATCACAGGTAGTGATCAGACTGAACAAATCAACGATGAATTTCAGTGCTGCAAACCGGTTACAGCAACAACCGCGGAGACTGCGTATACAATTATATCAATGACAATTACACGTCTGTGATATTTTTTTACTTTTATCGTGTAAGTATCAACGATAGATTTTAATTTATCTTGCCACTTACGCGCTTGATTGTATCTGTAGTCCATATTACTCGACTATGGATGCCAAATTTACAACACGGCCTCCATAACCCAACTTAATAGATTAGATAAATTACAGAGGAAAGCCCTTCTCATAGCAACTGGGGTATTACCATAAACATCTACAGCAGAGTTGCAGGTCTTAACAGGATAACCGCCATTACAGCTTCGAAAAGGAACCCATGTTGAGATACGCAACTCGACTGTCCACCCACAATAAAACACACCCCACTCTAGTAGTTATCAACAAATGCAAAATTCCTTTTAGGAAAACTCTTAAAAATAAGTCATCCTTTGGCAAAATAGTACATAAATTAAATCTACAACTCCCAGTAGATATATTCCAAGTGGAAACTAACAAAATATTTGATAAAGAACCTTGGAATAATACATCAACTAAAGTAAACATCTCCCTTATAGACAAAGGTAAAAAAGAAAATCAACAACATTATTTAAAAACAGCTGCAATGGAACTAATCAACAACCAATATAAAAACTTTACTCATATATTCACGGATGGTTCCAAAATTAACAACCCCTTAAAACAGCTGCGGCTTGGGTCATTCCAGCACTCAATATCAAAATGGGCAGCCGCCTACCGGATCACTGCTCTATTTACACAGCTGAATTCTAGGCCATCCTGGAATCTTTAAAATGGATACTAGAAAATAAACCAGATAAGACCTTGATTATTAGCGATTCACTAAGTGTCCTAAAATCAATACAATGCAATAATACTAAATCAAGAGAAAACTTTCTTAATCAAATAAACCAAATAATTAAAATACTCGATACACAAAATATAACAGTAGAGTTTCTATGGATACCATCTCACATCGACATAAAAGGCAATGAATTAGCTGACCAATTAGCCAAGAGTAAACTCACTGAACCTAATTACATGCCACTAAGTATAATCCAACAGAAATTAACAATTTAATCTATACACTGATAAATCAAAAGTGGCAAAAGGATTGGAACCATAATAAACAAGGGAGATTTTTACATAGTATTGTCAAAGAAGTCAATAGAAATATCCTGATACCCAGGTGCAGCAGTTATGAACAATCTAAAATAAATAGGATAATTCTTGGAAAAACAGAATTAGCTAATGGTTTTGGAAAATATATAGGACCTTTTCCGCACAACATCAACTGCTTCCACTGTAACGTACCGGAAGATCTGTACCATATATTCAATATATGTAACAATACGCAAAGAGAAAGAGACCTATTTATAACTAAACAATTAGAACTTGCCGCACTAAGTACATATCCAGAAATAATTCAATTATGCAACAAAAACCCTGAAAGAACATACTATAATAAAATTGAATTTCTTAGAACTACAGGGCTAATGTATAAAATATAAGTATAACACCATATCATCCATAAATGAAATTAATGTTTTACTGGTACCTAAATATGCATATAAAATAATATTGTTCTAAGGGGAGGGAAGCGTACGGGGCCAAAAGGGATTCGTTACCCTTATGGAAGCCCACCTACACTACGCTGGGTATTACGTTCCCATCGCGGCTCCACAGCAAACAAACCTAATGGAATGATAAAATAACATGGAACAATAAAATTAAACCTAAAATAAAAGAAATACATAAGGTATAAACATCAAAAGTTATATTAACTACCAGTTGTACAATCAATAAGGCAAGCGTCTTACCTCTTTTCTTCTCTTATGCTTCTAAATTCTTCCTTCTATATAACCCCATTGATAACATCTCATAACTGAGTTTAATATTAAGAAGGTATTATAGGCCCCTAAAAAACGCGATACCGCTGTGGTTAAAGTATAACCACTAACACGCGCCCCTAACTATGGTCCCAACTAGACTGTATGAGGAAGTCTCAAAACTAAGACTATCAGGTCCAGCGACACAATGTTGCAACTAAAAACCTCATCATATATGCATAGGTTATAAACCCAAATTAAATCTTATAAGGTAGTCTTAAACCCAAAACATTCAGGCCCAGCTACACAAGGTTGCAACCAAAAATATGCTAATTTAAAAAATGACCTCAAATTCATACACTATAAAGATAGTTAACCCCAAAACTATCAGGCCTTGCAGTAAATTAATAACATCATGCATTAACTAACAATGCAAATAGTTGTCATATGGGGTTATATATTCTACACAAAACAGCACAAGGAATTCCAAATTGATAGGGAAAAATACGGAAGCAAATTGACGTGGGAGCAAGGATGTTTAGAGTGAGAATCCAAAACAAGACACCCAAGATGTATACAGGGAATCATCGAGTGAATACAAGGTCAAACAAGACACTCAAGAAGCATACAGGGACCAACCACAGGAGCAGAGGGATAATCGGTTATTAACAAGTGATCATGGGATTCTCCGGAAAAAAGTTCTTTTTAGGGCTATTGTCTTTCATTGTTTTAATAGGGTCTTCCACTTGGTTACGGAAACCCTCCTTGACAAGATCTATCCAAAAAGCCTAACTTGGTCATTTTCGGACCCACCGCTCAAAATTAACAATCTAATCCCCTCTGACAGTGGCTACCTTGCAAATGACGTTTAGTCATATCAGCAAAAGAAATTGTTAGGGACATATAATATGTACACTTTTGTACTAGAAGATTGGCATACATAGGAACGTAATTTAATTCTTCAACTCTACCATTTGATGAATTGCATCGGTGGCTTACACAATATTGGCATAAGGAAATCCACTAGACAAACTGGATTGAATTTGGAATAAGCGTAAGTACTTTCGATTGGTTGATAGGTTGAGTGTGTGATGGGTCTATTCCCACTCACCCAGGTCTAACATTCATATCATTAGCCCCTTTTTAGGGGTATGATATGACGACCAAATTAAATAGCGCACTCCGTGCGCATAAACGCCAGGAAGATGTGGCACCATTCCATCTTCCTGGATAAATTAAATCACTGCCATGTAAACAGATGGCAGTGCAAAATAGTGAATATATGACCCTAGTGGCCGGTTTCACTTAAACTCCAACTATTCATTCATTCATTAATTACGCTGTAATCAATTGAGGTGTTTCGGCAACAAATTCTAGACACCACCAGATCGTTGCTGCAGTTAATTTCTTGTCGGATGCAACTAGGATAAATGTTTCTTCGTCTTCACGGTTTTATATACCAGATACGGTTCCAGAAAACTTATACGTTGAGTCACGCCATAGATACGTGGTAAATATCTCGAATTTTGCACTACTAAACACAATCTGTACACGCCAGTAACTTCTGCGGTATGTTTTGATAGTATTATTTGTTGAGACCTTGTTGTTGATCATGATGATATTGTGTATACGACGTTGTTAATCCGCCTGTGGAGAATTTTACCCTGATATTTTTCAAGGAGATCAATTTTATTAATAAGATCACGAGCATCACTTACAATTTCTTCCTGTGTTCTCTTAATCGTATCGATTGATGTTTTAATATCAGAAAGTTTCGTATGAAGATTAATGGTTTTCCGAAGAATCCTTCTGCAACTTCTTCAATCTTTCTGAACGTAGATAATGTACGACTAACGGCATCATGCTCGTTTTAGATAATTTACCATCAACAGTGTCAACGTATCATTTTCGTTTCCGCATCTTCATCTGATGTTGGATCTCTTAGGACAGTTATTTTATTTCCGTTCATGAACATTTTCCCTGTTAATGCACCACCTGACGTTGATAATAGTTTTTGAACATGTTTTATAATCTCACTCCTGATATATTCTATCGATATATATGAATCTCGTATTTTTCCGCTGTAGGTAAATACCGGAATATTATCCATAGCGGCGCCAAGAACCCTACGAACTATATCATTACACTTAATATTACTTGTTTTCAAAACACCATGTTTGTCCTGAAAAATAACAACTTCGTCTCGGTCAACCCCAGCTAGGTTCAAAATATCAGCAAGTTCATCTCGTGTTGCATATTTTGATGCGTCGAAATCTTTTTCGGTTCCTTTCTCCGTTTTTCTGATCAAAGATCTTCCGTAAATATCGACCATTATATATGTGTACTATTTTCAAATACCTGTCCAACAATTACTTGTGTATTCGTAAACAGCCTTGTGAGGTTGTTTAGTTGATTTTGATATCGCATCAAGTACAGCGATGGATTCACGACCACATATCGGTGGGTCTGTCATTGTCTGTGTCGGTAACGTTGAATACCATGTTCTGGCAGGCAATTGAATAATATAATTTAAAAACTCAACTGGTGGAGATAGTCCGTACGAATCAAAATAAACAATTCTGCGTGGATCAATCGCATATGCAACTCAGTGAGTTCCTGGGCCGGAATTCGAATCAAGATTGATGATACCGGTTTCAACGTGATGTGTTTTTTTTCGGTAATTGATCGCGCATAAACACTCCTTTAAAATGTTCTATTTTTAATCTTTTAGCAGCATTTATTAGATCAAAATTTGACATCAGTATTATATTCCTGGAAGTCTCAGTCCCTATCCTACATAAGTTCCCGGAAGTCTGAGACCGCGTCCCTTTTTTTAATACCCTTTTCCTGTTGCCATTCTATCGGCGGTTTCAAGAGCACCTAACGCAGCCGCTTTTGAAACTGCAGGTGCGGCCGCAGCAATTAGCGATGGTATTGCTGCAAGAAGTAGAAATATACCTCCTAATTTAATCATATCTTTGATGGCACTTGGAGAAAGTTCAAGTTGAACTCCAATTTTTTATACCAAAGCTTTATTGAAACGTTTAAGCTGATTACCGGTTAACGATAATTTGTTTGGACCAAAACACATTTATTTTTTCTTTGATTTGCGTTCTTTGATTGTAATTTTTTTTATCTGACCTTGAGTCAGAGTTGCGTTAACATGACTATACGACATTTTTATATTTACTCGATTGATTTTAATTACATGTTCTCTACGGGTGCATCAACGACTCGCATTCGTCCACCAACATCCTCGAGTAATACTGCTCTGTCGCTAAGTAAAACAGCGATCGTTCTGAAACCAGCAGGAACAACAGGTGAACCTACAGCACCAGGAGCAAAATAACCTACTTGAGCTCAAAAATATATATCAACAACAGATTGTCTAAATAAATCCAAATGTTCCAGTGAAAATTAATAGATCGGATATAATGTTGTAAAATCTTTTTGTGATATTTGCAAACGGTATCTACATTTAGATCGCGCCCCATAAATAACATTAAACGATGATATGCACGTGCAACTTTATTCTGTCCAAAATTCAAAGTAACTTCCTTGGCAGGTTCTTGATGTCCATTTATTCTTAAACTAACCTCGGTAACATCAAGTGTGTCAAATACCATCGGATTTCCTTCCTGATTATTTACTCGTACATTTGCTTGAAATGCGATAAAAATATCTCGTGGTGCTGAACCCCTTGTTGTGCTGCTATATGCCATGTAAATAAACCAGCAGCATTACCTTGATTACTATCTGTAGTCATTGTGTATCATGATATCAGTGAAATTTTCTGAAATTTTCTTTCGTTGACGCAACTTCAGTTCTAGCTGCATTCATCGTTACATTTATGTTTTCTGGATGATCATTTGTATTCTTTGTAAACATCATTGATGGACCGGCTGATCTTGAACAGTCATCGGAGTATCTAGTTAGACCAAGTATCGTCGTAGCGATATCAACATTTTAAAGGCATGATTCGATGTGTTTTCCATCGATCATATAGGTAGCACTGCTGAATAACGCCATGATACCGTTATTGACAAAACCAACTCTGTCACCGATTCAATATTATGTATCATCTGCTTTTAAAAGCTGACCTTCGACTTCGATAAATGCTTCATCTGGTAAGAAATACCGACTTGTATCTTAAACTCGTAATTCGATTCTTCCACGTTGATTTTGTTGTACTGCATCTTAAAAATAATATTGATAATCGCGCTGGGAATCATTTTTACGAACTGGTTCACCCTTGTCTAACGCTGTACCAATTTCACGCTTAACCATTTTATTGTAATTACTATGATCTAAATTAAAATTATCTACGAAGACTACTTCCTGCTATCAGACTAGCGGTTATGTTATCTTCTTTTTCTTTTAACGATGGATCAGTCAGGTCCATTAATCTTTGGTTTGCGTCCTGATTAATTATTTTACATTCATTTGCAGGCATAACTTCAGTAGATGTTAATTTCAGTTGGGTTTTTGTTTCGTAGTAATAACCGTAAAATTCAATCTTTGACCGCATAAAACGCTTTACCGGCAAGATCACCGATTGCGCTAGGAGCTTTGTCGCGAATAACATCAGTAGATTTCATTGATAGTTGTTTTGCAATTTGCTTTTGGGGCTATCTTGGTAAATAAACACCAAACAACATCACCAAGTCCATCTCCGTAGGTTATTTCATAAACTGGAAATCGTGAGTTTACTACTCTGATCATTCTTGGTCTACCATACGTATTGTGTACGATCATTTTATTTAATTATTCAACGTGATCTAAATTATATGTCAAGGGATTTAGTCATCTGTAATTTCATGGATAAATTCCCGATAGGTTTTGATGTCTATGATACCACGAGATAATTCGTTGATCATTTCGTGAGAAAGTATTTCCAGCGCGTTTTCCTCCTATGAGAATTTTTAGTTTATCCACGTCGGGCAAGTGATAGGATCATTTCCCAAACCACTTCCTGTAGTAGCACCAGAAGTGTCATCACCAGGATCTTTTTTCCTTTTAATTGGAGAAAGTATACTACCCAACCATCTAATTTTTCCTTTTATCGATCTCTCTTTTTCGTCTTCTGTCTCTTTTTTTTTCTTTTTTCTTTATGTTTCTAGGTTTATCAGATTGATGTGGAGAAAATTGTTGTTGTTCGATTTTCTGCAGAGGTGGAGGAAGTTGATACTGGGGAGGTTGTTATTCTATTTCTTTCAAAGGTGGAGGTAATTGATACTGGGCTTGTTGTTTTGCTGTTGAGTTTCTTCTGAATAAAATCTACGTATATCGTTAATATATTCATTATATACTGTTTCATTACTTCTAGCCTGAATTTTTTCGTAGTACACACTATATAGCCATTTAAAATAGTTATCATCATTTCTTTTAGCGTGTTTAGGTATTAAAATTTCAGATTTTCGAAAAAGACTATTAGATGCAAAACGAGGATAATCTTCTTCCTTAACATTTTTTATATTTTCAATAACACCTTCCTTAAATTTACAAATCAATTCAACATCTCCTTTTGCTTTAGGTTTAGATGCAAGTTTTTCTTTCACATCAGCTATTTCAGTGTAAATTTTATCAATATCTTGTTTAGGTTGTACTGTTGCTATTCTAGCTGAAAGATCTTGTAAAATCTCTTGCGTTGCCCTAGCAGTTTCTTGTAATGTCCCAAGAAGAGGTCTCTTTTTTTCTGGATCAGTGATATCTCCCCATACAACTTTCTCAGTTGTTGCAGTAATAGGTTTACATAATCATTATGTACCTTCTACGTAATCAACTTGTGTCTCCTGGCGTTCTTGAAGTTTTCTTCGAAGCGAATATCTCAAAGGAATATATCTATTGATTGCTACCTGGCGTTCTCGAGCTAATCTAGTAGTATATGCTTCTCTGATATTTGACATATTTTTATTGATATATATAATGATTTAATTACATGTATCGATAAAATATTTAGCTAATTTGTATCAGCACCGAGAAAGAATATTACTCAAAATTAAAACAAATTTCAGATCGATCGTTTGTCTGAATTATTCATATTGTTTGATTTAAATACAAGATTTTGTTATCATCAGATTGACAATTTAACACATGAAGATAACAGTAGAGAAGGGTCGACTACAACATTGGTTTGGGTCAAGCTAGGTGTAGTCAATGAACTGACTTCTATGTTGTCACCATTAGTCGATTTGGTAATCAAAAAGGGTAACGTTTCGAATTAGTCTGTTCACCCTCTCTGCTGCTATATATATATATATATATATATATATATATATATATATATATATATATTCATTGTGCAGGGTTTGTCCCTCTTATGTTTTTTCAAATTGCCCCTTATACTTCTAGATGAACTAACTGCAAGTAAAATTGATGAATCTGTGATAACAATTAATTATTTTTCAGACTTGTGCGACTGGTTGACATTTACTATTCTTATTTCAGTAATGAGCAGAATAGACATGACCACCGATCTTGCTGATGTACTTTCAAAGATTCTGAAACGTTTCATCATAGTGGCGATGAATATTTTAATGACCTTCTTTGACATACATGTATGTTTATAACTTCTGTTTAATATGTATCTCTAGAAAAAATGTTAGTCTTGTCTATGTCTAACCTACAGTTCCACCTATTTGTTCGAGGTGTCATTCCCACAAACATTAACAACATATACAGAACATACCATTTCAAGAAGCCATTGCAGATTCAATGAATTTAGCTGAACTTTGAATGGTTTCTTTTAAAAAATATTTTGTTTTTTGTCCTGTCTAAGAACTTTACCGTAATAAAAATGTTTCGCAAATCCATATTCTACCTAAATAGGAGACATCTTCGTATACATTTTGTACAATAAGCTAAGTCAAGAAGTGTCGCCAAGCTGATCTTGTTTATCGATGTTTTAGGTCTAGCTTATTGCTGCTCAGATATCATGTTTTAGTAACTGTTGGCTGATGATGATCGTGGTTGTGGTGATTTACTAAAATGATGCTACTAATGTCGATGCATTTGTAAATAGTTATTGCAGTAGAAGTAATATTAGGAGTAGTAGTGATGGTAGTAGAAGCAGACAAAGTAGAAGAGGATGAAGTATTCATGATAACATATATTTGTTTGTGAGAAGCGTATTGACTTTGTTAATACCAAACCTACTGTCAGACGTGAAGAACTCTCTTACCTTTTCCAAGCTTCTTATAAAGTACGATGATAAAATTATTTTCATTTTTGTATGTTGACATGACCAAAAAATTGGAATACTTCCAGCAAAAAAAAAAACAGGAAGACTAAAACACAAATGTAGCGAAGAATACGGCAAATTGTTGCTAGAATTGTTACAAACTTAGGAATATTTATAACAGAACTGATGAAGACACATATAAGACATCGTTTATACAATTATCAGAAGAAACGACATGGTAACTATGTTTTAACACTATATATTTTTAGCATGATTTATAATTCTTCTGTCTGAAGCAATACGGTAATACTGATTGAAAAAGTATTATATGTATTGCGTCGAATTCTACTACCGAGCAATGACGTATGCAATTGCATATTTTGGCAAAAATGTTGGTGATTACATATTTGTTCCATTGACAATAGTAATCCGTACAATGGAAAACGTTTCGTAAAGTAGAAACGTAAAACTGATGGTATCTACATTTATAAACCAATAATGTCCGAAGAGTGTCACAGCAATAATATAATAAGACTAATATACTACAATATTTGTTTGTATCTGATTATATAAATATTTTCTTGTTTATGTACTGATAACCGAGAAACAAGGCTTTATTGCAGATTATGTACCAAATTGTTATGTTATCATAAAATATAATAAATATTATTTTTTATTAATAAATTTACATTCTGAAGTTTGCATTTGTGTCAACATTGTTATGGAATGTTTTATTTAACGATTTTTACTCAGTTTTGGTGATGAAAATTAGGTCAGAGTTTCCTTCAAATTACAATCAATACATGATATGTGTAAAATATTAGAAACGTGTTCTATTTGAAGAAATAAAAACAATATGCAACGCTTTTTTGCATTTCTTGTACAATGATTTGATTGAAGAACATTTTAAATAGTGTTCGAAGGGTAAAATGCTACTTTATTTTGGAAAATAAAAATTGAAAAGACGATTAATCTGAAGACAACATAACTGTCTAGATAAGATATATAATGCATTAAAATACTAAATGAAACCAACATTAGTTTAACCATAAATATCGTCTCTGTCTTTCTTTTAACACTTTATGGGGATACGTGAATAATATTTGGAAGAATAAATAATTAAAGAAAGGTCTAAAATGCGTTTTACATCTCAGTATAGCTAGAATATGGACTTGCGATATCGTAGGCTGATATCACGCAATATATCAGCCTACGATATCAAATTCGACAAGACGATGGTACCTTACAAATTTGATAGATACAAAATATTAGAATATGTTCTTTATCTGTCGTAATTGTTGTGGAAATACGCAGAAGTCGAATATCCTATTAGATCTGGTATGTATTTACTTCCTAATGAAATACGATCTAAATTTAATGCAAAATAGATGAATAATTTATATTCTGTTTTTATTTCCTCACATTTGTATTTATTCTCAATTTCAGGTGTATGAAATGACATATCCATACTTATCGATGTTTAGAGTCATTATGTGCTGTATAGTAATATATTTTCAATTGTATTAGTTTTAAAGGTTTTGTGAAATATTACATTTTAGACGATATTTAAAATTGTGGAAAACATCCGATTGTTTTCAAAATGTGTATTATATATTCACAACATTTCAGCAATGCTTTCTTCTGCTTTTCTATTACAATCTCCTTCATCCAGTTTTAGAGAAACGAGAGCAGAAATGCAGTTGTGTCAGTTTTCAAAAGGACCTAAAACACACACTAAACTATATTTAATTACAAGCTTCCAGGTTAATATCTACCTAATGAGAAATTGAATGAAAGAAAAAGAAACTTTCCACAATCGCTTTATTTCCATAACAAGATACTATGAACTATAAACACGCATTTCTTTAACAAAATAGTTTTTCATCATTATTTAAAGTAAATTCGACAAACTTGCTCTTTAGAATGTATCCCATGACGCCAATGTTTGTAATACTGAGATTAAATATTTTTTTAAAAATTGTTTCAGTAGGTCAAAATTCACAACAATAGAGATATTGTTAAGAAAAATATTCATTTAACACAATTAATTTCGTATGTATTAGAACTGATTGTAATTGATAATTTTGACAGTAAACTAAATGGGATAATTAATTTGAAAGGCGTTGAAAAATCATGACTGATCCATATCCACATGATTCTCTAACAATGTATACACAATGAATTCTTTCTTCGTGGGCATATTTCTCAATATTGGTACACGAATAACACTGTTACTTTAGAAATTATCAAGAGGAGACGCAAAGCGTATGAATCAGGGTTGTTAATATATTATCCGTCATGTAATATCATAACTCGTACTTTTTATGAATAAACATCGAGGTCATGTGCATGAAATTAATCCAAATTAAATATGTTCTCTTCCTTGTTAGTGCAAATGAACGCAATATGATCTGTACTAAACATGAAGCAACATTAAAGCCTATACAATGTTACATATCGATTCGGGGCTGACAAACATAGCAGAGCCACATTTCATTACAACCAGAATTATATATAGTAATGTTGCTAACATAACTGGCACCTTTTGTTCTTTATTTATCATTCAATATAATCTTTATTAATTTGTCATTCTCGGATACAGACCAATTTTCCTCAAAACGTTGCAATTTCTGTAGTTGTGCCATGGTCATATGCCGTGGTTATTGGTGTCATTTTAAATTCTCATATGCAAGTGCTTTCAACATTGGAAATTAAGAAAACGTTTTGTATTTGTTTATAGATCTGTCTAACAACTGTATAACCAAGGCTATACAATTTGCAACAATTTAGAATTACTCCTGTTTTTTTTTATATGATTCTGTTTCTTTGGCTTCCATTCCTGAAGTCAATTACATATTTCAAAGCATAAACATGTGGACAAAGCTTAAAATGTTTCATTATCTTCGTATAAAGTAAATTACGGATTGAATTTATAAACTCTGATAAGGAGGGGAGAAACGATTACATCTTGTCAACTGTTATGATGCTAGTTGTTGTCGCTGGTGCAATTCCATATTATTCAAATCTTTAATACAAGGCGTTTCCATAGTATTGTCAATATTCTTATTTCGATATATATATATATATATATATATATATATATATATATATATCAGTAAAACAACGTTTTCCACGGCGTGATAGAATCAATACAGCTAATTGTAACCACTATCAAAGCAGAGACCATTATTTATGCAGCACAAGATGTCACTTAAAATGATCGCCCATTTTTTTAAACTTACATTTATGAGCGTTTAAAGATCCCCAGATGTATCCATTCCGTTACACATTATTCCTGCATTTGATACATTATTTCTTTGTGCAATTCACAATTTACGCATACATCATTTATAATCTAGTAAATGTTTTCATTTATTACGCTAAATAACTTGAATTCGCTATATTTACTGGGGTAGAAAGTTTAGTGGAATATACAAACCAAGAAGTTGAAGAATGAACGAATATGATTTTTTTGTTACAACACAGGATTTCTTCCCACAATCCACAAATTAGAGTACCTACGGAAACCTCATTTATTGCAAAACCACGAAACTTGGTACTCATGAAACTAAACGAATTCACAGTATTTCAATGAGAAACACAGCATTTTAGAAATATATTAAGCCAATGCAACTCACACAACATTCCTTTGTGTAAAATATGGCGATAATAATAACAGTAGTAACGATTATAACGACAACAAGAAGAAACAGCTATAACATTTTACGCTTGAAACATTAATATTAATATTCGCACGAGTAAAACAGATCATCCTCACCACTGACGACGCATAAATATCTGAACCACATTCTTGATACATTTTGAGGAAGGCACACAAGCTTAACCTCAAAAGTAATCAAAATGTAAATGCTTGAATTGAATAAGATTCAAATTATGAACATTTTATAGGAATGTTTAATTTAATTCTACCTGCATATTTGTTACAATTCAGACGCACATTATGTAACAAATCTAATAATTTTAGGGCTTTGACCTTTAAAATTGTGTTTTGTGCTATAGAGTTTTAAGAAGATACGACCAGATCCTAAGCGATTATAAAACTCTTCTTGAACACGGACTCATTATTAGACTTAAAATCCAAGGTTTCAAACCCAATTTTACAAACAGGAAAATTCACACAAAATTGTGTCTATAATAATGTCATGCAATTGTAATTGCTGCAAATATATGCATACAAGAGGTATTGATTATGACTGACGTGTGCGGCCGAACATAAATTCATTGCTGAACATTTAATAACATCTAAACAAGGTTTTGATATACCAATTTGATCTTTTATTTTTTTTTCCAGTGAAAAGCTGTGGCGCTCCCAGAATACCGATAAAATGCAATGATTAGTACAATACATTTTACAGTCATACACTCAATACTGTGTTAATGTGTTAATGCACAATGGACAATCAAATATACAAAACATGACCGATAATTAGAATGCCATTAAAAAATATGCAGTTTTGCAAACATAGGACCATGATAAGATGTTGATAGTATTTGCAAATCGTAAACTCACTGTCCTAATTAGTAGATTTTAAATTATACTAGTAGGTTTTGTCGTCAGATCAAAAGACAAGTTTTTAGTTGCACGTCTGCTATCCGTAATATAACTTCAGTCTCTGTATTGAAACCTTTTTGACCTGAGGTAGCTGGCGGTTTCTCTCTCAATGAAAATATTAGTTATTCCAGCTATATAAGATTAGTCTCCTGCAAAAATGCTGAGGTGTCTCAACAGTTTTAATATCCACAAAGGAAAATATTTTTGTAATTGCCATATTAAAAGCGTTTGAAAAAGTAGGCATGTGGAGTCTTGAACCATTGAAAAATACTTCACAAACCTAAAATGGTTGACTAATAAAGTGACAGAAAGTCATATGCTATTACGTTCTACGATATTATGTAACTTTTTCATGTAAACTATACGTGTACATTGTAATATCTTGGTTCACAAATACATTATGAACAAGGTTATGATACTAATGACTATAGTCACAACCGACAGGAAAATTAATGTGTGTGTTGGGGCATCTCATGAAGAAAGACTATTTGGTATGACCCTGTCGTTTAAACAATTATTACATCTGGCAAAACTCGAGTGGCTAATTTGGCCCGAATACTGCTGTAGTCTAATTTATATCATCACACTTTGGATTATAAAGCTTTGCTATTATACCAGAAAGTTTAAAACAAATTCGTGCAATCCTCTTTTGATTTATTTACTTTTGTCATTTGTAATTGTTATTATTGAGATTTTGAAATAATGAATCAAAGACGGTACTAATCGTTTTTAAGATCAATTGCCCATAATCACATTGAAAATTTGTTTTTTCTTCATGAAAATTCATTTATCACCTTCAGACTGAGACTTTGTTGAATTTTCTGCATCCAGTTTCACGTAAGACGGAATGAATCTGACTACAATTCATCTTAAAAGCATGTCTACTTATTTCTGGTTATTAATAAGTGTGACGTAGCATGCCAATTGAATATCGGGAATTTAAATTGTATGTAACACTAATCTACATTTATGCGCTATAACAAAATCTTTCCTTTTCTTCTAAGCACTAAAATGGAGTTGATCAATATATTTTTTACATTAAACAATCTTATATTTCCCTTCGATGAACTAAAAGATTGAATTTTAATTTCTATTTCACAGGATATCTACTGAGATATTTTAGAAATATATAAACACTCAACAATTACTTATCAAACCAAAGTATAATTGAAGTTCGAATATTCTTCTTAGTTTCATTTAAAAATTAGTTTTTTATAGGGTTTCAAAATTTAGCTTACTCTTTGTGTTCTTTGTGAAGTAATCAAAAAGTGAATATTTTATGACGCATTTTCATTTTGCCATGGCTTTCTCGTGGACTCTTTTGATTTTATACAGCTTACTGGAATTGTCGTCATCATCGTCTTGGTGTACGTATGGAGGATCTCGGGTTCCATGGAGGACAAGAGTCCATTCACTGAATTTTCCAGTGTCCACGTCATTGTTCTTCCCAGGGATGCTAGTTACCTCAAGGGTCCAGGTACCCCTTGGGTTCTCACACCAGTTGTGGGTAGTCATGAAGGGCCAGCGAGTAAATCCGTTCTTATGGTCATCGTCATTTGGCCGTTGGCTGAGGATCATAGACCTAGAAAAGAAAATGGTTTATCTATTGGACGACGAAAACAAAGAGGTAGTCTGTCATATATTTGGTTTCAAATTTTGATGTTTTCCACCAAGTGGGGATATTGATGTGCGATTAATTTTAGTGTTTCGTCAGTGGAACGTTAGCAACTTCTGTACATAAGCAGACATTAATGCACTGTTTAAAGCTGTATATGTTTGCCGCCCATGAAAGTTAATTTAATCCTTGCCTAATATACATAAAAACCAATTATTCTTTATCTTTACTGTAATTAAATAACACATACATTCGCTGTAATCTCAGATGTTATAATTTCATTCTATCAGACTTTTTTACAAATTCCAATTGCTCCATTTAATGGTATTCCAGATACAGGATAATGAGGAATAGAACAAACAGTATTTCTGCGTCGATTACATCAATGCGTCAACTTACGTGGTGTTCATCGGTGAAATTAGGTGCATAACAATGTTCCCACGGTAGGTGGACTTCACAGTAATGAATGCTTGCACGTGCTCCAGGTAGTTGATTTCAGCCTCGGTACCCTTGCATGCGTTCGTTTCTATGGTCATTCGAATAGTCTCTCCGGTAGAAAATGTACTATAATCAGGGCGAAAATACATGTACAAAATTTTCCTACGTTTTGAGTAAAAACAATGTCTTCTCGCACTTAGTCAAAATTTGACAACACCACATTGTATGTACCTAGTTTTATAATAATAATAATAATAATAATAATAATAATAATAATAATAATAATGAGGACTTTGTATCTTTAGAAGCTCTAAACGCTTCACAACATATATAATTATAGACTACAAAACCATGAAATTGGAAAATTGAAAAATGCTGAACCTATTTAAGGTAGGAAACATAATAAGATCTTTAAGTTTATTATTGCAGTCGACAAAGGTTAGTTTTAAGAGTATTCTTAGTACTGGATTTGGGATAACGTTGCTAACTGGACTATGTTTATGATGCTCTTCTTAGCGGCTTCATATATTTGTTTATGAATAGTGAGTCTGGTGTAAATCCAAAGCCTCTTCGCTTTACGTTTGTCTCTTTTAGCAGTGTAAAGCCGTTCCCTAACATTGATATACCACGGAGAACAAGTTTGAATTGATACTCTGCACTTGGTGGTTGGGGCATGTTTTTCAAGCAATAAACGCAGGCAGTTATCTAGTACTTCTGCTGTAGCAGGTAAGAAATTTGTTAGGATTGATTGGATGTCATGCATTAGTTTGGTTCCATTTATCATACAGAAGGTTTCTCTTAGTAGCAAATAAAGGTGGGAGTGTTAGGGACTGATACGTTGAGATGACATATAATTGCAGAGGTTATCTGATGCAAGTTCGTGTGATACAAGGGTGGATCGCATCATATTATTATCAGGTCTATGAATAATCCAGTCAAAAAGGTGACAATGTTTATGGGTGGGTTGGTTAACTGACTGTTTAAGGTTAAAAACATGAATGGAATCACGGAGATTTGACATGTATGCGTTTCTTAGACAGTCGAAGTGAAAGTTAAAATCTCCACGAATAATCATATTGTCAC
This sequence comes from Unio delphinus, assembly GCA_029339505.1. Lineage (NCBI taxonomy): Eukaryota > Metazoa > Mollusca > Bivalvia > Unionida > Unionidae > Unio > Unio delphinus. The sequence goes on from JAQISU010000054.1 coordinate 3,415,775, forward strand.
CTGTCAAATCTCCATCCTACAGGAGATTCAGAAACTGCTCCTAAAAGAGAGATTCAGTCATTTTGTTTTTTCTACTAATGGGAGGACGGTAGAGGCAGAAAAAATGAACTGACCTTTGTTCCAGTCTGAGTATTGACTAGTTCAAACAATGTGTGGCAGAAATTAAATGTTATATTGTACTTAAGACATTTTATTAATTAATTCTTTGTGATGACAGCAAGTCCACCTCCGAGAGAGTAGCGGGAAAACAACTTGATGGAGTAAACGGTGGTTGTTAAATCTGCACACTTGGGCTCACCGCCTAGTGTTTTAGCCATGTTTCTGTCAGGAAGAAGACGTCGATATTCTGATTTTTGGTAAAATTAACTATTTATGCGTTTTTCAGGTGGTTCTACTGATTGGGCATTGAATAATGCAATACGCAGTGGTATCTCTGTGACAGCTGACACAACGGCTTACGATTTAAGATAGATTTGCACCAGGTTATCAAAAGTTACGGACGAGGTTTTAAATTGTTTAGCTGGAAAGGGCATAAAGGAGATAACTGGAATTATTCTTCCAGGTCCATCATATCATAAACGGGTTGACTGGCCATCACGTAATGGTGGTTTATTCAAAAACAAAGAGATAAAGAAACACATACGAACTGAACAGCCATTGCATGATGAAACACAATAATATAGACGAAGATAGACAACAAGCACATATATCATGAAAAACAGAAGAGCTACGTCAAGCCGGTTAAGCGTTAGCGGCCATCGTTCTGGAAGTCAATATACCTCAAACCATAGTATGGAATCATGAATATACAGATGTGATGTTAGACTTTATCTAATATGTAAGCAACTTATCCAGTGTATCTGTTTAAGACTTAATCAGCGGGAGTTATTTACAATGTCAGACAAAACCTGTCCGCAAGAAATGTCCAGGTGTACAATATTTGAGTCATCTCAAATGTTGGCTAAACAGATGACTTTGGGAAAGCGAAGTAGTAGATACTGCCGACGCGAAAATAAAATGACAGATTTGACTTAAATGAAAACCTCTAATCTAAACTTGATCTGTGTGTCAGATTTTTTCTTACATGTTTGCTCAGCCCCAGCTTCCTCTAGTGATATTAGTTTGTAATATTATCATTAGTAGTAGTAGTAGTAGTAGTAGTAGTAGTAGTGTTTTCACTACCTTGTCTTGTACGGTGAACACTTTCTTACCTTTGTTACACGCAGAACTGGCTCAGCTGGGTTAGGATCTATACACAATGAGACTCTTTTAATAAGGGCCTCTTCGAATAGCTAATTCCAGTAGAAAAGATTTAAATAGTAGTTTTCTATTGGAAAAAGTGAAATAATGTTAGAGCTTGACTGTTGAATTTATTTATATTGAAAGATTATTTTGAAAAGAGTCAAATAATATTTGTACTATTGTCAAGAACTGAGGTAGGTAGCTGATATAATAATAACAATAATAATGTGGACTTTGTTTAGCGCCTAATCTTACGAAGCTCTAAGCGCTTTACACCATTAAAAATGATATGACTACACTACAGAACAACAAATGACAAAAACAATGAAATTGGAAAACATAAAAACATGCTGAAAACATATAAGATACAAAACATGATTAGGTCGCTAAGTTTGTCCCTGCAGTCGAAACAGGTGAGTCTTAAGAGCACTCGTAAAAGGGACCACTGTGTCTTTGTGTCTAATTTCAATGGACAATTCGTTCCACGTCGCTATGCCCTGGTGTGCAAAAGAACGTTGTCCATATGACTTTGTTTTCACCTTGGGAACAATGAGTATACGATTAACAGAAGAAGAGCGTAAGGATCTAGCTGGTGTATACACATGGGTGAGGCTGGATAGGTATGTTGGACTGGAGTCCGTCTTTGAAACATAGCACAGAGAACAAACTTTATGTTTGATTCTGTATCGAATTGATAGCCAATGTAGAGTACAGAGCAGTGGTGAGGTGTGCTCTGATCGATGTACTCTAAAGATGATCCGTGCAGCTGTGTTTTGAACTTTTTGAAGTTTATGGAGTAAATATTGTGACGAACCAGACATAATTGAGTAATAATAGTCCAGTCTTGAAAGTACTAATAAACACACAAGTGTTTTTATGGCATCAACTGAAAGATATTTACGAATGGAACTGATGCGTCTCAATTCAAGATATACAGCCTTGCATATGTTCATGACATTTTGGTGCAATGTGAGAGTACTGTCTAGAGTAATGCCTAGGTTCCGTACTGACTGTGAGAATTTAATGTTGGTGTTGCTGGTATTTATTGTCTGAGGTAAAGGATGTGAATGAGAAAGTCTTTGTGTTGTGATCATAAGAGCCTCAGTTTTATCATCATTATTCATCTGCAGCTTGTTACATGTCATCCATGATTTCACATCTGAAATGCACTTCTCTGCTCTATGGATGGTAGCATCAACTTTAGTTGGGTGGCTAGACTTGTATCTTTGGGTGTCATCAGCATACAATTTGTGCGACACTGGGTGTTGATCTATGACGTTTGAGAGCGGCTGAGTATACAGAATGAAGAGAACAGGTCCAAGAACACATCCCTGTGTAACACCACAACATACGTCAACTGGGCTGGAGTGTATTCCATTTGCAGATATAATTTGTGTCCGGTTAACTAAGTATGACTTGAACCACTGTAAGGCTATATTCTGAAAGCCAAATACATGCTGGAGACGTTGAAGTAATATATCATGGTCTATTGTGTCAAATGCTGAAGATAAATCCAGGAGAGTGAGGACTGTAATCTTTCCACTATCCAAAGCAGAGAGAATGTCACTAAATACTTTCAGAAGAGTAGTTTCCGTACTGTGGAAAGGGCCATATGCAGACTGTACATTGCTAAAACGACTGTCTGAATTCAAATGAGACACAAGTTGAGTTAGAACAACCTTTTCTAAGATTTTTTTTATATGAATGGGAGATTAGAAACTGGGCGGTAGTTCTTTAAATCGTTATGGTCCAGTGTTGGTTTCTTCAGCAGTGGCTTTACGATTGCAGTTTTGAAAAATGATGGGAATTCCCCTGATGAGAGAGAGAGATATTAATAACATCAGTTAGTGAAGGCAATATTGGGTCTAAACACTCAAACAGCAGTGATGTCGGAATTGGATCAAGTTCACAAGATTTTGGTACACGTTTCCTCATGATTGTCCGTACTAAATCAATAGAAACAGGTTCAAATGCTCCTAACGGTTGTCGCTGAAATTATGCATCATAACTGTATGGTGACGAATCAGTTGAAATTGTGCTGTCAAGCGAATCTCTAATGGTTTGTACTTTGTCATCGAAGAAATAAAATAAGGATACAGATTTGAGCACATTCAACTCAATTATATCACTACATTTTCTTTGTGAAATAAGGTCTATTTGGAAATTAACTTCTAATCATATATTTAGCACAAATCCAAAAGATTTCAACTGTTAAAGATTGATAATAGAAAACCACGTATGCACACCGTAAAAGTCGACGAAGAGATACTTACCCTGGGGTCGAGACAGTTCCTGCAGTACAGTGAAATCTCTCTGGAAGCGGCTTCCATTTGTTTGCTTGATCAACCATAGCTCCTGCATCGAGGACACCGAATCCAAACAGATGGTTGAATTCCAGGCCGGCCCCATTGTACTGCCAGAAATGCTTCAGGTATGGGTCAAATAGACGATTTCTCTTTGATGTAAGCACAGTTAGATGCTGAATATCCCTCCATGTTAGATTTCGACTGTAGAATTGTTTATATAGTATACAATTATCACTGTTAGTATATTTGTGATATATGACAACAAATATAAGTGATGGCTTCAGTCTTTGCGTCAAAAGTATACATAGTATAATGCAATTATTAAGAATATCTGACGTTTATAAAAGAACATTTCATAAGTTAGCTATGCCTTTCGGCAATTCAAGGTTTGGTATGAATAAAACAGCAAAGTTGGATGTGGTGATACTCTGTGAAGATCTTTAACTTGTTTATCTATAATTTGGTGTAAGACATATATGGAATCCGCTTAATAAGACAAGGAGAAAAAAACAATTGACCTCTCATATAAAACTATGTGGCCTGTCTTTTAAATCTAATCTTCTCAACAAATAAAACATGTTTCCTTCTTGAATGTATGTTTTGATAGAAGGAAAATCATTACAGCAACTGCTGACACCGTACTGAAAGATCCGTTATAATTACAACAATAATAGCAAGCTCAGGTAAATAATGTTCCGTGCACCGTAATTTTGTGTAAAGACAATGTTTTTTTGTTTAGTATACTTTGTTCAAATAGTTCGAGAAATCACTATTTTAGTATTTCTAACACCTCTCTAATGTTACGTGTCAATTTGGAATATATGTTGAAAATCCTCAAACTAGTCGAATAAATGTTGCTGAACCATCAAAACTACTTACTTAGCTTCCAATGCAAGAGCAAACACACCAGCGGCCTCTGGTGCCGCCGCAGAAGTCCCAGAATGTGTTGTGGTGCAGTTGTTGTACAAATCCGTTGTAGCCTGTGGAAGACAATACATATTTAAAGACAAATTTTAAAACCAGACTCACGCTTTAATTGAAAATTAAAATGCACACCAACAGAAACAATAAAAGATTTTTTTAACAAAAAAAAATAAATTTATTGTACGATGGCTAAGTTGTGATGATTATTTTTGTATCGAAGAGTTTAATACTAATTTGTATATCTTAACGAATATAAACAACAAATGATGCAAACTAAATTCAACTGAACATGGTATAGAACCATAACATTTTCATAATTTTATAACTAATTTATGCATGATTAAAGTGGTGCTAAGTCATCTCATTTTATTTAACTGATTACAAACTGACAAGGAAATTGTATTCAACAGTTGTATGTGTTAAGCACGGAACAATCTCTCTTACGATCACATATTTTCTTAGAATATTTACATAATTCTGTATAGTTATAGAAATAAAACTAGCAGGTATTTTTGTATAATCCAGGGATAATGGTAATAAGAATGATATTTGCGCATAATAGCATAATAGTCAATATCATTTAATACCATATGTCAAATATACTATTCAGGTAATACATTATTGGTCTTTAAATATTGTTAACCGGAGTTGTTGATCTGCAAATACAATGTTCAAACATATTGTCCTACGTCAACGAAGAATCCATAATAACATCTTATAAAGATTACTTGCGGCTTTGGATAAAGACACCTAACGCCTCTAAGAAGAGAGTTTAACATCGGGTATACTTTGTTCTGTTTGTGAGATAAGTACAGTTAATTATTTTATTCCACAACTGAACACGTTCAACCTTAAGTAACGACTGATTATGTCTACAATTCTTTTTGGTTCAGTAAATGAAGAATTTTGTCTTAAGTCAACATTTATAAAATAATTTCATTATATATATATATATATATATATATATATATATATATATATATATATATATATATATATATATATATATATATATATATATATATATATATGTTAGTAGTGTAGTAATGCTAATTAATATTTGAATTACAAATAATCATCTATTGTGTGTATGCTTCAGTGTCCATTTAAATAGGTACAACCATTTTCAATGTATACAAAGTATTGCTCACAACGCCAGCGTCTCTGAAGGTACTTTTGCCATTGCTAAATGTAGATGCGAGTGTGGATGAGCAGGATTCGTCGTATCCAGCTGTCTGGCCATCATTGGTAGCCGAGTTGATGGAAATCGTCCACATACTGGCCGCGTAACCATCACAGTTACAGTCGTCCTCCTGGCCACCGTCACCAGATGCCCACACGTAAATGTTGCCTAGACCATTGCGACCCTACGGATGAGCATTAGCGCCATCAGACATATACATTATAACAAAGATATACTTAAGAAATGTTGTTTGATGGATTCCAGAACAATGTTGAATACTTTGAAAAAAGGTAAAGGCTCCATAAGAGTACCGATACACATTGAAATATATGCAAATAAATAATAGGCAAGCAAATATAGTGTGCTTTTCCATATCAATGTACTAAATATAATGGTATCTATTTTTAAATGTAGTCAAATTGTATCCCCAATCAAATTCGTAAACGCAATATGAATCATATGAAATCTAAAAACATACCAGCATCTTAAGAGCAAATATTTCATAAAAGATTTGATAATAGCGGAAGTTTAAATAATCTGTTTTAATGATAATTAGGTAATAATGTATAGATTTTATCGATGCCCCATTTTCATTTTATTGAGATAAAGCTAGTCTGAAGTGGAACAGATATTAAAATTCTTGTCCATACCTCGTTGACGCCTCTTACAATTGCTCTCATGGTGAGATTTCGTGGACCGTCAACAGTTTTTCCGTCATCGGTGGGTCCCCAACTGGCGCTGTAAATGTCAATGTCATTTGGCATGTGACCCATGGCGTTGGCCTCAATCAAATCAGTCATAAACGGTTGATCAAGCATTCGGAGACCTACAAAAATCTTTGAAGTCTGATAATTCCGCATTTCATGTAATGCATAAATTTAACATGTATACATCAAAACATTAAAAGGATTCATTGCATTTTCAATAAAACTATGCATCAAAATGTATATTTAGTTAAACATTTTATGTTTATGATATATAACCAATGTTGTGTTTTCATTTGCCTTCCATTACTGCTTTGATACATTACATAGTGTTTCAAAGGTTGATTGTGTGACTTGCGTTACTTGATTAATATATTTAGATGTTCACAGGTTGAAAATTAAAGTTTGTCATTGATAATGCTGAATTGCGCAAGATTAAGTGTTATTTAAATAGGAATACTTACAAATTTACAATGATACAAAGGTTTGTTATAATTGTTAAAGCTTTAACCAAATCGCTTAAATTCTCATTCAGTATGACCTTTAGCAAGATTGTAATAACACAGTATTGAAAATCAGTATTTTATATCGAACACTCTATGTAAAATAATGAGCTGAAAACTGCGTACTGATATATTGAAATGAGACAAAGCATCCTACCTTTGTTTTGCAAACATAAGTATGTCTGCGTGAAATTCTTCCAAATATACAAACTGTATCTGCTGTATAGATACTTTACATGTTATGTTCAACTAAACGTTGTTCTAGTTCCATACATGTAACATTAAAGTATCTTCACTTAAATAATCAATTTTAATTCTACAAATTTATATCCCGATAAAGATGGTGACACTCCCATATATCATTCCAGATGTAAATTGTCCCAACGTTTCAAAGATAAAGATATGGAATTTAAAAGGTTGACATATGTTATACCAACGGTGTTTATTATCAACAAAACATATAGAATTAGAGTTGATTCTATTTCGTCCTTAGAGGTCAGATATAGGACACATTTTTTTATTAACGCTGCTGTACCTGTAGGCAACCAATGGAACAGGAAAGGGCTGTTATATATCAATTTTAGGAACGTTTGTGCACATGTGTATCTCCTATGTACCCAATGCATGCAAAACAAGACTGCTCTATATCGATTAATAGTTTAATTAATCACACCAAAGTATACACGTGAATCCAATTTAATGTTCTCTGGGTAAGTTGAGTTTTTTATTTTGTCCATTCTCCAAGTCCTTTCGTTATAATCAAATAACTTTGTTATCTAGACATATGTATGTATTTTATTAAAGAAACATTCTTGATTTATTTGTATGTTTCTATTAAGATAAAATTGAATTTGCAGTCAGGTAAATGATAATCTGTCGATTTCAGGGTATCTGCATAGACGTTTATAAATGATGCAAATGATGCATTCATTTATTTGAAACCATCTTACCTGCAACCATTGAGTCGTAAGCAACGCCTACTCCACATATATTATTATCTCTTGCTGCGGCAATCTCTCCAGCGCATCTAGTTCCGTGACTTAAAACATAAAAGAAATAACAATTAAAAGGAGTCCACTGTTGGAGACGAATGATGCCGTAACGTTATGGCATTTTCTAAAATGCCACATAATTATAAATTCATCTTAAGCATCTAACTTACGTTAGCATGCAAGAAACAGAAACGTATTTACCATGACTTACAAATCTGAAATCCAACAGTTGTTTAACACTCTGTTCATTTGAAAGGATTTGAACAGCTGTTGTATTATGAAATAATTATATGCATTGGCTTTAACAATTAAGTCTATTTGATGTAGTGCCTAAATTATTCCCTCTGGGCTCCCAAAACCAAATTTGCTAAATGCCGCTGTCAAAAAGATTGACGCAAGCTTCAAGATATATCCAGCACAGCCTATTTTTCGATATCCAGCACAGCCTATTTTTCGGTAACCTAGATGTATGTTTGAGTGTTTATTGAAAACTATACACGTATTCAGGCACAGATTCATAGGGAAATATACTCGACGTAGTTTAGTTACCTATTAAACCAGGTATCCGTATATCTAGGATAAGGAAAATGGTCGTTACTGCTGAAATCGTAGCTTGCCTTTGCATTCTGAAAAAAGTATTTTAAATTTTATTTCATACTTTAGACCAGAAGGATACTATTTATTAATTGTGTAGAAACTGAATGATAAAAGTAAATAAATGCTTATTAAAATTACTCAAAGATCTTGTCGAATTCGCCATTTATTAAGATCTTTAAGAGTTTCAATACGTTTACAAGAACTTTTATAGCTGGCACTTCAATGTATACATTACAGATGAATTTTAACGGCGTTTCATTAGCAATTATCTAAGGCAACTGAAGCACTAACAGGTTTTACTTGATTGAAACAAGGAAAAGGAAGTCTTTAAAAAATATTCAAATTAAGAAAAAACACACTCACACACTTACGTAATTATTTCTGAGATCCCCATGCAAATAATCTATACCTGGAAGGTAAGAAGTAAACATGTTACTTACATTTACATATAAAATAATGCTATGATGGTTAATAACTATATGAAGTACGTATACGTTTATTCTTCAGTAGACGTAGGCAAATATTTCACTAGTGACAAGACAAAACGATTCCACTTCACGACTGAAACATTTCCTTATATCAAAATAACTACGTAGACATTCGTGCTACTGCATATATATTGTAAGGCAAAAACACTGAAGTTTTTATTCATCATTATGTGTCCCTGTGATTAACGGTTGCATAACTACATTGCTAAAAAAAGAAGTTCTAAACGTCAATAACTTTAAAGCAGCGAATACGGACACATAATACTTTAAACTTTGCACTTTGTAAAAGTAATGATTGTTTTCAAAAGAAATGAAGGGACGTTTATATTAGTTAACACAATTCTTGATTCAATGAACATTGTTGGTGTGGAGTACTGTCAGAAACATGAAATATTGGTAGCATCCAACAAATGACTAGAGCGTAAGATTTGAATGATGTGTGATTTTACTTTGTTTAATTGTCCATTCGAACGTCAAATTTGGCCATAGCAAACATTATCACTTAATTTTGTTGTGCTCTCAGCACAAGACTTTGTTGCATTAACAGTTCTTATCAATGACATATGTCTCAATGACTTTCTAACATCTTTAATATTGTGCTGAAAATTAAAACAACTGCCTAAACAATTTAGTACTAGATCAATATGTTTCTTACAAACGTGTCCGTTGTTCTTGAGTTCAACAGGTGTACAATACTGCATAGTTGATACAATATAGAACAGTTTCATATGTTGGGTCAATAATCTTTAGCAGATTTCCTGTGAAAAATTATTTACTAAAGTTAATTACCTGAAGCCTACTTTTGCTTTGTTCGTTTGTATAGCATTTTCATGGCGCCTTTAATTAACGAATTTGATGTTCTAGTCTTGACACATTAAAAAATATATTCACCAGTGGGTGAGAGAAAGAGAGCGGATGAAGAACTAAAAGTGGAACAAAACATGAAATTTCCTATTAAAGTGAATATGATAACTTCTCTATGAATGATGGAAACGTCTTTTCTTTTACCATCATCCATTATTGCAGTGGTGACGTTCTTTCCAGTGTAGCCTTTTGCCCATGCCTCTTCTACATTCAAGTCAAGACCCGGAATACCTCCTGACTGTCCAGTATTTTTCTATAAACAATGCAATTAAGTTAAATGATCAAACGTCATGCTTTGCACATTTTGCATAGTTTCCATTTTCTATTAAGCCGTTTAAAACAATAATTATATGTTACTGTATTTGTATGGGAAAATATGAAGTTTTCGGATGGAAATGTTGCATGACCTTTTCAGTGCAGTATATCAATCCAAAAAAACGAGTTCATATTTTACAATATTAATGCAGTAACCTATTTGTTATATGCATAATTTCTTAGTCTTCCTAAAGCATAATTATAAAAACAAAAACACACTACAAAAAAACTAATATATGTCGTATTCTAAACTAAATACACAAACACAGATTCATCATTACACAATAACATTAGTTAATTGCACTTTACGCCCACATACATCTGAATTTAGTCGCCCGCAAAACAGAACTTATGAAAGAAAATGGCGTTTAAAGTACTTAAAATTGAAATTTGGAGTTATATTGTATATTGTGAATTTGTGCGCATTGCAAAACTTTCCCATTTCATCAGAAATGGTATTTTGTGTCGTTTACACAAAATTTCGTGATTCTAAACTGAATTTATCTGTGCCAGTTATACATGAAGTACATCGGATTTCAGCTGCGACGGATCAGTATATTGACATCTGCAGGTGTGTTCCTATTATATTATTGAATGTTTGAGATCATAATGTGGGGAACATTTGAAGTCTTCCAATTGCAATTATCAAAAAGACGGTATAGAATATGGTTTATTTATTTTGAGTGCAGTATGGAAGATGCCATTGCACTAGGAATATAGTCGAAATATGTAATCAAGCTTGAGAATCCACGACATTGCTCATGTATATCTGATTCGCATAACTAAGAAAGTGCATTTTGAGGAAATTCAGGATGTAAAACTACGTATTTTTTGTCATTCTTGTAACAGTTGATACCTTTCCATATGCATCTTATTTGTAGGGACCCAACAAGTTTATGAATCTGGCGTATATTGCCCGTCTAAATCAGAAACATTACATCATACTAGTTAACGCGGATTGTGGCAAAGCTGTTGTCATGTGACAGCAAACGAAACATCTGAATTAGTTGATTCAGAAACAAACTGCATCAACTAAAAGGTAGAGCGCCTACTACGTGAGTGTACATGATTTGTTTAAAAGGTAATAACGACATACAGTAATCGCGCCTCAGTTCTGATATCACGTTCAGTCGCCTGCTTCGTTGAAAAGGTATTTTGTGAGTCTATGATTTAATCCACATGGTCAACTTTGGCATCGCTACCTTCAAATGGTTCCAACTGTTGATTTTCTTCATCCACCGGCAGTTTAAAATAACTCTGCCTCAATTGTTTGTTTACGACAGAAAGTAGTTTCTCTGTTCATGTGAGTTAAATATGAAGTACGCACGTGTGCAGCAAGATCATAAAATATTGAAAGATTCTGATAATGTAAAGTTAACAGAGGAAAAAAGAGCATATACCAAAGAAAATATTGTTCTAAATGTGAAGCTATGGACAAGATGAAGAGTTTATCAGTTCGTTTATATTCCTAAGACAATCACGTTTTGCAAAATTAATGAATGTAAATAGCAATATATAATTTGTTTTTATAGAATTACAAAACGAATTATTTATCTTACATATTCACTTATCCCAATATAAAGTAGTTTATTAGCGAGATAGTTACTACATAAAGATGTACATCATTACTTTATAACTGAAAATAAAATTTGCGCTGCGGCAGAAAATCCTTTTGAAACGTATGACTATTGATGTAATGGCTATTATTATTCCTATAGGCGATTTCTGGGGTAGATGGTTATTCCTACAGGAGTTGTTTATAGTGGCTCTCAGTTCGACCGGTTCAATTATTAAATCTTAAGAGCTATTAATAGTAATTGATATTATCTAGCACGTATGCTTTTACAGTAGGCAGAACAAAAAGATTGGCACTGCTCACTTTATATACGATGTTCCTTTACACGACATTTCTCCTTACCCAAAAAACGTAAAACGTAGAAATCACGCTCAAGGAATACACCAATGCAATGATATTCTTAAGCAATAAATACAATTTAAGAAATGTCTGCATTACGTGCAACAATGCGAAATAGCATCTGTCGTAGACAAATGTAAACATAATCGTCCAAATACAGCAGGTCTAATATTTGCTATATCCTATATTCACTAGCTTCAACGTCATTGTCGCTTGGCAATTAGTTGGTGAAGTAAAATTGGCACATCTATGTACTTAAATCGTGTGTTCTTTTCCCTAACCTTCCGAAACAAAATTATATTTGTTGTAAAATTTGAGTTTAAACACTTATATACCTAAAGGTTGAATCGTGTATAATCCTGGTCAGTATTGCGCATGAATCATTTTTAAAGTGAGATCGTTGCAAGCATGGCCTGCTGCATGATGATTAATAACATTAAGACACTTTGACTCTGTTTTCCTGATTTCTATCTTTATGATTAATAACATTAAGGAACTTTGACTCGGTTTTCCTCATTTCCATCTTTATGATTAATAACATTAAGACACTTTGACTGTTTTCCTCATTTCCATCTTTATGATTAATAACATTAAGGAATTTTGACTGTTTTCCTCATTTCCATCTTTATGATTAATAACATTAAGACACTTTGACCCTGTTTTCCTCATTTCCATCTTTATGATTAATAACATTAAGGAATTTTGACTGTTTTCCTCATTTCCATCTTTATGATTAATAACATTAAGACACTTTGTCCCTGTTTTCCTCATTTCCATCTTTATGATTAATAACATTAAGGAATTTTGACTCGGTTTTCCTCATTTCCATCTTTATGATTAATAACATTAAGACACTTTGACTCTGTTTTCCTGATTTCCATCTTTATGATTAATAACATTAAGGAACTTTGTCCCTGTTTTCCTCATTTCCATCTTTATGATTAATAACATTAAGGAATTTTGACTCGGTTTTCCTCATTTCCATCTTTATGATTAATAACATTAAGACACTTTGTCCCTGTTTTCCTCATTTCCATCTTTATGATTAATAACATTAAGGAATTTTGACTCGGTTTTCCTCATTTCCATCTTTATGATTAATAACATTAAGACACTTTGACTCGGTTTTAATGATTTCCATCTTTAAACAATGTCATTAGTGATTTTCATGGCTTGGAGTTTTTCTACTCTTTCACTTGGACACATTACCCTTCGTCTCACTACCGGCGATTTTACTGAAAGAGAATACTTTTGTCTAAATATAACCATTATTATCGCACTGTCGTGACCGATGTTAAGAACACGATGGAATGACATTAAATATATAAAAAGTCCAAAACACGCAAACGACTTAAGAACGCTGGAGATTTCAACTCGTTTTACCTCGAGTTCTCTTGACAATAGATGTGACCACGATCACAGTACTTAGAGTCAAAATACATTTTGTATCGTCACAATAAAGGTGTGTCTTGTCAGAGATCTGTCGTCTTTACGGAAACAATGTTTAGTTGTTTAGATGTTCCTGATGGTCATCAAAACTTTATGGGTTAGTGTAAACGTGTACAACACCGCGTTAACATATATAAATGACCTTTAGGAGTCTTCTAGTGTAAGAATAATGTCAGAACATCATTGACACCTTAAATGTCTTATTGCAAATCATTTAATCACTTACGTGTGTGGAGATAAATTGGGATCTAATCCATCATCAGCAGGAACATAACAACAATGCAAACCAATCGACGATCGGATTGTTGGCATTACAGTTTACAATATATTTAGTACGTACGTAGATATCAGGCCGAATATGACAGTTTTTTAAATGTGCCGTTTTATTTATTCGTATTTATTTATTCGTATCTTAATTTTCTACATCATTTTCATATTTGTCTGTTCATAATACAACTAAGATTCAAATGTTGAAATCACAAATGGTGTTGGTTGTTCTGTCTTTAAAAGCGGGGTAGGAGCGCCGAGTGGCCGAGTGGTCTAAAGCGCCCTCCATTACGGATCACTGCCATCTCATCTCTGTCTGCGTGGGTTCGAGTCTAAGATTCGGCTAATGTAGTTATGTGAGAAAGCTTGCCAGTAGCTTCTCGTGGGTCGGTGTTTCTTACCGAGGGTTTTCCCGGGTTCTTCCTCCACCAATAATACTGGCCGCCATGTATAGCCTATCATGAGCTTAACAATGGCGTTAAACCCAACAACAATAACAAAAAGCAGGGTACTAGTAGAGCGTGACAGTATGTACTATCAGCACCCTGGTAGAACAGAGAGTGTGACAGACAGCATGTAAGATCACACCTGGTAGAACAGAGAGTATAATAGTATATACCAGCACACCTAGTAAAACTAAATGTGGTAGCATGCACCAGCAATCAATGCAGACCTCAGATTATAAAAGTATGTACTAGTGTTACGACCCTATGGTCTTAATTAAACAGAGTAAGAAATAAACAAAAACACAATTTTGTTTATATATATATATATATATATATATATATATATATATATATATATATATATATATATATATAAACACTTTAATTACTATTTTTATTTTGTATACCTCACATTTTGTTTAAAAAATCAACACTAATATATACTATTTACAAATCAATATTCCATCAGAACTCAGTTATTTAATCAAGCTTATTATCGTGTACATAATACTTATAATCAAGCATTTTATAAATAACTAATCGTATTATATCAAGAATTAATTTTAAAATACCCTTTCATATATACTGTATTTATAAATTAGAATAATATACAATTAATGTTAACAAGTTGTAAACAAGGGACATAACGAAAGAGAAAAGGGTTAATTAATGTCATATAATGTTTTGGAATTTAGACCTCTTTGTATATAACGTATTACCAATAGGTTTCCTTTAGCAGACGTTCCATTTTTGAATCAGCTGTAACAATAGGTTCAAAGGAGAAATCTTTCACAGTATGAGAACTCTTGTTAAAATATGCGGCAACATGTAATACAAATTATTGATCGATATAATTTTTCATGCCTGATCTATGTTAGTTTACACATTTAGATATTTGTTGACTGGTTTGTCCAATATATTGGATGACACATATTTTGCATGTGATCAAATAAGAAATAAAATTTGATGTTGCACAATTAGTATCACAATGCATATTAAAAGTTTATTTCGTATTATTGCTACTGAAAGAGGTACTTTCATTAATAAAAGAACAGCGTGAACATCTAGGTCTATTGGTTTTTTTTATATGATGATTTTAATCTAATTTAGAATCAATTAGAAAATCTTTAAGATTTATAGTCCGTGTATTTCCAAGTTATGGTGGTTTGCTTTTGTGTAGCGATTTAACACTTGCTTTACTTGATAATTTTAATAAATCCCAAAATGTATTTATACTCTTACCTATATTAGGAAAACTTGGTTTATATTAAATAACATAAAGAATGATATCTTAATTTCTATGTTTGATTTTAGATTGTAATGATTCAAGTTGTGTAAGAGAAGATACTTTTTGGAAAGCAGTATTAATGATGTCGGTAAAGAACTTTTCATTTTAAAACTGCTAACCTTACTCTGTTAAAAGATGATTTAAAACCAGTGTCATCAGGAACCATTCTTCTGTATATTTTCGCTTGACTGTATGGTATCTGGTTTTAATATGATTTAGTATGGCATGAAGAATATTCAGCATATTGACGAATATCCGTGTTTTTAGCATGAACCATTGTATTGATATCATTAATTTCAGTTTTCATGACCTCAGCGTCCTAAAATGATATTTTAGTTTTAGACATATGGAATGTAAATTTTATTATTGGATGTAGTTTGTTTAAACAGTCTATAAAATAATAAAGGTATTCAACTGAATTACTTCAAATCATAAAGAATATTCTAAAACTCTTAACCAAACATTTGGCTTTAAGAGGCATTTATGTAGAAAATCAATTTTATATTTCCCCATAAATAAAGATGCATAAGAAAATGTCATAGGACTACCTATGGCAACGTGACACTACGGAATGTCTGTCAAGTTTCTTTTACACAGTACCTGAACCTTTATCTATAAGCATCAAGTGCCAACGAATGACTTTTAAAAGACATTATTTAACTGTGTCATATTTAGCACTGTTTTAAACAAGCAATGATGTGACATTGTTGCCAATAAGTACACTTTGTAATAATCAATTATAATGCTTTGTCGGCTATTTCAAATTTGCATCAATTTTCTCAAATTGAGAAAACTATAGATTTGGGTCTTTATGTTGAAAAGTGGTTTCGAGTATCAGATTCGGCCAATTTGTGTTTTTCGCTTGCAATTTCTAATTCTGTTCTAAATTTTCATTTCCACCTTTTCTCTGCATCTGCATTAACATCTCTTCTTTCCTTTAAAGTTGCATTCATCTCTCTCTCTCTCTCTCTCTCTCTCTCTCTCTCTCTCTCTCTCTCTCTCTCTCTCTCTCTCTCTCTCTCTCAAGCGCTTTCCATTACGGATTACTGCCATCTCACCTGTCTGAGTGGGTTCAAGTCTCAGATTTGGCCAATGTGGGTATGCGAGAAAGCTTGCCATTAGCTTCTTGTGGGTCGGTGGTTCTTTCCAGAGGTCTTCCCGAGTTCTTCCTCCACCATTAATACTAGTCGCCATGTATAACCTATCGTGTGGCGTTAAATC
This sequence comes from Unio delphinus, assembly GCA_029339505.1. Taxonomy (NCBI): domain Eukaryota; kingdom Metazoa; phylum Mollusca; class Bivalvia; order Unionida; family Unionidae; genus Unio; species Unio delphinus. The sequence goes on from JAQISU010000054.1 coordinate 3,432,479, forward strand.
CCAAAAATGAAACAATTCTCTCTCTCCCCTACTTCCATGTTCTCTCTCTCTCTCTCTCTCTCTCTCTCTCTCTCTCTCTCTCTCTCTCTCTCTCTCTCTCTCTCTCTCTCTCTCTCATTTTCAATTTTCTGCATCTGTATGTCTCATTCCTCTTCCTAAGTGTTGGATTTCCATCATTTCTTTCTGAATTTGAAACTTTCTCAACTACTTTCAATTTTTTTAGTTTTATTTCAGAGCCAGATAGTAACTTACCAATCAAACCAAAATGCAGATGTACAGATTATTTTGCAATAAATTTTGAACCAAACATTTTTCATTTCTTGTTTCGTTAAATGATATTTTGCATCAGAAACGTCACATTGCCTGGTAAACTGAAGCAGCAGTTCGTTCCAGGGTATGATTTAAAGAAACGTTCTGCATTTTTGATAACATTAAGAAAGCTTGTTGATTTCACTAAATATTTCTAAAATATGTGAAATTAAGATACCTGAAACTAACGAAAGATCTAAAGCTATTTAAATTTTTTTTTAAAAATTGAAGTTTGTTTCTCGATATTTTAGTGAAATTAGTATCCCAGGATAAAATGACACAAAAGCATGAAAATCAGAACAAATTTATAACAATAAATAATTTCTCTGAAATACAAAGTAAAAATTCATTAAGAACTTATAATACTAAATATCATAGCATATTATCATGAACAAAGGCCCACAAATGATGCATTTTAAATAAGCATAACACTGGATATTTGCCACCAATCACTCTCTCCGACAAATGTACAAATTTTGGAATTTTACCGATTGCTAAAGATACAAATAGAATTGTATCTGCTGCTATGGATATTGTATTTTAATACGGATAAATGTGACGATTTTCAAGACATTTAAATGAGTTAAAATACATTACATTATTTATCTTCGTTCCGTTAAATTTTGTATATGGGAAGTGTTTTCAGACATTATATATATATATATAAAATCTGCATGTTCATATATATACATATATATTTATATATACATTATCCAGTATATATATATATATATATATATATATATATATATATATATATATGAAGATGCAGATTATATTTCTACAGATATATACTTTTGAATAGTTTTTCATAGGATCAATTTGTCAATGTTGCTCAATGTTGCTTAGTAGCTTAACAATTAAAACAATTTCCCTCGTATTAATCTTCTTCTACTTCCCTTCCGTGAGATTCAAGTGAAGTTTTGTCTTAGGTATAGTATAGTAATGTATAGACAAGCGATTGGAGATGATGGTAAATATAATACACTCTGTATAAATTGTTAAGTTGAAAATCCAGGTAATGCGCATAACTTAAAAATGTTCAGACACATAGACATTGGCACCTTTGTGAACTCTAACATTTCAATAGCCTAGCGTTCTTTCCAATGTTAACTTGTTATTACATTTATTAAATTGTTATTTGCTACTTTCCCCATTTCTAGAAAATGAAGCTTAGACATTACTCGGGAGACAACTTTTTAAACATATGTGTTTTACTGACACTACTAGTATATTACAAAAGCCAATGATCAGCTTCCTTCTAACATTAATTTATTATGCGGCTATTTTAGTACAGATGTGAATCAATTGTGTTTTAATTAAATTTAACGCGGTGCTATATTTGAAATCAAAGTTTGTGTATTTTGTTGTCTTTGTGATTATTCATAAATACTCACGATTTTTATAAATCAGCGAGTTCACGTTTTCCATATAAACAGAAGAAACTAGTAAAATGAGGTAGTCGTCAATCGTTTCTCTCCGAGTTTATAAAGGCAAAATTGCTCTCTTCGCGTTTATTGTGTATTCGGTGGAAGGGAATGGCAAGACTTAGCTTTTGAATGGTAAAATTGTTAAAACTTTTTCATACAGATAATATGTCATATTACTTTAATGTACATAAAAGAAACATACCAAACAAAATAAATAAATTAATTAAAAGAGTCTGTCATAAAACATAAATGGAAGCCAAATCAGGTACAGGGGGACATAAATTTGATTTGAAATCTAGGTGCTATCAGCTACAGAATCACAAAACCATAAAACGTTACTTATACTACAAAACACATGCAATAGGCAGACCGATTATTCCAGAAAACTGCTAATGATTGGTCAATTGTTTTTCATTCTCTAATAGGTACTTGCTTTAGGAATGTTGTAAATTTAAACTAAACATTATCTGGAGATCTATGGGACTTTCTGCATGTTCCATTCAGACGGTCTTTTTATAAAACATGAATGTATTCAGACTTCTATTTATTGTTTGCTTACAATTGTATATATACAAATTTGTATATTAATAGCTACTCTCAGGAAAATGTTCCGAACACTTAGCAGGAGCATTACTAGTGTTGACATATTAATTTTCCGTGTCATAATAGGTTATGCTCATATTAGTTATAAGTGGGCTGGTGTGACGTGTAGATTCAGATACCTCTGGATGATATAGATAATTGTGGGGGCTTAACGGATTCTATTCATTTTGATGAGTTGGTATTATTTTTGTTCTGGAACATACTTTATATAATTAGAAACCAATATCAAGGGTGAATTTGAATTGTCCATGATACCAGAAACTAAGGGCAAACTGAGATGATGTAAAAACCAATGTTGTCTTCCCTTCATGATAATTTTTTTAAAATATCACTGCGTCATTTACTAAGGGAAAGTCTGTTGGCATTATGTAGTTCAATAGCAATGTATATATGCTATATTAGTACAACAAGCATGTGTCAGTACTTAATTTAGGATGAAAAGTGGATATGTGTACTCTTTCTGGCAACCTAAAACAACAAAGTGAAGACTTAACAAAACAAACAAAAAATTATGTTTAACAATATTTACGTTGATGTAGAATAACCGTCTGTCTTAGTCACAAAAGCAACCGAGAAATAACGTTAAATAAGGTTAAGTGTTAAGCAAAAGTCTTTTGCAGTTGCTGTTATTACGGTTTAATGTTTACATTCGAAACATTATATCGGCATAAATGTGACTTTCATTCTTCCTTTAATTTAAAAATTGTTAGAAACTCAAAACCTAACTTCGAATAATAATTATATTGATATAAAAGAACTGTATAATTAAATTATCTATGCTGCAGTGATGGCCTTCAAAATTTTTATTGTTTTCCTGCTGTGTGTGAAAATTACGTTTCAAAATGTTGAATACTGAATAAACGGGTGTATTTATTTAACCGCATGCATATTTGGAACATGCAAAACTATTGCTAATATTGTATGGCACTGAAAGTCTTTTGTTTGTTGACCTCGTTATTTCGGAGACGAGGAAAGACCGGAGATGGAAATGCTTTCTTTCCTGACATAATTGTTTGGACAACAAACGAGGCAAATGATATGAGAACTACCACAGCTATTAATTGGGCATTTCATCAGGATTTTTCATCCTACTGAGCTATTGAAATAAACCCACATCAAGTAAACAAAATCTAGATAAAGTTTGTTCTCGCTTAAGTAATACTGGGGATATACAACGTGTGTGGGCGTCTTACGTTTAAACAGCGTTAGTTGGCATGGTAACATGCATTGAGTTTTGACAGTTCTCAGCAAGAACATTGTAAATCGATAGAGCTTTGTCAAGAGAACCAGATACACTATTTGTATGAATATTATATTACCCTAGCTTGTTTACAAGTGTCCCTCGAAAGGACTTGACGCTCTACAAACCGAAATATTTCCACAAATGCATGTTAATGTTAGTTGATTTATGCAATCCTTTAGTAGTTATTTTAATCAACTACCGCTAGTAAATAAACTACACATCACTATCAGTGTTTCTTTGTATGCATCGAAGAACCTCAAAGGGTATACATCATTCTGAATAAACAGTTTATATGTTAAAGGAATGTGTAAATATTGCAGAGTTTAGTTATGTCAAATAAAATTAATGCGAACAATAAATTAAAACAAATATATTAATACCTTGTTTTTGCTCGCATAATTTTGTAAGACACGTATGAATGAAGTTAATGTATTTCTACCTGAATGACCCCTGACATGACACAATGGGATATCACTCTTTGAAACCATTATTTGGTCTATTCATACCATCTATGATATTCTTGAAAAACTCCAACTTGTAAAGCTATGACCACACACGCCTGAGCAGTAAAACAAACGAAATATATATATATATATATATATATATATATATATATATATATATATATATATATATATATATATATATATATATATATATATATATATATATATATATATATATATATATATATATATATATATATATATATATATATATATATATATATATATATATATATATATATATATATATATTAAATGTCCGAACAAAATCATTTTTATTCAAGACCAAGTTGGCATTGATCAAACCTCTGTTCTAGCAAAACCTCGTCTTGACCTTAAGATTGTATGAAAAGTGGCGGATCTCACTGGTAAAATTTAGCAATATCCCAGTATCTGACGTTCAATAAAGGATGCCTTACTATGTTTTCTACACTATATTTCTATATGTACGTTCAAAATCAGATTACAATTGATAAAATAATAATAATGAGGACTTTGTATAGCGCCTAATCGTTCGAAGCTCTAAGAGCTTTACACCATCAATAGGACTACACTACAGAACAACAAATGACAAAAACAATGAAATTGGAAAACATAAATCATGCTGAAAACATATAAGATACAAACATGATTAGGTCGCTAAGTTTGTCCCTGCAGTCGAAACAGGTGAGTCTTAAGAGCACTCTTAAAAGGGACCACTGTGTCTTTGTGTCTAATTTCAATGGGCAATTCGTTACACGTCGCCGGGCCCTGGTGTGCAAACGAACGTTGTCCATATGACTTTGTTTTTACCTTGGGAACAATGAGTATACGATTATCAGAAGAAGAGCGTAAGGATCTAGATGTTGTATACACATTGGTGAGGCTGGATAGGTATGTTCGACTGGAGTCTGTCATTGAAACATAACACAGAGAACAAATTTTGTGTTTGATTCTGTATCGAATTGATAGCCAATGTAGGCCAATGTGGTAGATTTTTTTATATTTTCTATCCGTGTCACACACACACACACACACACACACGAGAAAAAATAACACAAACTTGTCCATCTAAAACTTTTATTTACCAGATTTTATAAAGATATCTATCATCTAGGGAGTGTATGTCTAAATTTGGATTAGTAAGGTTTAAAATTTATGCAATATCGATTTTTTTATTTTGGCGGATCCTGAATACCGGCACGAATTTAGTATAAAGTGTTTCTTATCAAACATGTAAAATATTCAAGGGCATTCATATGCCCTACGTAAAGGAAGAATGTGTAATGCCTAGTGGTGCATCCAATTCTTTGTAAATGAGTCATAATTTGAGAAACGTGATAACAAAAATGTATATATGCATGTGTGTGTATATTAAGAAAGTAATGAAAAGTATGTTACATAACATGTAATGTTAATCAGTGACGATGTAAAGCAAAGCATCAGTATTCCTTGGATATCACAGAATAGATTCAAATATTCAATAAAATTGTATATTTTATTATTGAAAATAGAAATTAGAAGATTTCATTCAGAATTTTTCAGGCTCAATTGTTGATTTGAGGTGGGCAAGTCTGATTCGCCACAGAAATGGTGAAAAGAGTTTATATTTAAAAGGACATTTACACGTGTGAAAAGATGAAAACTTTTCTTAAGCCTTGTGTAGCGAAGTAAATTATTTTATATAATATTGTCCTGTCCTGAAACCCTGTAGCGAATTTACGGATCATTTGATGACGACTTTTTGCAATTTTATATGAAATACATCTTCTTGACACACCAAGGGATATAATGGGTGGCCGGACAAAATGTCCGCGAACAAAATGGCACGGACAAAATGTCATGTGGACAAAATGTCACTAGACATAATGGCACGGACATAATGTCATGCGAACAAAATGTCCGCGGTCCAAAAATTTGCGGAACAAAATATAAGATGGAAAAACCAATGAAAAAATTCACTAATCTATTTATTCAAATTTAATCTAACTTTATTATAATAATTTTATCTAGCCTATATTATTAATAGTGTTTGATATTCAGTTAATGAAAAGCATAGTATTATTAGGTTATTTTAAAAACGCTTCTAAAAATAAATTTGAAATCCAGCTCATGTTCCAATTACAGCTCTAGCAATTAATTTATTAAGGCGACACAAATAGTCATCTGGTAAAGTTAATTTTAATTTGTATAACTATGTTTTTAATTTGAGGCCAATACGTACTCAACGGGCTGAAACCAAACTTGCTTTGGCACATAACACTGACCGAGCCTAACGAGATAGGTAATTAAAATGAGATGAATTGCAAAGCGGAGATGAAAGTTTAATTTGAGGCCAATACGTACACAACGGGCTGAAACCAAACTTGCTTTGGCACATAACACTGACCGCGCCGCGACGAGATAGGTAATTAAAATGAGATGAATTGTCGAGCGGAGATGAAAGTTTAATTTGAGGCCAATACGTACTCAACGGGCTGAAACCAAACTTGCTTTGGCACATAACACTGACCGCGCCGCGACGAGATAGGTAACTAAAATGAGATAAATTGTCGAGCGGAGATGAAAGTTTAATTTGAGCCAAATACTTATTCAACGGGCTGTATGTATGTATGTATGTATGTGTATATATATATATATATATATATATATATATATATATATATATATATATATATATATATATATATTGTTACGGCTATTGGATTTAATTTATTTATTTTTAATTATTAAATCCAAATTTGTCATTTAGGGTTTAATATCCATTAATTGGGAAATTATTCTAAAAAGTTTAAGCTGACTTAGATTCTCTAATTGTAAACAAGTTTTGACCTTGGCTTGTTTGACCTAAATCCTGACCTTGCTTTAGACATTGTCAACAAGCCTCTAAAACTATTGGTCAATTTCAAGGACAACACTTTTATTTTTAGTTCTTGAGGGTGGAAAGTGAATGATTTCCTTCTAGAACATTCCATTATTACGTGACTTGGAGAAGGTAGCTTCTTTCTGTGACCTTACAGAATCACATGATTCCTCTTGTTTACGAGGGAATTACATATATATACAGCTGTGTTTTAGAGGCTAACTTTAGCAGAATTTTGGGCTTAAAGATATTAGTTGTGTGTATTTCATGTTTGAGTGTTAAATTTTATTATTTTATTCTGGACTTTGTGTCAATTCGTTGGAAAAGAAGAATTATTCTATTTATCTGGAAAAGGACATATGTTTATGATTTTCATTTGGATGATAACAAAAAAAGAACAACGAAACAAGAACTGCATCACGTGACATTGTCAGCCATTTTGGATTACATTGTCAAGATTCGAACCTGGAACTATTAGAACATTTATTTATCAGGACTCTTACAATTCCATTAGTGGCTTATTTTTGTGAATTCTATATTGGATTAATGTTGGATTTGATTCTCTAAAATTGTAAGTTTATTTATTTTATGAAAATAATTGTACTTAATAAATTCATTGTTTAAGTTAAACAAGCTTGTTAGTTTTCACTCTTTCTGTGTTGCTGCTTATTCGAGCCTAAGCACGTAACAATATATATATATATATATATATATATATATATATATATATATATATATATATATATATATATATATATATATATATAGTTTAGTGATATAACCAATACAGTTTTTAACACCATACTATATTATCATGTATTATGTATCATATATATATATATATATATATATATATATATATATATATATAAATCACTGTTGAATATGCGTTGATTTCAAGTATTCATTTTATTTACATAGAAATTATATTATTTTTCAGGAATTTTATCTCCGTGCCATTATGTCCACTGACATTTTGTCTCTACTATTTTGTCTGTGCCATTATGTCCGTGCCACTGACATTTTGTCCACGTGACATTTTGTCCTAGCACCATATAATGTGGACCACACCTAATTTCAATCAGCAAACTTGCATATGTCCAACAAATGCATTCTATTTTCATGCACAAAATGTATGTGTCATCATTCAATTTGACTGTCTATGTGCAAGCTATTTATTGTCTATATGCATACTTATTATTGTATATATGCATACTTGTTATTGTCTTTATGCATACTTATTATTGTCTATATGCATACTTATTTTTTTCTATATGCATACTTGTTATGCATACTTGTTATTGTCTATATGCATACATGTTATTGTCTATATGCATACATGTTATTGTCTTTATGCAAACTTATTATTGTCTATAAGCATACTTGTTACTGTCTGTATGCATACTTGTTATTGTCGTACCGTATATCCAGCATCAGCATATCCACATTCAAAGATGTATTACTGTCCTTATAAAACACAGTGACGTGTATTAGTTTTATTGCTAAGACAATGACTAAACATGTGTTATTGACTGTACGACACGTACAAAAGCAGCACAGGATTTTAGACGTTTTTTGGATTTAGATAGAAAGAGTAACGGGGACGACTGTACTTACTAAATACCATTCCTTCGAGAAGAGGGGGTCATTCGGCTGCTTCGAACGCAGGGGTGAGTCTATTCGGATATTAAGTTCATCCTGAAGTAAATCTATTAGTTCTGGACTGGAGAGGGCTATATCTGATACTAGAACTCCTTTATGGTCCTTGTAACCTCTTTTTTGGCGCATAAATCCCGTTTGCTGCACAGCACGTTTTACCTGTAACGGACAATAAATAATAATAATAATAATAATAATAATAATAATAATAATAATAATAATAATAATGATGATGATGATGATGATGATAATGATGATACATGTTGTTGTTGTTATAAGGTTTATACATGGCAACCAGTATAATAATGATGGAGGAATAACCAGGGAAAACTCCGGAAAGAACCATCTACCCTCGAGAAGCTACCAGAAAGCTTTCTCACATACCCACATTAGCCGAGCCCGAGATTAGAACCATCGTAGAGGTGAGATGGCAGTGATCCGTAACGGTAAGCGCTTTAGAAAGAAGAAGAAGAAGAAGAAGAAGAAGAAGAAGAAGAAGAAGAAGAAGAAGAAGAAGAAGAAAGAAGAAAGAATAAGAAGAAAGAAGAAGACCTAAGAAATAAAACACTAATAATAGAACTTTTACAGAAAACCGCACTCCACAGAACATCTGAAATAGTGCGAAATGTCATCAAGATCAAGAGCCAAGGGAAATGATCTGGTCTCAGGACTATAATCAGTTATGTTTCAAAAGATAGTATTCTGCTATTTTGTGATGTTAAATCATCATTTTAAGAAGCATAGCTTGACTTATAAATGAACGATGTAGCAACTGTTTGTCATTCATTGGCGTGCGCTTTTAATCTGCTATATTTGCAAAGCCATGCCAAGCAAATTATTCTGATTTAGTTTGGGGATAAAATCAACATTTTTTTCCTTATGCTGATTTTCAAGAAAATAATCAAGGGTATTCCCATGCCCTAAGTAACAGAATGTGTAATGCTTAGTGTTACGTGCTTAGGCTCGAATAAACAGTAACATAGAAAGAGTGAAAATAACAAGCTTGTAAAACTTAATAAACAATTTATTGAGTACAAATATTTTTCAGAAAAGAAAGATAAACTTACGGTTTTAAGAATCAATTCCAAAATTAATCCAAAAATAATTCAAAATATTATCCACTAGAGAAAATTGCTAAAGTCCTGGTAATAAAATGTCCAAATAATTCTAAGTTCGAATTCCAGCGAAGTATCCAATATGGAAGACGATGTCACTTGATAAAGTCAGTTCTTATTAATAAAAATCTCTATTAGCACAATTCTTTTCTAGATAAATAACAAAATAATTCCTATTGATCTAAACGAATTGGCACAATTTCCAGTACAAGGTAATTTATAATAACTCAAAAAGACACAACTTAATATTCTAACAGCCCGATTTTCTACTTAATAGCTCGCTCCAAAACATAATTTATATAACTGTTTTTACGTAAACAAGGGGTCACGTGATCATCTAGAAACTATCAGAACAAATTTACGTTCAAAGAATCACGTGCACACCTTATGACCCAACTAAAATAGAAAGCTGTTTATACAAAAGCTCCATTTTGTCCTTGGAACCAACCAATCATTTATTTTCAAGGCTTGTTTACAACTCTCAAACCAGGTCAAAAATGAGGTCAACACCTGGTGTTCATTTACACCTGAGGTTTAAAAAACTCGTATAAATTACAATGTATATGATATAATATATTATAATATATTATTATACACGGGAAAGAGCGTCTGCTATTAAATTATCTTACTTGTCCATGTCCCACAATATGTCCTAAGAAAGTCACACTAGTAAGGCAGAACTCACTTTTAGATAGATTAACTGTCAAACATGCATCAGTGAGTCTGTCAAAGAATTTTCGAATTGTTGCTAGATGTTCTATCCCGGTGTCGTTGTAGATGATGACGTTATCTATATAGGCATCACAATTTTCTAGACCAGAGGTGATCATTTTTATGAGACGTTGAAATAGCCTTTCTTTGTATTGATAAAGTTCATTTGGAGTCACAAATGCCGAGAATTCCTTTGCTCTTTCCGTTAGTGGAATCTGCTAAAATCCTTTCAGAAGGTCAAATTTGGTGACATACTTGGCATTCCCGATTTAATCAATACAATCGTAAATTCTTGGTAATGGGAATGAATCTGTTTTTGTCACACTGTTCACCTTCCTATAATCAGTGCACATACGGAAAGTTTTATCTGGTTTTGGAACAAGTATGCATGGTGAATAGGCGGAAGATTTGAATTGCTGAATACCCAATTCATACATAACTTGTTGGAAAATTTCAGACATGAAGTTTGAACCTTGATAAGACTGAACAGATTTGGGAAGGCCATACTGAGTAAAAAAAAAACTTTATCAAAAGCTTTTACTATTGTTTTAGATTTTATATTCCTCAACGGAATTACCTCTGGGAACCTTGTTGACGCACACATAATGGTCAACAGGTATTGGTTACCTGACTTGGTCTCGGGTAAGGGACCTACACAATCTACCATAATTATACTAAATGGTTCATCAAAGGCATGAATAGGTTGTAGATGAGCCTTAGGTATCTTCTGATTGGGTGTTCCTACCATTTGACAAGTATGACAAGATCTACAGTATTTGGCAACATCACTTTTGATTTTTGGCCAATAGAAGTGAGTCAAGATCTTGTGATAAGTTTTATTAATCCCTAAATGACCAGCCAAAGGAGTTTCATGGGCCAAATTAAGTGTTTCCTGTCTGTAAGGTTTTGGAACTACTATTTGATAGTTCACCGACCACTCATCGCCAGCAGATACCTCGGGAGGTCTCCATTTTCTCATAAGAATTCCATTTTTAATGAAATAACAGACAGAAACTTCAGTGGCTTCAGTCTCACTTATGGCCCTTTTGAAACAAACAGGAGATCTCATGATATTTTTCCTGTTCGACGACAAGTGACTGTCGTTTATCACCCTGATTAGAATAAAGAGAATGAGTTGTTAAAAGAGGATCACTATGATCAATACCTTCTAATTGATACAAACAAGGAGTAAAAGTGACCTCATTAAAAGCCTGACACATATCAGCTAAAGGAATACTGCCTGTATCAACATCATTCTCAAGAGCATGCTTTGCCATAGCTCTGGTAACTGTACAAGCTTGAAATATATCAAGGAATTCTTTTTCAATTGGATCAGCTTTCTGATCCAAATCAGGCTTGTCAGTTACAAGTGGATTAACCACAACCTTGTCTCCAGCTAAGTCGTTGCCTAGCAAGAAATGAATGCCCTGAACGGGTAAAACCGAGACTGTTCCGACTGTCACAGGTCCTGACGCTAAGTCTGATGACAAATTTACACAATGGAGAGGAACATTAACAAAGCTGCACTCTACTCCCTGAATAAGAACACTTTCATTAGAAGAAGACTTCTCAGAAAAATGCAAAGTACCTGACAATAAAAGACTCTGAGAAGCCCTTGTGTCCCTAAAAGTATTAATAGGGGTGGGATTGGCTGAATCACCCGAGAATGATATAGAACCCTTCGATATGAATGGTTGATAATTCTCCATAATAAAATCAGACTGAGATTTATTAGACCCAACAAATGTATTGCTTTCAATACATGACCGTGACCTTGACCTTTTAGAAATAAAAGCATTTGGAACAGGTCTGTCTTGATTCTGATGCTTATTTTTCAATTTGTAGCAATCAGAAATAACGTGTCCTTTTTTCTTGCAATAGGTACACGTCGGAAGAGACAAGGATCTAGAATCAAGCTTCTCTGAAGTTTGATTTTTGAAACTTGTGCTAGTTTGAGATTTTAAAGGGCTGGTATTAGGCTGAAAATTGAAAAAGTCCTGGTAATAAAATGTCCAAAAAATTCTTAATTCGAATTTGTTTATGCAAAAGCTCCATTTTGTCCTTAGAACCAACCAATCATTTCAAAAGCTTGTTACAACTCTGAAACCAGGTCAGAAATGAGGTCAACACCTGGTATTCACTCTGTAAAGAACAGGTCATCCCTCCCCCCTTTCAATGAACGAATCTTAAAACTTAAAATGCCAAATTTGAATCTAACAAACAGACAATACAAATAAATATAAATGACTTATATCAAATATACGTAATATTAATGATACATCTATTTTATGTAAATGAGTCTTGCTTTGTAAAACTATATATATATATATATATATATATATATATATATATATATATATATATATATATATATATATATATATATATATATATATCAGCAGATGCATATGTATGCATGCATGCATGTATGTATGTATGTATGTATGTATGTATGTATGTATGTATGTATGTATGTATGTATGTATGTATGTATGTATGTATGTATGTATGTATATATGTATGTGCATTTGACGTATATACTTACTAAAGGATGAGCTTTCAATTTCCTAGTATGAGCAATACTTCTTTTAGTTCTTGAATGAGGAACCGCATTGTGCATAAAGTGATATTCGGTATTTGACTCTAAAACCTGAAAAAAGAAAAGTATTATATGTTGAGTCATAACACAAATGTATTCAAAATAATACCCCGAACATACGTAAAGAAATGAAATTACACTATTTATATTGGGCAACTATTACTGTGTGTACTTGTGAGTAAAAATAACTCAAGACATCCTGATAGGAAGAGAATATTTTTGATGCCAATTCAATGACCGCTCCGGTGTCCCAGAAGTAAGAGCATCCGACTTGAAAGCGGGCAGTCGTGGGTTAGAGCCCCGACCGAAACATCCCAAAGATTTAAAAAACGTACTAATGGCTGCCTCGCTTGACGTTCAGCATTAAGAGGACAGTGTTATGACTGGTCGGTCTGGTGTCAGGATAATATGACTGGATGGGACATCAAGCTACATGTCTGCTATATGATGCCCCAGTGCAGACATCACTACAAACTGCCACAGTGCAGACATCGTAGCGATATGACTGAAACATTGTTAAAGCTACGTTAAAAAAATCCTAATCACATACACACACACACACCAACTCAATGAATATTTGTTATCAATAGTGTACCATTTCTCGCATATTATCATTTAAATTAAGCAGCGTTTGCGCTAAAATGATCTGATAGAAATGTTTGGTCTGACAGGTATATGAAATATGACTCAGATGGTACACAGCAAAATGAGTTCGAATTTTGTCAATGTCTGATTAAGGTTTATTTCCTCCATCTGAAAGGAACAATTTAATGATGAATTTAAAGAATTTCAGCATCTCTTCTTTGTATCATAGTATGTGGCTTTAAAATTCGCTTTTTTGAAGCTGCAAACGTTCATAAATCTTTGGTGAGTGACTTATCATTCAAACGGAAATAGTCCCGAAATATGCATTTTTCTACAAGACAAGCTCCTTTGGCATCTCTTTTTTCCAGCCTACTCAATATCCGCGTGGGGTATACAGTGTACTGGAAGATCGAGTTTGATTTGGTATGACTTTATATATCTTCTGTTGTTTTCATGGCATGATGCTTCATACGATTTGTGACGAAAAGCTAATCTTACATTCTCCAAATATTCTTTGTAACAAATGTCGTGCCTCTGAGCATTTTCTTGAAAGACAACATGTCTAGCAGACGGTTTAGTTCAGTTGGTTTAGAGTTTTGACGTTAATACAAATAGATTACTGTTTTGCTATTTTTGGCAACACATTTACAAATCGTATATATGCTTGTTACCCTTCGACTACTGCTTTTGATTATATCGATCTACACACTAACAAACAATTCACAAATGATACCAGCGTTCAATTCCAATTATATCTTCTTGCTAGGAAGTAGTCATTACACGCACTAGAATAGCTAACCTTTTGCAGACACATTTCATCAAATGCTTACGTAAACATATCCAAACTGTGATATATGAACTTCATGCACCAGTATTATTATACACAAATGAAGCACGATTTATATGTTCCCAACGAAGATAATGCTCTGCTTATATTCACTTTTGTGGCATGTAACGTTTCTTATATAGACAATTCAGGATTATAACTCCATGAAAGTATGCCTTCTCAAACGGTTTGGTAAGGACAAGGAAATGCATTGAATAACAACATTCTTTTCAGCTTATCAACATTACTGTCTCGATATGAAACTGAAAAGTTTTACATCATCAATAACATCTATAATATCGTGTTAGGATGAGTTAGCCTGGAACGAAACAATGCAAACAGCATTGGATGGAAGACAGATGAATGCAGAAATGGTGAAGCTATTACTAAAAATATATTTTGTCTTACACTTGTACATTTCGGTCATTTGAAAAGAAAAGTAGGTGTTTAACCGTGAACAAGTAGTTTGAGTATTATATTGTAGGGTATCCAGGGCCTGAATGTATTAGTGCGGACCAAATATATATGAGGCAATGCAGTAGGCTTTTATCGGTCATCGTCTTTTTTTTACAAAACTTTAAAAATCTCATTTATAGGATATCGATGTCCTAGCTAATTTATTTTGCTTTCTAATTAACTGTCGACCAACACCTGATAGCACATCATAAATATTGAATTAATAGCTTACAGAAAGGAGTCTAATTACAGTTTTTATATTTCTTCGTGAAATCCGTAGTCTTAATTGTAATTTTGTTATGATTGTACCAAAAGCTCCGTCCCATATGTTCACTGCAATAATTCAGACATTCATGTCCTAATGTTCTTTGTAAGGATAAATACATGCCTGCTTTAATGTGTATTGTAATAATACAGATACGCTTGTCCTCATGTTCATTGTAATGATATAAACATTCCTTCCCTTCTGTTCAAAGTAACGAGACTGACATTCCTGCCCTTATGTTGATTGTAATGATACAAACATGTTTGCCCTAATGTCTATTGTAATATTTGAAACATTCCTGTCCTACTGTTCATTGTAGTGATGGAAACATTCCATTGTAGAGATACAAAAACGTCCTGCTCGTTGTTCATATATGAATATCACTGATCATGTCAAGCCATTCAAGAATAATGTTTTAACAGTCATATGAATGTAAAGGTCAAATGTGATGCAATTTACTATCATATTCAACATTAAATTCGAATCAAGCATACACAGATTGTGTGTATTGCTTTCACTATCATATTGATTCATCTTATACAATATTTTGTAAGGAGATTTCATTTATGAAATAAGATTATTAAATGCCCACTTTTATGTAGTAATATACGGATTTTGTTGTCAGTTAATATTTTCAAGCTCTATGCAATTTGATTGTATAGCTTTATCAAGCATTTTCATGTTTCGAACTGGAATGCTTGAGTTATATCAAGTGAAAAGATTTATAAGTAAACGCCTTCCAACTATTTCAATTTGTATGTTTATATATTTGTTTTGCAAATAAATCGGTTAAAATTTGATATGATAAATTTAACTGTATATGATTCAGGTTAGATAATGACTTTTGAATCAGATAACTCATGAGATTTTTGTATGCATAACGTATGTAACAAAAATATTTCTCTCGAGTAACGATGCACTACAATGTATAATAAATATCATTCCGTTATAAATGTATTGATGCATTTCAATGCAATGTAAAAAAATATGCATTTTTACGTCAACACATATATCACGTTTCGTGAATCATAATACGGATGGCTATTTAAAGCAATGTGATACTCTTGTAATCGTTTGAGTAAGAGATACCCACACACAATACTGACAGATTTATTGCGTTCACCATTACCCATGTTTTTTTTAAAATAACATTAGTGTTACAGTCATCTGGTAATTCATAATATATGCCATTATCAACACATGAATATGATAAAGAAAGATTTCATTATTCAAATACATTGTACCGCATAGGTAAACTAAAAATATATCTTTTCATAATATGTAAAAGCTTTGAATACTAAATTAAACAATGTGCCACTTTAATGGCATTATTTCGAAATCAGTCATTAAATGAAAACTTTTTACTGCTTCATTCTTTGGAACAGTTTACTAACCTACTGGAGTATGGACATTCGACTAGTGGCAACTTGATATTCTCAAAGATTTCAACGTTCGCCTCGACTGTCCTAGCAGAAAACCATAAACATCAATACTCCTGAATTATATTTACATTTTCATCCTCATACAGTCAATTAGTCAACCAAGCCATAAACATGGTCACATTTTTAAAACCGGATTCTTCAAAACCTGATGAAGATATTATACAGTCTTCATTGGTGTCCATAAAACAGGTATGAGGAAACATGCGCATCATATGCCAAATAAACTCATCAGTTCCTAATCTTTCTAAGAGAAATCTACGTATGAACTCAATGAATGCATGACATCCAAGCAAATCCTAGCAAATTTGTTACCTCATACAACAGTACAACTTGCTATGTACATGTGCTTGTTGCTTGACAAACATGCTTTGGCAACCACGTGCAAAGTATAAATTCAAAAGTGTTCAACATGTGTTAGGGACCAGTTTGGACTGCTGAAAGCGAATTCCCTAAGGATGAGAGGATTTGACTTTCCATCAGCATGATTATTTATATTCAGATCTCAGACTGCTAAAGAGAATATGACAAACACAGTTCGTGTAGCAAAATCAGCTACTAAGTGCTAAGACCACTGGAAGTTACAGAAAGCTCATCAAGATTTCGAACAATCTAATGTACACGTATACCGCTTCAAACAGCTTTCTCTCCGGTAGACCCATCGAACCTGTTAGCAAATTCATTATAAGATAAACTTGACAAAACAATTTCAACTTGACTTTTCGTCATCATACAGTTGTGATACAAAACATTGACAGCAGTCTTTAACACCATTTGAAACTGTCTATATGTTACATAAAGTAATGATGAAGAAGTTGAACCGATAAGTACATCACAGCAACGAGTACTCAGATTCAGTATTGCCAATGATAACCAATGATATCAATAAGTTTTCAAATAGAGCATTCCATAAATTTTCAAAACTGCTATTGTAGATCCCATGTAGAAGAACCCGACACTGATCCATAATTATACAAAGATAAGCGCCCTGTTTCATGTAAAACAAATTGTTAAAAACGTTTTTCTATCCCAATTAGTATCTCATCTAATTCAAAAAGTATTTTAAGCAATATAAGTCCTCATATCACTCTTGTTATATTACTGAAACTGTCCATCTGAGATTAGTTTAACGACAATCTATCTGCTTTGGAGAGTAGGAAGATTTCAATCCTCAACCGTCTTGATATGTTTCCAGCATTCACGACACAGCCTTAGTTAGATACCACTAAAACACTTGTGTGTTCCTCCGTTGTTTTATGACTGGACTATTTGTTATTCATTTAATATCTAGTTTGGCTCAGTATCTAGTACAGCAGCTTCAAAATGTTCAACACACATCGTCTCTAATTATCCTTAGGATACAAAGAATTGAGCACACCTCCCGCTGCTCAGAAACCTCTAACTTACAATGGATACCTGTTTGATCCTGAATTAAACACAAAATATGTTCACTATGCTTCATAAACAAATTTATGAAGCCGCTACAAAAATGTCGCAAACATAGTCCATTTAGCCAAATTATCTAATATTACGGAGAGATCCAGCTGCATAGAGTTCTTCGAGATTACTAAAAAAAAGTAATGTCAAGGAACAAACGTACGCCATTCCCAACTTCCTTCTCTGTAATAGATCTTCCGGACCTGTTTGCAAATTTCTTCCGTGACAAGGTAGAAACCATTAAAGATAAGGTTGACAACACAATTTCAATTGACTCGTCGTCACCATACAGTTACGATACAGAGTTTCATCGACAACCGCATTTGAACCTGTTTCTATAGATTTAGTACCAACAAATCGAAATGAAGAGTGCACCAAGTCAGGTGAACCTTATCAAATTACAACACCACTGCTGCTTGAGTGCTTAGAACAAATATTATTTTTACTAACTAATTTTATTAATACCTCTCTCATCCGGGAAATTCACGTCTAAAAAAACTGCCATTGTAAAGCTTCTGCTGAAGAAACCAACACCAGACCATAACGATTTAGAGACCTACCGCCCATTTTCAAATCTCCCGTTCCTATGAAAAATCTTAGAAAATGTTGTTCGAACCCAACTTGGATCTCGTCTGAATGCAACCAGTCATTTTAGTAATATAGTCTGCATATCGACCTTGCCACAGTACTAAAAGTGCTCTTCTGAAAGTATTTAATGACGTTATCTCTGCTTTGAATAGCGTAAAGATTACAGTCGTCACCCTCTTTAGATTTGTCTGCAGCATTTGACACAATAGACCATGATATATTACTTCACCGTCTCCAGCATGTATTTGGCATTTACAATACAGCCTTACTGTGGTTCAAGTCCTACTTAGTGAACAGGACACAAATTGTATCTCCAAATGGAACACACTCCAGCCCAGTTGATCTATGTTGTGATGTTCCACATGGATCTGTTGTGGCACCTGTCCTTTACATTCTATTCACTCAGCCGCTCTCAAGTGTCATATATAATCATCCAGTGTGCCACCAATTGTACGCTGAAAAGTAGTAGTAAAACGAAGTCATACTGACAACGTTCTTTTGCGTACAATGGCCCATTTACATCTAACGAATTGCCCATGGACCTTAGACATAAGGACACTCTATTCAAGGTGTGCTCCTTTTACTACACGTACAGAATTAAAGACTTCATAATGTTAGCCTCCTTACTTGTTGTCAATATCTTTGTGACTTGCTCTTTGTTTTTGTAAACATGTCGTTGTAAATGTTTAAAGAGGTTACAGCTTCTAAACTTTTGACGCTGTACTAAATCCACATTATTAATTATTATTATTATTATTATTATTATTATTATTATTATTATTATTATTATTAGTTCTCATTTACATGGGAACACTTTTCTTTTAGGAATAAATGAAGGAAATAGTATAAGTTAGTATTCAGTTCAGCTTATTCCCGTGTGCTTTGGACAGCAGAGATAACATCGATATAGTATTCTGTATGTACTTATATTTCATCTTAACCATGAGAAAACTATCGATGTCGGCATTATCAGCGAAATCGAGCAGCCTAATGAAGCAGTCTGTAAATTTCACATGATACACAGAACTACCGTTCTTCCTTAATTGATCGTAATTCTTAGCAGAGTATATTGTCATATCGTCGTCAATCGACACGAATCGTTACTATTTTCTGGAATTAACAATTAAGTTTCTTTATGCAAGCTAGTCATTTGAATTTTTATCAGTTTCTCAGATCAGCACATCTAAGATTTAACGTCAAAAGCAGAATCGATTGGTTTTGTGAGATTTCTTGAAGTAGTCAGTAACATCCATTATATAAAACCAATATGTCTAACAATGTAGTCCTCGGGCTGTGTGCGCTGTTTACACAAACATATCACATGATAAAGACATACATGCTTTTAAAGAAGCCTATGACAGCAATCCCAACCTAATGACCTCTATGGAATATTATGTCAAGCTACTGAATGTTTAAGATGAACAACTTCATTTGAAGGACCACAGGTACATTCAGGTCGTCAGTAGAGAAGCAGTTAGAACCAAAGTGACAACTTGGTATACGGTCAGATTTATGGAAAGGCTTAGAGCAATCACTTCTGAATCATCTGCATCACAAATTCCTAAACTATATATATTATATATAGTAAGCCAGTCTTGGCTATATCATGTTGCTAAGTGCTTTCCAGAAAGATTCACCAAGCCGATCGACCCAGACTGGCCTACGTTGCCATGTTACCAGCAATCTTGGATTACTAGTTCAACGTTCTACCAAATGAGATACAAACTAAAATGAGCAGAAAGCTGGAATAACCGCAAGAATAAATTAGATTTTCAGACATTTCCATCACACCATCAGATTCATATTAGAGTTATCAGATAAGTCAAATAATTATATATAGATAACAAATCCATAATGAAAAATGGAAATAATGACAATTGCTTTGTAAACAGGGCGAAACCTATGTAGATCACTCTCTTAGCAGTTGTTATCATAAACATGTAATCTTGTTTTAGAAACTGTAAAATACAAGATTTCACGTTTTAAGTGGAACTCAAACCATGGTACGGAAGCAGGGACATATGAAAAAAGAATGATTTATATCAATGCCAAAGACAACAACATGAAAGAATTCATCAGTGGATATTAATTACAAATATCAACCCTAGGTTAAAACGTACAAGTAGAAACGTCATTTACATCCTTAGGGACATTATTTGTGACATCCAATATGTTAGTGAGCCAGATGATTTTAGAAACAGAATTAACAGCTATAAGAGTTATCAGAAGCAGGAAGCAATATAACATACATCTGCATCTCATCCGGACACTTCGTCCAGTCCCTCAAACTGTTGCTCATTGAGTTGAATCTAAACGTTCACTTTTTAATAGACACTGTAAATTTGCTTCGCCGAACTTTCCTATTGTAACAAAAATGTATTATCATTCTTCTTCTTCCTATTCATATTTTATTATTATTATTATTATTATTATTATTATTATTATTATTATTATTATTATTATTATTATTAAATGATACTATTACTTCTGTCAGTCACCTTACCTTCGAATATAAATGATTTCGTATCATTGTTCGTCGTAGTGTTAATTATATACAGAATTAAAACTAAAAGCAAATAACATGGGTATTATCCCTGTAGAGGCAGAGAGCAACTCAAACATACAGAATAAGTCTATTTGATCTTATTATATAAAATAACATAAAGGATCAATCATTTTTATCCTGCTTGTCTTGTCAAATCATGCAAAATTTAAAGGCATACAACCTAAGTTAAAACGAATGAAATTATTTTGTTCTTTTTTCAGTTCGTGATTACTTATTTAGTTGAAAAATTACGATTCAGGCTGTTACTGGGGCCGAAATCAGGCTAGTATCGGTACATTTTGTGATAAAATACGCGATTTTCAATTATTGTCTGCAGACAAAAATTCGCTATTTGCCACGCCTATATTCATGTAACCTCTGTGTTGACCTCTCCCGAAGATTAAGAATTTTAGCCATGCGCAAACACGTGTTTACAAAATAATGGCGTGTCCACAACTAGATCGAAGCCAACACTTAGATTCTGAAAGGAGGAGGGAAAAAAAGCTGTTTGGGCAAATTATGTCAGCACACGCATATGTATTGGTGACCAGCATGAACGATGGAATAAAAAGAAGTCCACTTTGAGCCTAGAAAATAATCCAGAGGTCGCCGAATTCTTGCTGGGTACTGGTGAGTCTCAATTTTGCAATGGACAGTCAAGTTTTTATACCGCTGTTTTATTTTTGTATTGTTAACTCTTTATCAAACCTCTTAAAATAACATATTTTATATAAACTGGCATTATTCCATTTAGCTTGAAATAAAATGCCACAGCCCTGCAACAATATCGCTGAATTACAACAGCTGTTTATTGAGGCCACCGAAGGGGTATTAATGATCATCTTCATTTTCGCATGCAACCATAAGACTATTTAGGGGCAAGCAGACACTACTGTTTTTTTTTTTTTTTAATACAAATTATTTATAATGTAAATAGTGATGGCTGTAAATAAAAGTAATGCAATACAGTTAAGTATATTTTGTGCATGACCAAATTAAATAGCACACTATGTGTGCATAAATGCCCGTGGGGATGTGGCATCATTCCTTACCCCACAGGAAAAATTAAATAACTTTCTTTTGAAAGATAAAACAGTGAATAATGTCCCACCGGGGCCGGTTCACTTTAATTTAACATTCATTCATTCACTATTATTTGTAAAATATATATAAATTTTTGTGTCTAATGAAATATTTATTTTCCCTTGCTATATTAGTTATGAATTTAATGCCAGTGCAAGGAAAACATCAGAAACAGAGGATTGTCAAAGAAGACATGGCCACAACTTCCACACCTGGGCCAACAATTCATCGGATACAAATTCCTGCTGTCTCTGATATAACCACATCAGAATCAGATATGGCATCTATGTAAGTATTACTACATTTTATTAAATTTTATGTATTTTTACTAGTTTACAAATATTTTGGTAGATGCACCTGGAAATGTATCATTCTATACTAGTTTAATATTTTGTAGTTGGAAAAGATTGTACATTTTGATAAAATATGATTTTTTTTATTTAGAATAATATTTTTGTTGTAAATTGTTGGCACATGTCATTTTTGTTATTGATATGTTCCTCATCATGCTGTTTGTATTTTAGTTAGTCTCAAGTGAGAATAGTCTTTGACTAAATGAGTCACCCCTTTAAATAAATTATTATTATTATTATTATTATTATTATTATTATTATTATTATTTCTTGAGGCATTATCATTCCCATTATAATAACCAAGATAAATGATAATGCTTTCTTTTGATACAAAACTAAAGATTATCAAGTTCAACATTAGTATTTACACATTTCAAAATTTTTATTTTAAGGGATTCAGTCTTGTCTGAAGTTGAAAAACTTAAGGAGAAGGAAAGTGTTATGATGGAAAAGTCTAAAAGTTTTATCAACCCATTTGAGAAAGTATACTAACAAAAATAATTGTGATACATACAAAAAAGGAGAATATTCGTGTTAAGTATACTAAAAAGCAACCATATATATACATATATAGTATTGTATTGGTATTTGTGGATGGTATTTGTGTATAAACCAGAAAATTGCTCCCACAAAAGCTTTCTTTGCAGTGTATGAACATACAAGTTAAAAATGTGTAATTACAATATATCTTAAATATAGTATTGATTCGTAATTGAAAAAATGAAGATATACTGGTTATCATTGTAAGAATATGAATACATTGTATTATAAATACAAACCACACTAAGGCCATAGTTATGGTTTGTACGTTTAGTACACTTGGAGATGGCAAGGGGGGGTTTACCCAAATGCATATGCTTGTGTATGGGGGTGGGAGGTCTGCTGATTATGTATTTACACATATACCTCGATAGTAATTTGTCTAATATGTAACCTGCTTGACTGGGTTCAGTTAGTGGACAATCAACAAACTTTTTAAAGTTACACAGCTTATTTATTTGATGCAGCCAGACATTCAACATTGGTGGACTATCTGTTATATTAAATACATAATATTATTAATCCTTGATCTTTTCTGTGTGGATTAAATATAGGCTGTTCTACAGAATGGGGAGGGCAATTGCATGTACGCAGATGGGGTGTGTGTAAAAAAATAAAGTATGCATGTGTACAGGGAGGGAGGGGTCAAGCTCTACCCGATTTTTGTGCACATGCCCATTGTTGGAATCAGATTTTGTTTCCGGAATTTTTACTTTTTTGCTTGCAGTCTAATTCATATCGGTCTGAGCTATACACAGACAGATAAACATTTTCAGAAGTAGGATAAATTGGGGATTGGAAGTTTCTTGTTTGTTAACATAATAATTCATTTACGTTAAAATATTAATGCTTTACCTGAAAGTTGATAAACCATCTGTTTGTGGTACAATTTAATCTTTTACAGAAGAAATTTTTTAAAATAAATTTCATAAACCAATTTTGGTTAGAATTAGTCTAATGTAATTAGAAAATTCTGTAAATAATCTAAACATTTTTATGATATATGGGTTAGATACAGGTTTGCTATATTTACATTTTCATCTGTAGCAAAATGATTTGTTACATGTAATTGAATGCAGTTTTTATTTGGACTTTTGAGAATTAAAAAAAATATAAAATGACATTGTCAGTGAAATGTTTGCATTTTCTTGTCAGATATCAAAGGTCATTCAACAAAAAAGTGAGAGATGGTCTGCAAACCCAAAGAAAGCTGATATTGAAAATGAGGTTAGATGATAGAGTTGGAATGAACCAGCCAGTTGTTTTGGTCATAAATAATCATAGGTGAATATCTGATGTACTTACTCCAATACCACCACCACCTACAGAACAGATTGTTACAAAACAGAAATCTCATTTTAAGTTAAAATGATTTAGGCCTTTTAGTCAGGTAACACCTATTGATATCAAATTGTTATGGAGAGACTATACTAGTGATTGTATGATAACAAATGATCCCTACCATGGACCCATATAGACTTTGACTTTCTTGAAGTGTCTACTATGAGCCAAAGTCCAGCATCTGTTTGATTTCCAAGATTCAGTTTATCTTCAGACCACTGTTGATTATGTTCTTAATGCTTTTAAAAAAACATGCATTTGAACCACAAGATGTAGGACCTTTTCAAACTTTTCATACCCATTGCATTTATGCTTGTCTTATATGTATGTTTAGATTGAAGTAAATGCAGTGTATTTTGGCCATATGATGTATTTAAAAAAAGAACAGCAGAAACTATTCATTGTAATTCATTTAATCTTATAGGAGTAACAAGATTAAAATCATGTAATTGCAAGTCGGTATTATTGCATAATAAAGTACCTTTTAATAATTTTAATTTCTACATGTTTTGTGTAAAATTGCAGTCAGAAAGATTTCTAGGATACTTTGAAGAAGAAAAAATGTACATTGGAGCAAATGACTTCAATCCATGTATGTATGTATGTATGTATGTATGTATGTATGTATGTATGTATGTATGTATGTATTTTCATGAAAATGAATTAAATCAGAAAACAGCATTGAGCTTAACAACATTGTTTTGAATTCCACAGCATAGTATTGTCCCATATTTCTTATTTCATTATTAAATATTTAGGCTAAATTTTCTAACACAAAATAATTAGACTTTGTTTTAAATAAATTATATATTTTCCTGAATTTATTTGCCCAATTTTTTAAGAATACAATGTAATGAAGTGGTTTATCACAGGTGCAGCGATGTCTGCTATTACCGGTTCACATACAGTTTCAAACTAATTTTATAAAGAAAAAAATGCTGTTAACTTCTGGGGTTTTTTTGTTATAAAAAAAGAAATCAATTAAAAATGATACTGATTATATTTGTTAACAACAAATTACTATTTACATACTGGTGTTGACCATTCCAGTGGCCTAGTGGTAGGAGCATCCACCTCAGATGCAATAGGTTGTGGAGGCCTTGATCCCTGGCAAGGTCATACCAAAGACATAAAAATGGTATTAACAGCTGCCTCATTTGGTGCTCAGCATTAAGAGGTTAGTGTATGGACTGGTCGTCCTACTGTCAGGATAATGTAACTGGGTGGGATGTCATGCTACATGTCTGTGGCATGATGCCTCAGTGCTAAATATCACTATAAACTGCCACACTGCAAACATCGTAGCAATATGACTGAAATTGGTATATTTTCATCACTGTACAGTAGGCCCAATTTCATGAACTCAGCAGTGATATATTGCTGCAAACAGGGTTAAAGGTCAGTTAGCAATTAAAACACCCCTGTGAATGTGTAAGAGTTTGTTTGTCTGCATAGGCTAATTGGTATCAACATTGCATAAATACATGTAGCCTTGGATTACAACACTGCCAGAACTTAATGGGTACATCGAGGAAGGTATAAAGTACAACCAGTCATTTTACGTCTAAAAAATCAAGAGGTCAAAGTCTCCTCGCCTGGTAACATGACCCCTGCATTCCTGAATTTGATATGTATATCTGAGCCAGTTTTGCATTGTACTTAGTACATTATATATACTATTCAGTATATATATATGTGTGTGTGTGTGTGTGTGTGTGTGTGTGTGTGTGTGAATGAGTACCTAGCTACCCTAATTTTAAAAGAAATGCAATAGGAAACATACATGGGGGTTGGCTTAATTTCAATATTTGTTTCTCTGCAGTAGTTTGTTTAGGTGATGTACTAAAGTTTGGCATTGAGTAATTGGTAATCACTTGAGTCAAAAGCATAGAAACCAAGCACAGGATACTAAAACATCAATGTAATTTCTATAGAACTGTCTAGTATTTTGGAATAGGATGTCTGTAATCATTTATAGTAATGGTACACTAGTTTCTCATATAAAAGTCTCTGGGAGACAAAGAAAAAGGAAGAATGGAGGCAGAAGTGTGATGGACTGAATGGAATTGGACTACCAGTCCAGAGAAAGATCATACAGACGAGTAGGAACACAGGACAAGAGGAAAATCTATTATACTAAGTCAGATGATAAAATAGGTCATAACTTGGTCGAGTTAAAGACGAGTGATAGAGTTTTAATTTGAATTTCATTAGAGAGATGACTGTTATTTAATGAGATTAAATTGTTGTTGATTTGACTTTCACATTTTGTGTATTCATTAATTTAACTGTTGGCACCACTGACTGGGGGCTCTGAGCATTGCATCTGTCTATCACTACTTCAATTCCTCACAAAAACATGCCAAGGGAGTCTTTTGTAATAATTTAAATAATATTGGGAGCACCCCACCCAACCTAAATAACATGGAAAACCTCTATATATGCCATAATTATTCTTAGATGATATCCTTCAGTTTTTTATGCCTGACTGTACATGTACTCTTGAATTAAAGTTATACCTGTACGTGCACATTTGTACTTATATAAGTTTTGTACATTTCATAATATATAATAGTTAGTTTTACAGTGTATGCAGTTGTGTACATTCATCTGGGTATTCATATAAAGGGTATAATTATTTCTATGGTAAATGAACACATTTTAAAAAACTGAAAATTTGATGCTTTTAAATGGTGTCAAGTATATTTGATTTAGTTGTAATAAGATGGCTGATGATCCACATATGTGATATAAGCATTCAAGGTTGCTTTAGATGAACTAGTATTTTAGTCTTAAAAACCTTATTCTGTTTCCAGAGCCATTTTGTATTACATGATATTGTAATTAATGAGCAGTGTCTGGATAGAATAGTATCCTAGTGTTTGTAGTTCTGTTGATATTTGCAAACCAATCTGTATTCATGAAACACTGCAACAAGTTTTGCTTTCTCAACTCAATATGAATATGCATTATTTATCATTTAACTTAATGTGTTACTGTATATGCACGATTAAAATCATGTTCACCAGTGTACTTTTGTTTTTTCTATTCTTTGCATCCCAGGACAATGCAAGTCAACTTCAATTCATCCTATGTTTTTAATAAATAGTCTCCTCACAGTTGCTTTCAAAACATAGCCATACATATAATCATTCTTTAGTGGGTAGGTAGCTAAAAAAAATGTTTAACAAAACTTGTTCATGCAAAATAAAAATTGCATACTACAAAAGAAATGTTTTATACAACAGAAAATCAACATAAATTATAGTATTCACACATCATATATTTGGATAGATCATCCAAATCTTCCTTTTGTAAAGCCATGGTACTGGCCAAAATTATTTATCCATTATACCCCATACACAACAGCTTGGAATGACATGTCTGTTACCAGTACTTAGGTATCCGTTAAGTCCATAAAATAAACTGCCTATTAGCAGTATGCCTTTTCCCCTGGTTGTAATCATTATCTTCTTCTGCTGCCAGGACATCTTGAATATACCTCTGTGCAACAAGGAGCACGACTTCATCTAAAACAACCAGGTCGAAGTCCTGCAGAAATTTTTAAAAAATTGTCAGTAAAAAAAATTCCAAATAAAATAAATCCATTAAATATTATGTGGGGAAAATATTAATTTTTGTGTTATGCAATGAAGCAAACGTGTAAATATACAAACAAATGCGCAAATCACATCGACTATCGGATACGTGAACGTAATGTGGTAATGCAACTGCCCAAAAAGATCAACTTTATTCTGAGCCAAAGAAGCGACTTTAGCGAGACCTTTTAATAGCGGTTCTGATTACAATGATACAAATTATCATATTTTTAGTTGGTTTATCTTACAACGTAACAGAATCACACAAACACGAGAAGTAAACACTTTCAAGAATGGCCCCTTAGGAACCCCTTATTGTCAGGATTTTCCATCATATTGACTTTTTTGCCTACTTCTTGTAATTTATCATATATAATGAGAAATCTATAAGCAATACATATATTGTGGGTGACTATAAAGAACTAAGGAGAAGGAAAGACGAAGGATAAGGCAATAATTACATCAAAAGAGAATCACAGGCTTACCTCGACTTCCATTATTTGTTGACGCGCGTCACTTGACACTGCGACTTCGGAGAATATCGGTAAATTCCGTTTCTGCATAATTAATTAGCAATCCGTACAGAAAATCGTTATAATTTCATTGATTAAACTTACAGATGTACATTTTTTGAAACTGAATTACCTGTAATTACTCATTATTTCTACTATACTTTTCATAATATCATGCATTTGCAAGAACAAAAATATCGAAAAACTTAGGTTGTATGCCTTTAAAGTTAAAATACGAAATGTTAATGTATGATTGATTATTGTACTTCAAATACATGAAGTTGCTGTGTGATTTATTCTTTACCTTAAAATACGGAAAATTTCTGAATGATTTATTATTGAACAACTCGAAACAAGGTTAGTAACAGCATGTATCTAACCAAATATTCCAAACATAGTTCTCGACTGGTTTTTTTTCTTCTTCAAAATCACCAGCCTTGATGGCATGCTTAGATCAAATGTTGAAGCTACAATGCCGCCGTTTCATGCGAGAAAGGGGGGCCCCAAATGGCGAGTGGTCTAAAGCGCTTTCCGTTACGGATCACTTCCATCTCACCTCTGTCTGCGTAGGGTCGAGTTAATGCAGTTAACTATGAGAAAGCTTGCCAGTAGCTTCTCGGTGGTTCTTTCCGGGGGTTTTCCTGGGTTCTTCCTCCACCAATAATACTGGCCTCCATGTATTAATGGCGTTAAACTCTACAACAACAACAACAACAACAACAACAACAACAACATGCTAATTGTGATATATATCAAATTATCTAATCTAATACAGAATATTAAAATGTATTCATCCCAAACATAGTCGGTTCAATTAAAACCTGATAATACCGACGTTAAAACTAACATTATGAGCCATGTAACTGAGCAACCCTGCCATTTTTCATATGTGTACAAACTAATCTGGTGTTAATTGGAGACATTCGTGGGTCAACCGATTCATTTGAAAGTTGGAAAACAAGATTTTGACATACGAAGTCAGTATCATGTTTTCAGTTGAACGTTGGAACAAGATTTGAAGACGTCACTGTTAAATATAAGAAGCAATTATCACGTTATGTCGTATTGTCTTCAGCCCAAGTTTACCTTTCAAAATATATTAGCGTCCCATCTGATCATTAATACTCACGCGAGTCTTATCTTTTTCTTCTCCGATCCGCTTTAAAATGCGGGCGTGTAATATTTTATTCCTTTATGAATCATTTTGTGCGCCACGTACGAAGTTGTTATTAAATTAGTTACTAACGAAATTTGTCGAATGTAATGAATCACGACTTTTGGAACAATCCCGAAAAAGAGCAAAATTACTTGCGACTTCGCTTAGTGAATTATGGTGTGGCACTTTCCATTTGCACGGGCTAATCATGAATAAAACAGTAATTGTTTCGGAAATCACCTGCAAGACTTACGTAAGAGCAGTCACAAATTTCACAATAAATAGCGAATTTATAATTGAGTATGCTTTGATTATGAGAATAATGTCTTCTTCATTAAAAATTTCACAGTACATAAATGTACAGAATTTACAAATAATTCCTTGTCCTTGAATTTAAAATCCGCAACTAATAGACATAATTATATGAATTATACAAAGTTAAAGTTTCATATTAAATTCTTTTATTGAAAAAGCACTCGATGAAAAGAAAACGCTTTTTGCGGTACCTTTTTTTTTTTAAAATGCAATTGTTTATGTAGAAAGGGAAAATCTATGACAAGTAGTAGTAAAATGCGAAGTAACTGGGCAAATGTTACACCTGATAAAATATATTTACAGCTTTATGCAGTCATATGTATGTTACCACTCTAGATCTTAAACTATGTAATAGTGTGTGTGTGTGTGTGTGTGTGTGTGTGATTTTGATTTTTAATATGGCTTTAACATATGGTTACGATGTCTGCAGTGTAGCAGTGTAATAGTGATATCTAACAATGGGGCATAATGCTGCGCGAAGTTTTGCATCTCTCAATCACTACTTCAATTTCTGACATAATAATAATAATAATAATAATAATAATAATAATAATAATAATAATAATAATAATAAAGAGGACTTTGTATAGCGCCTAATCTTTAGAAGCTTTGAGCCCTTTACATCTATAATGATATGACTGCTTTTCAGAAAAACAAATAACAAAAACCATGAAACTGGAAAACATAAAAACATGCTGAAAACATATAAGATACAAAACATTATTAGGTCTCTAAGTTTGTTCCTGCAGTCAAAAAAATAAGTTTTAAAAGAACACTTAAAAGTGACCACTGTCTTTGTGTCTAATTTCAATAGGCAATTCGTTGCACATTGCCGGGCCCTGGTATGCAAAAGAACGTTGTCCATGTGACTTCGTTTTCATAGTGGGAATAATGAGTATACGATTGTCAGAAGAAGAGCATAAGTATCTTGCTGGTGTATACACATGGGTGAGGCCGGATAGGTATGTTGGACTGGAGTCTGTTAGCACAGAAATCAAATTTTGTATTTGATTCTGTATCGAATTGATAGCCAGTGTAGGGTACAGAACAATAGTGACGTGTGCTCTGGTCGATGTACCATAACGATGATCCGAGCAGCTGTGTTTTAAACTTTTTGAAATTTCTGGAGTAGATATTGTGACAAACCAGACAAAATTGAGTTACAGTCGTACAATCTTGAAAGTAATAATGAACACACAAGTGTTTTAGTGGCATCAACTGAAAGATATTTGCGAATGGAACTAATGCGTCTCAGTTTAATATATGCAGTCTTGCATATGTTCATGACATGTTGATGCAATGCGAGAGTGCTGTTTAGATTAACACCTAGGTTTTGTACTGACTGTGTGAATTTAATGTTGGTGTTTTGATATTTATTGTCTGAGGTAAAGGATCTGAATGAGAAAGTCTTTTTGTTGTGATCAGAATAGCCTCAGTTTTATCATCATTCATGTGCAGCTTGTTATATGTCATCAATGATTTCACATCAGAAATGCATCTCTCTATTCCTTGGATGGTAGCATCAACTTCAGTTGGGTGGCTAGACTTGTATATTTAGGTGTCATCAGCGTACAATTGATGATGATCTATGAAACTTGAGAAGCGGCTGAGTGTACAGAATGAAGGGAATAGGTCCAAGAACCGACCGCTGTGGAACACCACAGCATTGATCAACTGGGCTGCAATGTATTCATTTTGCAGATACAATTTGTGTCCTGTTGACTAAATAGGACTTTAACCACTGAAAGGCTATATTATAAATGCCAAATTCATGCTGTGTAGTAATATATCATGGTCCATTGTTTCAAATGCTGCAGACAAATAAAGGAAGGTGAGGACTGTAATCTTTCCAGTATCTAAAGCAGAGAGAATGACATTAAATGTTTTCAGAAGATTAGTTTCCGTACTGTGGCAAGGGCGATATGCAGACTGTACATTGCTAAAAAGACTGTTTGAATTCAAATGAGATACAAATTGGGTTAGAACAACTTTTTTCTATGATTTTCTTTTATATGAATGGGAGATTAGAAACTGGGCGGTAGTTCCTTAAATCGTTATCAAGTGTTGGTTTCTTCAGCTGAGGCTTTACGATGGCAGTTTTGAAAAATGATGGGAATTCCCCAGATGTAAGAGAGATATTAATAACATCAGTTAGTGAAGGCAAAATTTGGGTCTAAGCACTCAAGCAGCAGTAATGTCGGAATTGAATAAAGTTCACAAGACTTTGGTGCACTCTTCATCACGATTGTCCGTACTAAATCAATAGAGACATGATCAAATGCTCATAATGGTTGTTGCTGAAATTCTGTATCATAACTGTATGGCGACGAGTCAGTTGAAATTGTGTTGTGGAATTGGAGAGCAATTTTATATTGATACTTTGCATCTGGTGGCTGGGGCATGTTTTTCAAGCAATTTACCCAGGCGGTTATCGAGTTGTTCCGTTGTAGGATGTAAGTGTTAGGTTTTCTTGGAAGTCATGCATGAATTTGATTCTATTTATCATATGGAGGTTTCTCTTAGTAGCAGATAAATTTGAGAGTTAGGGACTGATACGTCGAGATGGCATATAATGCAGAGGTGATCTGATGCAAGTTCGTGGGATACAAGGGTGGATTGCAGAATATTATCATCAGGTCTATAAAGACACCAGTCTAAAATGTGACCAAGTTTATGGGTGGGTTCGTTAACTGACTGTTTAAGATTGAAAACATGAATGGAATCTAGGAGTTTTGACGTATATGGGTTTCCAGGACAGTCAAAGTCAAAGTTGAAATCTCCAAGAATAATTAGGTTGCCACCTATCGAATTTATATACTCCAGGAGATTCAGAAACTGCTCCAAAAAGAGAGATTCAGTCAGCTTGTTTTTTTCTACTAGGAGGAGGGCGGTAGAGACATAAAAAAAATGGACTGACCTTTGTTCCAGTGTGAGTGTTGTTTGGACTCTTTGTTTCAGTGTGAGTGTTGTTTGGACTATTTCACGCGATGTGTAGCAGAAATTGA
The DNA here is from genome assembly GCA_029339505.1 of Unio delphinus. Taxonomy (NCBI): domain Eukaryota; kingdom Metazoa; phylum Mollusca; class Bivalvia; order Unionida; family Unionidae; genus Unio; species Unio delphinus. The sequence continues at coordinate 3,465,541 of JAQISU010000054.1, forward strand.
ATGTTGTGTTGTACTTAATGCATTTTATCATGGAGTTGGTTGTTATGACAGCAATTCCACCTCCGCGAGAGTTGCGAGGGAACGACTTGATGGAGTTAAAGGTGGGTGTTAAATCCGCACAGTTGGGCTCATCGCCTGATGTTTTTAGCCATGTATCTGTCAGGAAGAAGACGTCGATGTTCTGGTCGTTGATAAAATTAACTAATTCTGTGCGCTTTTCTAGAGTGGGTCTTCTGTAATACTTTAAATAATATTGGGAGCACCCCACTCAACTTAACAAAGGAAACCTTTACAATACACAAATAAAAACAGGAAAACTTACAATCATTAAATTATTTAGCTTTAAGATGAAATGATGTAACGGATCTTGGATTCAAAAGACACTATCGAGTGCATAACGCTTTGTGGAAAAGAGTTTGTAAAACGTTACTGTTTAATATTATAATAGCATTTAAAAACTTATTTTTATTTACATCTTTCTTGTCTATTATTAACTTGTTCTGACAATTGGTAGTGTTATGACATAACAACATATCGTAGACTTATGACAGAATAACAGAATAACATGACAGAATATAAATTATTCATGTAAATCTACGTTTTCCATTTTCAACAATATAATAGAAAATGAAATCAACGTATCTTAGTAAAAAAAAAAAAAGTAAATATGTAACCCGTGAAGCGGAAACATGTTGCGTAGATTGTGATTTCGCCCCAAGTGAAAGTTCGAGACGTTTCCACTGCATGAATGTAACGTTCCGTTACATGTTCTCAAAGCGAATTAAAAGCGCAAAATCTGCCTTTTCATACCTCAGTGGTCAGTTAAATATGTGTTGTATGGCCTGATTTAATTCTCAACAACATGCAAAGTCAGGACATTGAGCAAGTATAATGTTTTACTGGAAATCAAATTACTCTCGGCTTTATATAACATAGCACCCAATATTTGCAATTTAATTACAGCAGTGAAATATTCCAGTAATTTTTAGAAATAATCTCTGAATTTATTTGTGAAGTAAATATTAATAACAAATATCCAATACGTTATATACTTTCATTTAATTTTTATTATATGTAATCTATTGAAGCTGTTATCATTTTTTACTAGTATGTCCATTGGTTGTGGCAGAAATCATGTACAGAGATGTAAGTCAGTTTTGACAGAATTTTGTTTAAAATTGTAACCTGCAATTAAGAAACAAATTATTACATATGTGGTTAGCATGATCAACCGTATAGTCACTTACAGACAGCTGTCGTTTTAAACTAGCGTGGACCTTTCTTCAAATTGTCTTTATTGTATCTCGTACCTAGATTATTTACTTACGACTCTGTGAATCAACTTACGCTGATTATTTATTCGTATTGTTTACCATAATATATCTCTTACAATATAATCAAAGTTTTTGTTTGTGTAAAATCAGGAACATAACCATATAGTATTTACATTAATGTCGACAATTAGTAATTAAGTCATGCAGAATATAAAAAGTATTTAATGTATTTATTTAAACTAGCTCTTGCTTCAACATTAACCTAATAATGGCATGCCAAGTCCACACGTTTATTGTTTAGAATACTGTAAAACGATTATCTAACAAGACTAATACGGTAAAGCCTCTATGGTTTTGAACCTTTTTATATGAATAGAGAATGTAATGATTCGGTTGAGCGTTGATGCGGAATCTTAAGTAAATAGTTCTACAGGTGTGAACAATTTAGAAGATGGTTTGGGTAGATGACTAATTTGTCCGTTCAGTCACAATGGCTTAGAACAATAGCTATTTGCAAGTGAATATAGACGTTAAAGATGACCAAATGACCCATTTGTATTTTGAGTAAGATAAATGAATAAGTAAATAAATATGTCTCTAAAATAAACTGAAAATCGTATAATTTATAACTTTCACCTTATGCAACATCCGCTAGGGGAATAATACTGGTTCTTAAACTATATGTTGCGACAACAGTAAAATATACTCACCTCACTAGAAACACACACACACACACACACACACACACACACACACACACACACTACATGCCCCCCCCCCCCCACAGACATTGAAAAGAAAGTGCTTGGTATACACACTATATCCAATCGACAGTATATGTTTTACGTTAGAGTTATAGTTTAAATACTATTATCAGTGCGTTGTTACCCCTACCAGTAAAAAGACAAAACAAACTAATATGTTTGTATTGATGGTACATACAACAACAAACTTCGTGCTTTTATAAACGTCTTATATAATACGTTGACATTATAAATGATCTTGCTCTTTTGACTGTAACACATTACCAATGTATTGTCCTATTAGGTATCCATTAGAATATGTTGCGTCTTCATAAAGCATTGCCCATGTTAATCGTTGGACAACACTAGTATCTGAGTATACTAGATGCAGTTACTACATATTCTAGATTATCCACGAGTAAACGCGACAAAACACAAATGTCGAAGTGTAACTGTCCATACTTCAGCCGCCTTATTTGTTTTGCCTATCTGACTTCGTCTATTCACTCTCGCGAAATAAAATCACATTACGCAAGGACAAACAAACGGGTTGTATACTTATCTAACGTGAAGGTTAAATAAAACTGAGAATGGCGAATTTCGAAGAATCCCATAGTTTGTTTAGGGAAAGCAAATGTAATGTGCTTTCAATGACGTCTGTGTGTTGAATAATTCCAAGCAGTTTTGAATCGAACAAATTTGAATTGTCTACATTTTATATATTTGATGATGAAATAGATGTAAATGTTTGATGCAAGACTGAAGATACAATATGTACGACCCTCTATTATTTCTTAAGCAAACCCGTGAAATCAATTGTTCACTTTCACAAAGACATTTCTGAAACATTTCAAAAATTGGTATATTATTTATTCAAAGGGCTTTAACACAAAGACAATAGATGACATTTCTTGACTGAGTGCTAATTTGACACAATATATGTTAATTAGTTTTAAAATGAAAATATCGTCTGCCAGCTCATAACTCTTGGACTGAGCAAAGCTAACAAAGTGCATTATATATTTGCGGTTATAGCACGTAGATAACAGCCTTTAATAAACATGAAACTATGGCATTCGTAATGTCATAGGCTTTTAGGAGCTAATATCATCATGTCAATAATGCCAATATGATAGAAGGTAGATAGGTTTCAGAAGTTGCGGATAAAGAATATATTTGACCTTTTCGATTATAAGCGTCTCGAGCCTAAAGCTATTTGGTGATTAAATCATTCTTTCATAGGTTTTCGATACATTGTACACTTCGAAATTCGTGAAAGGTGTTTAGCGTAGATCAAAGCAGCATCTCAGCTAAGCTATCTCAGCGTTTCCTCTGATTTGTACCACTCCGGTTAGATATCTGGAGAAATATTGTGCGGCGCAAAGTTATTGTACAACTGCTAACAAATGCGGTAGCAGCATATTATAATCGCTTTAAACACGGGCTATCAAAATTAAGCGACATTGTATCGGATCAAGGTATATATAACCTTTTGGTTCTTTGATTAAGAATTAGGGTGCATTCAAAATAATTTTAAGGAAAACACTAGGAACTTAAAACTTTTGATAACATTGAAATCTTAACACGAAATATACATTAAAAAGTAATTTGTCTCTTGAATTAAAAACAAAACAGTTAAGTTGTTTATTAATATTTACTGCCGTAACTCGTGATCGCTCAGGTTGCCAAGCTGGTTAGAACCTCTGCCTCGGATGCGGGAATTCGTGTTTTCGATCCCCTGCCGAGTTATTCAAAAGGCATAAAATTGTTACTAACAGCTGCCTCGCTTTGCGCTCAGCATGAAGATGATAGTGTTAGGATTGGTCGACCTGGTGTCTGGATAATGAGTGAGACACATTACTACATGTCTGCGGAATGCGCTAGATATCATCAAAACTGCCATACTGCAGTCTTCGTAGCGAAATTACTGATAAATTGTTAAAGCTACCTTAATAATCCAAATCACACACACACACACACACACACACACACACTGTCATATCGCCTATTCAGAATGCCCAACTTATTGTATGTTATAACGTACGATTTGTTTATAAATAGTGGTTGGAAATAAGTATTTGTGTTATACTTCTTCACATGAGTGTCTGCAAAATTGGCGCACCTGAATCGATTCTTATTCGAGATTTGTTCATATGTTACAGTTTCCATTTTTTTTACATTTTGTGTGATTATTTATACTGTATATTGTGTTGCCAAAAATAATGCTTTAAAACACTTTAGCTATTTTGGACCCAGTTTTCTTTAAATGAGAACGTTTGATGTACTAAGGTTTTACCCTTCAGAATGTTTTAATATTCCCAAGTTCCGTTGTCACAAACTTTTTGTAATTAGACTCGGATAGTCTTGGGGCTGCATTTCAAAATGGTACTAGCATACATATTCATTTAAAAGACTAGCATGGCAAGCTAGATTCAGCTGGCTCACGAAACAGTCAAAGACCAGCACAAGTCTAACTCTCCTGTACAAATCGGATGAACAACGAAATAATTGCACATGGAGACCATACAAACTTCAATGCTATCTACACAGTGATATGGAGTATCTTCTTTGCAGATAACATGGAACTTTTACTTTATCGTTGCTGCTGAAAAAGTAAAATATGTTTCAACGTTCGCAAGGATATTTTGAGCTTTTGTTGGATTATGGAGGACAGAGGCACGCAACGGTAATTATCATTGTTTGCATTTAAAAGTACATTTGATGACGTTATGCACATATAATCGTAGAGCGTGCATGCTCGATGAAGACAAATTAGCGGATTCAGTGATTTTAGACTCTAATTTCAAGCATTCGTTTTAGTTCTGATAAGTACTACAAAAGAACAAACGGCTACAGTGTTTTAGTTCTTGTAAGTACTACTGGAGAACGAATGGCTACAAGTAAGTACTACTGGAGACTGAATGGTTGCATGCACGTACTACTGGATAATGAATAGCTACTTTTAAGTACTAATGGAGAATGAATGGCAACAGCGTTTTGTAAGTACTAGTAGAGAATGAATGGTTACATTTATGTACAACTGGAGAATAAATGACTACATATACATACTACAGGAGAAGGAATGGTTACATGCAAGTTCAACTGAACAATGGATGGCTACATGTCAGTACTACGGGGCAATGAATGGCTACAATTAAGACCTACTAGAAACTGAATGGCTACATGTAAGTACTACTGGACAAAGAATGGCTACATGTAAGTACTACTGGATACTGAATGGCTATTTATAATAAGTTCTATTGTACAATGCATGGCTACTTGTAAGTGATACTGGACAATGAATGACTGCATGTAGGTACTATGTACAATGAATGGCTACATGGAAGTACTACTGGACAATGAATGGATACATGTAAGGACTGCTGGATAATGAATGGCTACGTGTAAATACTACTGTACAATGAATGGCTACATGTAAGTACTACTGCACAATGATTAGCTACATGTAAGTACTACTGGACAATTAATGGCTACCCGTACGTACTACTGGATAATGAATGGCTGCATGTAAGTATTACTGGTTAATGAAAGGCTACATGTAAGTACTACTGGACAATGCATGGTTACATGTACGTACTACTGGATAATGAATGGATACATGTACGTAATATTTGACAATGAATGGCTACATGGAAGTACTACTGAACAATTAATGGATACATGTAAGTACTACTGGATAATGAATGGCTACATGGACGTACTACCAAACAATGAATGGCATCGTGTACATACTACTGTACAATGAATGGCTACTTGTAAGTGCTACTGGACACTAAACGGCTACATGTAAGTATTACTGGACAAAGAATGGCTACATGTAAGTACTACTGGACACTGAATGGCTACATGTAAGTACTACTGAATAATGAATGGCTACCTGTACGTACTACTGGATAATGAATGACTGCAAGTAAGTATTACTAGATAATGAATGGCTACGTGTAAGGACTACTGGATAATGAATGGCTACGTGTAAGGACTATTGGATAATGAATGGCTGCATGTACGTACTACTGGACAATGAATGGCTACATGTACGTACTACTGGATAATGAATGGATACATGTAAGCACTATTGGACAATGAATGGCTACATGGAAGCACTACAGGACAAAGAATGGCTATATTTAAGTAATACTGGAGAATGAATGGATACATGTAAGTACTACTGTACAATGAATGGCTACATGGAAGTATTACTTACAATGAATGGCTACATGGAAGTACTACTGGACTATGAATGGCTACATTTAAGTACTACTGGGCAATGCATGGCTACATGTAAATACTACTGGACAATGAATGACTACATTTAGTTATTGAAAGTACTACTGGACAACGAATAGCTACATGTAAGTACTACTACTGTACAATGAATGGCTATAGTGTTTAAAGAGGCCATAATAAAGGACATATTATAATGATGTTATGTTGACATACTGCCAGAAAGTCCCAGCAATCAGATTACTCTAGAACAAATACTTTGGATATGTAACGGAGGCTTAACACATTATTTGTTGTATCATGCAAAGCAAATAGAAGTACTTTTCCCAAGCAAACACCGAGGCAGCCGATCCGGGACAGAATTAGCGTATATTCTGCCAGCCCCCCTGTATTGAGAGTTTAAACACAACAACTATTTCCGCGGCTCCCAGAATTGTAGATTCTTCTTCTTTAAACATCCATTATCCGTGTATTGTAGTCGTTAAATTGATAGATATTAATGTATGTATGTATGAAACAAGCTGCAGATGAATGTTGATAAAACTGAGGCCATTCTGATCACGATATAAATACTTTCTCATTCACATCCTATACCTCAAACAATAAATGTACCAAGCATGCAGACTGGTACAAATCGTAGATTTGTTAAAATCGTAGACTGGTGTAAAGCGCATCCTGAGACAAAACAAATATAGTTTTTTTTTATTGATAATGCCAGTTAAAAACGATTGATTATTTGATTAACTATTGAGATTGTTGAACATTTGTTTCTCTCTGTAATTACACGGAATGAATATCATGTTATAAACTATTAAAGATTGGATGGAGATTAAAAATATGTTACTCACTAAACTTCACAATAAATATGTATACCTTTTATGCAGTGTGAAATCGGTTTTCAAGTTTCATGGCATCATGAGTCTTGTAAAACATGGAGTTCAGTTCTAAAATATATTATACATTCCATTTATGGCATATCTTTCTGCACTAAGGGTTGCTTGTTCTCGTGTTTCTGAAAATGTATTCAGTTATCTTGCAGCAATGTTATTTACATTTAGTAAAAGATATGCTGATTTATTTTCTGCTCTTTAGAAACAAACCAGATTTGCATAAATCCCGGTCTCAGAAACGCTATTTGTATTCCTGTTTAGTGCATATATCGAGGCAATGACACAAGCTAATGACGTGAATAAAATCGAGATTGGACTCCAAACGCAGCCGTCACATGAACATATATACTATTGAGGGAAACAGTGTACCTGTTGAGGCTCGAAATAATTCAGAGATCAAGGCTTACCATCTAAACAAGATGCTGAGGTCTCAAAGGGTTACTCTAATAAACGAGCAATTCAAATCCGGAAATATAACAAAATATAAATCCGTAAACCCTGCAATGGTATCTTTCCAACATTTCGCTCCTCAGAGGTTATTGTATAACCACTGCATAGAAGTTACACAAGTTCTTAGTGAATTCATATGTAATACCTTTATTGTCCAAAAACGTGTCCCAAAATATCCATATATTTTTGGTATTGTGATCTTTAAAGTCAACCTTTGATAACAAAATCGAAAACAGTTTTTTCTTCTTCAGTTCAACAGCCATTTAGTCCAATGTTCGGAATGCTTAAGCACTCCCTTTAGTGTTCAAGCACCACATGTGTGTCCGGTACCACATGTGATGCATCGCAATTCTAATTTAGTAAATCTTGATATGACATTACAGACTGAGGAAGAGCTGGAAGATCTTATTATTAATAATATTAGATTGAGACCACTCAACTTAAGTGAGGGATAACCATAGAAAATATTATATTAAACTTTACTTAAAGAATATTTTAGACAAAGAGAAAATTATTAATTGGGTAAGTAGTCTTGTTGACAATTGTTTCAAAATTTTACCCCAAAAAATGTCTTGCGCTTACGTTTTAGAATAAGGTTTTGTGTCTATAAGTAAAATTCATGAATGACAAATTTCCGATCTGAGACACAGCCTTGTGGTTTTAAATCACTATTACTGATCTATCAAACTTTTTAACAGTGTGTTGACATGGTTGTAAACGCAAGAAGATTTTATATTTTGCATTTATATTATATCTAACCTCGAAGAGAACATTCAGTACACCAGTCCACGATGGAAGTCTCTGCCAACCGAGTGATTCAAGACTTCCGTTCACAACATTTACTATAAATTTCACGACTTTTGCGGTTTTAAATGTAAGTCAGGTATGGAATGCTTTCTTTAAGAAGAAAGACGTTTTGTTATGCAATTCAGTGAGAACGGAAATGGAAGAAAAATAGTTTTCAGACGTTTGAGACTAGTGACCTTAATAGTATGTAGTCGGAAAATCCACCATACTGATGATATCACAAACACGTTTCACATAACCAAGAAAAGCAATAAATAATTATATTTACATTTTTCTTATATTTTATATATTTAGAATCGATGTTTCCTTCAAAACGTGTATGTGATTCTTTGAAAATAAAAATCAGTAAGAGAAAATTATATTTTGGGGTTAAATGTTACCGTATTCCGAACTATGAAAGAAATTTCTCTATTTGCGATTCAAGACACGACCCAATATGGTCCTAAATCAGTTAAATGCGATAGAAAGACCCAACACAATATGGTCTTAAATACAATAACTATGAGACATAGAAAAAACTACATATTTTTTTTTGTTCCTATTGGGCGAAAATATCTAGTTTAATACAGCATACAAATATATATATATATCAATATCCTACACCCGAAGAAAGCACCTATGTTGTTTTGATTTATTATATACCCTCTTTTTATTCACATATACTTATTTAAACTATACCTTTAAGATAATGAATTAGGCATTTAGCTTTTTTTAAAAAGATAGTATACAACCCTTTGAAATATCTTCATATAGATAAGTGGCGCTAGGTCTCGATAAATGCTGTCCAGTTACGCCATCGGTCTGTCTGCACTAGAGAGATGGTGACGCCCAATGGAAATTTTAAAAATCTTTTAAAACTTAGTCACAGGTAAGTGAAGGTTTTCCTTAATTCTCAAGGTGCAAAGGTTTTGGACTTGTGAGTGGTCCTTTTCCTTGCACCATACCTGCTGAATAGACACGCTCTAATTCCATGCAAATTTCACATACCATAATTAAATACATTCAATTCTATAAAGAAAGCTCATTAAATCCATATTTTGATGCTTTGATTTAACACAATAATGTATTGATGCACTGTGATAATTTAAGTATATATTTTAAGAAAAGGAAGATTCGGTCTCTTTCTAAAATGCGGTCTTGAATTTACTATCCATTTGGATATTTATAACAAGATTCTAAACAATATTCTTATGTTTTCTTCTTTGGTTTCTACTTAACAGTCGCAAGAATTTAAGATATAAACAACAAGATTTAACAAGATGTAATTTATTTTTATGTTCCAGTAACAACTGCTCTTGTGATATGTCTAGCTTTGCGCCGCTAAAGAATTAAAATTTATGCTCCGATTTACTAAATACATTTGCGCATTAAATTATTTTAAAATATTCGTCAGTCCTTATTTTTGAAACTCTTAAGCAGAAATTAATTTTGGTTGCGTACCTTCGGTATGCGGATTATCTCTTCTGTGTCATAAATGCTGCAACTGGGAACGAGATTAACAGGTATACCATTGACATCTTTTTGTTTTATTTCTGAGAACGTTTGTCTAAGGTCGTTTCACCCAGAAATCATCACTTTGTTGAAATAAGCAACAAATCACTTGTTCTAGGCGTAGTTACCATTTCTTACTTATCTGTTTAGAACTCTGTTTTGACTATTTAAGAGTATTTAGTTCATGGTACAATCCATCCGGTTTCATTAAAGAAACCATGTGGACAAACATGTATGTGTCTAATTAAAGATGGAGGTAAAGTTTTATCCAACTTGCGGACATTCAAACTATGCGTTGAATCTATTCGTCTCAGGCGAATTTTTCTTATTTTGTCTAGATCTTGAAATACATTAAATTCAATATGTTTCAGCTGCAAAATAACTGCTCTCTCTCTCTCTCTCTCTCTCTCTCTCTCTCTCTCTCTCTCTCTCTCTCTCTCTCTCTCTCTCTCTCAAGTTTGGCTTCACTTTACACACCAGCTCCATTTGAGAACTCATTGCCACATAATCTGTCAAAAATAGTATTGTCAGCTTCAGCTATAATGTCTCGGTGGTAAATACAGTCAAATATCCATATACTGCCGGTCTATACTTACGTGAAATGCAAATAAACTGCCGTTCGCTAATTACGGTATTCATACATTATCCCAGCGTAAAAAAAAAAAAAACATTTTTCATTTTCATTCAATATAACTGCATTTCTTACAATTACAAAGGTGTATTGATATTTTAAAAAAATTAAATGAACAACAAAAATCATTACCGATACTTTATAGGTGGGCTGTTATGGAATAATTCAGAATGTGAAAGTAGCACGATACAGACATTTTAGGCGCGCGACACAAAAACATAGAATGCATACCTGTATCGAACGTGAGATAAGCCACGTAAGCTGAAATGGGTTGTAAGTCAACACCAGACATATTATGGTCCTAAATACACTAAATAAAATACCAGACCCAACCCAGTATGGTCCCAATAGGGAAACTGCGATTCAAGACCCTATCCAACATGGTCCAAACCTTCTGAGCATGAATATAAAGCTAAAGCTCGCTCAAGGTCTCAAAACTTAAAACAGCATTAGCTTCACCAATATATTTTGAATCATACAATATTGACGGTTTTTTTAAATTGAATCTCTTCATTAGAATACTTATTTTAACAAGATATTACCGTGTATCTACCTCGTATAATTAAAACGTTATCGACCACTCGGGACCACGTTTTCATAGTGTGCACTGTTCAACTTAGAGCTACAAAACATGAAAAAGGTTGGGACTTTCAACTTGGGCTTGAATTTCGTGCACATCAATCTAGATTAAAGTTTATGTCTTTATTAGCATGGTACGTTTGAGCTTGAACTTAAATTTCGTGCATAATATGTTTGGTGTAGATGTGGCCTTTGTAATTCATATAACTATTGAGATTCTGATGACAGCCATTCAACAGTATTTGCCTTACTGAACGTTCCCGGTCTCTCCTTCATAAACGTTTACTAGGCATTTCAAGTTTTAAATATTACTCTGGTAGTTTAAATGTAACGCGAAATAGCGAATACCAGCCTGTTTATTTTCCAGAATATCACTGAGTCAGATTGTGAGTCAGGTAAAGTTATAAGAGAAAACCCTGATGATTGTCTATGTAAAAAAGCAATAATATGTAGGTATAACATTTGCCAATACCTTGACAGTAATTCTAATTCCAAACCGAAGACATTTTTCAAAAGTCTGTTTTGCCAGGCACACCATTTATTCATCTAGTTAAAATTATGTCAACAATACATATTGTATACTGACGGCCAAACAACTGACTGATGAACCCCCAAAATAGCTCAACTCGTCCGTGTGCGAAGCTCTTTAGAATGACCAGTTCATTGAATAGTTTTTATTTTTTTTTTTAAAAATAGATTTTTCCACGAAGAGTAATCATTTAGTATTGACGTCAACGATGCTGGTAATGGAATACACTGGAAGCAGTTTACCAGTTTAATCAATATTCTAGAGGACATATAATGTCGAGGAAGAGAGGATGATGATAGTTTTCATCGATTTTCAAGACTCATACAACCGAACTAAATCACTTACACTAAGCAACTTTGATTCATAAACATAAAGGTTATTGCTGGCAAATAGACCAAGTCATGTATATTTTTTTAAAATTTGTAACGTCCTTCTTACGAAAGGCCAAATGTTCATCAGGTATTTTGTTTTACGCAGAGGACTACCTTTGAGCTCAAATGAGGTTTTATAAAAGGTCGAGAAAATACACAGATGTAAAATATGAATTGCATGAAAGCATCCACTTCGACCTTCGTAATTTACAGTACAAATATTTTCTAATTCCTTACGTTCCTTTGTTTTATATATTTAAGCTATGAGTGGAAACACATTTACAATCACGTTTTACGATGGTTTAACACAGTCAACAAATCATTCAAATTAAATCATTTATTAAGACATTTTCTAAATAAATATCGTAAGACATGTACCGATTTGTTTTCCCCATATGCTAATACTTTAATGATTCTTTATTATGGACACTATACAAAATATACGAGTAGGAAATTTAAAAAATGCCTCTTCCACTAACATTTACCTAACTAGAACATCAAATTGTTTTGTGTCTTTAGTAAATGAGTAAATAGTTACCTGCAAGTTCTAGATCTAGACAGGTTATTTTAATATATTCAAGGCCATGAGTCCAGATTTTGTTGTCATCGTTTGCACATATCCATGTAATTATTTACAACGCACAACTTTTCAAATTACTATTTACGTTAGTGTCATTTCTAGTTGTTTATCATTGACAAATGTATAAAATGTCACTTTTAATATATCCTCATATGTAAACTAATCGACCAAAACCTGTATGGTTCTTTGTTTCTACCAGATGTACAATAATCAACCAAACCATGACTGTTTGCTTCTACTACCATTCTTTTTTTACTTGTTTTTTCTTGCATAAAGACTATACTTACATTGAACTTATTCTCGGTGATCAATACTGGCATATAATTGCATGGAAATTGACTTATGTTGGACAAAAAGATGCACTTCGACTGTTGATAATTTACGTCACATATCTTGTGTGATGGTTTTCTATGCTATCATTGCACTTTTTGTGAACCGTGAATGGATTGAATTATTCCATCGCGGGCAACGTCTATATATGAAATCAACCGGATCACGCAGGTTTTTTTAAGTCAAGATTACATCTTGTTTTAGGCTTATTATTAGTTCTTCTTAATACGACTGGAGATTGATTCAACCGATATAGCAAATTAAATCCGTTAGAAATGTACATAAACGTTATTTATTTAAATAATCACACATTAAGGTATCATGTCGTCCCTATTTCCTGTCCGTTAAAAGACGATACATTTCCCCATCAAGATATTGAAAATTGGCTGATTTATACCGAAATTTTTGTTCATGGTTATTCTTTGCTAGAGCCCATGATTCACTTCTGTGTTGATTTCCTCCCTGGATTGGTATTTCAAAGCTCCTAAGACATTTTATTATGAAAACTAGCGAATAAATTCAAAGAATATTTGATTTAAATTCAATGAAACTATAAAGCTCATCTTAAATATTTTACATTACATATATTTGTGTATGTCTAATTGTTATACCTTGAACTTTTCAAAACAGACCAAATAAACAACAATAGTAACGATACGCTAAGTATATTCTGATATTTCGTCCTAAACTGGCGGTTGGCGACTTATAAAAGCTACTCTTCATTTGCCCAAGGGTAAATGATGGGTACTCTTGGTGATCTGAGGGGATTTTAACAGCTGTAGTGCACTTTCAATATTGCAATTACAGTGATATCTTTGAAAACGGTCTTTCCACAAAATTGTAGATATGCTTTTGGCACAGAGTAGACATATAATGAATGCATATTTACAGATTCAGGATTATTACCCTGAGATACGACATTGCAGGGAATGTATTAGTTATGAATGTAACAGAATTGTTACCGAGTGGTTGGTGGATTAAATGAACAACACAAACACAATATATGAAAGATGATGTAAATTTATGAAATAAATTATTAATGAAAAAAAAAATGATGTATCAACACAAAAACTCATGCGTTCAACCCACAATCACACTTCACAACCATTCACAATTTAAAAATAAATTAAATATTAATACAAAAAAAAACACAGATCCAAGGAACCTCCTGGACTAAACACAGATCCAACGAACTTCCTGGACTACACAAATGTTTCAAATAAAATGGAACCTTTACAACAGTTATATTATCGCACGTATAAATTGTGATAACAAATACAAACATCAAATTATATTATCGCACGTATGGATTGCGACAACAAGTACAAACATCTACATGTATTAAATCAAGTTACTAACTGTTATTCAGATTCATGTAATCCCTTGGAATACTACTGTGATTCAAAGTAACTACGTGTAAATATAACAATGTATTCAATTGTAACAACAATTGAAACACACACATGCGCCTTGACCCTGTACAACCGTACAATTCACCAACTGTTGAATCGCCGCACAGCTTCTCCGAATCCCTAGGGTTGGCCCAATACTTTTATCGGCCGCTTGCCCTTCACGAATCCAGTACAGTTATACGTACAGACAGCATACAGCATCTACTTGAACCACCGGTCCCAAACACTTAGATACTACCCCGGACGTTTACACCTCAAAACAGCTCCGACACTCGGACATTTAGACTTCTAGATTTCCGGATTTTTACACATCTCGACAGACGTAGACGGACAGACAATCCGACAGACAGACAGTCAGATACCTCAATTTGATCGCACAATTAAACAGCATAATCACGGCACAATCACGGCACAATCAATCACATTCAGCTACAAATCAGCTACAATTCAGCTACAATTCAGCCCTTTGGCTGGAGAAAGAATGACGAGCTATCTCTCCTTTGACAAGATACTTTTGACTCGTCTTCTTTTTAAAAATATTCTGCCTTATATGTCCTCAAAAAGGTGAGCAGAATTCACGGCAAAATTCCCGTGCACCCCGTGATTATAATGTTCCTGACTTCATGTGATTTGTAGTCAGGCACATGCAAATCGCTACACGTCGCTTACCTTGAAAAACACTTATTCACCCCAGGTAACGCATGTACGACGAAACAAAAACAAAAGGTGAAATTAGTTTGTATTCAAGAAGAAATAAATTCAATTTTCGCCTAATTCTGTGACCATGAACTTTCATCGTCGGCAGATTGACAGACACTTAAAATGCGTGGTGATTGCAATAGGAAGCCATTACCGTAATTCTAGTTGGACATGAATTAAACCTGTAATGGTTTTAGTCATTGAAATCACACCGTATCTTTGATAAAATATCACATATAGAGAAAACTGGCAGAAAGACGATTTTTTCCTACTTTTAAAAAAAAATGCAATATGTGTAAACTGAAATCCCACCGAATTCTGAAAGTATACCTCTAACATCTACGAAGTGTTTATCTAAATTCATGGAATGCAGTATCCTTGCTGACTTAAGGCTCGTTTGTGAATTATGGGCAACGTTATTCCAGATAAAGCGAACCATCCATTACTGTTGAGGTGTGTTGACAGGACGGTCGTTTTAAAATTTTTTTTAAGTGTTGTGCAACATTGGTCAAGACGTGCGATAAATAGAAAAAAATGAAGAAAAGATTTGGACATAAAAAAACCGTGAGAGATAAGAATAAAATGTATAAATAAATAATCTGTTTTCATATGGTGTATACAATTAAATTTAAACAATATTTCTATCTTAATCTCTGCTATTTTCTTAATAAAGAGAAATCATAACTGCAAATATTAAGCAAAACACGGCGAAAATTTCACAAGGAAAAAAATGGTGACATTAAAAAGGGCACAGGGCGGGAATCGGTGCAATGGCACAGATTACACGTAGGTATTTATCTTCATTTTGTAACTTGATGTTTAGAGATAATCCAATCCATAAAATATATTTAAAAAAAATAAAACGCGCGAGATCGTTCTCTTGTTTTAGACTGTTAAGTATTTTCGTATTCATCGCAAACGTCAACATATTTCTTCATTCTCGTTTTTATCGATAACCATATTGACTGTTTTTCTATGGTATAATTGTAGTCGTAACCATTTATTACATATTCTCCAAAAAATTCGTCATATCTTAATTTACTTGAAATTCCTGTACAATATATGCTATGTCATATATAATTTGGTTTGTATGCTACTGTCGTCGATCCTCATTCGTTAACATCAAAATAACTTAAACCGATATCAAATGAATGCATAAAATCTTTAAGTGACTATATAAAAGGTCAAGAATCCATTGGAAGTAATTCTTTATTATTTAATAGCATCAAACATTGATTGTTCCAGCATAACATAATAGATAAAATAAAATAAAAAAGCACAAACAAGGAAGAAAGATACAAATAGATAAGATCGCCAGTTTTCAAGACATACGAAGAGCTAAAAACTCGATGATCCCAAACTTTGTATTAGTAAGGTTAGCGAAAGATTTAACTTTGTGTTTCTCTTCCTTAATTCTAACATTGTTTAACTTCCAGAATCCATTCGACTCAAGGTAAACTGAAGCTCTAATCGATTGGTCAGTTAATGGATGGACTCTAGCATCACTTTGAAATTATATCTTGTGCATTAGTACTGCGAGAATCAATCTATGTTCTATTTCGTTTCGATCTAATAGCGGAAGCACGTCAGGGTTTACTGCTGAAAATAACGACAGCATCATTTACTTGGATCGAAATTATATACCTGAGCACTTGCAATAACATGGGAAATAATCAATATCAGTAGTGTTAATAATCTCCGTCATATGTACATTAAAATTATGGACCGGCGTAAGGTGGTAGGGTGTAATTCTAATCAATTTCTATGTAATTTCTGCAGGTGGGCTTTGCCGGCTTAGGCTGACTAGAAATCAAAGGGTACGAGTAATGTAGGCTTGAAAAATGAAAAACAAATACCGCTGTACAGAATAAAAATGTATGTTAGAGACTAAATAGATTAGACAAGTGGAAGTATGATATAGAATCAATGAGTTGCTTTGTGACAATATATGCCCGTAAGGTATGAAGACCTAATACAGTTTTCATTGTAGGAAACAAACATTACTACAACCATGTGAACCACACTGTCCAGCAATCAAGAAATGCGATAAGAATATTATATATTTATATATTTATATATTTATATATTTTTTTATTTATTTATTTAGTAGTAGTAGTAGTATTAGTAGTAGTAGTAGTAGTAGTAGTAGTAGTAGTAATTTTTAATTTGGAAACAGGGATTTTTCATGAATTATAACTCGATAGTTTTCTATGGAAACGTGTACGCTTTCCAAGTTTCGTTTCTATAATATATTTTGATTGTTTAAGTAACTTGTATATAGTTTCAAGCGTTTCTATCATGATTTTAATGATAACTACAACAATAAACAGCAAAATACACCTTCGAACTTATTCACGATTGCGTGAATTCGCAATAGTAAACCAATGGACTACCTTTATACATGTTTGTAAATATCTCTCTTCATAAATAATATCGATAAGTTTGAATTCTTGTTCAAACTCGCTAATATACACGAAAAGAAAACCTCATGCATGGTCTCAGAGATTTCTGCTTATATTTTGATTATTCAATTTAATTTACGTATTTTCAAACAGTTTCCATTATAACTTTTGTTTGTATAATCTGAACTTGTTAATCCTTTTTAATCTTGAAATATCAGCCATATATACATATGAATCATGACCGGGGTGATCTTGTGGCCTAGATCTTGTATATATATATATATATATATATATATATATATATATATATATATATATATATATATATATATATATATATATATATATATATATATATATATATATCACAGTTTAAGAAAACATTGTCTGGACTCATCTTGGGATCCAAAGTATGCATATAAATGATATAAGCGTTAATAACATAACATGGAGTGATTGTAATTATATGAGGGAACTGGGACTCAGATGACACATATGGGTCACAGGAGAAATCCTTTGTTAAAGGGTTCCGTAGGTTTAACATGACGGGGATTCTAGAGGGTCAAATATGTGTACATAACCAAATTGTAAGTGTTACAAATGGCTGACCGCAACTGTGTTAAATAAAAAGAGTTGATCTCAATAAGGGCCGCTGTATGCACATCGGGAAAATCCTGTCAAACACATATACAATCCAACACCATCATTTTTATTAGTATCCAAACATGTACAGGGGTATAATTTAATATAAAATAATATTTTTACTTCATTTGACACAGCTAAAACTAGTCGAAAGTGTTTAGTTTCAAGGAATCAAAAATTTATCAGGTTCGATTAAAAATTGTTTGGGGGAATATTATTTACTATCGTACACTATCCAAAATGCCACGTGGATTCTCTTAAATTCAAACACCTATTATGTGGCGAAAAGGGGTATGATACAGAAGGAGATGAAATCGCACATACTACCAACACACCACCTATACTACCCATACACATTATCTACTTCTTTAAGTCACTGAGTATATTCTTTGTTTTAAAAATAATAATTTCACAAAACATAACTAAAGGTCGTTTTCTTCTCTCACTGTCTGTCTCTATATACTTCATCGGCAAGAACTCTTCTTCATCTGCTCTTTCGTGTAGCGGTCTGAATTTCTTGCATTTCTTGAAAGAAGTGGGTTGTCCATCTTCTGAAGACATCTCTTCCCTTGTTTGTTCTATTCTTGTATGCTCTCTTTTATCTTAAGCCGTCAAGACCAATGTACTTTATCCTAACAATGTCTGTCATTTCTTCTGTCGTTCCATTGCTTTGACGTTGTTGACAGGGGAGAGGCGAAAAGCCAATTCTCTTGATTTGTCAAATATTTAGAATGTTATCTCGAGAAGAGAGTAGATAGTTGCCTTCTCTGGAGTATACTTTCAAATGATTCTCTGCAAGTATCAGACCAGAGGGTAAGCTGTATTGACTTTTCCATCTTAACTATTAAAGAGTTGAAAACTCTTAGGGTAAGGCACTAGTTCTATATACAGGGGTTCTCTGATTGTAGAACTATGTAAAATTAAGGTTTGCAGTCAAGATGAAACAATTGTAGTGTTTTAGCGAGAAACTGGAATAACGTAGGAGGCAACCGCCTGCTATTTTGCTTCATACGAGGTGAAGCGATGGCTTAAATCCATGCGTAGATTTTGAAGACGACATGACGCCCCCACAAAACCAAGAGAGTCTATCTCCAAATAAAATCGTTCGATAGTTCAAGTTAAAGTATTACGACACTCGAGAGACGCCAGAAAATTTCCAACCACGACTTAGCACTTGTACGGTGAAATTTAAACAGTTAAAGCCTGAAGAGCCGTCACAGAAAGTATAATCTTTCATTATTGACTTGTGGTATTCCGTGTTAGAGACATTGAAACAACAATGCCAAGCAAATGAAGACGATCGTTTGAGACTCTCTGTTCGACATTATGAAATTACCTTTCTGTATCGAGTTACGACCTCGGCGAAATTGGTTCCGTCGAAAGACAGCTACATAACTCAACACGTGCAGCACTCCAAAGCAAATTTTCACATCACGGATGGAAAAGCCACAATTTACATTACTACATCTTTTCCCACTGAAAGGGAGCGAGCTAAGCGAAGTGTTATTACTGGACTATGGATTACATTCGCAGTATCAAAGTTAAAATCCTCCGAATAATAGAAAACAGCCAGGTAGAACACTGGACAATTGGATGGAGCCATAAAACAAAAAGAAGCAGAACTCGTTTTATAGCAGACCCCCACAAGACAGAGATCGAAAGAGGCATCCTGTGGCATTCCTGAAATTCGAGACCCTCAAGATGTCTTTGTTTTTATGCTATACATTAAAATTGTACAATCAAGTAGCTAGTAAACCTCTGATTTTTCTAAGTCCCGATCTCCCAGATTGAAAAATACATTTACATGTACCATCATGAAGAAAGTTTCAATGTCATTTTGAGTAACACAGGATTTCTAGGATACGGTAAGAAAGGTTTTTGCAGACGTGACCAACTTATATACATTGCGGAGAAAGATGCCTGCATCGTGTAGCGTCCAAACACTGCATTTCCGAAGAAACAACTCAAATTGGTCTTTTATCCGTTCTAAGTCTTACGAACAACATCACAGAACACACGGGAAACTGCAGAATTTGATTTCCCTATTACCGAGAGTGTACCCCAGCCATGGATATTTCATTTGCACCCAAAGCTCAAATGCACACGTTTGTCATCGAAAGGATCAGATCACATACTAAGAACATAGATCTTGTACTCAAGCAGATGAGTATAAACGAGAGAACGATCAGCACAAAAATGAAACAATCGCAAGTGGATTTCATCTTTTTGTTTTAAATGTATGCTCGATAAATTAACCACCATACCCTCTCAAACTTACCTTTATCAACTG
This sequence comes from Unio delphinus, assembly GCA_029339505.1. Lineage (NCBI taxonomy): Eukaryota > Metazoa > Mollusca > Bivalvia > Unionida > Unionidae > Unio > Unio delphinus. The sequence goes on from JAQISU010000054.1 coordinate 3,485,906, forward strand.
TCGATTCCCTGCTAAAGCTCTACGGTGGTTGCATTACTTGTGCATAAGGGACGAACCGTGTATCCGACTTGCCAGAAACGGAGTAGAAAAGAAAACTTGTAATTTTTCGGAATATGGTTAGGATTTAGAAAGCCAAAACATCTTCTAAGAATTGCATGGATGATTATTTCACTGATGCACACATGTTACTTTCTGTGACACATGAAAAGTCCCTTTTCAGAGTCTCCTCTCAATATGAATGATCAACAAGGATGCCAGGCGGTGGAAATATAGGAGCACTAGTCAATCGAGTTTTTAAAGTTAGACATATTACCGAACGTTAAAACGTTCTGAACATAGAGCTTCTGAAGGTGTGTATCAGAACCGACTGCGGTTTACGGACCACAACTCTCAACGTGGCAGTGAGATATAATTCCATGGAAGGAAAGTCAAGAAAATGTTACAATCTTGGCGGAATGCCAAAATAATATATTACAAAAAGGATTTCCTCAACATGAAACACCTTAGCGATACGTAATATGCTGTGAAATATTTAAGGTAGAAAATTTAATTAGGTAGAGGCAGAATAAATTGGACTGACTTTGTTCCAATGTGAGTGTTGTTCGGACTAGACTATTTCAAACATTGCGTGGCGCATAAATTGTAGATTGTGCTGTGTTTAAGATATACGTGCACCATACAGAAGTGTTACCAAAAGCGAAAACGAGATCAGCCAAACTTTGAGCAGAAACAAAAGCAAAGTATCTGAAACGAGGAGTGGAAGTGAACAGCCTCATCATTGACTCTTGACTTCGATACAAGATCGAAAACCATCTATTCCAAGGACAATTACGAAAACGTGTATTCATCGATATCGTCAGCAATTCACCCATCAACGTAGCCATCGAACAAAATTCTTTTGAATTTCAATAGTTCAACCTGGTAGAATTTTCATCTCTTTAATGTTGTAGAAGCCACACACTATAGTCAGACACTGTGCACCAGTACCTTTAAACTTAAATTAACCCAGAAAACTTGAGATCTTACTTATTCTTTTATGAAGCCATGGAAAGTTAGGTACCAACAGCAACCACAGTATGTCGCACTACCATTATACAAGAGGTTATGTTTTCGGGGCCTTTGTTTTGACTGCTAACCATGGTAACGAGGGAGATTTCAATCCTATAAAAGCTGACATACTTTTTGCAGAAGTTCAGCTTTTTAGCCAACAAGTCGAACGTTATATCGTATGGAGTATTTTGAGGGAATTGATTCTAAACTATCTTAAGCTATGGAGTACGCGCGATAATTAGAGATATGATGTCTTTGAGGTTCTGTGTGAAAAGTACTCGCAACATCAACAAGACATCTATCATGTGTTCATATGTTGAAAAAAGGCCTTTGACAGAGAGCGGCATGAGGCAATATGAGCCACAATGAAGAAGTAAAATATTGGTCAAAGCTGAACCAATACCACCAAGCAGCTATACGCCAATGCTATAAGTGCATTAATTACCCAAAGATCCGTGGGGGACTGATTCAAGACAACATTTAGTGTACGTTAAGGCTCTCACTTGTCACGCACGCTTTCAACATCTACTTAGAGAGAATCATAAACGAAGCCCTGGAAAACCACTGTGGGACAGTCAGTATTGGAGGGTATAACATCACCAACATCCGCTTTGCAGACGCCATAGATGGTCTAGCAGGCAGTGAAGACCAGTTTGCCATCTTAGTGAAGAACCTGGAATAAACATCTTCCAGATTTGACATGAAATTATGCGCTGAGAACACAAACTGATGACAAAAAATGGCAAACAAATATCAGCCAAGATTAAAGACAGAGGACAGGAACTGGAAAGAGTGAGCCAGTTACAAAATATTGGTTCCATAATCACCGAAGAGGGATCGAGAGCAGACATTTTTACAAAAGCGGCACAAACAATGGCAGCTATATCAAATCTAAGACCCATCTGGAGAGACAATAATAACTGTCATACAACTAAAATAAGACAATTGAAAGCACTAGTCATCTAATATTATTGTATTCATGTGAGGCCTGAACCCTGACAGCAGAATTACAACGAAGATTCAGGGCACTTAAAATGAGATGCTACAGAACCATCCTTAGCATTTCTTACATGGACCACATCACAAATGAAGAAGCGCGTAACACCATCAGGCGCAAAGTACGCCAATATGAAGACCTCTCACCAACGTCTAAAAGAGAAAGCGCAAATGGTATGGCCATATCACTCGAGTCAACAGTCTATCCACAACAGTCCAGCAGGGCAGCTTCTAGAGCGGTAGAAGGAGAGGTAGACAGAAAAAAAGACGGACTTGCAACATGGACCAGGAAACGTTTTGCGTCTCACAGGCGTTTGCACATAATCGCGATATGTGTATAGAACTGGTCAGGATGTCCAGCAGCACAGCGCATCGACAAATACACTCGGTCAAGAGACTAATGATGATGATAAATAGATAAAACGCTTTCTATGATGAGCATATAATGTCCAACAGGATTTATTTTCGCGCATATATATATATATATATATATATATATATATATATATATATATATATATATATATATATATATATATATATAAGGCTAATTGATATACCAATACCAGTAATACATCAAATTGTGATCCATACAAATATATAAACATTTTTTCAGTTGCATGCTTGTAGATCAATGACGAATGTCCAATCATTAATCATTGATGACGCACGAAAATATCGATAAAAAATGATTAAGAGTCCCCGTTTTCTAAATGAATTTAAAATGGAACACAATTCATCGCAATCCTTTCTTGATTATGTTTCTGTTCCCCCTCTCATAAGAGACGTCATACGCATAAATATGGAGAGAGAGAGAGAGAGAGAGAGAGAGAGAGAGAGAGAGAGAGAGAGAGAGAGAGCAAAACAGTTTGGGCTGGATGAAAACCTTAAAACCGATCTTGTCCCAAATAACCTACCAGAATATGATTAGTCGCAAAGGTATGTTTACGCGTTCTTTGGGATCTCTACAGTGTTCATAATATCAATGATACATAGATGCAATAGCCAGTCACTGAGTTAAATTCGTCTGGTATGGCCAGTAGTAATTTTATGTAAAACAGAATAATAACTTAGATAAACTGTAAAAATAGTATAATGCTTTAATTACCTCTTGTTCGTTCATTTCGCTAAGTTTATTTTCCACGCTAATTTCCTTACGCCAGTTCGTGACTTCCTAAGCGTTCAGTGTGTACTAAAAGCTAAATTGTTCGTAGTGTTCTACCCTCTTCCTAACAGCAAACTGTCATGTTTAAAACATACGTGTTTCTTATATTATCTAATCGTTGTGAATAAAAATACAATTTAAAAAATAAAAAAATCAACTTATCAATTTGCAAATGTGATTGTCAACAGGAAGAAAAGGCATAGAACTACAAGTTCTATCGGACAGACTCGCAGGGATGTGAGGAGTTCATTCACGCGGTCAATACATAGTTGCACGGAGCATATCTTCTCCATTTCAAAGGGCAAATATGTGTATTTGCATGTGATATAAATAAAATATATGTATAGTACGTACACTGTATCAATTATATAACACTTGTTGTATACATTCTTCATTAAAATGAAATTCGGCAAGCCTCTTTTCATTTAAATGAAATATTTATACATCTCGGGATATATCATTAGTACTTCGTACATGCTATGCACATATACAATTTATTGTACCTCGTATTATTCATTTTTTCACTGCCTTGCGGTTTAATATAATGTTTTGTCAGTACTATGTATATCCATGACGATTTACGTCTCCGATTTTACATGCAAATGAAACAAAATATCAAACGTTATCAAGACCCGCTTTGAATAAATGTAATCTGAACCCCCAAGGATGCATCTGAAATTTACGAGGAAATTTAGTGCTCTGCAATTATAAGTCAGACCACAAAAATTAGATTTGTAAAAAAAAAATAGTTTAGTGACTACTTCACCTAAAAATCCGTCATCCACCTCATGCCATTTTTATTGGTACCCTTTTGAAAAAATATTCATGTTCCCAGTGAGTTACATCTGTTTTAATTTTAGGAACTTGACATAATATTTGTTATTCTATCGTATGCATAGGACTATATCGTTATCACTGTTATTATCAAATCAGGCGGCTACATTTGTAATTGCAAAATTCTCACCGACACTTGTTTCTGTCGGTAAAAATGCAAAAATATTGATAACACCCACTACTCTTCTCCCCATCAACATAAGGTGACCAATTCGAGGGATTTAAAATCTGATAACTCGCCAATACCAGCATAATTTATTGTATTCCTTTGGCACGTTCAGCCACTCATAACATATGACACCGTAAGGGGGACACTAATATCTTCCCGCCCACCCACCCTCTGTTCTTACTATTTAAGTACCTTATTCATCATTGAATGGCCACGTTTACGCTGTTTTCTCTTTGCTCTGTGACCTGAGAGTCTGGATGCAGTTTTGAAGGTTTACACTTTCAAATTGTTGCTGGGTGAATAGAGTGCATTCAATTCTGATTGATATTTTTTAATAACCTTAAACCGGAATATACTGGAATAAAACTCCTACAATCAATAAAACAGGCTAGAGATTTATAACATGTTATAAACAGATTCAAACATGCGCCTGTCTGCCTCTCTGCCTCTCTCTCTCTCTCTCTCTCTCTCTCTCGCAGCTTCGTTTGGTGATATTTTCTTTACATCATATTTATTTATGTAGAATAATATCTACAGATAACTATTTAAGATATCGATATCTATCAGTTGGATCGATTAGTTCATCGTCCATTGGATCTTACATTGAAATATATCATTGCCAAGATTATAATAACACCTGGAATTATTCATTGCAAAAACCACCAACGGCCATTAAAAGCAATTGAACCCAATTTACTCTTGGAGCGCCGTATCAATGGCTCATTTATGAACATTTCTTTTGAACCTAACACAAAATTATTTATGCTTCGATTGATAGCTAAATTCATGCTCTTAGTTGCTGGATTCATTACAAAAACTATTTGAAGAATTATGTATATAATACTCCATTTATGGAAGATAAACGAAACTGGCATAAAAAAGGAAATGCACGGGAGTTAGAAGAGTTTTATTATTTTCTATCTGAAACGTGAACATCAGTCTGTCAGAGGTTTAAATATGTTCCCCTAATTACAAGGACTTCAGCACAACAGTCTTTGTCCCAAACAAGTGTAGTCAAACTAAGAACCACACATTCACAAGACTCGAATTTCAGAATTGTGTGATTGTTTACCTCATAACTGAATCACCTATCTGTACCTCATTCTAAGACGTAGGTTGGAAAATTACATGCCAGTATATTAGAAATATATCGATAATATCTTTATGTTAAGTAAGAAAGAGTAGCTTTATGAAACCAATCCATGTTACAATAAAGTCCTGTGAGTATGGTTCATTACGAATAACCTGTAGGTAGTTACTTGGTTTGTGATATACATTTCCAATACCTATCTTATGCACCGCGGATATCTGAAAATGAAAGCCGTAATATCATTTAATGCCACAAGTTACGGGATCGTTTCGCATGCACTGACGTGTTTATTGGAAGTTGTGATTCGTCAAAACAGACAAGTTGCTACATAAGTATACAAACCAATATGTTTACTTTGATTTTCATCTTGGAACTGATTCAAAATCTTTTATATAACTTTATACCCACCAAACTGCAAAATGTGCACTTAGCAAAATGAGAAAAAGAGTACAGTTCTTTAAAACAGACAGCGTGTGCGCTCCTTTGCATTAATAAATACATAAATAAATAAATAGCTCGAGGCAATTTCAACAAAGTAAAAAAATATAGGAAGAGAAAAAGGAATACAGAATTAACATCATTCATGAAGAATATGTGAATACACGGACAAGGCAATAAAGTGTGGCTAATGTATCCAAAATTTCTGTTAACATTTTGTCATTTTTAAATTTGTTTCGCCCTGAAAAAGCGTTGTGTAATTTTGTTTAAAATTAAAACATCTTAAATGCATTTCTTTGTCGTGTTCCAACAATGTTTGTTAATAAAATGGCAAATGTCTGAAGACGTGTACTATTTTGTAAATAAATACCGTAGTAGCGTTATTACTATTCTTGTTATTTCGTTGATCGTTGTTATTTTTTTTTTTGCTGTTATCATAGTTGTCGAGAATAGTATTGTCTTTATTTATGGTTTTCATAACGTATAAACATTTTCTTTTACTTACATAAGTGCAAGTGGAAAGCTGCAATACAACATTTGACTACGATGGTACATGGGTGCATTATGTTATAATTTGGCAATGCAGAACAACACAATTTTAAAGTACAGTCTGCAAGTTATTGATTGTTTAGATTTTTCATGAGAGCAGATAACTCCCTCATCCTGGACAGCGAACTCAAATTAAGTACGTCACGTTAATAAACACTGGATATATCATCAAAGGAGTGTACGAATATGAGCTGTAAGTTGTAATTGTTACCTTAATTTGATGAACTATTGCTTCCAGTGTGTTACGGCTGCTTCGTGACGCATTCATTTTTTATATAAGCTTTGATGCAGATAAAATTTCATACAATTTAATCAAAATATTTGATAGCATTGCAAAATAAAAACTATGAAACGATTCAATGACAAATGTTTTTATGATTTTAGTTTACGATTATTACACCATGTGGTTTAAGAGTGAAAAGTAATAGTGATTTGGAAATATTGGAATGAGGTTAATTAAAATCTTTATTTAATATATGTATTTACCCTTAAAAATACCGTACGTATAGAACAAAATATGCAAAGCATCTTAGATTTAATTATCTTCAGCCTGAAAGAATCTCTCTCTCTCTCTCTCTCTCTCTCTCTCTCTCTCTCTCTCTCTCTCTCTCTCTCTCTCTCTCTCTCTCTCTCTCTCTCTCTCTCTCACACACACACACACACACACACAGATTAAGACTAAATGGTAATTTACATTCTTCTGAAAAAATATTTTTTTTTAATGTTCGGCCATTTTAGAATGTGATTGCTAAGATATACATTTTTAAAAAATCATTTTTACTTACCGGCCCTACATATGTAAATCCGGATTTTTTGGCCACTTCGATGGCTTGATCTTTTCCCCCAGCATGTAGCTCCACAAACCAATGATTGGTCAATACCTCTATGCTACAAAACGAACCGTGTACATGGTACAAAAGCAAAATACCCAACCCTAGTGTCCAAATACATGGTCTCTGAATGGTCATCTTTGACAGCCGTATTATTTTCTTCGCCCGCTAGGTATTGCGTTACACGTTTCTTTGGTCCGTATTTCCTACAGTTCAATCAAAGACTTCAGAATTCAGATTTTGTTTCCGATCTCAATATCCTCGTCAGCAGCTCGAGTCGACCACCGTCCTTTAAAATACAATAGTTAAAGTTAATGAGATTGTCATAATGGTGATGTACAATGGATCACATGACCCATTTGACGTCATTCAAAATTTACCAATTCTGTAGCAAATGCGCAGGCATGTAATTGGCACGCCTCTCAATCAGCCATTACATCTTGAGCAAGATGGTAGTTGACAAAACCTTCATCGATCGGTTATTGATTATGCAAGAGAGAGGTCCATTTCGGGGTATTTTCTGAGTTTACCATCAGAAATCAATCATTACAATTATGTGAAATTTCATGTATTCGGAGCAAAACTTTGGGTAGGAGATAGCTGACCTATTAGAGTGACAAGGAAAAATAAAGAAACAAATCTAATTGAGTATGTCTGTGTTTACTTTGACATTTTCAAATTGATTTGCATCTCACTTTATGTTATTATTATTATTATTATTATTTTATATATATATATATATATATATATATATATATATATATATATATATATATATATATATATATATATATATATATATATATGCATTTAGCAAGGAATAATTTTATTCAAACAATGTAAGATATTGCTTTTAATGCATATGCTGTTATACTCAAACAGATAAACAGATAAAATATATTTTTATGACACTTGGATCAAACTTATTTAGCCTATAACTTATTTCCCTCGAAAACATGAAATTATTATCAGGTACCATAGTTGTTTTAATTTCATACGGTTTTTTTTTCTTACTGCTTTTATTTCATCTGCGATAAATAAAGATTCTTTATTATAAGTGTGTATTTTATCTTTTTTGTCAAGTTAAATTGTTTAATTTATTTTTTGGACTGAGATACCAATATTGCCTTAATGAATTTCAGCGACTTTAATTTTTTTAAAACTTTTCACAGCATCTTACATTTTCATACAAAATGCGCTTGAATTAAATAAAAAGTAAAATCAGTGACTTTTTTAAAAGTAAAACTAATGTTTTGTACAAATGGATCATATATATATATATATATATATATATATATATATATATATATATATATATATATATATATATATATATATATATATATATATGAGTGCTTGGTCAAGTGTAAAAAGAATGGATAGTGTACAAAATGGTAAATTCGAGCAACAAGCTATTTAAATATTACAATATACTTCATACAGAAAAATAAAGTTACCATCGATACTCGCTTATAAGTCGAACGCAACTATAAAATAACACCTTAAAACCAGATCTGCCGCAGCATAATGCTTCGGCAGGTCAGGTTTGATGTTGCTCGATTCCTGAGAACTCATAATGCATTTTTAATTGAACATAAGGCGTACCCTTATATTCATGATTAATCCATATACATACATATTGAGAGAGAGAGAGAGAGAGAGAGAGAGAGAGAGAGAGAGAGAGAGAGAGAGAGAGAGAGAGAGAGAGAGAGAGAGAGAGAGAGAGAGAGAGATCCCACTGTGATCCTCTATAAATGGTAACCATGGGTACATTACCGCAAATGGATTAACAGTGGGGAAACTAGGCTGGAAAACCGATCGATCATAAGCATTTTCATTTGTGCCAGTTACAGATTATCCCAACCAACCTCGGTAGACTTCAACTCAGCGATAAACTGAAGAGTTTGGCTGAAGCGCAGATTTCATACAGAGAGTTGGAAACAGATTACTTATCGAACCCGTTAATAACGTGCCTTGGTTAAATCTCTGTCACACAGGAAGTGAAGAAAATATCCACAACAAACACAAGAAGCCAAATCAGGAGAACTGTTGTGAATGTTGTAGATTTTGTACCGTGTATTTCTGAGATGAATAACTGCATTAATCTTTTTACATGTGCGATTTAACAACGTATTGTTCTAGCTTGATTATCGAACGTAGCCCAGCACTTCAGCTAATTTACTCCTAAAGAAGAAATCAGAGAATGAGAATATAAAAGACGCTATCTTATGTTCGTTCATGTGATAATGCTGGACTAATCGTTTTGCAAGCTTGCAGTCCCAGTTGAAGTAAAGGTGCAGACACGTAGTAGATGCATTGATGAATCATCAATAGTATTTCTTTATTATCTATATATTTGGTTTTCTCCGCTGATTTGTGGACCGTCGAGAGTTTGTAGTAGTTTTGGGAATTGTATAAAACATGACCAAGCCTCATTTTATATTGACCAGCTGATGACTGATTACTGTTTTCAACTTCATATCTTTCAAAAACAATGGTAATATTTCCCATAGCTCTAGTGGGTATGGCGGTAAAATGAGATTTTATTTAAACTGATCACCGAAATCATAATCACTGATCATTTCACTGACAGTGCCCAATACTCTATCATACGGATTAGTCTGAATTGCACTGATAATGTCATATAAATTGAAAGAATGCGTGACATGACCCTTTAAATTCAATAAAGTGTCAACAAGAACCTAATTTTATGTGTGCATATTTAAATCCTTTTATTTTAACTTCGGGTATTCATTCTTCTGGCTGGGGTGAACACAACCTTTATTCTTGATGTAGTCCACATGTGTTACAGTTTGCAGTAACTGATCTTGTTATAAACGATAATGATGTTATCAAGAAATTATTGAGGTTTCTCTTTGCAAAACAATCAGAACGCTTACAGAAATTAATTACGTAGATCAAGGTTTCGAAAATATATTACGTTACTATCAAAATCATATTGATTTGATCTCCAATCCTACAGGACACTATTATGTGTTGGTGTGTGCGTCAGTAAATTATTTGACTAAATAGAATAGCCGAGTAAAGTCCTTGATAATGAGGCTCACAAAACGAAATTTCTGGCGGGCATCATTCATAAAAAAATTCGAAAATTTAAAATTGTGTCAGTTTTCATTTGATAGCAGAAATTTCCAATTTATCGATTTCTTTACGTCAGAGCTTCACAGGTTCTGCAACAATTAACTAAAATTTAAACAGCTAGAACTAGATATTTTGATGATACAGAATTGCGGTAATCAATATTTTAATGCAACGGCCAATGCATTTTCGCTCATTTAATAGCTGTTTTCAAATAGCATTGTTGCCATCAGCAAGACATTTAGAAGGCCAGTAGTAATATATAGCGCTTGGGACTTATGAAGGTAAATAGGTGAAAAGAAGTATATCCTCAATGGGAATTTAACATGGCAACAGTGATCCATGAATTATATTATATAAGAAAATTGGCGGAATTTGTTTCAAGCTTTAAGGAAATATGTAGGTTCACAAATCTCTTAGTATCAAATGAAAATGAACACTTGCGAATCAAACGGGATATTAACATGGGAATAGCACTTGAAACTCGCACGACAATTTAGTATGGGAATGGCACTTGGGGGATAATGGTAATTCAACATGGGAATGACCTTGGGGGACAATGGGAATTTATGATGATGATGTAATGTGGTTTATTGGAACAACAATGTTATAGAGAGAGAAAAGGGTTTATGGGACAAACAAAGACGTATACAAATAAATATATAACTTTAAGCACAAAGGCAAAACACCGTTTATGACAATAGTAGAAAATGATATCTTTTATTGGCAAGTGAGGAATGGAAAAACCCTAGTATCTGTTTAAAACCTCATATTATAGCAACATTCTCCTGAAGAAACAAAACCTAGTATCTAATATTAGTAGTAATTTTTGGGAAAATCCTATGGTAAAAACAAATCTATCTTTAGCCAAAATTTCGTGGAAAAGCCTATGGAACAACCTGTTATTTAATTTTAGCCTCAAAACACAAACCTCATATATATATACATATACATATATATATATATATATATATATATATATATATATATATATATATATATATATATATATTATATATATATATATATATATATATATATTGTTACGTGCTTAGGCTCGAATAAGCAGCAACACAGAAAGAGTGAAAACTAACAAGCTTCTATAACTTTAACAATGAATTTATTAAGTACAATTATTTTCATAAAATAATTAAACTTACGGTTTTAGAGAATCAAATCCAACAAATATAGAATTCACAAAGTAATCCACTAATGGAATTTCAAGTCCTGATAAATAAATGTTCTAATAGTTCCAGGTTCGAATCTTGACGATGTAATAATCCAAAATGGCTGACAATGTCACGTGATGCAGTTCTTGTTTTTAAATCATCCAGATGAAATTATGAAACATATGTCCTTTTCCAGATAAATAGAATAATTCTTCTTTTCCAACGAATTGACACAGTCCAGAACAAGATATTAAACTCAAAACAGAAAATACACAACTTCTTTAAAATAAGCCCAATTTATATTCTACTAAAGTTAGCTTCTAAAACACAGCTATATATATTGTTTTTCTGAAGTAAACAAGAGGAATCATGTGAGTCTGGAAGGTCATGGAAAGAGCTACCTTCACCAAGTCACATGCTTAAAGAATGAACTAGAAGAATAAATCAGCCACTGATAAAATGCTGTCCCCGAAACCAACCAATAAAATTGAAGACTTGTTGACAATGTCTAAAACAAGGTCAGATATTGAGGTAACCAAGCCAAGGTCAGCCTGTTTACCAGAAAAGTCCAGGTCAAGTGAATTTTCTAGAAAAATTTCCCATTTAAATAATAATAAACCTTAAATGACAAATTTGGATTTAATAATTAAAAATAAATAAAATTAAATCCAATAGCCGTAACACCTTCCCCCATAAAATAAAAAGAAAGGTTTATATGATGAAACTTTCTTTTTATCACAAACCAATTTACATCTGAAATTAAAAGAACTAGTACAAATTACACAATATAATAAATTATACACGGGAAAGAGTGTATACAATTATATTATCAAGAAATAGCCTCAACCTTTTAACTTGTCCATGTCCCACAAAATGTCCTAGGAAAGGCAAACAAGCACAGCAGAACTCACTTTTAGACAAATTAATTGTCAAACATACATTAGTAAGTCTTTTTAAAGAATTATCGAATTGTTGTTTGATGTTCTTTCCGGGTGTCGTTGTAGATGATGACGTCACAAATCTCTAGACCAGAGATGAACATTTTTATGAGACGTTGAATTGGACTTTCTTTATATTGGTAGAGTCCTTTTGGAGTCGCAATATTGAGTTTTCCTTTGCTCTTTCCGTAGTGGAATCTGCCAAAATCCTTTCAGAAGGTCAGAATTTGGTGACGTATTTGGCATTCCCAATTTTATCAATAGAATAGTCACTTCTTGTTAATGGGAATGAATCTGTTTTTGTCACTCTGTTCACCTTCCTATAATCAATACACATACGGAGAGTTTTATCTGGTTTAGGAACAAATATGCATGGTGAACTCCAATCACTTTTACTGGGCTTGATAAAATCATTCTCCAGCAAATATTGAATTTCTTTTTTCAAGTATTCCTGTTTGAGTGGACTCGTCCAGCATGGAATTCTCATTCTCAACGTCATAAAAATTTTGTTTGTCCTTGTAAGAATATCTGGACATAGGTGCTCATATAATAATAACTTTCAGTTCATTTCTTTCTTGCACTTACAAATGTGAAAGTTTCTGGTCTAGATTTGTTCATAATTTCTGAATTCTGACAATTCGTCGCTCCAATATCAGTCGAATCCTGATGATATTCCTTCACTAAGAGGGACTGGTACAACTAAATTAATTACATATTTAACATGGCTATCTCTTTCAATATACTGGTACTCCTATAATTAATTTAGATCCCAGGAGCACTAATACTATAACTTAATTCATTTTCTTCTTAACTTTGTAAGGGCCGTAATATCTAATTTGAAGAAAAGTAAGAAGAATGAACAAGAGTAACATAACTCCATTATCAGACTCAAAAGTTCTCTCCCTTTCAGTTCTATCAAACCTTACTTTCATTTTTAACTTTAATTGATTATTTGACTTGGTCTTAGATAAGGAATCCACACAATCTACCATAATTCCACTGAATGTTTCATCAAACGTAGGAATAGGTTGCAGATGAGCCTTACGTATCTTCTGATTGGGTTTTCCTACCATTTGACAAGCATGACAAGATCTACAATATTTGACAACATCACTTTTGATGTCTGGCCAATAGAAGTGAGTCAAGATCTTGTGATACATTTTATTAATCCCTAAATGACCAGCCAAAGGAGTTTCATGGGCCAGATTAAGTATTTCCTGTCTGTAAGGTTTTGAAACTACTATTTGATAGTTTACTGACCATTCATCATCAATAGGTACCTCGGGAGGTCTCCATTTTCTCATAAGAATTCCATTTTTAATGAAATAACAGACAGGAACTGCAGTAACTTCAGTCTCATTTATGACCCTTTGAAACAAACAGGAGATCTCAGGATCTTTTTCCTGTTCAACGACAAGTGACTGTCGTTTATCACCCTGATTAAGAGAATGAGTTATTAAAAGAGGATCACTATGATCAATACCTTCTGATTGATCTAAACCAAGAGTAAGAGTGATCTCATCAAAAACCTGACCTATACAAGGGTCAGTTGAAGGAATGCTGCCTTCTGTAACATCACTCTCAAAATCATCACCCTGATTAGAATAAAGAGAATGAGTTGTCAAAAGAGGATCACTATGATCAATACTTTCTGATTGATCTAAACAAGAAGTAAATGTGACCTCATTGAAAACCTGACCATTACAAGCGTCAGTTAAAGGAATACTGGCTTTTTCAACACAAGCCTGACCCACGCAGGTATCAGGTAAGGGAATGCTGCCCTCAATAACATAAGCCTGACCCATGCATTTGTCAACGAAGGGAATACTGCCCTTTTCAACTTCATTCTCAAGAGCTTTCTTTACCATAGCTCTAGTAACTGTACAAGCTTGAAATATATCAGGGATTTCTTCTTCAATTGGATCAACTTTCTGATCCAAATTAGGCTTGTCAGTTACAAGTGGATTAACCACAACCTTGTCTCCAGCTAAGTCGTTGCCTAGCAATAAATCTATTCCCTCAACAGGTAAAACCGAGACTGTTCCGATTGTCACAGGTCCTGACACTAAGTCTGATGACAAATTTACACAATGGAGAGGAACATTAACAAAGCAGCACTCTAACCCCTGAATAAGAACACTTTCATTAGAAGAAGACTTCTCAGATAAAGGCAAAGTACCTGATAATAAAAGACTCTGAGAGGCTCCTGTGTCCCTTAAAATTTTAATAGGGGTGGGATTGGCTGAATCACCCAAGAGTGATATTAGAACCCTTCGATATAAATGGTTCATAATTCTCCATGTCAAAATCAGACTGGGATTTATTAGACCCAACAAATGTATTGCTTTCAATACATGACCGTGACCTTGACCTCTTGTAAATAAGAGCATTTGGAACTGGTCTATCTTGATTCTTTTGCCTATTTTTCAATTTGTAGCAATCAGAAATAATGTGTCCTTTTTTCTTGCAAAAGTTACACGTCGGAAGAGACAAGGATCTAGAATCAAACTTCTCCGAAGTCTGATCTTTGAAAGTTGTGTTAGTTTGAGTTTTAGAAGGGCTTGAATTAGGCGGAAATACTTTTCTGCCATTAAATTGTTGAGTAGAAGTCTTGTTAACAAAAGGAACTTTATGTGTCAAAGAATATTCGTCAGCAGCTCGAGCAGCATTTTCCAAGGTTTCAATCTGATGCTCCTCAAGATAAGTTTTAACATCACTATGAACACAGTTTTTGAACTCTTCAATTAATATAATTTGCTTGAGATTTTGATAATCTTGCTCAACTTTCTTGGCTAAACACCATCTATCAAACAACTGCTCTTTTTGTCTAGCAAATTCGACATGAGTTTGAGCAGCAGAGAGGGTGAGCCGGACAACATTTTTAGACAAGTATTCACTGAAATCACGCTTAAAATCAATGAAACCAATGACATCAGGCCCAAAAGTCAATGACATCAGGTCCCAAATGTGTGTGTGAATCATGGATTAGGTCCAAAAAAAAATTATGAAAAAATCAATGAAATTAATGAAATCAAAAACTTTTCAACTATTACATTTTTTGGGAAAAAGGGACTACAACGTCGTTGTCACTCACTAGAACTTTCAGTTGGGGTTAACCGAATATTTGATCCAGTCCGATACGATATCGTGTTCGAGGGTCATGTAAATTTATTGTTACAAATCCGTGGGGGGCAGACTGAGCATGACTAAAGAAATTTCTAAATTGATTGAAGTCCATATCAGAACACCATGTCTGCCAAATATTTCGTAGCGTATGTGTATCAACGCCGTTGAATACAGCAAGCATATTACAGTTATCTCTAATCACTTTTGGAATCTGAGTGTATCGTTGAGTGACATAGATCACGTCCGTGTTTTTATGCCTGCCTCGGGAAAATATTCTAGCAGGATTTTTTTGTTTATCTAACATGACATCATCGTATACAACTAAATTGTTGATACTTCCATCGAGGTCTTCTACTGATGGCGCCTCGTCAATATCGGTTATAAATTCAATAACATCCTCGCCGGCAATCTCTGAAGCGTTTTC
This sequence comes from Unio delphinus, assembly GCA_029339505.1. Lineage (NCBI taxonomy): Eukaryota > Metazoa > Mollusca > Bivalvia > Unionida > Unionidae > Unio > Unio delphinus. The sequence continues at coordinate 3,501,783 of JAQISU010000054.1, forward strand.
ATTAAAATCTTTTAGCACTTCATAGCATCGTTGGTCGTCTACGCTAGGGGCAATTAAATACAACTTATCCCACTTCATCCATCTCATTATTAAATTGAGCAACAATTGCGTTTTACCGGATCCAGATGGTCCGATTATAATTGCGCGGATAGAGTTTGGTAGCGCTGCATGATGCTTCACTGGTTCTCTTGTTTTAGTCGCTGAAAAATCAATTATATTCATATCTCTATACATAAATTATGGATCTATATTGCGTGAAGTGTAAGGCGCGTACTGGCACAGATGACTTGACGACGATTACAACTAAAAATAACCGATCAGCGCTTTCTGGTAAATGCGTACAGTGTAGTACAAAGAAATTTAGATTTGTTTCTAAACCCAAGAAACCCAAGGAACCTTTAAAAAAAAACGAGGAGGTGATATCGCTGCCAAATTAGCAAAACTCCCTGGAACCCCATGGGGGAAATACCCCGGAGAAAAACACCTTCCAGGGTATAGTTATTGTGGACCGGGAACAAGACTTGATATCAGACTCAATGATCAAAATCAGCCCCGACCCGGTGAGGAACCAATAAACGCTATTGATAAGGCCTGTCACCTTCATGATGTTGCTTATAAAAGCAGCAATTTGCAACACAGGCATCTAGCAGATGTGAAATTAATTCATGCGTTGAATTCTATCACTGATAAATCCTTCAAAGAAAAATTGGCCTCCTTTTTGATAAAATCGGCAATGAAAAGTAAATTGATGTTAGGTGCTGGTAATTAATAGCAACATGGAATCTATTTACTATTCCCCAAGAGGATACTGGAAGGGTAACGCTGCAATCAGTAAACTCGCTAGCGCCGCAAAAGTGAGAAAAACCACTGCGGCTCATTGGTTATCCAAACAGGCACTATGGCAAATTTATCTACCACCGCCTAAACAAATTCAATTCTCGCATTTTGATGTAACCGGACCCAATGAAGTTCATCAGGCTGATCTATTATTTCTGCCACATGATCGTGGTTACAGATATGCGTTAACTGTAGTTGATATTGTAAGTCGATACAAAGAAGCAGAACCGTTAAAAACAAAATCGGCCACTGAAGTGGCTTCTGCATTTGAAAGGATTTATCGAAGGAGTCCTCTGCACTGGCCAAATCTGTTACAAGTTGACCCGGGCAAGGAATTTCAGGGTGCAGTGTTATCTACAATGAAATATCACAATGTCGCTATCAGACGAGGGCATACTGCACTGCATCGTGATCAGGCCATTGTAGAACGGTTTAATAAAACCCTTGCTGAGCGGTTATTTGGATATCAATATGCAAAAGAATTCATCCAAGAAAAAAGATCCCGTGAATGGGTTAAGAGATTACCAGGTGTAGTTACCGCACTGAACAACGAGATTACTAGAACCATCAACATGAAACCTATCAACGCGATTAAAAAGAAGTCGATACCTGAAAAACCACAAAAAGATTTCCCTAGAAACGCTAGCGTTTCCCAACCAATTCTTGGTAGTAATGTCATTGTGAGGTACTTATACGAACCAGGAGAGCTTGAAGGGGATAGAAAAAGGGCTACTGATCCTATTTGGAGCGTCACTACGCATAAGATATCTAGTATAACACGATCTACGGGTAGACCTCCAATCTATAAACTGGATTCAACTGCCCCTCAACGGGGTTTTACTAGACAACAATTACAAGTGATACCCGAGGATACTCAATTGCCACCCCATGGTCTTAACTAGCACCCTTGCGTCTATTGCACTCAAGACAAGTCAACATCACATTATTTCTGACATGACCGAGATTGTTATTTTTTCTGTCTACGGTGAATTGGCGAGGATCCTTATCCGAATACTGCCAACGCATTATACAATTGCAACTTGCGCAGTGATTATTCTGTTGTTTCTTCAAAGTGATTATTAATTCAGCATCAATATCAAATTCTCGTTGTTTTTTTTTTGTCCTGTTGATTGTAACCGGAGAGTTTTTTTATCAATAATATCATCTATTGTGGTGTCATTATCATCACCAATGATTTCATCATCGCCAATGATTTCATCATCGCCTGACTCTGTCAGGACAATTCTTCGAAGTTGATTTATTTTTCGTACTCTAGACACTGCGAGATAGACTAAATTCGACCATTCTATGCGATTATCTACCATCCAAAGAGTTGTATCCGATATAGTCAATCCCTGTGAAGAATGTATCGTCGCTGCATAACCTAGCGTCCACGGGGATTTATTAGCACGCAATGCATCTTCAACAACATTGATATCAACCAGCACAATATCATTTAATACGAGACTCTGCTTTTCACTCTGTCCTGGAATATCAACTTCGATGTTCTGTTTTCGCGTATCCGATGGCCTATAACAAAGAGGCACTGGAAATGCTGCAAATTTTTGTTTATGCAATTCAAATAACTTCATCTGAAGTGTGTCCCTGACTATTTTTCTACTTGCAATGATTAAATCATTTGGTCTCCACATTTCCCAAAACTCATTCATGGGAGTTTCCGAAATTATTTCACGGGTTATTTCACACTGGATTCTATCCGGTTGTAATCTAATTAGTTTCTTCAATTCTTTTAATTCATTATCAAGTGATCTATGATCGGTATCAATTTCTTCATAATAGTCTACAAAACCCTTTAGCCATTCATGGGGGGATGCACCGACAAATGGTGGTGGTTGCCCGTGATCACCGCACATGACGATTTTTGTATTCTTCAATAACAACCACTCAAGAAATATTTTTAAGACATCTTCGGACACTGTGTCTATTTCATCCCAAATGATAATTTCAGGAATAAATTTCTCTCCCATGCGCTCAGGAGTCCATTTATCTCCCTTCCATCGGAAAAAGCTGTGATAAGTGCAGGCATTTACCCCTCTCTGTATCATTTCTCTTGCAAGTCTGTGAGTCGGTGTTAGTACAATCATGTTTGGATTGGAAACGCTAGCGTTTCTACGGAATAACTCAATTACCCGGGTTGTTTTTCCTGACCCGCCACAACCGTTTAAATAAACTGTTTTATATCTACAGATTGGATCAGAAATCGGTGGTGCACTAGAAAATTCTGAACACTGATTGCTTTCTAAGTAATTATTTTCAATGGTAACATCTGCTGATGGAATATAATCATGAATCATTTCTTTCTTAATTCTCCATGATCCCCATTTCTCGTTGCCAGTAGCCTTAAAATCAGCCATTTTGCTATTTATGTAAAATGAATCAGTAGCAACTCTAACTGCGGTGGTAGGAAATCTATTGATCATTGAAAACAGATTGATAGAAGCATAACCGAGCATAGAAGCTCTCAAATGTGTGTACTGTGGATGGTATCCATCATTGTAGGTAACAATTGTACCCAATTTGGTTCCATCGGACATAAATGCGTCCTTACGATTGACATATAGGCCCTTATTCGTTAAATCCGCCATTACAAAATCGTATTCAGCGTTGTCTATAATCAATCGTGAAGAATATTTCGTATTATCATCTTTGCCACCTTGGGTAAATTTACCGATTATTCTTCGTCCAAGATTTTTTGCTTCATTGTTTCTGATTTCAAATAACTGTCTGGACCAATCCATGATTTGTTGTTCATTAAAATCAGGAAACAGTTTTCGCTCTTCGCTAATTATTTTTTCTAGATCAGGTTGTGGTAACCAGACTGATTTCTGTGCCCGATAGGATATAATTGCTTCACTGACAATTAATGATTTTAACATCTTACAATCAAGCATATACCGTAATAACACTATTGGCATCCAGTGTTTTTCAGATATGTGTTTACCAATCCAAAGATAACTACATGGATGAAGTCCTTCAGCCATTTCAAATGATACCACACAAGCGAATCCGGTTAAATCAAAATCAGGAAGTGGTCCATTAATAGCAACACGGGTCATTTCGTGTGTAGGGTGTCCAAATCGTTTGAAATATTTCTCGCATTCTCCATACCCAAGAAAACTTCCTGGATAACACGCAATCATATCAACTGAAATAACGGTATCAGCGGTGTATTTTGTGTTCCATAATCCGCCGTGGCTGTATTCAAGACAGGATAATTTGACATCTGATAAAAACTCACTTCGTGTTGGTTTCCACGCGTTTTTCTTTCTAGCAAAATGTGCTGCAATGGATGGTACTGTAAAACAGTTTGCTAATAATTGATCGTCTTCTTCTCCGTCCTCAGAAAACTCACTAGCTAGTTGTTTCATTTGATTCTGCAGTTCTTCAGTACGGTATAATTCTCCGTTGGGCCTTACAAACTGATCAAATCTGCATTCCTCGTCTGAATTACTATGAAATAGCCACGCTGACACAGGATCGTTTTTACTCAATGGTAAATAGCATCAAATAATTTCTGCTCTGAAAAAAACTCTTCGGTTCCAAACAGAGTTTGGGATAGATATTTTACGGTTCTATCCCGTGGGAATATTGTTACTGCAGATGACCACGCGTGCGCGTTATGATCAATAATTTCAATGGGGTTTCCTTTTTTTGATTGATATTTCGGTTCTTTTAATACTTCACCGGTGATTGTCCTTACCGATATTGGAAATCTTAATGATGTTTCTAATTTAGTTATATCCTGAATTGTTGCTCCATGCTCTTTTACCGTGAACTCCCACTCGGCTATTTTTTTTCGTCTTAGATCAGTGAGTTTATTCCCCCGGGACGCATTTGTGAAGTGTTCTATTATTCGTTCTGCTACACAATTGAGCCCTGTCGAATATTTCATGGGTGCTAGTTTTGAAATATCAGGTTTTTCATTGAGCGGATAGATCCCGTAAACAACTGCTGTGACAGGATAAGACCTTTCGTAGTAGGGTTTATCAATTCCAGTCAAAATTCCCGGTTTTGAATCCTGATTCACGGTGACAGTTTTTTTGCCCTTGAGAATGGGTTCAAATTTATCCTTAATAATCCATTTGCCATTCTCACGGATAATGAATTTGATTCGGAAAAAATGACTTTTTTCCCCAACACGTGAAATGATCGCTGCTGCCTTTTCATCATTCATGGTAGCCTCAACAACACCATCAATTCGAAATGTTGACCAACAATAAGATGCTCCATCACGCTTGAATTCATTAAAACAGTCTCTGATGGGTTTATCAAGAATTTTATTCTTGGGTGTATTAGAAACTATATCAAGATTGAATTGAGCATCCTTCCATGATGATCTCATGTTTCCGTCTCTTGGACGTTTGTTACGTTTTTTGGGTCTATCGCGATTAAATCTAGGATTGATTTTTAATAATCTCTTAAACTCTTTCATGTTTCCGTCTATTGGGCGTTTTGGACGTTTTTTGGGTTTATCGAGATTAAATCTAGGATTGATTTTTAATAATCTCTTAAACTCTTTCATGTTTCCGTCTCTTGGACGTTTGTTACGTTTGTTTCCGTCTATTGGACGTTTTTTTGGGTCTATCGCGATTAAATCTAGGATTGATTTTCAATAATCTCTTAAACTCTTTCATGTTTCCGTCTCTTGGACGTTTTTGACGTTTTTTTGGTCTATCGAGATTAAATCTAGGATTGATTTTCAATAATCTCTTGAACTCTCTATCAGCATTGAATTTAGCATTTTTCGAAGTCAATCTCTTGAACTCCTTCATGCTATATAAAAAACAAACATTTAAATGAAAGTTTTATGTATAATGAATCACTGCAAATGGCTCATGATGGGAAATGTAACCCCGTGTAACAAATCATGCAGAAAAAATGAATACTGTATGTATCATATGCAAAGTTTTCGACGTGGAAGTCTTGGTCCGTTACCCTGTATTCGATGTGGGGTTGGGGTTAAGGGAAGATCACAATTGTGTATTGACTGTGGTGGTAAGCGATATAGGGAATTGAAGCGTTATTATGATAAAAGAATAAAAAATGGACAATCCATCAGAAATTATGACCCTGAAAAAGCCCTTGACCCTGACAACATCAAGGATAAAATCATAAGAACCCCGCAAGACTATATCGAAAGATTTTCCAGTGATGTAATTATTGAACCAAACACTGAATTAGACAAACAATAGAATAGTATATATGAACCAAGAATTCAGACCACATCCAGTGATTACAAAATATGAAGCATCCAGTGATGGTGTTGTAAGACACTGTAGAATGAAGAAACCGGTCGGTTTTGTGAGTAATCAAGGGTATTTGAGGTTTACTGTTAGGGAGGGAAAAGAAAAGAAAACTTATCTCAATCATCGTTTCGTGTATGAATGTCATTATGGATTGATCGAGAATGGTTTTGTTATTTATCACAAGGATTCTAATCCAAAGAATAATTCTGTATCAAATCTGCAGGCTATCACACTGAGTGAGAATTCCAAACGAGGAAGAGCTGGCACTTGCAAAACGGTTTGGAAGAGACCTGTGACATCTTTGAATACAATAACTAATGAAGAAAAAATATTTTCATCTATGAATGAAGCCGGTAGGCACTTCGATATTTGTCCAACTTCTGTTCAAAAAGTTGCAGGGAGGATTTATCGATCGGCTATTTCAAAAAAGACGGGGCAAAAATTTCAATTTAGTTATGTCTAATGCTTCATATTTTTCAATTAGAGATATGTCATTCTTATAGAATAATGAATTCTGAAAACATGAATAGCATCATAGTTGAAATAGCAAAATTGAAAAATCAGGATATCAAACTATCAGATGGATTAAATCCTGATCAAATTGTGTCTGATTTTCAGGATATAGAATACGGGGTTAGCACTAACAAATATATGCTACCCAAGAAATATGCACTCATCAAAAAAATTCAGAATTCTATTAAAGACTCTCTTTCATTTTCCAGTGACATCAGTGTGTTCGTCCCGTTGTATACTATCGTAGAAGGAATACGAAAAGAATTAGGTAACGAATACGAATTGAAAAAAGAAGTCAACTCTAAAATTAGAAACCTACGAGCATTAATTCAGGAAAATGAACAATTTTGACTGACCGACCATTAATCATTTTTTGATTGCCCGACCATAATCATTTTTTGATTGCCCGACCATTGATTGCCTGACCATTTTATCATTCCGACCCTCATTTTTTTTAGCCGACCCTCAAGGGGGATGTCAAAAATCGATGGACGATATGTCAGATTGATCAATGAAAAAGTGTGGAAACTGTCAGTATTATTTATTTTATATACAATTATGTGACTTTCCACAGCCTTGATAGAGGCTGTTATAGGATGAAATAACACTTCCATGACCGTGTTAAAAATCATCCGACATGTCACTGATGTCAAAAAGGGAGTTGCACGATGGTGTTAGGTCGGATTAAAAAATTGTTTTACAATTGAAAAATAGTTTGCGATTTCAAATAATGGTCAATGAAGCATTAACGACCCGATTGGCTCGTGAGCGACTAGATGCAATTAAGAAATTTATACCAATTCGTGACTCTGTAAGAAATAAACTGCAACAACGACAGAGTTTACAAACTGATTTTGCTCTGGGGTCTGAAGAGTTGTTTAAACCAGTAACCACAGCAACGAAGGGGGTAGAGCGTGCTATACTGGGAGATGGTCCCGAGACGGGAAAATCTGTTATTGGTGAACTTGAAAAACTAGCAGCGAAAACTGAACAGACTGAAAAAACTGATCCGAAAAAAACGACTGTTTCTCTGTTGAATAAATTTACTGATCATGCTAAAATAGTAATAAAAAAATTTGAATTATTGAAATCAAAGGATTATCAAGCCTTTGGTAATTTTGCTGCTCAAAGTTATAATTCAAAAAAAGATTTTTTAAAGGACGAGTATAAGAATGATAGAATATAAGTAATGATTGGTTCGATTATTTGTATAAACTAAATAAAGGGATTGGTCGTTTGAATAAGGATGAGATAGGATACAAGGAATTTCAAAGGGGAATTAGTAATTATAAAAGAGAACAAATAGAAGAGCGACAACGAGAAATAGAAGAACGGCAAGAACTAAAACGTCAAACACCAACACGTAGACAAACAAGAAGACAAAAAAAACAACAACTACCACCTGATGATGATGATGATTTAGAAGAACGACGTCAAACACCAACACGGAGACAAAAAAAACAACAACTACCACCTGATGATGATGATGATTTAGAAGAACGACGTCAAACACCAACACGGAGACAAAAAAAACAACAACTACCACCTGATGATGATGATGATGATACTCTTGATTATTTACAAACCACGGATACAGACAAACTAGATGAAGCAACTGGTTATAGCGGAAGTGGATTAGGAAATCCAAGGATTGGAAACACTTGTCCTGATAGTGTTATCAATGATATATCACGATTAGGTGTTCTTGTAGGAGGATTCCGAGCTGGAAATAATTCACCGGAAATAATTAATGAAGCAGCTGATATCTGTAGACGGTTATTTGCCGGCGGTATCATGGATATCAAAACCTATCGAGATTTCATTGACGAGTTAGCAAATGGGTATCATAGCGATTAAATAACAATTGAAAACACTATTGTTTTTATAATAATGATCATCCATTACAATCATGATAAACCAACCCTCGTCTATGTAGTTAATTCACGGTTTCCAGTTTATAGAGCATACTACGGAGATGGCCTCGGCAATACCATTTTAGGATTCTTTTCAAGAATGGCCCCAAAAGTGATGCCGTTAGCTAAACAGTTATCAATGAAAGCCATTGATGTTATTCGTGATAAGGGTATTAGTACTGTTGGAAATCTTGCCGGGAAAGCGTTTTCAACTGCGAAGGATAAAATAACATCATTAGTGGGGCGAAAAAAGAAACCGTTACCGTCTACAGAAGAAATGCCTGCAAGTGTTAGTAAAATAATAAATAACGCAGTAGATGAAAAATTAGCGTCGATGGTAAATCAAGGGGACCAAAGCAATATTGCAAACATGATAGCAGGAAGTGGCCTTAAAAAACTACGTCGATGAAAATGGAAAAATCGTTTACGATTTCACTATTTAGACTCTGATAAATAGAATAAAATGTTCAAAAAATCATCTGATCCAGCATTTGATATAGACGCCCCAGTCCCCAAGAATGATTCTGTACGCGATTATCAATATTACGCCTATCATGCCATAGACTCAAATAGTCGAGCAAGAATTGATCTTCAAGTCCATGATACCAGTAAATACTTTTTACCCTGTGAAGCATTTATTGAAGTAGAAGGAGAGATTATACGAACAAATGATACAGAGTATCCAGCTGGTACTCAAGTCGGTTTTGTCAATAATGGTATCATGGCGTTATTTGAGAGTGCTAGATATCTCATTGATGGAAAAGAAATTGAGTCCATAGATCGTGATGTTGATGTGGCTACAACAATAATCGGGTTAGCGAGATATTCCGATGATTACACAAGATCAGCAGGACCTTCTATGATGTTTGCAAAAGATGGTAAGAATACCGCTGGAGGAAATCCATTTGTTGTAAGACGACCAAAGAATAATGCTGGTGCTGCTAATGCTGATGTCGAGGATATGATTATAAACAACGATCCTAATTTCAATCTAGGAGCTGCAACACGAAACGCAATGTTGCAAGGAGATCGTAAATCATTTTCATGCGCGATTCCACTGCATCACATATTTGGATTCTGTAGAAACGTCAGAAAAGTTATCTACGGAGCGAAGCATACAGTATCGCTTGTACGAAAGGGTGATGATAATGACGCAATTTGGAGGATTCCAGCAAACCCGGCTGCAGATCATGTAAATGATGATGCTGGTAAAGTCAATTTAACAAAAATATCATTGTGGATGCCAGTGTTGACTCCAGCAATCACCGCAGAAGGACGATTACTATCATTTATGGACCAAGGAGGAAAGTCGTTGTTGAGTTGGCTAACCGTGAGTACAGATGTGAAACAATCAAATATCAACGGGTTATTCACTTGGAACCTAGCATCAAAACAAGGCGTTTCTGCGCCACGTCATATATTCGTTGCGTTACAGGATAACACACGAGTTGGCAATCAACAACGAAGTCATATGATATTTGATCAATTAGGTGTGAAAGACGTCTCACTGAGAATAAACGGCCAGCAGGAACCATCTGAGGATATACAACTTAATTACACAGAAAATCATATTGCACGAGTTTATCATCGTCTGTTGTCATTTATGGCACGCGATCAAAATGTGGATACTGGTTTGCAAATATCACAATTTGATTTTAAGAATCTGTATCCGATCTATTACTTCTCACTGGAACATCTCGATTTGATGAGACAGTCAGTTGTTGATATACACTTTAGAGCTAATGTTACCTGTCCTGTTGGTGTTGGTGCTATTGCTGATTATAGAGCGGTTGCTGTCATTCTCAGTGATAAATCAATGCTACTCGAAGGTGTTGGTGGAAGAATGAGAGTGGTAGATGCCCCAGTAGAAAATCTTTGAACGATTTTTCTCGATTTTTCATTGAATTAGAATCAATCAATTATATATAATGTCATATAGTGTTATTAGTGTTACGTTAACTCCTGGTCAAATCAAAAAATTGCAATCAGAATCGGCTAAAAAATGTGGAACCACAATCACGTTGAAACCTAATCAAATGACTGGTGGTGCAAATAAATTATCGCTGACAACTCGTCAAGTGAAACATTTCAATGATGCTTTCAAGGATAAAAAAGGTGTTCAGATTACTCTCTCTGCGGCTGCTATTAAAAATATGATGAAAACAGGCGGTATATTTCCATTGTTAGCTGCAATACCAGCATTGATTGCAGCAGCAGCCCCAGCGGTGGCTAAAGCAGCGGCGTTAGGAGCCTTTGGTACTGCAGCAGGAATGGCACTAAAGAAGGCAGCTGGACAAGGATATAAAAAAAAGAGACGATCCGTTCAAGGATTGGGTCTAAGACTACCAGGAACCCCGTATTCGTGGTACAGCGGAAAGGGTCTAAGACTACCAGGAACCCCGTATTCATGGTACAGCGGGAGATCCGTTCACGGATCAGGCCTGAGACTACCAGGAACGGTTTATTAATACAGAAATCTTCGATGGTTCCCATGTCCAATTTTGATTTAATGGATGCTGCTAAAAAACTAGTGATTAAAAATTTCAGAGGAGTTTTTATGAAAGATCAATTACCACATCAACCAAACAAAACTGAAACAGGTATTATTAATCTCGATAACAGCACCGGACCTGGAACTCACTGGGTTGCATACGCTATTGATCCACGTGGGATTGTCTATTTTGATTCATATGGATTAGCCCCACCAAAAGAGTTTATGCGGTATATAAAAACCCTTCCAATGAAGACTTGGTATTCTACGCTACCAACACAACAAATCAATGACCCACCAATATGTGGCAGTGAAGCATTAAATGTCCTTGACGCTATTTCTAACTCCTTGGGTAACCCAAGGGGAAAACCACCTCATATTGTCGTTAATGACTACACTAGTAATCGCTTTTTAGAGAGAGAAAGAGTTTTACAATAACATGATTGATATTTGGGGAAGACCTCTGAAACCCAAACCCGATGACACTGCAACCCCTGATTCTATCAAGGATATAACAAAAAAAAATTAAAGATGAAATCGCTGAGACGTTGAACTTAACAAGTGTTGACCCGAATGAAATAGTTGTATTTCAAGACAAACAGGGTAAATTGAAATCCAGTAATATTTCTCTGGATGATATTTTAGTTAAACAACAAAACGCAATCGAGAACACAGTTGCGTTATTTTCCAATCAGGGTAAATTGAAATCCAGTAATATTTCTCTGGATGATATTTTAGTTAAACAACAAAACGCAATCGAGAACACAGTTGCGTTATTTTCCGATCAGGGTAAATTGAAATCCAGTAATATTTCTCTGGATGATATTTTAGTTAAACAACAAAACGCAATCGAGAACACAGTTGCGTTATTTTCCGATCAGGGTAAATTGAAATCCAGTAATATTTCTCTGGATGATATTTTAGTTAAACAACAAAACGCAATCGAGAACACAGTTGCGTTATTTTCCGATCAGGGTAAATTGAAAACCAGTAATATCTCTCTGGATGATATTTTAGTTAAACAACAAAACGCAATCGAGAACACAGTTGCGCTATTTTCCGATCAGGGTAAATTGAAAACCAGTAATATCTCTCTGGATGATATTTTAGTTAAACAACAAAACGCAATCGAGGATACTATCGCGTTATTTTCCGATCAGGGTAAACTCAAACCGGGTGTACTTTTTTCGACGATTACAGATCGATTTAAAACTCTCAACGATTCTGCGTTAGAACTAGCAACACTTCAATCTAAAACCGAAGAACACATAAAACAGTTTACCGCATTTCGTAGAAATATCATTGATAAATTTATTGGAACTACATTCGATAAAATTGAACTAAAACTCCCTGATATTAAAAAATCCATCGATGAGACGAAAACTTTCATCGAAGGCATCAAGGGGGATGCAACGAGGATGATAACAGCCATTGAAAAAACAAAAATTCCTCATGAGAAAACCAACAACGTAGTATACACGATCCAACACGGATCATTTGAGTGGACACCTACAAACAACAAATTAGATATCACTGCAACCGTTAAGGGTATTTATCGATTAACACTAGTAACACCATTGTCTCAATTTAATATATCATCGTCCAGTTCATCCGGGGTCAATAATACGATTTCAACGATCATCGACAAGGGTACAACTGAAAAGTTTACAATCACATCTACTGATAAAAATTTGGTTAGGGTCTCAACAACGTGGTATGTGGAATTCGTAGCGGATTTAAGTAAATCGTAATTGAAAACGCTAGCGTATTTAAAATAAAAATGATTTCATCATCGCAATATCGCTATGATCAGGTCAGAGAGTATCAAACTAGACTCAAAACCTTGTCTGAGGAGTATGAATTGAAAATTAAAAAATATCGCAGGAGAATTACCGCAATTGATGTTACTGTGTACGCTGTGAGTGGTGTAATCACCGGAGCCGGTATTATACTGTCTTCAGTGACAATGATGGCCCCGATAGCTGTTCCAATTTGCATTTCTGCGGCAACAACAATCGCTGGAATAATTTCAATAATCACAAAAAAAATATCATCATGCAGCCAACGGAAACTACAAGACTACATAATTCAATTTCATGTTGTGTCCACTGCATACTCGCAATTATCCTCATTGATATCGTCATCGCTCGATGATACAATTATATCAGAGAGTGAGTTTTCAGCGATGGTAGATATATATGATTCTGCGATGTCAAAATTAGAAGTACAAAAACATGAGTATAATAACAATGACAACACAGATGGAATTACTTCAACAAATAGTGGAGAACACAAACCCAGTACAAACAAGCATGATCTCAATAACCTCAACGAATCCAGAATTCAGTGTGAATTTCCCCTCTCCGGTCCCAGTGAAGGAGATAGCGCTAGCAAAATTACGAGTATACCACAGTTGGCCAAATATTAGGTCAAAATCATTTGGTGGTCAACAACCCAATAATTCACTGGTATTTGCAAATAAGAATAAACCCGACGGTACCCCAGACTGGAATGTTGTTTCCATACCAACCGGATCATACCAAATTGAACAAATCAATAATGAATTCGCGCGTAGAATAAAATCGATTACTGGAGTAGAGTCAAAAATCGCTATAACAGTTCATGAACCAACACTATCATCTGCCATTGAAATAAACTCAGAAGAATACGTCGTAGATATCTATCAAAGCTCAATAAGAACAGTACTAGGATGGCCTGAATTACCACCAAGGGGGGAAACCGTTGATTTACCAGAACCTCAAAAAACCGATTATATCACAGACAGGATAAAATCTGATAATCCAGTAAAGAGTTATAGAGATTACAGTATTGCTAGAATCTTTTTTGCTCTTGGCACTATAGATAAGGGAGGGAAATATCTTTTTGTTAACGAACTTAAAATCGCTGAAAATTTCACAGCAATGAATAATGATTTTTCACTGTTGTTAATACCCCTTAAATCCGGCTCTCTTACCCGAGATGAATTTATCAGTGTCGTAGAAACATGTAACAAAATTATCGACGATATGAAAAAATTTAATTCACAAATTATTCAAGAGATATTAGATGACAGTAATCCTACAACAAGAACAATTTTTGCAGGAGGCAAGGGCATCCCCGTCAAGGATATACCAACAGTCAAACTACCAGGATATAATATCTTAGAACTACAAAAATCTCTCAGTGATGCCATCGATATTGGTTTTAAAATAATTCATGATGCGTGGAAAAAAGCAACATCACCGGAAATAAAAATCCTGACCCATAATAATGACCCAGATGGTGGTGGCAGGCATATTGCTCCGTTCAATGTGAATATTTCAACGGTGATTGCGCTCAATTTAGTATATGATGTGATAGAAGGAAGCTATCAAATAAATTTAGAACGATCAAATCAAGCTCAGCAGGGATATATTTTGTATTCATTTGCACCAATAGCTCCTCCAGGGTTTTTAATAATTGAATCCCCGGTGAATCCAGTCTATATGCGATGTCATAATAATTCATTAACCAGAATTAATTTCAAACTCACTGACCAGTCTAATAATCTGATTGATTTACAAGAGGAGGTTTTACAAATTAGTCTATTTGTGAAATCCTAAGAGGATTTTCGTCCCCCAGACAAAGTCTGGAACACGATATCGTATCGGACTGGATCAAATATTCGGTTAACCCATAGCAGCAGAGAGGGTAGTGACAACGACGTTGTAGTCCCTTTTTCCCAAAAAATGTAATAGTTGAAAAGTTTTTGATTTCATTAATTTCATTGATTTTTTCATAATTTTTTTTTGGACCTAATCCATGATTCACACACACATTTGGGACCTGATGTCATTGACTTTTGGGCCTGATGTCATTGGTTTCATTGATTTTAAGCGTGATTTCAGTGAATACTTGTCTAAAAATGTTGTCCGGCTCACCCTCTCTGCTGCTGTTTGTCCAGCTTCTTTTCTGTAATTTCTAAATTTTTGCCTATAAGCTTCAGGAACTAACTCGTAACCTCTTAAAATGCATTCTTTAACTACATCATAGTCACCACTTTGCTGAACAGACAGTGAAGTGTAAATCTCACTAGCCTTACCAGTAATTACACATTGTAGTAACTGAGTCCAATTCTCTCTTGGCCACTTTAAATTTTCTGCAACTTTTTCAAAAAGAATGAAATATTTATCTACTTCTTTTTCTTTGAAAGGGGGCACTAATCTAATATTCCTTGCTAAATCAAAATTTTGATTTGAAGTATGATGGTGATTCTCACTTGCCAGCTCCATTTTTTTCATTCTAATTTCATATTGTAATTGTTTTTCCTTCTCCCTTTCCTGTCTCTCTCTCTCCTCTTTTTCAAATTGTAATTGTCTTTCTTTATCCCTTTCCTGAAATTCCAGTTTCTTAAACTCTAATTCCCTCTCTCTCTCTCCTCTTTTTCTCTATCAATCTGCATCTGCTCTTTTTGTAATTCAATTTGTTTCTCTTTCTCCTCTCTCTCAATTCGCATTTGCTCTTTTTGTAATTCTATTTGTTTCTCTTTCTCCTCTCTCTCATATTGTAATTGCTTTTCTCTCTCCCTTTCCTGAAATTCTAGCTTCTTCAACTCTAATTCCATCTTGAATTTTAATTCTAATTCCTTTAATTTTATGTCAGAGTCTGATGCAGACTTACTGACCGGAATCAAAGCACTTTGTTCCAAAACATCCTGTTCTACCAAATACTGGACCAAAATCTTTTTGATATCTTGTTTCGTTAAAGAAGCCTTCACTTCAGAAAGATCGTATTTTCTGGCAAGTTGAACCAACTCGTCTTTTTTGAAAAGATCTAATTGCTCCTGGGTAGGATTAGAAAGAAATATTTCTACCTTAGATGTCATTTTGAAACAAGCGTGTTAGCCTCACTAAAGATTTGAAATTCTCAAAAACTAGGGGAAATTCAAATTTAAATTCAAATTTATCTCAAATCTCAATCCCAATCTCAATCCCGAGACGATAGCCACCAATTCTATGTTACGTGCTTAGGCTCGAATAAGCAGCAACACAGAAAGAGTGAAAACTAACAAGCTTGTATAACTTTAACAATGAATTTATTAAGAACAATTATTTTCATAAAATAATTAAACTTACGGTTTTAGAGAATCAAATCCAACAAATATAGAATTCACAAAGTAATCCACTAATGGAATTTCAAGTGATGATAAATAAATGTTCTAATAGTTCCAGGTTCGAATCTTGACGATGTAATAATCCAAAATGGCTGACAATGTCACGTGATGCAGTTCTTGTTTTTAAATCATCCAGATGAAATTATGAAACATATGTCCTTTTCCAGATAAATAGAATAATTCTTCTTTTCCAACGAATTGACACAGTCCAGAACAAGATATTAAACTCAAAACAGAAAATACACAACTTCTTTAAAATAAGCCCAATTTATATTCTACTAAAGTTAGCTTCTAAAACACAGCTATATATATTGTTTTTCTGAAGTAAACAAGAGGAATCATGTGAGTCTGGAAGGTCATGGAAAGAGCTACCTTCACCAAGTCACATGCTTAAAGAATGAACTAGAAGAATAAATCAGCCACTGATAAAATGCTGTCCCCGAAACCAACCAATAAAATTGAAGACTTGTTGACAATGTCTAAAACAAGGTCAGATATTGAGGTAACCAAGCCAAGGTCAGCCTGTTTACCAGAAAAGTCCAGGTCAAGTGAATTTTCTAGAAAAATTTCCCATTTAAATAATAATAAACCCTAAATGACAAATTTGGATTTAATAATTAAAAATAAATAAAATATTAAATCCAATAGCCGTAACAATATATATATATATATATATATATATATATATATATATATATATATATATATATATATATATATATATATACGGGATTCATTGCGTGTTGACTCGATATAATTTTAATTATTTAATCAATATGAAACGATCGTACGATTTCATTGAGAAAGAAGAAGAAAATAAGTGGCCACGACGTGATATATCGGTTCAAACAGTAGCTGAAGTATTGACTCAAATAAATGAAAGCGATTTTGAAGACGACATTGTTACGTGCTTAGGCTCGAATAAGCAGCAACATAGAAAGAAGTGAAAATAATAAGCTTGTAAACATTTAACAAACAATTTATTGAGTACAAATATTTTCATAAAAGAAAATAAATAAACATACGGTTTTAGAGAATCAAGTCCAAAAAATTATTCCAAAAGAATTCACAATTTAATCCATTAGTGGAATTGTAAGAGTACTGATAATAAAATGTCCTAATAGTTCCCGGTTCGAATCTTGACGATGTAATCCAATATGGACGACGATGTCACGTGATGAAGTTAGTTTTAGTTTTATAATAATTTAAATGAGCACAAGTAATTTCTAGATAAATAACAAACGAATTGAAATGATTTACACTCAAACAATAAAACACACATCTTTGTATTTCAAAGCCCAGACTAACTACTGAACCGTTAGATTCTAAAACACAGCTATATACTGATTCTCAAGGGATCACGTGATTTTCTAGAAGGTCACAGAACGAACCCATGCTCGCAAAGTCACGTATACAGTATGATCTAGAAAGATGTCCTTGGAATCAACTAATCATTTTTTTAAAAAAAGCTTTAATGTCCTTGGAATCAACTAATCATTTTAAAAGCTTGTTTACACTCTGAAGCAAGGTCAGAAAATGAGGTTAACGTTTGTTGTTTACTTGTAGAGTGAAAATTTCTAGAAAAATTTCCCAATGAATGAATTTTTAATCCAAAATGTCAAATTTGAATCTGACAAAAATAAATACATTATTTAAATCAAATATAGGTAACAACATGAGTGAGCCTGAATCAACATCTTCTGCGTCGTCGTCTAGACCCAGAGAGTCTGCCTCAAATGAAAACCGACCAGTAGCACTCGGATAATATTACCATATTCGAGAGACAGAAAAAACGCTCCACCAGAAACTTTAGAACCTTCGCTTACACTAAAACGTTGAAGTTTAAAGAGTTTAACTCAGATGTACCACTGTACCACTGTTCATCGCCGATTAGTGGAATTCTTTATTAACCACACATAAACGACAATGCAATGCCAAAACAGATGCTAGTAACGATTCACGTCTATCAACCCACTGAATTTCTCATACAATTATTATTATGAGACATGCGACAATGGGTAATGCAACCGAGTGCAACACAATCATTGCGGACCAAATTGTCGGTATTGTTTAGCCTCTAGAAAAACGAATACATTGTTCGGCTTGTCAGCGAACGTTTTCAGCCCTATGTGTTACCAACATCTCATGACGCAAAATTTCCAACGGAAACATGCTTAACAAATCCAATTTGCTCTATTTGTGGACCAATAATTCAATGCGCACGTTTGTCGAGTAAATATACGATGTCACATTTGTCGCCAAATCGTTGGCTCGGAACATGAATGCTAAAAATTACCAATCGAAACAGGAGGAGGATGACAATCAGAAGACGAATTTTATCTTTTTCGACTTTTTAATGCCTGCTAGAGACATTCACATTCTTAATGTTTGCGTAGCTGTTCATCAAGCGACCAGAAGTGCATCCAATAATCTTTTTTTAAAACCTTGCCTTCAATCTAGAAAGGTTCATGGAGGACGTGAAAAATTTATCGACGATCTTAGACCCTGTCGACAACACGTAAAGCAAGAGGACATCAAAAGTTGGAGACTGCCCTTTCTATACTACGGTGATGGCTCATAATTTCTCGGGATGCAAAGTACAATTTCTCCTTAAAATACTACACAGAACAAGTCACCGAATGTCCTAAATTTGTCTTGAACGAGGCCAGAATCATCTTAATCCTTCAACTTTTAGGAAGAAATTTTAAAATATTTTTGCTTTGACATGGACACTTTAACGCGTTGCTCTGGAAAATGTTAGTAATTGTTCATGGAGCACAGATGAATCGGTCCTTCTATTGAAGCCTGTACCATTGACAAAGATTGCTCCTAATTGTAGTGCAAGCGATTTATACCCGAGAAGACCCTAGCTGACATTTGCTCTGAAACTAAATACCTTATCACACATCAAAGCTCTGCGCTGGCTACATTACATGTGTGATAAGGAAGAAAAATGATCCAATATGTCTGAAATGAAGGACGTGAACAAACGTTGGGACGTATTCAGTGGATGGCCGGGAATTACAAGACCCCAAGATCGTCTACCTGGTTAATGTGTGCTTTTTTCACGCATGTCATTTTTGTTACACTCAGCGTGACACCAAAAATCACATCGACGTGAAAAACATTCGACAATAGGAAATATTAATTAAATGCAAAGTCTTGTCTCTCGTCAACGTGTACCCTCTTACCTTACCATTGCCAAGGAAAATATATGCTTATTTTGTGCCTACTTGGGCCGAATTTTGTCATCACACAGCTGTTAGACTTATAAGAAATTTACCACTTTCACAAGACAGAACAGTACCAAAAGCACGACGAAACGTAAAACAAAATTTTCTCTGGCTACGTGGATGCCTTTGTAAAACTCAGCAAGAAGCTAGTGGTTATCCTTCCTGGTGTCTGTCTCCTGAACACCAAGAAAAATTCAGAAAAAGAGTACCAATCCAATGAGGGTTTCACTTTAGACCACATCGAGAGAAACGTAATAAGGTGATTGTTTTGTCAAAGTCGTATTGAATTGCTTTTGGGGAAATATCGTACTACAACAGAATTTTTCTAAATTTAAAGAGCCTTTCTGCTACTTTCAGATGATTCACGGCAAAGATAATATATGAAAAACGTGGACGTCGTTCGCGACGATCATTTTCTAGTCAATTGCGAAGACCGACTGTAGTTTGTACAGGCCGACAAATTTTGAAATGTAATCATTGCCGCCTACGTGGCAGCCCACACTCGCTTAAAATTTGTCAAAGCCTTGCATCTTTCAGGAGATCGTGTTCTGTATTTTGACGCTGACAGTTGCATATAAATTCATTACTCTGATCACCATTAACCAATCATCGAAATAGACAGTTTGGGTGTCTGGACGGACGAGCACCTCGAAAACAAGCTTCTGAGTTTTGCTAGCGGCGGTTTTGCATTACGGTTACGAATACCGAGATAAACGAGGAGAATGGCACAGGATTACAGAATGAAATGATTGACACTGAATCATCGAATGAGTGACATGGTGAACTTTGGTATGCAGAAAAAATATTTGAAGTCTTGAGGGGATCAAGATTTTAGAGTGACCATCTACAAACCGCACACAATTTTACGGTTACCCAAATACCAAATCGTATGCCGACTCTGGTCGGTTTCACTTAACTTATACCAACATTCATATGTCCAGAGACATCGTCGACGGTCGTATGACACAAGCAAAAATCCTCTTCGGAGTGAATAACAATGCTACAATAATCGAGAGAGAGAGAGAGAGAGAGAGAGAGAGAGAGAGAGAGAGAGAGAGAGAGAGAGAGAGAGAGAGAGAAGAGAGAGAGAGAGAGAGAGAGAGAAGAGAGAGAGAGAGAGAACATGGAAGTAGGGGATGGCTTCTGAATTTTCATATTTAACTTTAAAATAATCGATATTTAGAACATTATAAACGTTTTAAGAAACATAAACAATAACATAAACAAAGCATTTAATACAACATCATAAAAGTTTTAAGAAGCAAACACAACAGCAGAAACAAAGCAATTAATACATCACTGTATGTGTGACTCGTAACTAATAAATCAAAACCTCATAGTGTCAACAGGTTATTCTAACTTTGTATCATTGATTATAAGGCGTTTACGATAAATCCCAGTGAAAGTGTATATAATATACCGTTCCGACGAAGATTATTGTAGGTTACATAGTTTGAGTTCAGTTTTAAAGTTTTTATCTAGCCCGAATTTTTTTTTCTCCCTCACTCCAGACTTCTGAGTCGTTTGTCCCTTATGTATGAGAGAGGAGAGGAACTCAACGAATTGCGATGAAATTGTGTACCATTTAATTTCCGGCTGGAAAATATTTATTTTCATATGACCTTTTCCAGATCTTTCACAGGCTAGTAAACCAATCTATATTTACTTTTCCATGTTTATTATATGAAAGTAAATTTGGAACGGTAAAAATCATTAGACTAAAGATCTGTTGAGTATAGTCATGGTTCAAAGATTTACGATCTCACCTAGAGATCAATATTAAGAAATTCTCCACATAAATCAAGCAAGTGTCCGGATTGGTTAGTAAGTATGACAACGCCGATAAACCGGAATGATAGTTTCTTGTACAATCAAACATCTAGGAGCAACTTAAGGCGTGTATATATATATATATATATATATATATATATATATATATATATATATATATATATATATATATATATATATATATATCATCACATATAACATTAACTGCGACTGTTGATGGTTGATGTGATATTTACAATTCCAGGTGCAATATGCCTATCGAGGCTGATAAAGCTGGTTCGTGAACAGATATAGCTATTTTGGATTTTTTTCTTCCTGTGCTGGATTTGACTCTGCGCTGAAATTCATCATTGCTTTGTTCAATCTCATAACTGTCATTATGAATACCTGTGACCAGCAAATTGGCTGTTCCATCTGGATTAGTTTTATTTAAAAATACCAAAGAATTATTTGCTGGTAATCCACCAAATGATTTTTATCTGATATTGGCCAGCTATAATCTGCTCTCAATTGTGCAATAGCTATTTATTTCACTGGAATAGCAGTTGGAAAACTAACATTAAATTCAGGACTGGTTGAGATTATTGATATCATCCTGGTTTTAACGGTGACTAGTTGTTGTAACAATTCGATCTGCATTAGTATTATTACCATTATTATTATTATTATTATTATTATTATTATTATTATTATTATTATTATTATTATTTAAATTGGACATATTTATTTTTTAATCATCTCGAGAAACTCAATACCTGATATTACTCCAACATTTAAGCCTGGATATATTTATTGGAGTTTATCTTTTCTGCAACAAAAATTGAGAGTTCCAGCAATTGTTGTTGCTGACGAAACATAGATTGTTATAATTATTGCCATTGCTGGAAATAGTGTTATTGTTGATAGCAATACGCTGGTTCCATCGATAAGAGCAGACGCAGCGTACACAATTATGTCAATAGCAATTATACGCCTATTGTATTTTAAAACTTTTATTGTATACTCATCAATTATAATTTATAGTTTTGTTTGCCACATGCATACTTGATTGTATATTAAATGTTGCCCTGCAACATCAGGCTGAACATTGATTGGGGAGTTCATTATCTTAAGTAGATGGGAATTTAGCTACTAATTCAAGACACCAACAGAAAATCAAGTCGAGTAAATTTTTCTAACATCACTAATATAGATCCAGGAGATCCACCTAATTAAGTTAATGGATAACGTCGTGAAACTGTGGTAGATATTATAATTGTAACACCAAGTACACCGAGCCTGTATATACCGGTAACTTCAGCGCGATATTTAATGGTTTCATTGAGTGGTGACCATAATGCTTGATTAGATGTTACTGTATATATCATGTTAATAATTTGAGAGTGGAGAATTTTGATCAGATTAATCTTTTAACTATATCGGGAATTACACTTTTAACAGCTAGTTTGTTTTAAAAAATATCATCGATATTACTCAGCATCATCGTGATTAGCTCTGAAAATGATTTAGGATCTCCGATAACACGAAACCTTTATTAATCGTTTCAATATCTGACGTAGCTGTTTTAATACCGCCGAGTTTTGTACTAATATTAATGGGTTTCACGTTAACAGTCAATTTTGATAGCTCGTCAAGTACAGCAAATGTCTCACGGCTACATATTGGCGGATCTGTTATTATTTGTATTTGCAATGTTGAATACCAGATATCTGATAAAAACGCCTGGGTTATTGTTTTTTTTTTTATATATAATATAAAAAATTCTTTTCTTGGCTCTAATCTATACGAATCAAAATAAGAAATTCCACGAGGATCAATCGCGTATGTAACCCAGTAAGTACATGGACAAGAGCTATAATAAAGATTAATAAAATTCCTGTTTACACCTTATTTGGTTGTTTGGGTAATTGGTCTCGCATTAAAAAATAATATCTATTTATATTTATTTCTTTAGCAGAATCGAGTAAATCAACATTGGACAGCGCAAAAATTAACGAACTGTACTTGGAAGTCTCATGCCTTGTCCGTACTAATGAAGGTTTCTGATATTCTAAGACAATTCCTTTTTCATTGCTTTTCCTGTTGATTTCTTAAGTGTCATTTCAGCAGCAGTTCAACCAGAACCTAGTGCACCTGCTTTTGAAACGGTAGGAGCGGCTGCGGCAAGTATTGCTGAATAACTGCAACAAGTGAAAATATACCAAATAGTTTAACACTATCTTTAATGGAATCCGCAGAAAGATTCAGTTTGACGCCAATCTTTGATTGTTCGGCTTAATAAAAGGCTTTAAGTTGATATTCTGATACTGATGGTTTATTTGAACCAGTTGTGATTAGTTCTTCTTTAATGTGATATTTTATTTCCATAGTTTGCTTTTGAAGCAAGCTGTTGGTATTTTTAAACTTGGCCAAGAGTGAAACTGGCACTAACATGATGATATATCATTATTAATATCATAAGCGATTTAATTACATGTTTTCTGCTGGGTAATCAATAACTATCATTCCTCCACCAACACCTTCAAGTAACATTGATTTATCATTTAGTATAACATAAATCGTTCTGTAATTGCCACCAGCGGGTAATACGTTTACTCGAACTCGAAAGTGACTATCAACGACAGATTGTCTAGATAAATGAAGATGTTCCAGCGAAAAGTAATAAATAAATCGGATACAGATTTTTAAAATCTAGTTGTGATATTTGCAAACCAGTATCTATATTTTAATTACGTCCCATAAATATCATCAAACGATGATATGCGCGCGGTACATGATTTGATCAAAATTCAATAAAATATATTTGCTTGTATCTTTAACTTGCATTTCGATTCGCCCAGATTTGGTTGTCTTGCGTCATAAGAATAAAACTTATAATTGCAATAGATCCATCCTAGATAAATGGCACATCGCTTGTATCGTTTATAATACTGGACCTTTTTATTATAAAAGCTATCGTCTAACATGAGGACCACTTCCTGCTATCACAACAGAAGTTATATTTTTTATGATTCACCAGTCAACTGACAGTTTTTGATTGCAGTTTGCTTTATTGTTTTACTAATATAAGCAAGCATAACCCCAGTGCTCTCTAGTTTAACTAGTTGTGATGTTTGTCGAATAAATTGGGCTAGTCTATATTTGATTGCCGAGAACGCTTTACCGGTAATATCATCAATCGCGCCAGGAATTTTTTCCCAAATAATATCAACATATTTTATTTATATTTATGTTGTAATCGGTATTGCTTTTGGGCGACCCTTGCATATACACCTTGAAAAATATCACCGAGTCCATCTCCTTAAATTGCTTTATCAATTGGTAATCGCAAATTGATAACTCATGTCATGGTCGTTCTATGTTGAGCATTATGTATGATCATTTATTTCTTAAATATTTATCTAATCACTGTGATAATTATCAACAATTGCATCATTAAGAGACCGACAAACATTGATATTCATGATACCGCCTGTAAATAATCGTTGTTAAATATCAGATATTGCATTAATAATTTCTGGAGCATTATTTCCTGAGCGTTTTCCTCCAAATGGGATTCCTAGTCGTTCTACGTCGGATATAATATTGTTAGAACAAGTAAAAAGATCACTTTCTTGAGGGGTGATACCAAGTTCAGTTGCTCATTGTTCCTCACTTGTTATTTTATTTGATATTTTTCTTCCATGTTCTTAAATATGAATTCCATTCTTCGTTTGCTTTCTCGGGTTGCGGCTTCATTTTTTCTTTTTTTGTCTCCATCCTTGTTTTGTATTTCAATATAATCATCATCTATCTGGTTAAAAATATTAAACTGATCAACATCTTCCTCAGATCAGATCTGCTGAATATCAGCAACGACATGCTATCCCTGACCCAATAAGCAGGTTTTAGTTTTAACATATTCCGGATTTACAATTTTATCTCTTTCATGATATCCAAAAGCGGCAATATCAAGTAATTGGTATATATCTTTGATATCGATAATATGTTCAGTTGTAAATTTATATATTTTCCTGGTTTTGGCTCTTAGCAGAGGTTGTGGTTAAACATCGGGTTGTGGTTGAGACGGTTGCTGGGGCGGTTGTTGAGCTGCTTGAAGACGGCCATCCATATCAACAGGCAATGTTTCCAGAGCGTTTTGTGCTGCTTCAGTTGCTGTAAGAATATTCTTGGTAAGTTCGATAATTGATTTAAATAATTGTTCTGAACTTTCTGCAAATTCTACATGAGACGCCAGAGGCGTATGTATTTTTTGTCTAACAGATTCACAACCCGCTACTGTATTATAAATAATACCGATCCAATACGGTATTAAAAGTAATACTGCATAGCAAGTCCATGCCTTGCGCTCTACGCACGAATGACATTACTCAGTGAAATTTTGTAACACACTCATACTGTATCTACTCATCGTTATTATGTAGTATTTCATAATGCATGCGTCCTAAGAATTACATAATTATATATACAAATACATATGTACATAAATCAAACTCCGTCTAATTTCGCATAGTGCTCAATCTATATTCTGATAGATGTTAATTACATGTTATAATTCAATTATTTAATAAATTCAACAATATGATGTGATTAAATATTCTAATAAATGCAACTATACATGAGCATTTAATACTCTAATATATTCAATCATATGCACAAAGACTCGGCCAAGATACCGTTTTACGTTTGAGAAGCTTGTTTACATAGTTCAATTATATTCTTTTTACGAGTTAAGTATAGGAGTGGCTTAAAGCTAACATTCCCTCTTCAACATAAGCTTCCTGCTTTACTAACTATGCGTCTCTGTACCCCGAGAATTAACAGCTCACTGACGGATCTGTGTGCGTTAACAAATAAGAATGAAGCATTCTCCCGCCTAAATTATTAGCCCCACCCAGCGGAAGGTCTAGCTTCTCTCATCCCTAATTAGTCCACACGCCTACGATTTGATGTTCTTTCGGCCTGAGTCCAGGTTCGTCACACCATCTTAACGCGCTACGGGGTATCCGACCCGAATATGCCATTCGGTTAATAGCCCCAATTTTTTTGCAAAGGATAAAATACGTCTAAAGCCAATTTAGACATCCAAAAATGTGTAACTCCTAGTAAGACGTCAGGTCCGTGTGCTCTGAGTCGGCATAATTCTTTCCTCGGTTCGATACACCCACAATCTTAAGAATAAAATCGGGATTTTATTCACAGAATTTTGTTCCACGATATGGATTTATACATGATATATAGCAAATCAACTAACGAGACAACACAATAACTACTTAGCTGGATATAGAAGTTTGCTACTCTCAATAATGCAAGTGATACGCGTTAACGAAGACGGCTTCTACGTTCTAACCGCCTTTGATGTACCTTTGATATTGTTGCAAGAACAGTGACGACCTCATTAGGATGATGGTCATCTCCAAAATGAACTTCCGTTCGTACAAATACCGCTCGAACCGTCATATGCCAAACACGATTCCAAGACATTCCTTCTCCAATACGGAGTCTCTCTCTCTCTCTCTCTCTCTCTCTCTCTCTCTCTCTCTCTCTCTCTCAATACATATCGTCCAATGTCAAGCTCATCCATAGAATGTGAAGTTATTGGTATCTTGCTGGTAGAGTCGTATGTTTACCTAACGTTACCATTACTCAGCCGACTAAACTGTCATCCGTACACCCGACATCCGTTTTGACAAGCCGTCTGTAGTAATTTGACAACTATATCATGTGGATATAGTTATATATTTACTCATGGATTACCCTCTTTTATGGTGCCAAGACAGTCTTAACAACTATGGCCACTATCTATACGGGAATGTATTGTACGGATATCGCTTGATCCCAATCAGGACGACCCAAACACTGAGGGCCGGTGCAAAGTAAAATATATCATCCTTTTGAGTACCTTTAACCCATAAGTTGCTGACTTTTCTATGCCTTTTCTATGAGAATAGTTTGGCTCTGATTACGAGCACGTTCTGTCATCATGACAGGGAGATCCTTGATGTATATATGCCAAACTTACGTTGTTTTCATAAATGGATTATGTTCTTAGTGCCGCCCTGGCTGAATTCAAACAAATCTCAGCCATTAGCCAGGAACTTGCTGAAGCGCGTTTCATACAAAATCTATTTCCTGATCGTGTTTCGGCATGCAAGATCAGCAAATTACATGCCTTTCTGTTGACCAACCCTGTTTCAAATTTTCATCCCAAGGCTCGACAGTCCTTGTGAATTGGTTGCCGTCAGTTGGCAATGAAAACGAATCGCACTACCTCTTTCTTGAATTGAAAAATATTAAACTTTTAATCAAGTCCCGGTACGTATGCTGAGATTGCTTACTTTAAATGTTGCTATTATATTTGGAAAAATGGTAAGTGTAATCTTATGCACTTCCCGTGTTGACCCATGGAGCACGGACTGCTTTGAGTTTACTTCACCATTGTTTCTCATTTCTACTATCCCTCCTTTTATTTTCATGGTCTTGCAGTGTTTTCTATCATGACCTTTGTAACCACAATTTCTGCATTTTATATCCTATATGCACCCACTAGTCATGGATCGCATTAGGAAACCGTGCAAATAGAAACTGTTTCCAGTTTCTTAGCCATTTCCTTCCATACTTCCAAAATCATGTTTCCTGGTTTCATTGTGTGGTACTCTCTTATCACTGGCATCTATCAGAGGCGTAGCTGGGGGTGGGAGTATATATGTCCCCGGGCGCCATACTAGTGGGGGGGTGGGGCGCCAAAATGGGCTTTGAAATAGGTTGTAACGGGTAATGGTGATTTTATTGATGAAAATAATGGGTTTCAGAGTTGAGGTGGGGGGGGGGAGGGGAATGAATATTGTCCCCGGGCGCCAAACACTCTAGCTACGCCTCTGCCATCTATGCATTCCTGATTTTCACCTTGATATATATTGACCATTTTCCAAGCAGTGTCTCTTCTCTTTAGGATACATGATGCATACTCATGTTTTTGCAATGCTCAACCCTGCTATCTTCTCACATAATGATAATTTATTAATCTTATTAAGCGAGACCGTGAGTTACCGAGGAACCTCAACAAATTGGGGAATTTTCGGGAAATTTGACATCGAGATAACCGGGAGATGGGGCGTTAAGGAACTGGACTGTTTAATGACTGAATCCTCGTTTTACAATCACGTCGATAATAATTTATAATAACACGTTTTTTTTCTAATGAAGTTGTTCCTTATTATGATTAAATAACATTTATTTTTTAACTGTCCAACATGTGAAAGATCGTTCCAACTGGTTTTCACAACCATCACATGTAAGCGACAAATCTTTGTATTACGTCATTGCATTTTGTTCTCTTGATGTGTCTGTTCACGTACTAGTGCTTAATACAATCTGCCAAACTGGGAGTCCAAAGGGCAAGAGACTAATTGTTGATACACCATCAAACAAGATTCTTTTTTTTTCCTCTTTGAAAAACAAGAGACATTTATTTCGTGATACAGTCGTCTACGTGGAAACGTTATATTAGTACAATATTAATGTCGTGATTTCATTGGAAGTAAAACTTCTCTGAAACCGCTTGCCCACAATGGCCCGTATCTGTGAATCAACCTCTTTATTTTACGAAGTATTCGCTGCCTTGCTATCTTTGTTCACATTTTTTGAAAGAGTCGTCTAATCTAAGGTGCTTAATGTTACATACACAATAATATTTATAACAGTGTTCGATTGATCAAATGAAGTGAGTTCATCCGACATGCGATTGGGGACGCTAGATTTTAAGTTTGGAGGATTTTCGTGCCTTTCAACTTCCACTTCCTTTATTTAAGTCAAAAAACATAATTAAAGTGATAATACAAAAGATGCCAGCTTTTAATTCAGTGCAAATACTTCCGCAAGTAAGTTATCAAAACATGGTCGTCACTTTGGTTTTCAGAGAAACGCTAGCGGACATAGATGGCATGGTAGATTGATGCATTTAACGTTTAAATGCAAAAGGATGACGATTACACTTAAAAGAAACTAATTGATTTAACTAGAACAAACATTTCAATTGATAAAACATTATTTGTATTTATTTATTCAAGCATTGCCTTCGATCGTCATAAGTGACTTTGTCGTTTATCTAAATTTCCTTAGAGATTGTTTATTGCCGTGTACAATAATTTTTAGTTGTTGCCATAGTGTTTAACGCCATTTTTCAGTACAAGATAGGCTATACATGGCGGTCAGTATTAATGTTAGAAGAAGAACCCAGGGAAAAAACATACGGAAAGAACCACCGACCCACGAGAAGCTACCGGCAAGCTTTCTCACATGCCACATTGTCTGAGCCCGAGACTCAAACCCACGTAGAAAGAGGTGAGATTTGCAGTGATTCGACTACTCGGGGCCCCGCGGTGTACTAGAAATATCGTTTGGAAAGAAAATGAAACAAAATTGTATGACCTATTTTTAAATTGATGCTTAATGTTTATTAAAATTTCCAGGTCCTATCTACTATTTTCGACGACAAAACGTGAGATATATCAAAGTTTCCGGCACCAATTTTGATCGAGATTTTCTTCAAGATCAACAGATAGGGGGTAAACATTTAGGGTAATTTCTAGTTTTAAAAAAGGGATCCACGCCTGACCCCGCGTTTTAGGCGGGTTCTTGAGTTCTTAGTCTATTTAAGCTGGGATCAGACCATAACACACTTGAATGTTGGGATCAGCCTAGTAGAAGCAGGCTCAGCCAAAAGTAGACTTTAATGTTGGGGTCAGCCTAGGAACAATTATACTTGAGCTTCCAGTACACAATAATGCTGGGATGAAGCTAGCATAGATTTATTTGAAGTTGGGAACAGCCCACCAGAATCGATATTGTAATGGGATCAGCTTGGAGCATAGTGTATCTGAAGCTCGGATCAGCCCAGAATACACCTGAATGCTGAAATCAGTCTAGCACATATTTTACTTGAGCTTGTATGAACATGGCAACATGGCACCAATTCTACTTGAGCTGGGATCAGCCTAGCACTGACTGGAAATAATAGTCTTGCACATTCAGATTCTCTCCTTTGAGTAGCCCTCCCCTCTCCCACTACACACACACAAAGAAAGCCAAATATTTTTAAATATTTTAATTAAGTAGTGATGGTGATGCTATTTTAGCTATGATTTTGATGTTGTAGAACATTGGTAATAATGAATAGTGGCTTGTTTGATAGAAAGTGAGATAGAAGAATGAATGCATATATTCATGTGCCCTATAGTTTCTTCCAATGCATGTATTTATTACTGTACTGTACATGATCATGCATGTTTATTACAATGCATGTATCTTTCCTCATACAATTCTTTATTTACTGTTGTGCATAATTAAATATTCCTTTTTCTCTAACTAGATTTAAATTCTCACCCAACATTGTTTCTTATCCTTTTTCTTCTAGCATGTTTGCAAAATCTATAGCCTGTATTCTTTCTTTCTGCTACAATGCATTTCTTTTCATCTTGGTCTTCCTCTACATACATCTAAAAATATTTTTCAAGCTCTTTTGAGGGGTACATTTAAAAAAAGAGAAAGAATTAGCCATCACTGAGTTGTTTGTACCATTTCAGTTTCTTGCCTTCAGAGTTTGGTCACTTGTAGCTAGTCCATTAGCATAACTATATGAATACAAGTATACACAACATATAGTACTCGTGCAAATTGTCAGCAAAAGAGTATTATGCACTGTCAAGATGGTTTGTCAATATGAATAAAGGATTTGTTTATGTAACAATAGATTCAAGTGCATTTTAAATTAAAGTTGGAGACTTTCATGTTGCCACTGAATTCCTCCACTCCAAACCCAAGACTGTATATACAAGTTCAAACAGCCAACAATGTTGTCGGAAAAAAATCCTAGTTTGTAATATTAGTCAAGCTGAGTGCGATCCTCAAATAAACTGTTTACACACAACTTTTTTGTTTTTTAAGAAGAAACAATATGAATGTATATGGAATCTGGGAGACACAACAATTATGTTATATGTGTATCCAAGTCCATGTTATAACAGGGAGTGCTATACTGGGGTCACAATGTACAACTAATTCAAATCACTGTTGTTTCATGGCAATGACAAACCAGCAAAGAGATGATAAGATAAGGATGTTTTTATCACATCTGCACTAAGCGAATTTTCAATCCTATATGTCATAAACAGTTAATGCACAAATGGAAACCTAAGCTTATTAGAGCCGTTGGCAATCTTTGCATCAAAATGCACAAAATATAAATAAAATCCAAAAAGGAATAGACATACATACATATCTGCTTATTTTATTTTACATTTCCAAAATTTACACAAACTATATGTTTTATATACACAGGAAAATGAATCTTAGTTAGGATTTAGACAATGCCAGTCCCTTTACCAACATGTTCTGACAACTATAACAGAATGCAGAGGATGTTTTCATTCATGTCCATGCATTTAATACATGTAATTTAAATCCTCTATGTCATACAATGTTCAAAACCAGAACTGAAAACCATGATAAAACTTAAGAATAGTATGTTAGCAAATTTTCAATCCTATATGTTATAAACAGTTAACACACTAATGGAAACCTTTTAAAATTTATTTAAACTGTGATGGAAATATGCACCATGGCATACAAAATATAACCCAAATTAAAATAAAACACACACACATAAAAAATATATGAACACCAAGATACATTATAACTTATATTATTTTATTTCCAACTCTTTTAGTTAATTATTATTAATAGTTTCCAAAATATAAGTCATGATACAGATCGGAAACTGAAACTTACACATGATTTAGATAGTGCCAGTCCATCCATCAACCAGCTATAACAAATGACAAGAATAAGATCACTTTTTTCCTGTACAAAACAAAATACATATAAAATTTCAGGAGTCATGCCACAATTGTTGTATGTTAGAATTCATATGCAATCTCTTTCCTAAATGATAAACTTTATACATGTTATTTTCATTATTTTAAGAAGAATAAATACTTTTTTTCATGTACAATAACAACATACAAGTATATAAACTTTTGTGAACCACACAATGATAGTGTTATATCTGAATCTGTATTACAGATTATAATGGGGTTACATTGTACAACGAACAATAATCAATGTTACACAATGCTTATACCCACATTTAGAGGTTTAAAATATACTGCCCTTCAAGTGTTTCTGCATTTTCTGTACTAGTAATATGGACATCATAATTGAGATTCAAATGTACTAATAGTAAACTAACATTCATAACTTACGAGTGAGGTTTAAATCAATGTCAATAACCTGAGAATGAGAAGGTCTTAGGTTCGGCCATTGTGAGTAAGCTTGCCAGCAGTTTCACATGGGTCATTGGTTCATACTGGGGTATATCTGGGTTCTTGAGGTCTTGAAGGTGCAATTTGCTTTCTTTCTGACACTAAAAACTTCATAATTCACATTTTCTAGCTCCAATGAAGACAATGTAATAAACAGAATATCAAATCAAACTTTTAGATATTAATAACATATTGACAATGCCTTACAAACTACATATGTATATGAATACAATATTTTGTACAATGAATTTAACTTAAAAATTTCCAGTTTGTTATCAGAATTTACAGATGCATTCATTTTCTTTTTTCTGTTGCAGTACATTTTGTTATCATATGAATGTTATTGATACTGTACTCCTTTCACTGCAGTGAAAAGAATAGTGAAGATGTATAACAAAATCACATTCATACCTTATTGAAGTAAAATAAATTCATGCAAGTTCTGATATTTACCCCATGCATGTTTTTCCATTAACATTTGATGTACAATTTCTTCTGACATCTAAATCATTGGATTAAAGATGGGGTAATCAAAGCTTTAAAAAGTATAATTCTGTCAGTTGCTGCATGACCATACAAAAGATATTATTCATAAAAGCTAACTGATCATATTCTGTTTCAATATAATAACAATGACAGTGTAAATTTATTTTCATTCTGAATTTCTACATTTTCTAAAGAAATGAAGATTAATTCATGCACTTAACAGATATGTATGCATGAGATGGGGAACTGCATAAATGTATGACTTAGATATGAGAGAGAGAGAGAGAGAGAGAGAGAGAGAGAGAACACTATTAAGTGTTCACATCTTTACTTTACTATTGTACAGTCATTATTGTAGCATTTTATTTTCTTACAGAAATGGTCAAAAAAGTCATTCTAGATACATGTTGGTTCACAAATACTTTTTGAAGATACATTTGTACGTGCTCAATAAGGTTTGTTTCCTTTAATACTGATCATGATGTGTTAATTTCATGAGCAAACTGATAACCTAAATGCACAACAGTAGCTCTTCTGTACTTTTCTTTTCCTTGCCCTTCTGTTTACAATAAACAATGTTTAAGTGAACAGTGAACAATGATTTTTGAAAATACTGAATGATCATTTTGTTTAATCACATTGTATAACCCACAGGCTATTCCATTCTTTTATTCTAAGTAAAACAAGTGATAGAAATAAGAATTTGTGAACAATTTAAAAAAGCTAGAAACAAATTTATGCATTTATATGTTTATTGTCTTCGATTTCTTGCATGAGTCATATCACCTAACTTGTTTGTATTAAATCTGACCTCAGCTTATCGTTGAACGACTAATAATATGGAAAACTGCCAAAAAGTTAACCAAGATTTTATTGCTGATAAGGAAATATAGTGAGCTTGAAATAAAAATAGTTGTTTAAAATGGACATTATAGAAAGTGATGCAGATTTGAAATCTTTTCCCCAAAGCAAAGTAGAGAAATAAGAAACAACAATTCAATACCATTTGTTTTCTTTCACAATATTTTTTCCTTTCAATCTTAAATAAATGGACAACAAATGTAGGCTGTTTTAGACACAACAACCAAATACTCCAGCATTTACATACATGAAACTGCATACTTTAATATCTGCATCAAGATAATTTTACGAATTGTTATAATTAGGTTATTAACACATCATTTCCATATTTAAAAAAATTATATCAGGACAACACAGTTTTATTTTTATTTTTCCCTTACAGATGTAAGATAATAAAAAAATAAATCTAGACACATCCATATGACACATCCATGCAGAATGACCTAAATTTGTTGGAAATTTTAAAAAATTCAGATTTGGCAACTTTCCATATTATTAGTCATTTCAACAATAAGCTGAGGTCAGATTTAATACAATTATCAAACTTCTATTATTAACAGCAAAACCATACTCAGAACTGTTAAGTAAAATGCATCAAGTCAAATGGCATGTGTGATAGAAATACATCTTTCCCATGCTGAAATCAACAGCATCTTTTGATGTTAATACTTTATAAGTGTTGGCAATGGTCACTGCCTTGATTTCTGCAGGATATCTGCTGAAGGGAGAGACCATTTAAGTTTCTGAAATGGGTGGGTTGCTCTGATTTACAATATATAAAGACTAAGCAATTCCTTATTGTACCTGAAACAAATTTATTTTGTGATGAATGAAAGAACCAAAAACATCCAGATTGGAAAAAACAATGTAAATTAAATGGCCAGTTCGTTGCATCACACATGCACTAGTTATTAGTTGTGTACATTTATATTCTGCCATGTGACTGGACCATTATTGCTCAATGGCTAAACACAAAATTCACATTATAGTGTAAATTCTGTTTGTTCTGTTTATTTGTTTTTAAAACAGAGCAGTTGTCTGGAATTGAATTGTATATATATCACAGTTAAACAGTAGGATACATTTATACTGTTCAAGAGAAGTTCATCAAGGTGTACCTCTTCTCAAGACAGTCCATAAGTTTGTTCAGATTTATTTTTACAAAGTAAAAGCATAGACTTATTGCTAAAGAGACAATCAACCTTTTTAATGGGTTTTTCCTCGATTCTTTATCCACCTGGTATACTGGCCACAATGTATTAAACCCAAAACATTAATAACTTTCAACATATAAAGTCTTTCCATGGGTGGTTCTTATTCACTGGATGTTCATATGTCAATCAATATGGTTGACTAGTCCCTCCAAGGCAGAGTTGACATCAGTTTACCTTTCTATGCATGGTGGTGATTTGTAGGCATTTATCCCTTCATTTCAGAGCCTCATAGCAGAGTAAAGTTATAGGAGATTAAGTTCCCACAATGTGTTTGGTTTTGAAAACTCATGTGAGCTGTACTGTATTGTAACTTCTACTATTATATATCATGAATACTGACCGTATTTAGTAACCTCCACTATTATGCATACTAAGTGCTTCTATAGTAATCTCTGCTGAATATGTCTAGTAGCACTACTAATATGTATGATGATTGCTGAGCATGTTTAATAACTTTTCCTATTATGTATATATAACCTCCACCATTATGTATACTGAGTATATTTAATGATCTTCACTCATATATTCATAATTATGTCATGTGAGAGAAAATGACAATAATTATATTTGCTGATAAAACACTTCTTTTAAAATTATTAAAAGATCCATTTAACACTGAAATATATTCCAGAAATGTAAAAGTTAGGATAAAAAACTAAGAATTAAAAGAATTATTATTGGCAACATCATGTATACTTACAAATCTGCTAGTACATGATACAATGGCAGATCTGGATCTCTGCAATTTGTGACTGGATCTGAATTATATACATGTATATATATATGGTACTGTTAAATTGCCATATTAAACTGTGATTGACCCATATAAAAGTAAACTGCTTGGATTTTGCAGTGTGACAATTACTCTTGATAAACTTTGCTTAAATAAAACAAGATACTTTGTGAAATGGAAACTAGTTGATGTAATAACTATACTGTGTGCTAAAGAAATTATTTATCAGAGACATTTTTTGAAGCTGGGCTCATCATAATAATGACACAAAAACAATGTCATAATCAAATCTGTATACATATTAGATGAGTTTGCCAACTTTGAAAATTTTGAGACTTCTCATCTATGGTGGAGCATTCTCTCTACAAATATGGTAATGTTGAACATAGCACATGTAAAATCTATTTCTGGCACTAATATAGCCAAAAAACATAAAGTGATAATGAGACAACAAGCACATATGATGCAAGTTCTAAGAAAAGAATGATGATTTTAACATCCAATCCTTTAGTAAGCCATACTATGATAAATAAAACATGCAGTTAGAATGGTGCTTTATGAAAGTTTTGGGAAATAATGGTAAACACGTATTAAGGCATGTGCAGATATTACATAAAAAACAGTATTTTCAATACTATCACTAATACATCCATAGTGAAGAAAGTCCTGTTGATATGGTAACAGCTCCTGTGTAATGTTGATGTCATTGTGCTGCCCTTGAACGAACATAATTACGGATACACAGCAGGCAGGCTAGTCCTGTATGGTCTGGTTCTGTGTTGACACCTTGAACTATACCATCTTCTATCACCAATGAATACCTTGAACACATTAAAGATAAGTGAATAAGAAAAATGGATTAGAGGCAGGTGAATAACTACAACAGATTGAAAACACAAGATTACCCACAGTGGATTAAAGATAGATATATTTTTTTTCCTTCTCTTATTTAACCAGGCTTATGGAATTTATGAATGAAGTTTGTAATAAAACAGTTAATGGAAACTGACGTCAATGTTCTGCTTATGAAAAAACATTTTGCCCCAAGTAACATTTCCATGAAAGAATCAAAGCCATTTCAGTAAAATGAACATACTGTAAACATACATGCTGCCATATCTTACTATTTCTGGTACAAAATGGTATCTGCTAAGAAATTCATACTAAAATATCTAGTTCTGTATCTTAATAGGATTTCACTTTAATGTAGAAAGGATGCAATTAATTCAGTATTCTATTTGGACTGTTGCAATAGTCTAGTGATTATAGCATCCACCTTAGATGCAGGAGGTCTTGAGTTCGAACCCCAGCTGAGACCTACCAATGACTTTTCATCTTACTTGAATATCACTGAAAGAAATTTAAATTTCAGTTACAGATCCAAAACAGACACAAAGTGGTTTATAACCCATGGGTTGTGATCCAACAGTGTATCACCATTTGGGATTTAATGATAGATACTTTTGCTATACTGATACACATATCAATACAAGAGGCAGAGAAGCGATACAACATGACGATCTGAATAAAATCAGATCTTTACTGTCCTACATGAAGATCTGATGATGACCGCTTATGGCTCATATTCTGCTGACCTTTGAATTAGCCAATGGAAATGCAGTTTTAAAAAAACTTAAAGTGAATCAATTCGTTTGGTACACAATCATGCTCTTCAACCACACTGCTTATTACCCACATGCAAAGATATTAAACTTCACCTGATTGGTTGATAAAATTAGTTGTTTTGATAATAACACATGTTAACAGAACATAACCCCATAGTGGTTACTGTCAGATCTTCATGTAACTTTAAACAGATTGTACAAAATAATATTAATATGCATGTTTTTTTTTTTATTTTGTTTTTTTAGCACCCATGAATAATTATTTAGTTGTTTGGCTTTCAATTCCTTAAATAGTGAATTCATTTCAGACAGCTGCTTTTGCTTTTATGCACTTGTTTCTGTTAGTTAAAATGATGAAAACTATTGAGAACACTATCTCGCCTCCTACAACTAAACACAAAGCAACATGGTTTCTCATTTGCCCACCCACTTCAGATTTCATGAAAAATTTCTTATCCCAACATTGTAAATGATTTCCACATTTGTAATGAAGAAATTACTCATCATTTAATAACCACTATTATGCAAAGTTTCTATGTTGATTTGCATCTTGTCCACTTTGGTCATATTTTGAAATCTACACTACCAGTGTATCATGCAGTTAAATACGTAACAGTGAATTCTTATTGGTAGTTATTGTTTGATACCAGTCCATGGTAAACAATAACCAAAAAATCAAAACTTAATGTAGTCTATTCCATGCTTAAGAAAAAGATGGCAAGGCATGTAGGAGGTAGCAGGCTTGATCCCTGACCAAGTTATATCTGACAGACTCCAGTCCAACATACCTATCTGGCCTCATCCATGTGTACACACCAGCAAGATACATACGCTCCAATTGTATACTCATTATTCCCACTATGAAAACAAAGTCATATGGACAATGTTCTTTTCTACCAAAGCATAGCAACATGGAATGAATTGCCCATTGAAATAAGACAAAAAGACAGTGATTACTTTCAAGAGTGATCTTAAAACTCACCTTTTTCGATTGCAAGAACAAACTTAAAGACCTAATAATGTTTACTGCCTTAAATATTTTCAGCATTTTTTGGGTTTTCTAATTTCACGATGTTTTGTCTTTTTTTGTTGTTGTTTTTGTCGTATCATTATAGATGTTGTAATGCACTTAGAACTTCTAAAGATTAGGCGCTATACAAAATCCTCATTATTATTATTATTATTTAGCTACATTTAATGACACTGACCTGAACATTTATTGAGTTACAGATAAGATAAAATTCACAATGTTGTGTAAACTACAGTATAGCATCATCAGTGTCAGTCACCAACTTAATCCATACACAATTAACAACTTTGGTCCAGACTTCACTTAGAACTTAAATAGTTGAAGTGTTGCCATGTTTGGTGTGAATGAAAGCCTTGAACTTCAGCATGGGTAGATCACGTGACTAGGAAAAATATATGGCAAAATTCCACATTAAGCTAGTCCCACAGGAAACAAACACATAGTCATTAATTTTCTTTGAGCAGAAGTAATTAAAAGCACCAATGGTACATTTTATTTACAAGAACATAGTGCTCAGTATTTTTATAAAACTGAACTTGTCTATCACTGTACCAGGATTAGATTCCTGAATGCAAATAGAATGACACAGAAAGCAACTGTAAGGATTAATGTTTGTGAAAAGTTGAGTGCTTTCATTTGCATTGTTTTATCTTGACTCAAATATCAAAACCTTGCAATCCATAAAAGTGAAACACCAACTCTCCTTCTGGTACTGTGTCATTGCCAACAATAAATGATTAAATTCAGCAACAATACGATACCATAACTGTATAAAAAGAGTCAGCTTCAAAAACAGCTAACTTCAATTTTATACACAGTTTTACATTGGTACATGAATAGCAACAGCCACATTTTTTCAGGTATACAGCCAAATTTTATCAGTACAAACCAGCACTTACTGGTGTAACAGAACTTCTGATCAGCAAATGTAATCAATTTGCATGCAAAATTTTGGCCAGTTACATTTTGCTACTAGTCACAACTCAAAACTAATAAAAGAAACTACTTTTTCAATCATTAAAAAAAAGTTTAGTTCTACACGAACATGTACATAAATTGACCTAGATTTAGGTCAGTGTGAGAAAGCTATTGTCTTGCTGAGGCTACCAAAGGGATAAGACTAATAATAGGGAAATAAAAACATTTTTAAACCAGTGACATTGTAAGAGTAACTTAAGTGTTGTAATCATTTATGACTTATTGCCTAATCTCAATTAAAAGACCTCCACTCTTCCTTTTCTGCGAGCTGGCATGCCTGAATTATTATTTTCTTTTCTATATTAGAAATTCCATTTGTTTTTAAAAGCAAAATTCTTCATAGTTTGGTATTTTAGATGTTTAATCATTGTTCTGTAGTAAGTAGATTTGTGAACAAAATCCTGATATCTCAGGACCTGGTTATGTTGATGATGTTTTATCACACACACACACACACCCGAATGTAATTGAGATAACTGGGTTTGACTGTAGCTTATTTGCCCTTTATGCGGAGGCTAAAGCTATCAGGAAACCTGTATTGTATCATAAAACTTCAGAAACTAAGTGTGGGCTAGAGGCTCAAATTTACTCTATCTGAGGGATTTTGGTAGACTGAGATCAAAATTAGCTAACGGGTCTATAAGGTCTTTATCATGCCCAATGTCTTATCTATCATGATGCTGGAATGTGTCCAATATAACAGAGTAGCAGCCATTGTTAGTTATGAGGGCCAGCTGTTTCTTCTCAAAGAACCAGACAAACAAATCAGCCAGTTGAGGGCTACTTTGGAATACATCCAAATACAACTGCTTCCTGGAATCTGCATTTAGCCTGATGCCTAGATGCATTAGAAACATCGTTTTTCACTGGCTATTTCACCTGCACATGTGCAGACATGTAAAATTTGGTGTTTAATTTTGTCTTTTGCTTACTGGATCCATCATTTTCATGTCCTTGTAACACTTTTTACTCCAAATTTTCAACTTATTCCACCTTCTGCACAAAGCCATAGTGGCTAGTGGTTAAAGCATCTGCCTTCTATGTGGGAGGTCTTGTGATTGAACTCTGGAAAGGTCAAACCAATGAATAATATAAATGATACTAACAGCTGCCTTGGATGTCCTCAGGTTTAAGAGGTTAGATTTTAGGACTAATTGGCCTGGTGTAAGGATAATGTGACTGCAAAAGCTCACCTGTGTGCCTAAGATCTCAAGCCAAACAGTTTTAAATTCAGATAAAAAATCCGATTTTGAGCATATGCCAAATTTTGGTGTATAAAAAATGGATCTAAACAAATGTTTTCCCTCTGTATTTTGTAATGTGAGTGTGAAGTCCAGAATTTTTTCAGGTTATTTAGTATCATGGTAGAGATACATCTGTCAACATTTCTGTAATGCCACCCACTTTAGTGATCTCAAATGATACAGAGCTTGGAAGTAGGGTAATATCTCCTGATGCAAAAACATAGTACATGGGGTTAATGAATTAAATTGTTTGTTTATCAAAACTGTCTGGATAAGAGCCAAGTGTACAAAAGAAGACGGTCCAGGCAGGGTTGGAATGCCTGTAACCATGGTTTCTTGAGGAGATTCTGGTAAGCTGGGATCTTCCTGGCCAGATCAAAGGAGAAACTCTACTTCCAAGTAATTTTACTGGCAAATTTTGGAGAGAGTTTTTAAATACATTCAGTTTTATACAATTAGATCATTAATTTAAAGTACATCAAACATTCAATTTTTAAGTTTTTATTTAATACAAGAAATTACTTATACATTTGACTTGAATTTAAGCATATATTTTAAAGAAATCAAAGATTCAGTCTCATTCTAACATGTGGAATAGATAGTTACTTCTAAGCAATATTGCAATATTCTGTTTATTCTTATTATTTTCATTTTGAACAATTGTAAAAATTTTAAATATAAATATACAGTTCCCTCCATTTGCCACAGTGCTGAAAAAATTTAAACAACATTACAACAAGATGTAGTTCTTCTAAATTGTCACAACAGCTGCTGCTCTCTGTGATGTCAACCTTTATGTTGCAAATGATTGTCAGATTTATCCTCAGACTTATTAAACAATTTTAATTTTAATAGATTGCAAATCCCTCAAACTTCCTCGTTGAAAATATAATTCCACATGCCATATTTTTGAAACTCTGACTGAAAAGGATTTTAGCTCAGTTTGGTATTTTTGATGATTTACATTGTGGAATAACTCTAAAGAATTAAACAAGGTGGAAATTTTTGTTTCATATGTAGGACATTTATAACCATGCCTTGAATCTTGACACGACTCTCAGAGTCTTTCTTACTTTGTCTTGATTTCTATAAATTTCAACATAAGATTTCATTTCAGTGGCAATGTACTTGCTGCCCACCCAGCCCCCACTGTTATGTTTGATGTCACTTTTTTACTTGACGTGGGGTGGATAGGGACATGAAAATACACATCTGTCAGATTGAGACTGACAGCATACACGTTCTGTCAGATGGACAGACAGATTGATCTTGCCAATTTGCCATCTCCATTTTGAATTTCAGTGGTGAAATGTATTGGTATAGGCAACTCAGATTGATGACTGGCATCAACTTGTCATTCACTTTCTCAATAAGAAACAAACTGGAATAAAACCCCAGTGATTATGGAGTTTGCACAATTTCCAAAGTCTGTTTTTGATGATTGACCATATTTCCTGTTGTAGAAAGCCATCCTTCTCTAGATTTGATGGTATGTCGGTGAAGATGGGTGAGATGGAAAGGGGAGGGTGATGGATAAATGGAATCTAAAGCCCTTTCAAAATGACCTGGATCACCAAATCATTCTGAGTGAACAGGAGTTTTACTGATCTAGAAATTGCAGAAGTAGCTGCCCATACGTAGACTGTCTTTGGGTTTGGGGAGAGTAGGTCAATGTCTTTAGTTAGGAGGCCTGAAAGCAGAGAAACTTGGTTTCTTGCTGCATCTGTATCGTTGCCTCCTAGCTTTGTTAAACAGTTGCCTCCAGGCAATGGACTGGGATTTATATTGCATATCTGACTGAAACCATCCCTTGTCCCGGGTCCACTTATTGTCCCTATGCAGTGCACAGCTGATTGCTTAGAAATGCCAGTGTGGGTTGAGTGGCAAGTTAGATGGACAGTTCCTGAGCTGCCTGCCTCCAAAATTCAACAATGGTTCCTACAAGAGTACTGTTGACTTGAAAAGGGTAATCCTTAAAGTCAGGTATGATGAAGCTTGAGTGACACTGATCTCAGACATGTGTCACATCATATAAAGTATAAGCAGGCCGAAGCAGCCAATTCACTGGCCATGAAATGGTGAGCTGCCTAGTTAATGCCCTTATCAATCATGACTGTTACCTCCCAAGTGTGGTCACTGCCAGATTTCTGTTCTTTTGTCTCTTTCTCCTCGCCAAAATCTACACCTGCTTTAACTAAATAGTGTTAAGAAGAGGTAGGAAGTGGAGGGCATTCTGAAGTTGCCAACAGCCTATACATTTCCTCGACTGCAGCCGTAAAGCTAAATTTAGCCCTTTCCATAGTTGGATCTGAGTACAGATGATTTGTAGGAGTTTTGTCACACTTGCTGTCTGTCAAGTCCTGATCTGGTTACACTTGTAGCTCTGCATAAGCCATTTCAGGTGGCAATGATGACTCCATTCCGTCCTCTTTGAAACTGTCACTTACTCTCCATGTGAATAAACAGCGAACATACTGAAGTCCAGTACTGGTAGAATGAGTGGCTGGTTTGCCTGGCATATGGTCTGTCTAGATGCTGGCAGCATGGAAGGCAGTCCGTCTACAATCAGTACTGTAGCTCATAATAAAGACTTTCAAAATGATTTCATGCAATTAAATTCATGACCAAATCAAATCAGTGTAGCAACTTATCTTTTCATGAAAATAACATTTTGAAATAAGGTCACTAATTTCACCAAAATATCTTACAGAGCAAATTTCCTTCTTAGAATGCTCTCCATGACTGCCAAAGGGTAACACCTCATAATGAGAATGGCTTATAATAAAAAAGACTTAGATACAATTTCACTACCACTAAATGAAATTGAATCAAAGGCCATATCACCTTATACCAGGAACTGTATCATTACTGATGGCTTAAAATGAGGTAGTGCTGTACTATTTGCAAAACAGAATAAAGTTAACAATTCATACCAAATTTAATTTCATTAACATGTTGAATTCGTAAAAACTTAATACTGAAAAACTATCACAATGTACTATACTTATTATGAGTTCTCAATTTGGATAGGTTTAAATGTACTTACCTTTTTGAGCGGACACCACCAAGAAGATTTTTACAGTCTAGCTCCATATCAAGAGCCCTTGTGAATTCTGCTTTTGGATCTGCCAGCATCAGTACCTACATGTACATTAAACAAATCTAAAATGAAAATTAATAAATTATAACAAAACTTTCAGCATCCAAATTATTCCAGCTCTTGAAAAAATATGTTGGTTATAAAATGTCATTATTCTACATTAATTAAAGTACATGTACAGCACTCCCTCACTATAATAAACTGTGACAGAAGCCATACAAGTGGAGTGACTTATACATGTTCATGGACCTGTTCTCTTCATTCTTTACACTCAGCACTGAAGACATTTCATATTTCTGTTAAACAGTAAAATGTAATCCATAACCATACCCATCTTATGAAAGGAACTGCCATATACTGTGGTATGATAAGCAATAGGAGTACCACTAGTAAACGTTGGAGTCCCCTACCAGAAGCAAATTGGGCAAACCTGAAATGGCTGTATTTCCAGACAAGTAGAAACAGCGGTTGCCATCGAGTTTAATTTTCAAACTTCTTTACAGCACTGACTGCCTTATACTGTGGTATGATAAGCAAAAGTACAAGTAAACAATAACATTAATCTGTGACCAAACCCATCTTATGAAAGTGACTGCCTTGTAC
This sequence comes from Unio delphinus, assembly GCA_029339505.1. NCBI lineage: Eukaryota > Metazoa > Mollusca > Bivalvia > Unionida > Unionidae > Unio > Unio delphinus. Next base: position 3,546,175 of record JAQISU010000054.1, read on the forward strand.
TGTGGTATTATATATATATATAATTATACAAGTAAACAATAACATTAATCTGTGACCAAACCCATCTTATGAAAGGGACTGCCTTATACTGTGGTATCTTATACATAATAATAATAATAATAATAATAATAATAATAATAATAATAATAATAATAATAATGAGGACTTTGTATAGCGCCTAATCTTTAAAAGCTCTAAGCGCTTTACACCATGAATAATGATAGGACTACACAACAGAACAACAAATAACAAAAACAATGAAATTGGAAAACATAAAAATATGCTGGAAATATATAAGATACAAAACATGATTAGGTTGCCAAGTTTGTCCCTGAAGTCAAAACAGGCGAGTCCTGAGAGCACTCTTAAAAGGGACCACTGTGTCTTTGTGTCTAATTTCAATGGGCAATTGTACATAATAATACAAGTAAACAATAACATTAATCTGTGACCAAACCCTTCTTATGAAAGTGACTGCCTTGAACCGTGGTATTTTATTTATAATAGTACAATTAAACAGTAACATTAAATCTGTGACCAAACCCATCTAATGAAAGGGACTGCCTTGTACATGTACTGTGGTAGTTTATACATAATAGTACAAGCAAACAATAAAATTAAATCTGTGAACATAACCATCTGAAAGGGGCTGCCTTATACTGAGCTGTCTAGTGCTGAGGACACTAATATTTGCTTGCACACAGTGCATCAAGATGTGCCAACAAATCAAGGTTATAGTTTTCTACTGACCTATGATCGAAGTACTCTAAAGATGGCCCAAGCAGTTGTGTTTTGAACTTTTTGAAGTTTCTGGAGTAGATATTGTGATGAAACTGACAGAATTGAGTTACAATAGTTAAAGCTGTACCGATTAATCGCCCGTACTCATAATCGGGCCGATTATTAGAACAATCGGTATAATCTTTATTGGCAGAAATAATCAGTGCCGATGTAAACAAATTTAGAAAATAACAAATTTAAAAAATCATAACATTCATCTTGACATGGCTTGAATTTTAAATCAGAATTAAATACAGTCCTACCTGTTTATATCGATATCACTTATATCAACAAACCACCTATATCGACAAAAAAACAAAGTCTCAGTCTCTTGGTCTACTATTACTACCAAATTGTCATGCTTATGTCGATTTCGAGATAAAAGATAAACGTACATGTCGACAGAAGCCCTTGGTCCCAGCTTGAATAAATCCTTTGTTTTCTAATCATTTATGTCGACAAGCTGCCAGTTCCGACCCATACTTTGTTCAACAATTAGCTGATCTTGCCGCCAGGCTTTAATGTCGCAGTCGGATAAAAGAAAACACCCACCCTAGGGTTTTGTTTGGGTCTATAAAGCTGGCCTCTCATGGCAACTTAAAAGAAGTGAAATCTGATCAATTCTATCATTTTCCAAAGAATGCACAGAGGTATAGCTAGGATTTTAAAACTAGGAGTTCAGGAGTACCACTATTAAACGTTGGAGTCCCCTACCAGAAGCAAATTCGGCAAACCTGAAATGGCTGTATTTCCAGACAAGTAGAAACAGCGGTTGCCATCGAGTTTAATTTTCAAACTTCTTTACAGCACTGACATGTTGCCATTGTTTGTACATTAGAGTGAGAGTGAATTGTCAGGTCAAGATAAGGTCTTATTCCAAGCACTAAGTTAGGTGTTATACATAGTTTTCCACGTTAAATGTCAGTTCTAGCAGCTTCTAACACTCTGTTGAATTTCATTACAATATTCGCCAATTAGCCGTTTAACCCTTCTTGTTAAAATTTGCAAACAGCAGTTTGTCTAACTCTCAACATGTCTTAATTTTGAGGTCACAAGCACTACTTAGATTGCTACACTTGGAAATGAAAACAATACTGAAAGTTATTCATTTGATGTACTCTTCTTATACACAAGTACATCAATGGGTCATTCTACCTCTGAAATCAGTCCCTGTAAATATCAGCACATTTTCTCAACTCTCTGCAGCTAGTCAAGTCTTTGATCTTGCCGCCTATCTTGTGGGTCATGTTCTAAAGATGTATTCTTATAATGACAACATGTACATCTGTGGGTCTTTCAACCACTGAATTTTCTGATTGTAAACAGCTAAAATGATAAATTGATCAACACATTTTCCCACTCAACAGATGGTTGAAGCAGGACTGGCAAGCCCTTAAATTTGCTGTCCAACAAATTGATGCGTACTGAAGACTCCTGTATACGTTATTGTCTGAATCCCAGATATAAAAAATTGATCCAAATACGCATGATTACGCTTTTCCAAGACCTTTCAAAGTGATTGGTGATTAAAAACAAGTTTATTTGGCTGTGAAACTTTAATTTTTCACTTTATTTACATTTACGATGGCTACCAACAGCAGTGTCAAATGCAATGGAAACTAAATATCTGGCTGTTAAGGAAGTTGAGGGATGAACATCTCGCAAAGAGGTCTGTGACATTTTTTTGCTTCAAAATAACACCCGTTCAGGAAGGATGAAAGCTGCTGAGTCTATAAAGAAAGATTACGTTAACGGTAACTGTGCTCCCCAAAGGAAGAAGCAAAAGACTACTACATTTGAAAACAGAGAGGAAGCCACAAAATGGTTCAATGAAGCATTTGCAAAAAAACGTGTGGGGTACTTCACTGCAACAAGTGGTTGGTTCAGTTGCTTTAATGTTCATCATAGCATCTGATATAAAAGTATTTGTCGAGAATACATGTACTGTTGACAGCTTTTCATTTGCCTGTGAATAGCACCGGGATGGTAGCCTCAATAAGATGGGAAGAGACTGACCAAAATCAAGGCCAATTTAAGTACATGTACATGAAGCATGTAAATAACTAACCAACCATGTGCTAATGCCAACATTGAATATTGTACTGTTTTTCGTATCAGGATGTGATCAATGTAATATTTTATTGTGCATTTTATTACACAAAGGTAACCAGAATGTAATTTGTCAATATACAAGTGTATTTCACACTGCATGTACTCAAAATTTACATTTCTCAAAGTGCAAATGCTACTCATTGACGACGGGTCACCCTTTGCAAACGAATTTTAACATTTCTCTTTTAAATCAATGATTGTACTTTATAACAGTTTAATAATTGTCAGGTCACCGAAAGTTACTTTTTTAAATTGTCTATGTCTTAGGAAATGGAAAAATGTATTGTTTCATGTCCCAAGATTTACATCCATTACAGTAGCCAACAAAAAGACCTAAAAATGATAAAGTTTAGACATTGTTCCGCAGATATGCCAACAACACCCTTATTCCAGGCCTTTATTTTTCCTAAATTATTCAGCTTATACACGAGTATATACTGTGATAATGAAATAATCGGTCTCATAATCAGTATCGGCAATTTTAATAATCGGCTATATGCAGTATCAGCATAATCAGCAAAAAGTGACATCGGTACAGCTTTAACAATAGTCCAGTCTTGAAAGTACTAATGAACACACAAGTGTTTTAGTGGCATCAACTGAAAGATATTTATGAATGGAACTGATGTGTCTCAATTCAAGATATGCAGCCTTGCATATGTTCATGACGTTGGTGCAATGTGAGAGTACTGTCTAGAGTAACGCCTAGGTTCTGTACTGACTGTGAGAATTTAATGTTGGTGTTGCTGATATTTATTGTCTGAGGTAAAGGATGTGAATGAGAAAGTTCTTGTGTTGTGATCAGAATGGCCATTTTTTTCAAGGTATGTTATACTTTTCCTTGACTGTCTCATTTTCTCAAGGTGTGTTATACTTTTCATTGTATCATTTTCTGTTTTACTTTTCACTATCATTTTCTCCAGGTATGTTTCATTGACTGTATCATTTTCTCAATGTATGTTACACTTTTCATTGCCTGTATTACTTTCTCAAGGTACTGGTATGTTATACTTTTCATTGGCTATCATTTTCTCAAGGTATGTTATACCTTTCATTGACCTATCATTATCTCAAGGTATGTTATACTTTTTATTGACTATCATTTCCTCAAGGTATGTTATAGTTTCACTGATGGTATCATTTCCTCAAGGTATGTTATACTTTTCATTGACTATCATTTTCTCAAGATATATCATTTTCTCAAGGTATGTTATACTTTCTTTGACTGTATCATTTTCTCAATATATGATTTACTTTCAATGACTATCATTTTCTCCAGGAATGTTATACTTTTCATTGTATCATTTTCTGTTATACCTTTCATTGATTATCATTTTCTCAAGGTATGTGTTTCATTGACAGTATACCTTTCTCAAGGTATGTTACAATTTTCATTGATTGTATCATTTTCTCAAGGTGTTATATTTCATTGACTTATCATTTTCTTAATGATGTTATACTTTCATTCACTGTATCATTTTCTCAAGGTATGTTATACTTTCTTTGACTGTAAAGGATCTTTCTGGACTGTGTGCTAGATGGTTTAGTGCACAAATCAGGGATGACAAATTGACAAATAGTAAACTCTGTTGAGTATCATCATCCTCACAGTCAAGAACAATGGGTTGGATGGTAGAAGGGGATCACTGTCCCTTGATGGAAGGGGCAGAGAAGCACCATGTGTTACAGTCCCTGGTTGATCAGGAGGTGCAGAGGGGAGACAAGAACAACTATCTACCCTCGATAATTCAACACCTGTTGCCTTTTTAAAGGAAACCACTTGGTGAGATGATGATGAGACATGAGCCGCATCTCCAGCCTCATTCCTGCATATGGATTGTAATAGAATGGGCCAACAAGTTGCCTGAGATAAAATATATATTGTGGAGCTCAACCGTAAATAAAATGCATTGATCAACCTCATTACAAGAAGTGCACAACCCACTACTGTAGTGCTTTACCTGCCCAATGGAATCACACAACCAACCATTGCAATGCTCTACCTCCCTAACAGGAAGGAGCAACCTGCTACCTGACGTATGAATGTTGTTAGGGACATGATAAGTTTCCATCACCTTCCTACAGGGGGGAAGTTAAACAGCTTCTTGAATATTGAGACCCTCCTTCTGGATGGGCTTCAATGGCCACTACAGATGTTTTTCCTAACAAGAACTGGAAAAGAAGCTAAAAAAATCAGATGAAGAAGAGGAAATGTTCTTCTGTCCTTTACAGGTGTGCTGGAAGACCACAGATCACAAATGGTGCAACGGTGTTTCCATCTGCACCTGAAGTGCTTGCTGCAGCCTGTGTTGGTCTCTCATGAGACTTTTTTGAGGCCCCACTGCCCCACAGATTGTTTAGCTGACAACTGATTTTTCTGTAGTAATGTGGTCCTTTTTTGCCACAAAACTAGACTTTGCATGACTAAACAAAGGATGGAAATTATCATTGAAGTATTTACATATTTATTGAGAAAAAAAACAAGATATTATAGCTGTGAAATTTGTTTGCTGAGGTAACATCCTATTTATGCAAATACATGAACAATGTCAACATGAGCATTTTATGAAGATATAATTATTTTTTTATTTGTCAGTTTTATATCTGATCTCATCTTCATGTTTAATAAGAATGCATGAAAGTAACAGAACAACAAAAAACAACAGGAGAAAGAAGTAAGACTAATACCAAAAGTCCAGAAAAACAAAAGGCTATGACTAAAAAAACAGCAGAACAACAAAAAACAACAGGAGAAAAAAGTAAGACTAATACCAAAAGTCCAGAACAACAAAATCACCAAGCCTTAACTACAACAAACAAAATAGAAAGAGAAAGAGAACCACCCAAAAAGAAACAGAAATTGAATAACAGAAGAAATAGTAATGAAGAAAGAAATATGCTACAAAAACAGGAAAGAAAGGTACCAAATGAGAGTGATGAAGACAACAGAGATCAATTAGAAGAAGAAATTTATAACAACGAAACAATAGTGGAAGAATTAACCGCTGAAGAAATCCTCAAAAAAGGAAGGAAAGAAAGAAGGAAAGAAAAGAGAAGAGAAAGGAAAGAAAGGCTTAGACAACAATATGATCTGAAATATGACGAATGTTTGATTTTAAAAAAATCCTTAAAATTTAATTAAAAAAAAAAAAAAATATACATATATTGGGTTTTTGTTTGAGATGGGACTAATACCTAGATATAATCAAAAAAAAAAAAACATTATAAGAACCAAAGCATATAGCAAACACCTTATAAAATAAAAACAGGAGGGCCTTCCCTTAAAATGGTCTGTAAAGATCAGCAGGAAGACGACCCCTCCAAAAAAAAAAAAAAAAAAAGAAAGTAACAGGTTGCAATAACAGCGGATTCCAAATTATGATCTATAGGCTACATTTGTGTACCCACTAGGCTTGATTGATGAGGGTAGGGAGCACATGATTGGAGGGGTTAAGTGGGTTGTCTTATTCAAACTTCAATCTGATACCAAAAAAATAAACGAGACAATTATCACAAATACCAATTCTCAGACATGTAACACTAAAACCTAAGAAATTATGATATGCAAAAAAAACATACCTAAAATTCCTACCCTAACGCTATGGATATTGATTTAACTCAATTTAAACTGTGTGAATATCTTGAAAACTTCTTTAATCATATCCTAAGGTGTTATGTCTCTACTAGGAACAATATAGATGGTGCAAAGCATTACTAACTCACACAATTATGATCACTCACAGTGTTCAAACTGTGCTGAGATATCTTGCATGAATTTTGATAATCCATGTGTTAAGTGAAACCTGGAAAATGAGAAAAAAATCTTAAAACAAGAGATATCTGTCAATTCAGCTTCATATCTTCACAGCAGTAAAATTTTACTGAAGCTTTTTTCCATTTTCTTAATCTTGGGATGATTGAAAGAATCTCTTTCCTATTTCCTCTCTTTCTCCGATTGTTTCAATGGTTCCTGACTTATAAAATTTCATTTGGGTAAGATTTCAGTTTATGTCTTTTAACAGTCAAAAAGTTTTATTTGGGTGAATTTCAGTTTATATAACAGCCTACAATTATTTTTTGGAAAGGGGGGGGGGTGTGGAATTGATATAATAGTGTGGTCTATATTTATGGACTCTGTTGTGTGCGAGTTATCAATGTAGACATGTATCAGGACTGGGGTATATGTAAGAAAATGCCCACAAACCCACCCAACCAATGGACAGTATCTATGGCACAAGCTTTGGATATGACATTGGATGGATGAAAGTGGGTAACTTGTGATTCCATCTTGTTGCAAAAAAAGTCAATCATAGGACACCCCCAACGTGTGCATATCTGAATGAAGACTGAATGATGTTGAGACCATTCTGTGTGAAGGACTTGGCCTTTTTTGGATAGATTATCAACAAAGACATTGAGTCTATGGCGACTGTATCTGATTTGTATGTTGATATGGAGACTGTCACATAAAAATAGAAACTGCCAAATCAGAAAATGTCATTATATACTGTTACTTCTGCTTGGGGGCTTCTCCAGCATGATCATCATGCTCAACTAACTTGGGTTGCACTTCTGACACAGGAATGATTTTAACTCAACCATGATCATAACAAGTGATTGAGGGGACTTGCAGATGAATGTCATTGTGCTAGCAACATCATTCATAAGGGGTACATAAAAGGATAGCCTAGCAGGATAGACTCCACTGCCACAATGAATAATAAAAGGAGTTGCAATTACTTTCTCTCTCAAATCCATGTCATTTTGCAAACAGACTACTGAAGCAAAAATCTAACATTCAGGACACAGAGTTTTATAATAGCAAGATGAGAATACTGTTGGGACATGGCTTTCTGAAAAGCCACACTTTCTGAGATGAAAGCTTTGGAATTTCCTGAATCATCAATTCTACCTGGGAGCTGGTCATTGATATCCTTAATTTTAGCTGATTGGGGAAGGAGTTGGAAGGATGGTGTCTCTTCCTCCTTGTCAAAATCTACCAAAGCTTTAACTTACAGTCTTGATTAGTAGTACATTTTGGAGGGCATTCTGAAGCTGCCAACAACCTACTGTATATACTCGTGTATAAGCCCATTTGTGTAAAAGCCGACCCCCAAACTGAACAGGTATAAACACTAACCTGCGTGACCTGCGTTTAAGCCAACTGGTCTACAACTCTCATACATGCCAACCCCTGACGAGGTATTGGCGTAATCCAAGTGGTCAAAAAGCGGAATCCAGGCGGAAAAAGCGTAATCCACATATAACATGCTAAAATTTCAATAAACAACGATTATTTGCCCTGCTCATCCTTTACTGTTTCAAGTTTTCATATGTAGCACTTTTAGCTTTACACACATCGATTAGAAACCTTGTTAAGACGTTTAGCGCTAAATTTTTAAAAAATTTCGACGCGGCCGGAAATAGATGTCACGTGATGCTGTACTTTTTTTTTTTTTTGTTCTTAATATTTAGAGGATTCTGTTATATTTTGTTTCGGGGGTTTTCGGTTGCCTTTTTCTAATTTATCTGGGAAATTTTTGAAAGGGGATATTTTTGCTCACATAAATGCATAGAGTAAAATAAAATATACTTTTTAAGCAATAAAATATATTTAGACTGGTGCTGCAAGAAATATGAATTAGAATATGGAATATGCGAGTAAATATTAAATTTGGAAAACCAGTCTGCTATCTCCTCACTATGCATATAAATAAAAATAAATAGAATCGAGGTCAACAGTATAACCAGGTTAGCTATAAATAGAACATGATACTATTACGAAAGTCCACGGTCTAGCGTACTCTTATATTGTAGTTACGTAAAGCCGTCTTTTCTAAAATACGGTCTGTGGGATTAATGGAACTTTAATAATAACGAGAAAACAAATAATTGATTTTTTTTGGGAGGTTGATATACTGAAAAAGCGTAATCCATATACGTTTAAGCGTAACGCGTAATTTAGTGACAAAAAGCGTAATGATTACGCCAAAAGCGTAATGGTTGGCATGTATGAACTCTGGGACATCTCAAGATGCACGAGTTAAGTTCTAAATGCATTAATTTAGGCAAACATATATTTTTTAAATAATACATAAATACTTATCTCAAGGTTTGCTTGCATGATTATTAAAAAGAAATGGTATAAACTTGTTTGAAAACTTATTTAATTTCTGTTTTCTTATTGTTTTTGCCTAATTTAGATTTGTGTATAATTTTATCAAACGATGACAATTTAGCAATCATTAGTTGCTGTAACACTACGTATCTCTTTTGACTCTATGCATTATGCATTGGACATTTTATACCAGCGTCCCAGTAATTACATTTTTACTTAGCTTTGAAATTGTAAATACACCTAACTCATTTAAATGTAATCTCAGTATCACAACAAACAAAAACAAGTTTTGATTATGCACTGAATTAAGTACTTTTAGAGTCGCAATCATGGGCACCATTGTGCTAAACGTTAATGATATTTCCAATGTCCATGAACAAAGCACTATATGCTGTCACCATAAAAATTGTTCCATTGTTTCAATTTACTTTCAAGCTTCTTAAGAATACTGATGGAAAATAACCAAAGTTAGCTTCCTATGTTGGCTGATTTTGTATAGTAAAAAACAAAAATTCAACCAATTAATAGGATCCAAAGTCGGCTTCCAAGGCTGGCTTGCTTTGTACTTAAAATAACCTTAAAGTTTGTACTAATATCCTTCTTTTTAAAAATCGGCTTAAAAGTATCCAATGTCAGTTTCCAAGGTCAGCTTGCTTGGTATAAAAATAACCGTTGTCTTTGTTGTTAGTAAGTTCAAACAATGAGTTTATTTCTCACTTTCAGATATGTTTATTCACCACCTGTGTTTTTATCTGTTGGCATCTGTAGTCAAAATTAATACAAATGGTCATTAAATAGTATATATAGCAAATAATTTCTTTAATAATACGTTTTGTAACCCATACTAGTGAAAAGATTGTCATTTAAACACAAGTGAAATGTATTTTCAAATAATAATTTTTATTTGCAAGGTGGTCATATCATTGACATTGATATAATACAATCTTGTTTGTTTTTTGCATCTTACAACATGTCATTTACGAAATTCAGATGCCTTCAATCAAGAAGTTGTTGATTTTCTTCTCATATGCGACTTTGTTGGATCCAGTTTTCGGTCAGATAACATATTCAAACCTTTGAGTATAACCAAACAAGATTTGTTTCTCATGTTCACATCAATGAACAAGGTATTGTGTGTTATCTGACATAAGCAGTACACACTAAAGTATGGATACATATGCTACATATATGGAGTTTGTGGATAAATATTATTCTTTACTGCTCATGATGAAAAAAAGAATAAATGATAACAATACAAGGTTAATATCTTTAATTTTATTATCAAATCAGATTTCTTTTAAATCTATTTAATTGTCCCAAAAGATGGATTTGTGTGTGCATTTTCAACACGGATTTATTTTGTTTCTTAAGGCTTGGGACATATGACATTGGTGAAAAATATTGTTTTAACAGCAGTTCTGGGACAGGAAAAAAGTTGATTATTTTATTGTATCCCAATAAATACAGTAAATATGGTACTCAGAATTGGACCAAACAAGAGGACACATTAAAAGTCACAGCTACATATAATACGCATAATTATATACAATGGCAGCTGAGTTATGCAAGTTAGAACTTGGAATGAAAAGAGACAGACAAAACAATTGATTACTATAGGGCAAGATGATATGTATTTCAAAGTTTTCCTTCCTTTCAAAGAATTCATCTTCATTTTGCTGGTAATGCATGACATACCCTGTTCTCTATATTAACTGATCAAACTGAAAACAAATGATTAATATCTTTTCACCATGAGCTTACAATTGCACTGACAATGCAAGCTTCTGCTTTTCTGCATTGCTAGCATTAATTACAAGGTTCTGAAATCATGTGCAAAAATACAAATATAAGATAAAATGTCACTTTGGCTCACAAGATTTATAATTCACTTTACTTATCCAGTTGAAAAGATCCTTCAATGCCCCTAACTGAGTGTTTTGGAGAAAGTCTGATTAATAGCAGTCACCTTTCCATCTGCTCCCACAGACTTGCCCCATGCAGACATAACAAAGGGATCATTCACTGCTATACAGCCCAACAGGTCATAACCTTCTTCCTGAAAATAAAATATAAACTCACTTAATCATTATTTAAAAACTCCAAGAGTAAATTGTTCCTGACGTTAATTTTCAAAGCAAAACAATTTATCTAAACTTGAATAAAGCAAAGGAAGATTGGATTGGACAAAAGTGCACAGAAATAGAGTGCAGTCTGAAAATGAATAACAGCAAAAAGGCATTCCAAAATGTGAAAGACCTCACCAGACAGAAGCAATCAAGAGTCAGTACCATTGAAGATGGAGAATTCCTCACAGAAGCAAGTGACATTACAGAAAGATGGACAGAGTATTATGTAGAACTCTACAACCATCAGTCCACAGGAGACTTCGAGGTGCTTGAAGTTCCATTTTTAAATTTTAAATTTTTATTATATAGAAATAAATTGTTGAATATTTTAAAACTTGGATTTTACTCTTTTCAGTTACTTAAAGACCATAGAGTCACAGCACTACCTTTCCTACCTTATTTTATAGAAGACTTCCTGTTTTTCCCTAATTTTTCCAAAATGGCAAACTATTCCAACATTCGTTCAATTTGTATGTTGAAACTTGATTACACATTGATTGAAAATAGCTGTAGCAAACAGAAATCAGATATGTGATCTCAATTTTGTTCAGCTGGATCTCTAACACATTAACCCCTGGAGGTTTTTGTTGTTTTCACAAGAAATGTGAGTAGCAAACACATTTTGGGGGCTATTTCTGAACATCGTATTACATCGACATCCAAACATTTTTTCATTAGCTTAATGCCTAGTTGTGTTAGACACATTGTTTTCCATTGATTATTTTGCTCGAGCATTAGCAGAAGGGGAAAAGTTGTAGTTCTTTTTCTTTTTGCTTAATGGACCCTGTCATTTTCATATTGTGACTACACTTTATTCCAAATGCTCACCTTATCCTACTTTTTGCACAGGTTCACCTGTCTGTATGCAGTTCAGACCAGTCTGCCTTAGATCTGAGGTCAAAAAGTATAAAATCTGGACACAAAATTGGGTTTCAACAATGGGCAGAATTCGGGTGGGGGAAGAAAACAAACAGGTCCAACAAATTAGTTTTTTTCCTCTGTATTTTGTACTGCAACTAAAATGTCCAGAATACATGTATTTAGCATCACTGTAGAGCTAAATTTGTCTACCACCCACTTTAGTGTCTCATACATGACCTTGATGCTACAGAGCTTGGAAGTATGCTACTACCTTCTGCTCAAAGATAGCAACAAAATTATTTAAAGAGGAAGCTAGTTTGTGAGTAAGAGCATGTGTTTGCACAAATTATAAAGGAAAAGTCCAGTAAATGTTTTATTCCCCAGTAATTTACATAAATTTCTTACTATTTTTCCTTATAAAATATCTCTATTTTCTCCTATATTTAAAAAAAAATGTAACTCTACGTTTTTACTGGAAGGACTGGGTAAAGTAAATTATATGTATATATATATATGTATTTATGTATATATATATATATATATATATATATATATATATATATATATATATATATATATATATATTCTGCAGTGAGGCAGTATATAGTGATGTCTAGAACTGGGGCATCATGCCGCAAACATGTAGCATGATGTCCCACCCAGTGACATTATCCTGACACCAGGCTGACTAGTCCTAACACCAACCTCTTAATGCTGAGCATCAAGCGAGGCAGCTGTTAGTACCATTCCTGCAAGTCTTTGTTACGGCTCAGCCGGGGATTGAACCCACAACCTCCCACTTCTGCGGCAGATGCTCTAACCACTAGGCGGTTATATATATATATATATATATATATATATATATATATATATATATATATATATATATATATATATATATATATATATATATATATATATATATATTCATACTTATATTTTAAAAAAATGATATTCATTATTGTGACTCCAGTAATTATTCTAAATTAAATGTATGCCTTGTCTGCAAACAAGTAGTTCTAACTTGAAGGTATGATTATCAGATAAAAGAGTCAGTTTTCAGTGTAAAACTTTGCTTAGAATCAACAGTAATAAGATATTCTTGTAACCATCTACCAACAGCTGTTTTGTTGAGTATTTGAGAATGCATACAACTGTCACTAAATTAGAAAGCCACATTATATTTTTTGCAGTTTGACTTTGCCAGTCTGAGGAACAAATGTCTAGTGAGTTGTGCTTTTTATGCTGACAATCAGTAGTAATTTAATTAAGCTCTTAAACTAGCATACAGAGTCATATCCCAATAAATACTAGCCTCTTTGCCTCAGTGGAGATAATTAGGATTAGGGTTAAAGTGTTGACCAAATTAGGCATTTCTCTAAAACACAATAAAACAGTAATGCAATTATATTGGTTGTTGATTAAACAAAGTTTTAAGGTATTGTCTTCAACATAATATCAATACATTAGGTACTTGAAAGCTAAATGTTTGAAAGCCTTTGATTTATTCAAAGTAGTAGCCAACACTGACTGGGGGTGCTTAGAGACAAGTCATTCATTACCTGTATGGAACTTTTATTTGATCCAAGCTGGACACTAGTTGTGTTATTTATGGTTCACCCAAAAAGGTATTACTTTTAGATTCTCAACGGAATTCACCATCAATTGGAGCATTTAGGACATCCTTATGCGAAAGCCTGTTCACTGAAGAATTGAGTCACCTCTATCACATTGCAGGGAGACATTATCTGTATGTTATGTCCTAAAATTAAGATCCAGCCCATTAGAGCCTTCAATAATGAGAATCACCCTATAAAAGTTCTTGTGTCAGATGGTGTATCAATATTTTCAGCTAAAATCAGGGCAATAGACCTTGCCCAGAAATATGCTGAAACCAGACAAATTACAAACAATATCATATTATCAGATTCACTATCAGTATATAAATCACTACAGAATAAGAAGTTGAAAAACCCACCATCAACCAATAGTCTCATCAAATGTACTGAGCTATGCATCTACAACAGTATAGTATATACCCAGCCATGTTGGTATTAAAGATAATGAAAAAGCAGACTGCACTGCTAAAGTAGCCCTATCTCAACAACCAACTGGTTTTAAAATACCATACACTTATTTTAAACCTGATCTAAAAAAATCCTTAATAAATGACAGGCATAGTTGAATGATAATGTCAATAACAAGTTCCATATTATAAACCTACCATAGGCAAATAACCTCCTTCCAATAGAACCATCCACAGAGACCAGTAGTCATTGCAAGAATTAGAATTGGTCATACTTATATAACCCTTAAAATATCAATACATATAAAGCTTATTGGTTTTAAATGGGCTTCAAGAACATTTACTGCTACGTACACAATAAATGGATTGTTTACATTGCTGAAATATTCAATCCAGGGTGAAATCAAATTTGGTTCATGATTGTGCCAATGTTGAGGAAGTAGACTTGGATAAAAATACAGTAAGAATTTGAAAACAGTTAACTGTACTCGCAATCATGTCAAAAAAATAAACATACAAATCAACTTTGACACCACAGCACTAGTAACAATTATTACTGCAGTGACTAAACCACTAATGTTGATAATAATAATAATAATGATAATAATAATAATAATAATAATAATAATAATAATAATAATAATAATATGGAGGATGATATTACTATAATTATTATTATTATTATTGTTTTAATGCCAGGTTAGGGAGACATAAAAAAAATTCTGGTGTTGGCATCAACAGTTCATTAAAGTTTTGGTTAGAGATTTTCAAAACCCTATGATAGATTTTCATCCTATCACAGGGTAGTACATATTTTTGATATCACAAGTTACATATCACATTTATCACATAGTAGGTTCCTATAGTATGTGCAGTTTCATATTACCACACATTGCAATAAATATCACTTTATATGATTCTGATTATTTTACAGTAGCCTCTGACATGAAAATATGCATTTTGACACAGCTATGAATGACCGCAACAACCTTTATTTAATCCCTGTAACAAGGATCGCACATACCATTCTAAAAATAAGCCCCCCAAAATAGGCTGGCTATTGATATCTGAAATTTTTCGTATGCTTATAGTGTTTTATAGTTACTGCTGTCAACCAGGCTAAAGTACATGTAGATTATTCCCTAGTCTTGTTCTCTGCTATGTATGCTCCCTGCATTGTTGTCCGCTATTCAAATAGGGGTGAGCAAGTCAGGAAGCATAGGAAGCATGGAACCAGACTAATTATTCCCAAACATAGCCTGCTTATTGGCCTTATTGTAGATCATATGTATAAGTAGGCCGATAAATCAGCCCTTCACCCGTTACGATTTTGATCTTGGGGTCGTAACGGGTGAAGGGCTGATTTATCGGCCTAATGTATAAGAGTTGGACCCAGCATCCCTATGAACGACTATATTGCGAGAACATAGACACCACTGACATATGTGTAATCAATTGTTACAATGACCACTTGATTAATAATGATTGTTCTTATCAAAAACAGACATAAAAAAATAATGATAATAATAATAATAATATTTAAAAAAATATTTGCAAAAAAAAAGGATTGTGGCTACAGGTGATAGATGCTACAGTCCATAAACCACGCTAATGTACATATCACAACATGTCATTGTTACATCAAAATTGGTGTAATGATGGTAGATATTATCTTTAGGAGTTAATCTGTATTGCCTGGGGGTGAATAAGGTTAACCATCATTGTCTATATTAGACCAGCAAGAGAGAATTATTTGCAGGATTCAATTGATAGTGATTAAGACTTGTAATGTTTGTTGTTTTTTCCCCAAATGTTAAGTCATTATATCCCAATCAAAGCTGTCATCTATTCTAGTAAATGAAAAAACTTAGTTACAGTCACTTTGTTTATAGAGTTAATCTCTCTATGCTTTCTTTGAATGAAGCCATTAACTTTTGTCTCTGAGTTCTGTTTCTCAATAAGATAACTGCTTTTTATAATTTCATTAATTGAGAAATACATAATACATATTTTCCAAAAGCAGAGTCAAAAGCATCAGTATTTTCAATATTACAACTGAGCACTAATAATGTTAACACCTAGAACCTTAATAACAATGGACAAACTATAAAAAAGAGACAACTTTTAAGGCTAGAGAAAATAATTACTATAACTGAAAAAGAGCAGACCACTTGCAATAAAGCAGTTTAAACATCAGTAAACAAATTTAGGTTGTTATAAAGGAAAAGGAGCAAATCATAAATTATTTCATATGCTAATATACGTGTGATCTTCAAATGTAAATGTGATTTCATGTATAATGAAAGAAGTATAACTTTATTGCTATATAATTTAATTTTTATACTGAATACATACACTATTTTAGCAAGGACTATTAATAAAGAAGAGAATATATGTACAGTGATTGTGGTTATTTTTCTTTAAATTGGTCTGAAACTGGACCTTGGAAACCAGTCTTTTTATAAAATCCTGCTAAGTTGAGAGACTTTTTTGTTGGCAGAAGGGACAGTCTCTCATAACAGGATTTACTGTATGCCTATTTGGGTCTAGGTTAAGGTTTTGGATTTTCTTTAGTGTTTTACATAATCCAGGTCACCCGTGATGATTTTTATTTGTAGACATTTAAGATCATTCTAGATAGGTTATATTCCATTAGACAACTGACTTTTATTTATAGAACATCCTAATTGTAAACTGAGGTCAAGCAGAATACTACCGTATATACTCGCGTATAAGCCAAGAAATTTAGGAAAAAAACAAGGCCTGGAAGAAGGGGGGGGGTCGGCTTATCTGCGGGTCAAGGTCCAAGTCTGAAATTTATAATGCTTTTTTCCCTCGATTTCCAGTATTTATTGTTTCCATCGATCGCCGAATATGAGTTCACATGCATAATGATGCCACATGGCTGATAAGATTTGTCTTGTCGTGAAGTAAAACAAATATTTTTTTTTCTAACTTAAGTGGAACGATAATAAATGAAAAACATGTTTTAACGTACTTGACATCTATTTGACAGATGTCCATCCACCAGAAAATACAGCCATACATGTTATTTGATCCAGGGAAATACGTGTATTTTCCAAAAGAACCGCCATATTAGTAATCTCTAGTCAAGTATTTAACCCTCAGCTAATCAGTAATCATTAAACTCTACACTTTCGTAGAAATGCTCACTAGCTTTTTTCAGTGTAAATATGAAAAGAATCTACGTAAAAAATAAAATTATGATACTGAATGTATATACATCAAACATGCACGATAGTCTTAAAGGAACAATAGCGAGAGGCTCCATAGGGGTTTGTTATGCACACGGTTAGGAAGGGTAAAAAACATTGCAATATATGAGTCAGCGTGAATAATTGTAAAACAATATAATTTGTTGGATTACTTTGATAGGTGTTTTCGACATAATAGGCAGACAAAGTTTATATACTACTGTCGATTAGTTGTTTGTAAAACAAAGTGGTTTGTTAGTGGTCGAGTGTTGTACAATAGCTACCATATGCTTAATCTGTGGTCAATGCCTCGGGGATAATATGTTTGTTTTGTTGCAAAATGCACATGACTTTACTAAAACATGCCGACTTTCAGATGTATCGTTTACTGAGATATGGTTGTGGACATTGTTTCTGCTCAATTTTATAACCTGTCACAATATTTGAATAATGTCCACGCTCAAACCAATCATATTTTGATCAAATGAATCACACTACCAGTAGTTTAAAAACACACACAAATAAACAACAATGATAAATAATTATCAAATACAAATTGATAACCAACCACACATGGAAATAATTACAGGATAAGGTATATAAATATTACACTATCACTATAAGAAATTATTTCAATTTAATCTCTCTAGAAGTTTATATTCAATTCAATCAGTTAAAATGAATAGTATAGGAAGTAAAAGAAAGCATTCTGCTTATGATGAAGCAATTCAAACTTAACGTTATTGAATATGCAGAAGCAAATAACAACTGTGCTGCAGCATGCAAAAATTTTGTGAACAAGAAGCAAGTACGGGATGGCGGCAATTCATCTACGTGCTAAGCAGATGGCGTAAAATTATAAATACAAGTTTTCAGATTCAAAATATTTTGCAGCAGCTGGCTGGTGCTCTCGTTTTATGAACCGGACTATCGGATGACTATGCTGACAATGAAGACATATATGATGAAAGCACGCACGTAACAGAAGCCGAGTTTCATGAACTGTTTGGCGAGTCTGATACAGAGCTTGATTTTGAAGGATTCTAAAAGTGACTGAACTTTCATAATTCATGACTTTAGAATGAGGATTAATTAAATTTCCATTAAGACTTAACACTTTAGAATTGTTTTTATTTCAACATATAAATTAGCTTTCTTACTTTCATTTTATTAAATAATGTGATTTGCCTAAATAAACATAGTCAGAACTCACTTTGTGCATATTGTGATGTACCGGTAGTCTAGAAACTATGGGTCGGCTTATACGCGGGTCATGCACTTTATAACAGTTTTACTGATTCAGTTTTTTTTTTGGGGGGGGGGCTTATACGCGAACGGGCTTATACAAGAGTATATACGATACATAGAATCTTGTAACTGAAAGGATTATTCAGTGATGCTTTAACATCTAGCACTTTCAAACTATTTATTTTTATATGTTGTGTCCAATTTATGTCTAGCAAGTTTTGTTTTCTAATTTTGTGGTGTTTGTATTTTTTTTTTGGTAGTCATATGATTATAGATGTTATTGTTATTGTTATAGGGTTTTAGCATAAAATAGGCTATACATGGAGGCCAGTATTAATGGTAGAGGAAGAACTCGGGATAGAACCACCAACCACAGAAAGCTACTGGCAAGCTTCTTACATACCCAAATTGGTTGAGCCTGAGACTCTAGCCCATGCAGACAGAGGTGAGATGACAATGATACGTAATGGCAAGTGCTTTAAACCACTCAGAACCCTCTAATTATAGATGGTGTAAGGCGCTTAGTACAGTGGGACCCCGCTATAACACGGTAGTTGGGAGCCATAGAATCCAACCATGTTATGAACCAAACCGTGTTATAAGCAACCATGTACAATACCAACACATTTTTGGATTTAATTGGGGGGGGGGGGGGGTACATAAAGACGGTGCGAAAATGCATGGCACAATTACCATTTTTGATCAATATAAATTAAATGAGAAAAACATTTGCTGTGGTAACAAAAATCGCAGATATAATATATTACTTTATTCAGAGAACCATGCATTGGTACATACACGTGTCTAATTTATATATACATGTATAATCCTTTGCATGAAGAGTATCAACACGTGTACTCACCAGCGAATCTTGTAACATACATTGAATCCATAATACAAACATTTCCATCAAAAATATCCACACACGGATGTAAAATATTCAATAATTTTGTCACATATCATTATGTGACTGAATTCAATGAAAAGAAAATAACAAAAATTATGTAACGGGTTTACATAATGAATGATGAAATAGAATGTCCGGTGTCTGTATACATTTTATACCACTACATTTCTCATCTGTCAACAGTTATTATTTTTTGAAAAACTCTGTGATTTTTAGCTGCTTTCTGCTAATGTCATGTTTGCTCTTGGCAAAGTCAATTATAGTTCTCAGTTGCAGAATTCGAATTTACTAGTCAACAGATTACATAAAACAACACCGCCAAGCCACGAGCACATGTTGGCGGCTTTTGTTTCTTTGATGTTGTATAAATCGTTGCCCCCTGATTTGAAAAAGTTTAGCTTGGCAGTTCACTTTGATGATAAACAATGTACTAAAGTAATTGATTTATATATTCTGGTGAGAATCTTTTATCAACTGCCACATTGGCTGTTGCTTAGTTGTGAATGAAATTAAGAGAACATATATCAGAGATTATTACAGCAACGATTGTATTCGGAATTCATTCAAGACAAACACAAAGTAGACACAATGGCTTCATTGCTCAGGGATCAGTAATAATAATACTGACACTTATGAGCTTAACGATTATTTTATATAATCGAATTTGTGTGTGATTTCCTGCCCAAAATGATAATACATTTTTTACACGTTCTTTTTCACACTTTTTAGACAAGTATGAGAATGATAATTAAACTCTTGATGACGATGTATTTTATTTTTCATACTTAAAAGATTTTTTTTTTGGTTTTTAAGAAAAATACCTGTAATAAAATTACCTGAAATTTCGGGAGCCATGCCACGACCGCGTTATATCCGAATTTGTGTTATAACAGGACGTGTTATAGCGGGGTCCCACTGTAGTATGCTCATTAATATCTAGGGTTTAATCATCTATATACACTTCTGAGGCTGAGGTAAATACACTTACAGCTAAATATATTGGACCAAATCTGATCTTTCATGTACATCATCAATTAGATATCTACTTTACATAGTAAAAATTGAACATTTAAGAAACAAATGCACATATAAATTTTATTATGTTTATTGGTGAGTTTTTTTTTCGAAATGCCATCTTACCCTGAATTTGTCAACATGGTTAATATATTCTGGAAGATGTGCCTGAAAAAAATAAATGAAAATGACAAATATAAGCTTGATCTATATGAAAGTCAAACTATTACACTTTTGCAGTGAACCATAAAAGTGTGCAATGCTACAGGAGAGAAAACTGTATATTATGGGACATTATAAAAAAGACAGTTTATAAACAAGTGTGCTTCATAGAAAACAAAATCAAATCAGTATACATGTATATTTAATGTGAATTTCACATTATAACACCATTTAGTATAACTAGATAAGTTAAACTTAAAGTATGCAAGATAATTTAACAACTTCAGAAATAAAATTAATTTCATAAAATGAGATCCAAAGGTTATAACATAGTACATCATAATGAGATCTATGACCTTACCTGTGTTACATTAGGTAAAGCTTATAATGTAGTACCTGATAATGAGATAAATTATCAATGATTTTTCTCTCCAGGTAATTAACATATCACAAAATCTCAATAAAAGTTAAACATACATTGATACTCATAGGTATGTTTAAAAAAGTATCAGGAATTAATATTTATCTTACAATGAGAAGTATGGCAGACATTGTTGACTCATATCCATCATTCAATTTTTGGTATCTCGTATTCAAATTCAAATGGGTATAAATCTATCATTTTTTCAACCAATTTGTTATGACAATTTCCAGTATATACTCAGCATTCATACTGGTTCATACAATTATAATTGTCAAATAAAACAAATCTGATTTTGTTTTCAGTTGGATGCTAATGCATCGACAGGGTTATCACAACTCTGGCAATATCTTAATTGTCAAGGCAGGACTGAGGAAAAAAGGATTCTCAAATTTACACCTAATTATGCAAATCTACCATCATATACGGCCACTATAGCAGTGTTTGCTCCAAAACATATGATTGTATCAATCTTAAATAAATACTAACGCCTCACCATAAAATAAGCAATTCCATGAAAATTATGTAGTATGGCCCTCCAATACTAATGGATAAGCAAATAGTCAGTTATGCACAGTAAATTTGCTATGAGTGTAACAAAAAGGTAGGTCAAAGAGGTTAGCAACAGCTGAAACCTGATCTTTTAGTTTCATCAAGGAACAGTCTTGATAAGAGATTGGTTTGCTCTTTTGATCATGGAAACAAATCCATAATGAAAACGTGGCAGATGCAGCCCATGTGAAGTAAACTTTAGTTCCTTTCATCAGTATTAAAGAGATCTTGAAAATAAATTGAAACAATGGAACAATTGTTTTGACATAATATAGTTCTTCATTCACAGATGTCAATGACAAAGCGTCACTCAGAAAATTTGGAGAAAATAAAATCATGTGAAGAATTTATGAAAGCCAGAAGAAAAGCAAATGATTTTGCAAACGAGAGGGAAATAATCAACCAATGTATTGAAGACAACTGCCATTTACGCATGATACAGTGTTAGATGCAAACACAGTCAAGACTGAATTATATCTAGGTCTACTATATGATGCATTCACTTGAGTGCAAGTGACAATCTTTTTGCCAGCACAGTTTACAAAATTATCATTAATATTTACCTGCAAACATCAGTGCTCCCTTGTATTAGTTATTAAATGTACTATAGATGCCAAGCACGTAGAAGCCCTGGTGGTGAATAAACACAACTTGCAGCCAGCAGTAATAATAATAATAATAATAATAATAATACCGTATTTTCCACCGTATAAGTCGAGACTTTTTTACTTGAAAGTTCGGTCTTCGTCTTATACTCCGAATCGACTTATATATGGATTTTGTCATTGAAATTGCATCGACTTATATATGGATTACAGTATCCGTTATGCTATTGATATTGCTCTATAATCGGCATAATCGAAAACAGGTCACATAGAAGTACAAATTCATGTTAAATTACTATGTCAATAAATTGTCATAAAATAATATGACTGCATTTATATTTGTAAGTTTTGTCATTATTTATTTTGCATTCTGCGTGTTTTTTCTTATTTCTCAAACATAAAATAAAAGAAAACAATTACTGGTAAAAACTTCACCGGGCCGCATAGCACACTTATGGTTTATACTCTATAGTGTACTGTACTAATTCAAAGCATATTGTTTGTTCCTAAAAAAAAAAAAAGATATGAAATAACTGGTCCATTAATATTTGATTTTCCAGTATAATGTTGGACACACGTGAGCAATTACCGGCATAGATTTTTTTATTGATCCAATTGATCCTACAAAGGGATGTAATCCATATTAACTCGAGCGTCTATGATTATTTATAAAATAATGTAGATCATGCAATCTAATGAATCCCCCAAATCATATGTTTCTAGTTGTATTTGACAAAGTTTCTCAAATAAATTACCATAGGTTTAAACTACACTAAAATCAGATATAAAGATGGACTACCAGTACTCATAGATCATCAGTGATCCATGATTTTTAGTTTCGCAATTCAGTTTAAAGCAAATTGTAATGTCAACACTTCACTTCATTATGTGTTATGAACCGAACCGTGTTATAAGCAACCATGTACAATACCAACACATTTTTGGATTTAATAAAGACGGATGCGAAAATGCATGGCACAATTACCATTTTTGATCAATATATATTAAATGAGAAAAACATTTGCTGTGGTAACAGAAATTGCAGATATAATATATTACTTTATTCAGAGAACCATGCATTGGTACATACACGTGTCTAATTTATATATACATGTATAATCTATTGCATGAAAAGAGTATCAACACCGTGTACTCACCAGCGAATCTTGTAACATACATTGAATCCATAATACAAATATTTCCATCGAAAATATCCACACACAGATGTAAAATATTCAATAATTTTGTCACAGATCATTATGTGACTGAATTCAATGAAAAGAAAATAACAAAAATTATGTAACGGGTGTACGTAATGAATGATGAAATAGTACATGTCCGTAGATTAAATAATGGAAGCTAAAGTGTATTCTTATAATAACTACATGTACATCTCAGGATCTTTCTGTCTCTGAATTCAGTCATTGTAAATTTCAGAACATTTTCCCACCCAAGTTGCTAGTAAAAGTCCTTTGAACTTGCCGCCAAGCTATTGCGTCATGTTCTTTTGATGTATTCGTTCTTAACCAGCTGACGTTTCGGTGTCTCTCTTTGATTATACCGGTTGTTGATAAATTGGTATTTGGTTTCCAACAACAATCAAAGCCAGTTGCCGCAATTGTTTCGACCTTGATACTGGCTTTAGCTACCGATACTAGTTACCATATTGCCGGTACCCCATTGTTCTTTATCATTAATCCGCATAAATTACGCTACTCGTGTTTAATATCAATGGGATTAAGTACAACAGGAAATTATGCCCAATCCCTTCTCTAGATGTAAATAATGAATTTAGCCATGCACTCAAGACTGGTTTCAACTGGAAGGAATGATCATAGCTCTTGTTGCAATGGATATTGCCGGTAATATGGAATATCATACCACAATACCATCAATATTCATGCAACCGGAAGTTACTACCAGTAGTATAAAATACAAAGCCAAGTTATTGACCTGGCCTCGTCTTATACTCCGAATCGACTTATATATGGACGAAGGATTGGAAAATTTACAAAATTGGTCAATTCGACTTATACTCCGCATCGACCTATAGGCCGGAAAATACGGTAATGATAATGACTTCGTATAGCGCCTTAACTTTAAAAGCTCTAAGCGCTTTACAACATAATAATATGACTACAAAAAAAAAAAACAACCATGAAGTGTCCACAATTCAAAATATGGCAGCATAGTCTACACATGGCTTAAAAACAAAGACGTGATCCAATGTTTACAGATATGATGTCTCGTGCAGAATTACCAGACCCATCGAATAGGCTTATACAGTTGTACATGTCAGTGTTATAAAGAATGTGGAAATTAAACTCATTGGCAACCAACAGAACTTCTAATCTGTAAAGTTTAACATTGTCTGGGATGGGACTGCAACTTTTGCTGGTGGGACATCTGGTGTCAGGGATTGTACTGCAGCTTTTGCTGGTGGGACTTCTGGAGTTCTGGACTCCTAGTTTTAAAATCCTAGTGAGACCTCTGACAACATTTAGTTAACATAGCAGTCTTGTCTGAACATAAGCAACACTGGGGTTTCGAGTAGTGCTGAACTTTATGCACATAAGCAACTCTGGGTAGTATACTAGGCTTATCAGCACTGCATATATGTGTCAATGGGGTTCAGGAACTATTTACTGGAGACGTTTGGATACAGTAGTCGTAGCCAAAGGGTTAAAGGATATCAATACAAAGGTTATTAATTTGCAAAGCAAGCTGACCTCAGAAGTTGATGATGGATTCTTTTATGTGTGCCGAATTTTTATTTTTTATTTTTTGGAATACACAAAGACAGCAAGGATATAGAAGCAAACTTTGGTTTCTTTACCGGTATTCATGGAAATTTTTAAAATAAATACAATCATCAGCATCACCCAAAAGAAATGGAGAAAATAAAATCAGCTGATGAATTTGTGAAGGCCAGAAGAGAAACAGGTCATTTTGCTGACAATATGATCATTAACATAGCTGAAACTTAAATGTACTTTGATCGCATTCTTAGATGGACTGATGAGAAAATAAGAGTCAAAAATGTGAAAATTAGCAAGACTAATGCCAATTTAAAAAAAAAAAATCTTCTGTCCTGCTTGCAGTTTCTGCTTCAGATAGTGGGAAAAAAATCATTGTGAGAATGCTATAAAAAATATTCATGTACCATAAGAATGGATCGTACGTGTGAAGGAGAAGGGTTGTGTTTGATGAGATGCTGCTGTAGTGGATTAGGGAGTTTTATCTCACAGTTTTATATTTTTTAACATAAAATGTATGTTACTTTTCAATGACTTAAACTGTGTCCCACAACTTACGACTAGAAAAAAATTATGTATCCCAGAACATACAAATGTACACAAAAATTACTTTTAAAAGTTATTTATGTCCCATTAAATCATGTATACCAACATCTATGGTAAATACGGTAACCTGATACGATCGCAAAAACTCTCGGTGCAGAGAAAATTTTAAATGGTAGGACTAGTAATTAAAATCTTCCTGATCAAAGCAAAACAAGAGTTATCTGCAGTGAAGATGAACCTGAAGGTTGATAAAGACTACCCAATTGGTCAAAGTGCATTCCTGATTGACATGTTGGTATCCATCTTTAAAGGTTCTTCCAGAAGAAACTGGTTTAAAGAAAAAAAATTGATTATCATGTGAAACTTTCCACTTTTATTGGTGGCCTGGAAGACAAAGGATTCAGAAGCCTCTCAGCTGCACTTCCCGTAAAAAACGTGTGTCATTCCTCAATTTTACCTGACTGGATTGGTGAAGAAAGATGGGGGTCAAGGATTAAGGAGGTGGTTCCTGAAAAAGGATTCTGTACACCTTGTTCATTACTGAAGAAACCCAACCATTATCCATGAGGCTTGATAAGGCCTTGGAAAAGATTTCTAGGTGATGCCTGAGATAGAGATGATCAGCAGGAGAGGGCTCAAGTTCCTAAGGGCTTTCCAGTGAAAACTGTCGCCTTTCTTTTCAGATTCATCGAGAACATCTTTTTTGTTTTTGGTTTCTTGGGAACCAGATGGACAAGGCGATGGTCCATTTTGAGGCTGCATATTTGACTGGGGTTGTGTCTACAAGAAGAACTTGGCAGAAGGCCCTTGAGGGCAATTCACACTGACACACTTCATGGCTGAAAGTGATGGGCTATAGGCAGACCTGAAGGTCCTGTGTTGATCCAACTAGTCTTGAGATGACATAGTAGGAATGAGGCCTCCAAACATGATCTTGGCTACAAGTCGAGCAGCCAATAATGAGGTCTTAACTTTGAAAGAGTAGTACCTTTGATTAGTCCAAAGCAACATTTTAGGTTAACAGTTAAAATAAAATAGTATACTGCACACATTTATATGCATGTAACTTTAAACTAACTTTAGGTAATCCTTGCACATGGCTGCTCTCCAAGTACATGTACATGAATTCATACACATTTTGATTCCTGCACTCACATGCCCTGACAATATCTTTGAAGCATGTGTACCTCCCTGATGCCAGATATATGCTACTACAGTCGTCCCTCACCACTTTGCGCTTCAACTTTTGCGGCTTCACTTAATCGCGTTTTTTTCAAATATATTCACTAAAAAGTTGATCAAGATAGTGAAAATGATACAGCGCCAATGTTCCCTCTAAGGTTTGCTGGTTCGTGTGCAAAATCATACAGTTGTGAACTTGTGTGCAAAGTTTTACAGCATCAATTTTTTGTGTGCAAAATTTTACAGCCCACAAACACACACATACACACGGAAATTACATAAATGAACTCAAGTGCAAAAATTTTTATATAAATAAATAAAGGAACTATAATTAAATAATTATAATCAGAAATGTCACAATAGTTCAATCAAAGCTATATTTATTTCTATTATTTATCCCGTCGTTGGGTCAAGCAACTAAATTCCAACACACCCACTACCAATGGCCGCTAGTCATTTGACTCATTTCTGAAGGTACTCTGGAGTCTGTCTTTCAACGAGATCCATCTTTTATACACATCGTCAAGGTTGATCTGATGTCCATCATTCTGATATGATTTAATCCTCATAAGCATGTCTAAATGTAACTCTTCCAGGCTATTTCTAGATTTTATTTTTATATTATTCATTAGGCTGAATCCATGTTCACAATCGGCGCTTGATGCAAGAAATGTAGCACAAATATCCAACAGAATGGCAATGTCGCCAAATTGCTCCTCATTTATTATAAATCGAACCATCTCGTCGAAGTCTGCATCAACCCACATTTCATTTTTTCTGCAAGCACAAACCTTAAATTACAATACTGATCCTTAACTTTCGGCAGAATGTCATCATAGTTTTCCAGGAATGCCACATATCTAGAAACCAGCGCTGCAAGTTCTTCTTGGCCAAAATTAAAATCTGAAGTGTCGATTAACGCTGATATCTCAAAGATTCGCCATTGCATCAACTCACTTTCAGGGAAACGAGAGTCCAGGTGCAAACATAAACATTCAACAAATTTTAGGATGGAACTCATGTTTATATCCTCGTCATCTGCAAGCAATTCAGCAACCTCTTCGGACCAGTGCACATTTTCACCAAGGTACTGGGCACGGAGCTTAGCGATCCTTGCTTTTACAAACTGGTATGCCTCTATGGTCGTAAGATTTATTCTTTGTAGCAGCTTGCATAATTCAGCAAGTTCACCAACAACTTCATCAAAGACAATCAGTGCAGTTCGAAACTGCGGATCCCTTAGTTTCTTCAAACAGTACTTATGAACTGGATCATTATACAGGCCCACCTGCTCCTCACAGTATTCAGTCAACACTTGTATGTTTCTCAGCAATGCTGGTAAAGCAAAGTGCCGCGAAAGCCATCTGATTTCATTCAATGGTCTAAAGGCTACGGAATCACATTCCAACACCTTAGCTAGTTCGGTAAACTGGACTTTCCGTACTGTCGACCTACTGAACATTGTACACTGTCCTAAGGAATGTTTCAATGTCTGCCATTAAACTTATATGTTTGCAAGCATCATCGATGCCTAAATCTTCACGACGAGCAACGCAATGTTGTTCCAGTAGACGTGGAATACGTCGGCGAAGAATTGCTGCAACTCCATTGTTCTTGCCTAGCATAACCGATGCACCATCAGAGGTAAACATAACCATTTTCTGCATGTCCAATGAATTCTCTTGATAAAACTCTGTTATTGCTGATTCCACAGATTTACTGTCACATGCCGACAGAGACAAAATTTCAACAAAACACTGTCTTGTAAACATTACCGGGATATGGCCGAAACTTTACGTATAAGATCAACATTTTTGTCAGTTATATATCAGTGCTCTCATCTACCGTTAATGTGTGGAACTTTGCATTGCAAAGTTCGCTAATTATAGCATCCTTCACTACAGAATCGATGGAATCAACAAACTCAAAAGCGTAATTCTTACTGCGCCAGCTATCAGGACTGGGGCATACTTAGCCATATGGTTGTGTAGGTATTGAACCGCATTCATAGATGTGTTCATGTTGATAGCCAAGAGGACGTCAATCAAAATTTTAACCTGGTCTTCTTTAGCACTTTTACATTGTGCTGCTTCTTGTCTCATGCCTTGATCAGCGACACTTTCTGTAAGCATTCGCAGTACACCTCCTGACTGTATAGAACGAAGTCTCTGTACAGCATCTGTGTGTATTTTTTGCTTGATATGTCGTTTAAGATAATCCAGCTTCCAAGCCTCCCACCTTTTCCCTGTGGAGAAATCACCACCTGCATTAGCTTTGAAGCACATTTCACAGACAGCATCATCATCAATTTCTCGATATTTAAAAATATCACCCAGCTTGACAGTCCGCTCTGGCGACGAATCTGGTAGTGCTGCATGCACAAATTCATTGAGCCATTTCGTTTTAAAATTTGATCTACACTTTTTCTTAGCAAGCGATGACGCTGACGGTTCGCTTAACTGACGTTTAGACATAACGGTTAAAACATTATTAAAAATAATTAGCTACTACATTTATAATAAACTAGAGATATGGGATTTATTTACTTTATACACATTCACTGCGCAGTATGCACCACGAAATTTACATGAATGGCAGCGGTGGTTCAGAACAAGGCTAGCTTGATCCGGTATGTATCGGTAAGTATGTAAATCAATAGTTCTACGTAAAAAGTAGAAGACAAAAATATAGATCTGAATCAAATTAAAAACATGGATGTATATGTTATAAAAACTGTATAATTCCGGCTACAGAGTGCAGCGTATCTGTTCGAATTTATTGTTATAAAAATTTGCTGCGCAGATACTCAAAACTGCTGCGCGGCGTCTGTGTGGCCACACAGCTTAAAGGGAACATTGTACAGCGCACACTCAGTTGTCTGAGTCAATTATACACCCCTGTATTACAATTAAAATTACTGTATGTATGGACTGTAGGCCTATGTATTCGAGCACCCCTGCAAATCCTTCAACGCCAGGTGCAGCCGCTCGACCACTCCTTGTGTGTGGGCAAGAACTTTTTCTAAAAAATCGGTTGTGGTGAATCCAAGCCAATCAGAGCGTGCTGTTCACTGATTGGCTATCCTATCCTCTTCCTATCCTGGCCACTGATTGGCTCAGCCTCACGCAAGTTCATTTCTCTCATACATGCTTCTACATCACTACGCATGGGAAGCATCTTTGATCTTGTAAGTGTTTGCAATTTCTGAGAACTTTTATCTAAGAGCCACGATGGCTCCTAAACATGCTGCTTCTTCTAAGCCTTCTGACGATGAAACTAAGCACCGGAGGAAGATGCTTACCATCCAGGAGAAGGTGAAACTTTTGGATATGATCAAAGATGGCAAGAAAATCATGGAGGTTGCCCGCCATTACGACTTGAATGAGTCTACCATTCGCTTGATCCATAAAGATGAAAAGAACATCCATGCAACGGCTAACGTCTCTTTCAACAAGGAAGCAAAGCATGTCGTGACAAGTCATAATAAGTTCATAGTGAAAACGGAGTCTGCCCTAGCCATTTAGATCAGCGACAGCCGCAAGAAAAACATTCCGCTTGATTCCCTGGTCATCCGGGAGAAGGCGAGGCAGCTATATCAGCACTTTACGGCAGATGAACCTCAACCAGGACCCTCTTCTGCAACGTTCATGGATTTCACGGCGAGCAAGGGCTGGTTCGAGAAGTTCCAGAAGAGGTATCATCACAAGAGTGTCGTTCTCCATGGAGAAGATGCCTCTGCTGACCAAGCCTGCAGCAGAAGACAATGTGAACAACATGTTCCCAAAGATCCTTGAGGAGGGTGAGTATCATCCAGAACAGTTGTTCAATATATACGAAACAGGACTGTTATGGAAAAGAATGCCTTCCCCGACATTCATTTTCAAGGATAAGGCCAAGGTCCATGGCTTCAAGGCGTATAAGGATCACGTGACTATCGTTATGTGTGAAAATGCTGAGGGATTTTTGTTCAAGCCTGCCCTTATCTACAAGGCCAAGAACCCTAGGGCCCTGAAGAATAAAAACAAGAACCTTCTGCCAGTGCATTGGATGCACAACGTCAAGGGCTGGATCATGAAGCAGCTGTCATCAGACTGGTTCCACGAGGGCTTCATCCCAAGTCAAGCTGTATCTCGCGGAGAAGGGACTCGAGTTTAATGTCCTTCTCCTCATGGACAATGCTGGAGATCATGTGCAAGTCCTATCCTACCACGATGTGTGGATCGAGTTCCTTCCTCCCAACACCACTTCGCTGATCCAGCATATGGATCAAGGCATTATTCACACGTTCAAGGCCCTCTACACGCAAAACACCCAGCAGCACATCGTCGAAGGCATGGACCTTGAGGAGAACTTCTTGCTGAAGGAGTACTGGTGGCAGTATACCATCGCGACCTGTCTGGAGAACATCCTGGCCGCGTTGAAGAACATGAAGACGGAGACAGTGAAGGCCAGCTGGAAGAAGTTGTGGCCTGAAATTGTCCACGACTACAGAGGATTCACCCCTGAGGATATAAGCAAGTCAGCAGTGGATAAGGCAGTTAGGCTAGCCCTGCTGCTGGGAGGAGAAGGTTTCGCGGATATGACCCGCGATGACGTGGATGAGCTGCTGGAGACGCATTCGGATCCCTTAACTGATGAGGATCTGGTGGTGAGGACTAAGTCTGCGAGTGAGGAGGAGAAAGAGCAGCCAGAGGTTCCTGGTGGTCAGGAGAAGGAAGTTGGCCTTACACCTGAGCGTCTCTTGCAAGTCGTAAGAACTATTAAGGAAGTACAGAAAATGATTGGCGAATGGGACCCACAAATGATGCGTGCATTGCGGTTCCAGAATGCACTTGATGGAGCGATATAACCCTACAAAAGCCTCCTCACGCATATGAAAAGACATCTTCATCGCTTCATTATCGAACAAGTTGCACTGTTTTCATAGGCTAGTGGCTGTGTGTAAGAACCGTGTGTGTGTGTAATTAAATGTACAATAATAATAATATGATATTTGTAACGTCTAATATGTCTTATTTTCACTTATTTTGTCTAATATATTAGGTAATACGAGTGTAATGGTGACTAAAGGAGTGTTATTTCATGTCCGGAGAGCTCTAATAATGTTAAAAAGCGTATTTAGAGGGTCGTGAACAGGTTTTCTATGCTCTAACTACGAAAATATTAAATTTATAAATAAAGAATCCTACTTCACGGAAATTCACTTATCACGGTAGAGTCTGGAATTGATTAACCACGATAAATGAGGGACGACTGTAATTTCTCTATTTAGCCCAATAATGCTGGTGGTGGTGAAAACCATATCCCATGGAGATGTGAGCTGATAGGGGATCCTTGAATATGTTTTCAGTTTGCTAGAAGCTGAAACTGGAATGGTCGTGAGTAGTCTCCATGGGGGATATATTTCTATAGTGGTGTTCTGAGCTCCCAGATGAGAGAGATGAGAGAGGTAAAGGCAAAGAGACAATCAAGTCTTTGACAATGGATCAATAATGAGGGACAGGATTTGATTGATCTTTTAAGATGAACTCATGCCAGGGGAAGATATTCATCACCATATTTATGGAATCCAGACAATAGATGAGATCTTACTTTTCATGGCTGAGTCATCATCATCCAGCATAGGGATATATTCTTAAGAAAAGAATTTGTTAAAATGTTGTGTATCAACCAGTTGTAGAAATACTACAGGATGGGGATCCCTAAGGACTTCAAGTGGGCTGTAATTACCCCAATCACCCTGATAGAGGATCTTGGGGTGGAGGCAATGTCAAATGGAAGAGCTCAAAACTTAAACTCTTCCTGATTGAAATAAATCTGGTGATATTTTTATTGTGCTGTGGGAAAGGTAAACATCTTAAAGATATACAGAGATTGCCCAGTCTCAGGGCTTCATGGAGCTCCAAAGCGAGATGGTAAGTCTTTATCCTGGAGCATTCTTTCTGAAGAAAGTTCAATTATGAACCAAAGCTTTCTGTGTTTTTTACATCACCAGAATTGAGGCCCCAAATGGCCGAGTGATCTATTGCGCTCTCCATTACAATCACTGCCATCTCACCTCTGTCTGTGTGGGTTTGAGTCTCAGATTTGGCCAATGTGGGTATGTCAGAAAGCTTGCCAGTAGCTTCTTGTGGGTATGTGGTTCTTTCCAGGGGGTTTACCAGATTCTTCCTCCACCATTAATACTGGCAACCATGCATAGCCTATTGAGTGCTGAAAAATGGCATTAATCCTGACAACAACAACAACACCAGAATGAATTGGGAATCTAAACCTGCAGTTTGATTGTTTTCCACTCTCTAGACTGGACTATTTTGTAAAAGGTGAACACCTCATAACTTTACTGAGCCATTTTGGACAAGAGAAATAATATGACATGCCCCAAAAATAATTAATGCCCCATTTCTTTTTTCATCAGAAAATATAAACCTAAACAAATAGTTATATTACCAAGGCTTTAAATTAAATGTACGAGTAACTTAACATTATTACTAATTATTATTTAATTAATTTTTTTAAAAACAGTAACAAGTTTGAAGGAATGGAATGTTTCACTTGAATTTCAGATCCTTGAATGCACTGGTCTGCAAACAGTCCTGATTGTAGGAAAATTCCATTGTCCAAAACTCCTCTGAATAATGCACAATAGTACCAGAATATTATTCGAGTCCAATTAGCACTTTGTAGTTCCAATGAAAAATATAACAAATGTTCCATTCAAGTAGTGTCTAAAAATAACATTAAATACATCTAAACACTCATGTTACAAGAAGAACTAAGAAATAAGAATTACAATATTGTTGAGCTCCATGTATTTATATAAATACATAAGGGGTGAAAACGCATTTTGCTGCTACTTGCTATAAAAGTGACACTTTGCAAACATCCCACATCATAAAGTAACTCACCTGATATAACCCATAAAATAACTTAATTCTTCTAAGAACCCACCTGACCCCACCAACCAATAAGAAATTAGCCTAAAGTTGTCAACAGGTTTTATTATTAATATTATTATTAATTGCAAACACCCACTTCAACAACTATTTATAAATCCTATGCAATATACACCCTTGCTACCTGAAAATATAATAGTATACTGTTCTACCCACTTATATCAACATCATTTATGTCAACAAGCTGCCTATTTTGACCACAAAAAAAAACAAAGTCCCAGTCCCTTGGTCTACTATTGCTACTAAATTGTCATGCTTATCTCAACATTGAGATAAAAAAAAAAATTGTACATGATGACAGAAGCACTTGGTCCCTGCTTGTTTTCTAATCATTTTTATGTCGACAAGCTGCCAGTTCTGACTCATGCTTTGTTCAACAATTAGTTGATCTTACCACCAGGCTTTAATAATGTCACAGTTGGATAAAAATACACCCCAGACTTTTGTTTGGGCCTATAAAGCTGGCCTCTCGTGGCGACTTAAAAGCAATGAAATCTGATCATTTCTTGCATTTTCCAAAGTCTGCATAGACGTATCGCTAGGATTTTAAAACTAGGAGTTCAGGACTCCTATTTTGTGAAAAACAGGATTCCCACCAGTAAATGTTGCAGTCCCCTACCAGAAGCAAATTTGGCATACCTGAAATGGCTATATTTCCTGAGTAGAAACAGCGGTTGCCATCTAGTTTAATTTTCAAACTTCTTTACAGCACTGACATGTAGTCCTTGTTTGTCCATTAGAGTGAGAGTGAATTGTGTCAGGCCAAGAAAAGGTCTTATTCCAAGCACTACTTAGTTTGCTACCCTTGGAAATGAAAACAATAATGAAAGCTAAAATTGTTCATTTGATGTACTCTTATACACAAGTATATCATTGGGTCATTCTGTGATGTGCAATATTTTATTGTGGATTTTATTACACAAAAGTAACCAGAATGTAATTTGTCAATATACAAGTGTATTTCATGCTGATTATGTCTTCATGTACTCAAACATTCCATTGTTTTCTCAAAGTGTAAATGCTACTCACTGACAGGTTACCCTTTGCTGACGAATTTTAACTTTTTTCTATTTTCAGACACACCCCCAAACACATCTCGACATCCGCCAATGTCGACAACATTTCCTCAGGCCCTTATGTTGACATAAATGGGTAGGACTGTACCCATATACAAAAAAAAAACTGCTATAAAATATTTTGATCATATATTACAATTTACAGATATGATCAAACAAAAGTTTACACATATTATTGACACTATCATTTACCAAGAGTTTAAAAAATTCAAATATTTCATAAGCATGTGAAGTTTTTCTCTTTTTATTGCTAGATTGTGAGAAAAATATTAGTGATTGCACAAAATCATATGAAGCAATGTGATAAACTTATCAAAGTGCATTTTGAAAATATAAGTAATACTACATGAACAAGAATTTTCTGTTTGGGCCTACCTGGTCTTTTCTTTGAAATTATTGTGGTAGAAAAACGAATCTCAAAATATTGATATTAGAATAATATTATGACTATCTGAATCTAACCTGTGGTCAATTAAAATGACTGTGATGTGTAAGATGGTATGGTGCAAAATTAAATTATCCACTCAATAAAAGTGCCTGGAGATTAATTAATTAATTATTTATTGGCAGAAATCGACTTCTCATATATGACAATTCTAGATTTGATTATCCTGCCCTTCTTGTAACCGATGCTGATTGGTACCTGAGAACAACCTGGTACAAAGGCTCCAACTACAGAAAATACTACTCCCTTCTTCCCTCTGAACAGCTCTTGCAGATTAATAGGATTGCTGGGTGCGTCCACATAGAGGCTGATTGGTGGTAATCTCTCTCCGACCTACCAGTACAGGAAATATTTGAACATTAAAAAAGTAACATGTACATAACAAGTGACTGACTTTTCATTTAAAATGTTCTTACTTAAAATTAAGGTCAAGTATTACAAAATAGAGGAGAAAGTGTTATGCATGCTTCTAATTTTTTCAACCTAATATTTTATTTTGGAAAATGAATAACTGCATGTAAGAAAATCAAAGCATTTTAATAATGTAATAGTTGTTTCCTTCTTGAAAGATTACAGGCAAATATGCCTTGCACCGAAATGGTATATCTGTACCATTCTATTCCTGTCACAGGATACCGACTCTTTTTATAAGGCCAGCAGCCATTCGTGCAAAAGGCAGCTGCACCTATCACTGAATGAAGCAATAGTAAGTATCACCCAAACAACTGTTAATTCTTAATTTCATTTCAAGAGTTAAAAAATGACAAAGAAATTGGCATTCCAAGCTGTAACTCAAAGGTCAGTCCATTTTTTCTGTCTCTACCGCCCTCCTCATAGTAGGAAAAACAAACTGACTGAATCTCTCTTTTTGGAACAGTTTCCAAATCTTTTGGAATATGGAAATTCAATCGGTGGCAACCTAATTATTCTTGGAGATTCTAACTTTCACTTTGACTGTCCTAGAAACCCATGCACGTCAAAACTCCTAGATTCCATTCAGGTTTTCAACCTTAAACAGTCAGTTAACCAACAAATTCAAACAGTCTTTGGTCACATTTTAGACTAGATTCTTCATAGACCTGATGATAATATTTTGCAATCCACCCCTGTATCCCATGAACTTGCATCAAATCACCTCTGCATTATACCGTATGTCTCAATGCATCAGACCCTAACCCTCCACCTTTATTTGCAGCTAAGAGAAACCTCCGTATGATAAATTGAACCAAACTAATGCATGACATATCAATAAAAAAGTTTTCTCAATAGTATACTCATTGTTCCCACTATGAAAACTAAGTCATATGGACAATGTTCTTTTGCATACCAGGGCCCAGTAATGTGCCCATTGAAAATGAACACAAAGATCCTTTTACGAGTGCTCTTAAAATTCACCTTTTTCGACTGCAAGAACAATATTAAAGCTCTAATAATGTTTTGTACCTTAAATATTTTTCAGCATTTATTTTTTGTTTTTCAATTTCATGGGGGGGGGGGTATTTTTTGTTTTCTGTAGTCATATTATTATAGATGTTGTAAACCGCTTGGAGCTTCTAAAGATTAGGCGCTATATAAAGTCCTCATTATTATTATTTTGAATACAAGGTATGTTCTAGCTCTAAAATTTGATCCCCATCTCCATTTAAACCAAAAAAATAAAAGGAAAGGATGTTTATAAATAAGAGGAAATTTATTTAAGTACACAACAGTAGGTCTAGCCAATATTCTACATGATGTTTGTGCATCTGGTTGAATATCTGACAAGATTTGTTTCAGAAACTATTGTGAATCTCACAATTCCACATTCTAGACTAGCCCTGGGGTTAAAGAAATTAAGTTCTGCTGAAAAACTTCATCACATCTCCAAAAACAACATGTAGAATAGTCCACTTGTTGAGTGAAATTTTGACCAATATGATTTAATACAAATACATGTAGCAGTCCTCAAGCTTCCCTTGCATATTTTCGCATTTAATATATCCTCACTTGGCATATATGCTTTTTCTGCTGGCACAAAATGTTTTGAAAGAATGGATGATGTCTTTATATTTTAAAATAACACTTAAGTCATTATGTAACATCACAAATTATATGCATAATCATACCAATTTTATATACATGTATATATATGACAAGATATATGACATGATCGAAAAGCTACACAAGTCTCTACTCTAATTAAACCTGAATTAGTCAAATAATAAAATAAAATATTGACAGTCAAACATATAATTATATTGTTATAAAGGATATACAATTTATCAATTTAAAATAAAAAAGATTTAAAGATTTTTATATTGTGCATTGGCAATTAGGAAATAAAGTATCTAACTTATGAATCCAATATGTTTCTTTTAATGAAACCAGTGTCAATTACATTTAGATGACAAAAATTATCTTCTATAAGCAAAAATTGGAGTCTTTTAAATTTATCAAATTAAATAAAACAGCATAAAATCACTTTACAACAATAAACCAATTCTTGCTTATCGAAAACCCTATAATTTGCAAATTTTCTAATTAGATCTAAACAGGAAGAAAATAAAAAAAGACAAATTTTGTCATCTAAATGTAATATACACTGGTATTCTCAATGTGTAAACATGAGAAAGTACTTCTTTCAGTGGCGCAAATACTAAAGATGTATTTTCTCAATAATTATTATAACACTAACTGCTTATCTGAACCAGGGATTGTCCTGGGCTTCGCCAATGTCGCAAATTGCGATTTTTTTCCCCTTATTGGCGACAAAAATGTCACATCTGGCGATTTTTCTGGCGACAGACTTTTTGGTTATTTAATTTGTACAAACAATCATGGATTTGGACTAGATAAATTAAAAGGAAGAACGAAAGGAAGCCACAAACTTGACTAAGCAATGCATTGGAATCAATCTGTACACAAATGATCCTTTGTCTGTATCGCCAACTCCATCTTAGCAGTGCATTGTTACATCATAATCTGCTTATGCTGACATCTGGGCCGAGTACTGTATGCTGTGATACAGTCAATCATGCTACCGTACTATACCTACAACTGATCGACTTCTGAAGACGCGAATAGAACAGATAAAATTAATTGAATAGCTAATCTTTCTTTTTTTTTTTTTTTTACATATACCAACGCAATAGTTTTGCTGAACCTTCATAGAAAACTGATAACCTTTGAAGTACCGACTACTGTGCATACATGTACATACAAAGCAAATGGAAAAAATCTCAATCACAATTATATCTGTTGCCAGTGCAAAATTATCAAGAGAAAACGGAAGTTAGAAGTTGCGTGTTCATCATCTCCTATGTTAACAAAATTAACGGCGTTTGGATTTAGTGCAAATTCATCAGACAATACAGTCACTGAACCTGATGATAAACCTTGCAGTCCAATATCATCTACATGTAGTGCTTCAAGTGCAAAGCCACATAATGATGAACAGGGCAAAAATTCCAAAAAATTTCTAGACAGTTGGAAACTTGGGCGTCCATGGCTGAGATATGATAAAAGTTAAAACAGACGTTCTGTGATGTATGTATCAAGTTCAGAACTGATGTGATTTATCTGATAACCTGTAAAAAATGTAACATACCATTGGACAAATACAAAGGGCTTCAAAGTTTCTAAGAGAATGGATAATCATTGCTTTAATATACAAAATTATAGAGATCCTTAGCTTTTATCTAATATTTCAACACATTTTAATATCAATAAGCACTTTCTACTCCATTCTCTTTCGTACCAACAGATACTGTGCATGGAGACATGAAACTGATGAATATACTCATAAAAGAAACTTATTGGATTCATAAATTAGATACATTGTATTCCAGTGGCCTTAGTACCATTGCATTATATTATTTTACTCCCTTGCAAATCAAATTCATATTCATAATTTCCACTCAATTTATACTGGCATTGTATTTGTTAAATATAGGTTTTATACAAAATATCTGGGGGTTCCATGCTTGAAACTTATCTGAGTTGGATTGCTTTCTGTTCACAGTGAAAAAGTCAATCAGAATTCTGCACTCTATTTCAAGTCTATTAATCAGAGTGTCATGGTCTGGGCAGAAGAAAGCTTGTCATAATAATAATAATAATAATAATAATAATAATAATAATAATAATGAGGACTTTGTATAGCACCTAATCTTTCGAAGCTCTAAGCGCTTTACACCATCAATAATGATATGACTACACTACAGAACAACAAATGAAAAAAACAATGAAATTGGAAAACAAAAACATGCTGAAAACATACAAGATACAAAAGATGATTAGGTCGCTAAGTTTGTTCCTGCAGTCAAAAAAGGTGAGTCTTGAGAGTACTCGTAAAAGGGACCACTGTGTCTTTGTGTCTAATTTCAATGGGCAATTCGTTCCACATCGCCGGGCCCTGGTGTGCAAACAAGCGTTGTCCATGTGACTTTGTTTTCACCTTGGGAACGATGAGTATACGATTATCAGAAGAAGAGCATAAGGATCTAACTGGTGTATACACATGGGTGAGGCTGGATAGGTATGTTGGACTGGAGTCTGTCATTGAAATATAGCACAGAGAACAAATTTTGTGTTTGATTCTGTATCGAATTGATAGCCAGTGTAGGGTACAGACCAGTGGTGAGGTGTGCTCTGATCAAGGTACTCTAAAGATGATCCGTGCAGCTGTATTTTTAACTTTTTGAAGTTTCTAGAGTAAATATTGTTAAGAACCAGACAGATTTGAGTTAAAATAGTCCAGTCTTGAAATTACTATTGAACACACAAGTGTTTTTGTGGCATCAACTGAAAGATATTTACGAATGAAACTGATGCGTCTCAATTCAAGATATGTTCATGACATGTTGGTGCAATATGAGAGTACTGTCTAGACTAACGCCTAGAATCTGTACTGACTGCGAGTTTAATGTTGGTGTTGCTGATATTTATTGTCTGAGGTAAAGGATGTGAATGAGAAAGTCTTTGTGTTGTGATCAGAATAGCCTCAGTTTTATCATCATTCATCTTCAGCTTGTTACATGTCATCCATGATTTCACATCTGAAATGCACTTCTCTACTCCATGGATGGTAGCATCAACTTCAGTTGGGTGGCTAGACTTGTATATTTGGGTGTCATCAGCATACAATTGATGAGACACTGGGTGATGATCTATGACACTTGAGAGCGGCTGAGTGTACAGAATGAAGAGAACAGGTCCAAGAACAGATCCCTGTGGAACACCACAACATACGTCAACTGGACTGGAGTGTATTCTATTTGCAGATATAATTTGTGTCCTGTTCACTAAGTAGGACTTGAACCACTGTAAGGCTATATTCTGAATGCCAAATACAAGCTGGAGATGGTGAAGTAATATATCATGGTCTATTGTGTCAAATGCAGGATAAATCCAGGAGAGTGAGGACTGTAATCTTTCCACTATCCAAAGCAGAGAGAATGTCACTAAATACTTTCAGAAGAGTAGTTTCCGTACTGTGGCAAGGGCGATATGCAGACTGTACATTGCTAAAAAGACTGTTTGAATTCAAATGAGATACAAGTTGAGTTAGAACAACCGTTTCTAAGATTTTTTATATGAAAGGGGGATTAGAAACTGGGCGGTAGTTCTTTAAATCGTTATGGTCCAGTGTTGGTTTCTTCAGCAGTGGCTTTAAGATGGCAGTTTTGAAAAATGATGGGAATTCCCCTGATGAGAGAGAGATATTAATAACATCAGTTAGTGAAGGCAATATTGGGTCTAAGCACTCAAACTGCAGTGATGTCGGAATTGGATCAAGTTCACAAGACTTTGGTGCACTCTTCATCACGATTGTCCGTACTAAATCTATAGAAACAGGTTCAAATGCTCCTAGCGGTTGTCGCTGAAATTCTGCATCATAACTGTATGGTGACGAATCAGTTGAAATTGCGCTGTCAAGCGAATCTCTAATGGTTTGGTCATCGAAGAAATTTGCAAATTGGTCTGGTAGGTCTAGTGGTGAGAAGGTTGTTGGAAGTGGTGTACATTTGTTCCTTGACATTAGTTTGTCAGTTATCTCGAAGAGCTCTTTGCAGCTGGAACTCTCTGTGATCTTAGTACTGTAGTGGGATGATTTGGCTAAATGGACTATGTTTGTGACGTTCTTCTTGGCGGCTTCGTAGATTTGTTTATGAATAGTGAGTATGGTGGATAGCCAAAGCCTCTCTGCTTTTCAGCGATGTCTTTTAGCAGTGCAAAGCTGGTCCCTAACACTGCTATACCAAGGAGAACACTTTTTTATTGATACTCTGCATTTGGTAGCTGGGGCATGTTTTTCAAGCAATGAAAACAGGCAGTTATCAAGTTGTTCCACTGTTGGATGTAAGAAAGTTGTTAGGTTTTCTTGGATGTCATGCATGAATTTGATTCTATTTATCATTTAGGTTTCTCTTAGTAGCAAATAGAGGTGGAGGGTTAGGGACTGATATGTCGAGATGGCATATAATGAGGTGATCTGATGCAAGTTCATGGGATACAAGGGTTGATTGCAGAATATTATCATCAGGCCTATAAAGAAACCAGTCTAAAATGTGACCAAGTTTATGGGTAGGTTAGTTAACTGACTGTTTAAGATTGAAAACATGAATGGAATCTAGGAGTTTTGACATGTTTGGTTTACCAGGACAGTCATAGTGAAACTTGAAACTTTAAATCTCCAAGAATAATTAGGTTGCCACCTATCGAATTTCCATACTCTAGAAGATTTGGAAACTGTTCCAAAAAGAGAGATTCAGTCAGCTTGTTTTTTCTACTAGGAGGAGGATGGTAGAGAGAGAAAAAATGGACTGACCTTTGTTCCAGTGTGAGAGTTGTTTGGACTAG
This sequence comes from Unio delphinus, assembly GCA_029339505.1. Taxonomy (NCBI): domain Eukaryota; kingdom Metazoa; phylum Mollusca; class Bivalvia; order Unionida; family Unionidae; genus Unio; species Unio delphinus. Next base: position 3,588,123 of record JAQISU010000054.1, read on the forward strand.
TTCAAACAATGAGTGGCAGAAGTTGAAGGTTGTGTTATACTTGAGACATTTGATCATGGAATTCTTTGTAATTACAGCAATTCAACCTCCGCGAGAGTTGCGGGGGAAACGACTTGATGGAGTAATCGCTGGGTGTTAAATCCGCATACTTACATTCATCACCTTCCGAATGTAACCAAGTCTCTGTCAAGAAAAAGACGTCATTATCCTGGTCGTTGATAAAATTAACAATTTCTATGCGCTTTTGAGGTGATCCTACTGACTGAGCGTTGAATAATGCAATACATAGTGGTATCCCTGGGACAGTTGACACAACGGTTGATGATTTAAGAGGAATTTGAACCAGGTTATTAAAATTAATGGCAAAATTGTTAAGTTGTTTATCAGTTACAGGCGAAAGGGAGATAACTGGAATCCTTCTTCCTGTTCTACGCCAGCCGGCTTTGAAAGAACGTTTCTTTTTTTGCTTCCGTTTACATTTAAGAAATGATGAATAAATTCCCAGTTCGTTCAGTCTTGAGCACAATGTAGTATCTAGAGCCAAGGTGTGATCATTTAATCCAATTAATGAGGAATCGTCGTAGTGTAAGCGGTCACATGATGGCAGTTTTATTCAAAAACAAATTACGTCTTAACAGTAGGACAAAACAGCTGAGAAAAGATCTAATTGTTCTAGTTTCCAAAACAAGGAGATGAATTAACACATAAAAACGGAACAACCAATGCATGATGAAACCCAATAATGTAGACGATGATAGAAAACAAGCACAAATATCATAAATATAGTACAAAATCGGAAGAGCCTATTCTCGAGCAGTTAAGCAATGGCAGCCATCTTTCCGGAAGAAAATCATATGTAAAAGAATCAAAGTACCATTAATACAAACATTAAGTAGTAATTGTCTGAAGACTGGCCATAGTTACAGCCCCTTTTTCAATTTTATAAGTGCTCAAATTTCAAATATTTTTTTAAACTTAAATTTAATGTCGAATAGCAAAGACTGTAAATGTATCAACAAATAATTTTGATACTCACACATACTGTACATACTCAATTAGTAGAATCCAACTATAAACAACATTGACTCAAATATGCATTCACATAATATGCCAGCAGATCATGGCTTAGATTGTTTGTTCTACTAATTACTCCAAACAAACTGCAAATACCTAGATTTAGAAGCACATTATCTGATGGCAGAAGTGTCAAAACAGTCTTGTTCTCTAAAATGACGCCGTGTTCTACATCAGATTATTTATGGTTTGATTATTTAAAATATCTGATACCAAAAATGAATTAACAATGCATTTGCTTCATTTTAGTGAAATACATATGTTACCTAAACAGTACACTTGAGGGGACTAATTTTTATTGGCTAAAAATGTTGTTTTCTATATGAGATTGTATATAAGTTCAGGCAATTTTAATTGCACACAAAAGTGTACATTTAAGTTGTTTGTTTGAACTTTAAAATACATCCATGTTTTACACTACAACACATAATTATGTTACCATTCTACGTTACAAAACATTATATAAAATACATTAGGTTTTTGTTTTTGTTTTTTAAATTTTGTGAAAGCACTTAATTAACTAGATATTTTTTATTCATTTTATCGTCTTATAAAATACAAAATAAGTTATAATGATTATATCAGATCAATGATCTTGTGAATAATGACAATGTTCAGCTGTCACATACACGAGAAAGAACTACGATGATGAATGTACATGTTTAATATGGTTAATCAGGCATATTTGTACTAATTTCATACCATATTTTCATGATCAAAAAGAGACCAAGAAATCTGAGTGAAAATGATTACATATTTAATGAACATATTTGTTGTATGTATCTGATACATATGTTATATTTTGGGAGTAACTAAAAAGGCATACACAATGTAAACTTTCGTTCTTATATTTTTAATCAGAAACTGTTATGATTAGAATCGTATTAATTTGACAACTTAAAATGTTTTTGATGTTTTGAATATTCATTATTATCAATTTAAATGAAATTTAAAATACGAGAAATTTTGGTAAAGGTACATTTATGTCTTTTTCGTAACTCATAACAACATGCAATACTGTTCTGAATTAAATTATGAAATTATCACAAAATACCTAATTATGCAATATTCAACCATTTTCCCGGGATAATTGTATTTGTAAATCATAACAAATACATTCAAATACAAGAAGATCTCTTGTAACATATGTATTTTGCTTGAGAATTAAGGTTTTGAGAGCAAGTGCCTAACAAAATCGACCTTCTTCCACAGGAGATGTGATGCATCTCATTATTGTCTATGTAACTCCCAAAGCATCACGTCCATCTCTACTATACTTGTTTTTTTCAGACATCCTTTCTCCACAGTAATGTTTGTCTTTGGGACGGTTTTCCTAAAGATATCAGAAAGCTCCTAACCATTAAAATTTAGAAAAACATTTATCTAGTTCGCCAAATGTTTCAAATTTTATTCTTAACCTGTTCTATTTTACAAACTAATTAAAATGAAAATGATTAATTAAGTTACCTAAAGCAATGATTTTAACTATATGGTAAGAACATATTATATAAGAACTGTCAAAATGTATGTTAAAAATAAATACTTGTTAAAAATATTGTCAGTTGTATTATAAAACTGGGCAGGATTGTCTTTCGAGTTGGTCCGAATTGACTTATTTTCGGTCCAAGTTGGGCTGAATTGTCTTGGACCGAATTGTCTTTGGGCCGAATTGTCCAATAGCCGTGCGCGCGTGTGTGCTTAAACAAAAACGTGTTATTTTTTACATTGTAGGACTGTTTTTGCGAGTGTTTCCCTTAACAAATACACACAAACACCCCTTATAATATTCGCGTCGCGTACTAAGTAGCTAACAAAATACAACTTGTGCTTACATAAACACATCTTGTTGTACATGTGGTATATTGTATGAACTGATGTAAGTGCGGCATTATACTACGGGAACAGGCGTCATAAAGCGCTCTTATCAGACTAGATAATTTATCGGTACGATCACGTTCAGACACAATTTCAATTCATGTTTTTCTGCCCAAAAAGTTAATAAAATTGAATGTGTACCCTAATATTCCGTTTCCATGCCAGAATCCTCGGAATTACTGTTGATACCTGCGATATTCCCAAAAACTTTCGACCCAGCATAATGCTGGCCGCCATGTTGTTGTCTTTGTTGCAAATTTCTCCGCAATCTGAGACGCAACATTACATGTTTTGCGCTCTTACTCATTAATTAAGTGACCGTGCGAACCGATATAAATAGACCTCGAGGCTAATGTAGGATCAGTTTTATCAGAGTGTTAATGGAGAATGTTGACAAGGAGTTTTTTAATCTCTCTGCAAGGAAATATACGTAATCAATAAGACGACAAAAAAATCCGTGACAAAGGATTTTGTCAATAATGTATATAAGCTGCAGCATGGGAAACTTATAGATATTTTAAGTTTCTGCAATAATTCGTCGGCTAAGTTAAAGAAATTAAATCATAACGCAAGTAGGTTTTTTCTCTCACTTACATCATTTTTTTTTTTTTTTTTTTTTGAGAGTACTCCTTACCCTGATCTTTGCAGACCATTTTTAAGGTAAGGGCTCTCCTTTTGATCACAAGATCTTAGTAGGATGTTGTGCTATAGTTGGATTGTGTTATATGGTATATTTTTGAGATAAATCAAGAGGGGATTACCTTGCTAATCCCCTCTTAATATTTTTTTTTTTATTCTAGCTCTTCATTAAAATATAATGATTCCATCATTAATCTTTCTGCGTCTCTTCGTCTTCTCCTTTTTTTCTTTTCTTCTCTCTTTCTTCCCCATTTCCAATATCTGTTCGGCTGTTAGGTCTTGTTCTAGGTTTTCCGTTTCATTTATTGCACTATTCTCTTCAAAAATGTTTGTTGTTTTTATCCTCTTGGCTTGTTGTTTTGTTTTTTGTTCTTTTTTGTTCTGACTTTCTCTCATAGTATCCGCATTAGGTTTCTTGATTATTGGTCCCACTTTGACCCTGCAAATTTCACTGCTCGTATTCGCTTTAAGTTTTTCATCTGTGGCCGATATTCTTAATGTTTGTTCTGAGGTAGTTTTGTTTTCTACCCTATCTTTTTCTATTTCTTTTGAAATTTGCCTTTTGTCCCTCTGGTGTTCTGGTTGTTTTTGTTGTTGTTGTTGTTGTAGTTGTTTGGTCTTCGTACCTCTTATGGTTATTTGGTTTTCCTGCAGTTGTTGACTATTGGTATCTTGTCCCACCTCAACCCTGCAAATTCCCCTGCTCGTATTCTCTTTAAGATTTTCATCTGTGGCCGATATTCTTATTGTTTGTTCTGAGGTAGTTTTGTTTTCTGCCCTATCTTTTCCTATTTCTTTTGGATTTTGCCTTTTGCCCCTCTGGTGTTCTGGTTGTTGTTGTTGTTGTTGTTGTTGTTGTAGTTGTTTTGTCTTCGTACCTCTTGTGGTTATTTGGTTTTCCTGCAGTTGTTGTCTAGTGTTATCTTGTCCTGGATTTGTTGTTGTTGTTTGCATTAATGATTTTACCATACTACATCTCTTTGGTGTATGACCCGTCTCTCCACATTTATTACATTTCCTGTGGTATATGCATCCTTTATACCAGGTTGTTACTAGGAAGCCATGTATGAAGAAGGTTCTTTTAATTAAGGATAATTTTGTCTTTTCTATTTCCAAAATCCTAGTTTCATTGAAAACGTTAAAACCTGGTATTTGTCCCATCCTTGATTTTTCCACTTTTATTCCATATTTCTCCTCAACACGTTGTACAACAATCTCTGTTGGTATTTCTATCGGTATACCTGTTATGTGGAGTTCTGCTGTTTGTTTTTTGATTCTCCTCAAAATTGGATCTGGACTCTTAACAATGGCTCCCTGTCCGCTAATTATAGTCTCTCCGTGTGGTAAAATAGGTGTTTCTTCCCATTTCTTGCATAGTTTATGGAGTAAACATTTGCCAATAACCTCTCATCGTGTATCTTTAGATGTACTAGTATTGATGTTGCACTTGGCCTTCCGTCCATGTCTGGGAATAAAACTTCATGTGTCCCATGTTTGTAGCTGCATTCTATATATTCTCCACCATTTAATTCAATTCGCCTTGTTTTGAAATACTTCTGTAGATGTAACATGGTTCTCCTTGCCGACATTTTTTCCCGTGCTAGTTCGTCTTACTTGTTTATCTATGACGCCTGATCTCAGTTCACTTTGTATCCGTTTCTGTCTTGTTTCTTTGACTAATAGTCTATTAGTATTTTTCCTCTATAGTATTCATTTAGTGGCTGTTGAGATTTCTGCAAAGTGCCGCACCTACATCCCTCCGGTGGATTTACGGGCAGTTTGCTTGGTACGAGCCATTTTTTTTAACTGTACACTTCCCAACTACTTCACTTACATCAGTTTCAAGCGAAATATAACATTGATCGTGACATTAACTCGTGAACAATGTCATCAAAGTACATCTCGTATCAATTAATATAACTTTTCTATATTTCCTAATCACAACAGCAACCGCTAAGCAATGATTAAAAATTGAAAATTGTTATCTTGTTTTTATTTGTAATCAAAATTTATAGGCATATCAATATCAAATTAAATTTAGACAAATAATAATAAATGTTTATCATCAATCAGTTTATCCAATAAATACATTTTACGTGGCTTGCAATGAAGGTACTTGGTAAACACCGCTAAAAACTTAAACGAAGTACTAAGATGCTCGACGTGCTAAATGTGGGCACTAAGAACATTGTAAAGCATGAAATTACCCCCAAAACAGATATAACACCAAAATTAATCGATTAACATTGTTAACACGGTTCGAAACAGATACAACGCCTTTTGAGTATCAGGAAAGACAACTCTGTCAGTGCTTACTATATGGTATCACGGTACCAGTTGTTTTTCCATAGACCTCAATGCTAATGTTTTGTGAAATAAATATACTTTCTATCCTATTTCAGCATGCATGTCACACACTGTCATAGAGAACAATGTTAGATTGTCAATTTGACAATGACAGAACAAGGTATTCCATTGCATATAAGAGAGATAACTCTGCTGGAACTAAAAAGAGTATGAGTTATCTAGTCACAACATACATGTACTCATTTTCAGTCATGTGTATCACATTTTCAAAAAATCATTTTAAAAATTCCAAAATATGATCTATATATGAATTAGCATAATTCACATGTTGCCAAGAGGCTAAACGTTTTGTAAGCCTAACAGAAAGTACAACTCTTACATAATCCACTAATCATAGCTAGTGTTGTTTATTTCTGAACGCAAAGTTCCGACACCTTAAGCTCCACGCACCTGGACTCACGCAATTGGTACCGTTAAACCATTCTGCGAATGCAAGATAATTATTCACCATAATCGTAATCATTATCATTATCAACGTCATCAACATCTCCAGAGGCAGCAGCAGTAGGACATAACATGGATTATGTTAAAATGATCTGAGTGATTGTCAAGTAAGAGCCAACTGTACTTCTTTGACCCATATAATTTTCCAAGGACAAAATTATTCATCATCAAGAACTCTACTATTTAACAACACCTACGAGAAGAAATTGGAGCATACAAATACAATAGGTTTCGTGGAAAAAGTATGTACATGAGCTAAAATAGGCAATTTGATATTGCTTTTCTGCACAGCAGATCACAGCATTGAGACAGTATTAAGTTATTGCATTGTAGTTATCATTTCCATAAAGACTAAGCAAGATCCTTTCAATTCTTCATATACATTGGGCCTTTGTATAGCGCCTAATCTTTAGAAGCTCTACGCGCTTTTACAATATCAATAATGATATGACTACATAAAAAAACACAAAAAAAAAAACATGAAATTGGAAAACGTAAAACATGCTAAAAACATTCAAGGTACATAACATTATTAGGTCTTTAAGTCGGCTCCTGCAGTCGAAAAAAGGTGAGTTTTAAGAACACTCTTAAAAGGGATCACTGAGCATTTGTGTCTAATTTCAATTGACAATTCGTTCCACATCGTCGGGCCCGGTATGCAAAACAAGCAGCAGAGAGGGCGAATCGGACAACGTTTTAAAGATGTCTATTTGGTAAACTAAGGTCTCCTTCAAAATCGAAAAAAATAATGTCAAAAACACAAAACCAAAGCTTCTATCTAACCGAGAGTATCTCTCTGAGGTACTCTCCAAGAGTCTCTCTTGGGGGTTACTGTTTTTTTTATTATTTTATATTATGCGCGTGGTTGTTTACTTTTGACGCATATTTAAAGTCGCACCTTCTCTGCTGCTTTATCCAAATATTGTTTCAAGACCGAATCGATATTTTCGTCAAGGATCATATAAATTTATTGTTGTAAATCCGTGTAGGGTTGATTTAGCATGACTAAAGAAATTTCTGACAAGATTATGATCCATGTCACCGCTACACGAGGTCTGATGAATAGTTCTTAGTATATGCGTATCAACTCCAGTTACACAGCAAGAATATTACAGTTATCCTTGATGACTTTAGGGATTTGTATATAACGCTGGGTTACATAAATCACATCAGTGCTTTTATGTCTGCCTCTGGAGAATATCCGAGCATAATTTGATTGTTTATCCGACATTATATCATGTACAAGACTAAATTATTAATATTTCCATCAAGGTCATGAATACGCGGTGCTTCATTGATATCATTGATACCATTAATAATATCATCACCATCTTCGTTTATCGTCTTTGGATTTTCATTAAAATATTTTAACGCAACATAACACAGATGTTGCTACGAAATACAACCTGTCCCTTTTTAACTATATCATTATCAGATTAAGTAGCCATTGCGTTTTTGCACTTTCAGATGGTCCAATTATTATCATTCTGATGGAAGTTAGTAGCGCAGCAGTATGCTTAACGAGTAATCGCATTCAGATCGAATAGATATAAATAATAGATGATTAGACCTAAAGGGAAAGAACCCATCTTACCATATAGGGAAATATCAATATCCAAATGAGTCATAACTGTGTAAAAACCAGTTCCCATACTACGTAAATTCAAAAAGAGAACATGAGACATAAGTATATCCGATATTCCTCTAGAGATACCGTTAGAAGCAGTGGTGAAGCACTTCGAGGACAAATTTTCAGCAAAAGTTATTTCATCTAGAATGGCGACCATCCCGACAACTCAAATCTACGACGGGATGAGAATAGTAGAAATATAGACAGTTCAACTTAATTATATCAAAAGATCATATTTTATGCATGGTTTTGCATATTTTGTTTCGATTTTGATGCATTTACGATCGAAATGTTACCGGTGTAATGAGAAAGGTCACACACCATTTAAATGTCCACAACATTCATCAACAAGACCAGGAGATAATCGAGAAACAGCAACAGAAAAAAAAGAACAAACCAACCCCTCAAAAACGGACGAGTATTATTCCAAATATAAGGATAACCAATTATCAACACCAGACTCAACAAATAATAACTCAACCGGAAGAGCAACTGGAAACAGCGAATGAAACAGGGGCCCATCTGAAACAACCTATAAAGAAAAGAACAGAGATACATCAAAATAAAGTCCCAAAGAAACAGCAAAAATTAACAGGAAAGGAAACAGTGATCCAAGGCAAACAACACACAGAAAAAAGACCCAGGGTAAGACCACCAATAAGAGAAATGACAATAACTGAACTGAGAGAGAAAGACGATGTAAGGAGGAAAGACAAAAGAAGAAGGGAACGGGAAAAACAAGAGGAAGAAACCTACAACATGAGACAAGATTTTTTTCTTGAAGACGACACACACACACACACACACACACACATATATATATATATATATATATATATATATATATATATATATATATATGTGTGTGTGTGTGTGTGTGTGTGTGTGTGTCGTCTTCAAGAAAAAAAATCTTATATACATATATATTTGGGGGGGGGGGGGGGGCACCAGACAGATGCACCTCCCCCTATTAAAAAAAACTAGAAAAAGTACATTTATGTATGTGTGTGTTCCCCCTGATGTGTTGTTTTGTGTTTTTTTTTATAGAAATTTCTTTAACTTTACCCTAACCTTAATTTTTTCCCATCGGGATTATATGATAATAGAGGGATATTTTGGTCCCTAATGTTCCTATGGAGGGGTGTCCCGGACTTTGAGGCTCATCATGGGTCTCCTGCCTCCTTCATAATTTCAGAGTTAACCCTGGCTAGGGGTTTCCTATATCCTGTGTGTGCTATTTGTGTTGTGCTGTTTGTATATTGCTATATGTATACATGTATATACACTGTGTCTTGTTAGGATAGCCTTACTAGATCAAATTTCCCAGTTGTTTAAGTTTCTTTTAAATACGACCCCTAAACGGTCTTTGTTTTTTTAAAAATATATATCTAAGTTTTTAGACATTTTAATCCTTTTGAATTTGGTACAAAAACATGGTTTAATTAAGTTTAAATTTTAAATGGTTGTTACCAATCTTATTGTTTTAGTGCTTGTACTATTATGTTCATTACTTTGTAATCTTCCTTATTTATCCAATAGGACTACTTTGATCGAAACTGGATCTGTACATTTTTTTATTTTATTTGTAGGTCACCAGTCTCGATCTTTTTTCTCGTCCTGTATTTATTTATTTTATTTATTCTACTCCGTTCCAAAAACATTTATTATCCCTTGAAAAAACGGGCTTTCTGTATAGTTCGTACGAGTATGCATCATATTAGGTCACCAGTGACTTGTATGAGAGCATGCATATGCAGCAGGTAACTGTCTTAGTATGCTATCTAATGTATTTTAAATGTGTTGTTCTGCTGATTTCTGAAGGTGAGTATTTCTCAGCTCTTCCACGGGCCTTCCCACTTCGCGTTGCGCCATGTGGTATCGCCCCGTGATCTCCTTACCGATACTTCTCCTCTTGAGGACCCTGTTTCCCTTCTATCTAACGTTTATTTTTTTCTATAACAATTACCTGTCCGCATGACCTCATATTCCTAACTATATAATCTGCTATTTCATCCCTTAGTTTAGTATTATAAATCCCATCGAAATATAAAATTTGATTGCTGTTGTATAGCTGTGTATTTTTAATTTTTCCAATGATTATCATTCTTTCTGTTTTATTTTTATCACATTTAGTCATAGTATGTTATCCAAAGTCTTGTGAACTTGATCCAATTCCGACATTACTGCTGCTTGAGTGCTTAGACCCAATATTGCCTTCACTAACCGATGTTATTAATCTCTCTCATCAGGGGAATTCCCATCATTTTTCAAAACCGCCATCGTAAAGCTACTGCTGAAGAAACCAATACTGTACCATAACGATTTAAAGAACTACCGCCCAGTTTCTAATCCCCCTTTCATATAAAAAATCTTAGAAAAGGTTGTTTTAACTCAACTTGTATCTCATTTGAATTCAAACAGTCTTTTTAGCAATGTACAGTCTGCATATCGCCCTTGCCACAGTACGGAAACTACTCTTCTGAAAGTATTTAGTGACATTCTCTCTGCTTTGGATAGTGGAAAGATTACAGTCCTCACTCTCCTAGATTTATCTTCAGCATTTGACACAATAGACCATGATATATTACTTCACCGTCTCCACCTTGTATTTGGCATTCAGAATATAGCCTTACAGTGGTTCAAGTCCTACTTAGTTAACAGGACACAAATTATATCTGCAAATGGAATACACTCCAGCACAGTTGACGTATGATGTGGTGTTTCACAGGGATCTTTTTTTTGGACCTGTTCTCTTTATTCTGTACACTCAGCCGCTCTCAAGTGTCATAGATCATCACCCAGTGTCACACCAATTGTACGCTGATGACACCCAAATATACAAGTCTAGCCACCCAACTGAAGTTGATGCTACCATCCATGGAGTAGAGAAGTGCATTTCGGATGTGAAAGCATGGATGACATGTAACAAGCTGAAGATGAATGATGATAAAACTGAGGCTATTCTGATCACAACACAAAGACTTTCTCATTAACATCCTTTACCTCAGACAATAAATATCAGCAACACCAACATTAAATTCTCGCAGTCGGTACGGAATCTAGGCGTTACTCTAGACAGTACTCTCACATTGCACCAACATGTCATGAACATATCTTGAATTGAGACGCATCAGTTCCATTCGTAAATATCTTTCAGTTGATGCCACAAAAACACTGGTGTGTTCATTAGTACTTTCAAGACTGGACTATTGTAACTCAATTATGTCTGGTTCTTAACAATAATTACTCCAGAAACTTCAAAAAGTTAAAAATACAGCTGCACGGATCATCTTTAGAGTACCTCGATCATACCGCACCTCACCACTGCTCTGTACCCTACACTGGCTATCAATTCGATACAAAATCAAACACAAAATTTGTTCTCTGTGCTTTTTTTCAATGACAGACTCCAGTCCAACATATCTATCCAGCCTCACCCATTGTATACTCCAGCTAGATCCTTACGCTCTTCTTCTGATAATCGTATACTCATTGTTCCGAAGGTGAAAACAAAGTCATATGGACAACGTTCGTTTGCACACCAGGGCCCGGCGACGTGGAACGAATTGTCCATTGAAATTAGACACAAAGACACAGTGGTCCCTTTTAAGAGTGCTCTCAAGACTCACCTGTTTCGATTGCAGGGACAAACTTTGCGACCTAATCATGTTTTGTATCTTATATATTTCCAGCATGTTTTTAAGTTTTCCAATTTCATTGTTTTTGTCATTTGTTGATCTGTAGTGTAGTCATATCATTATTGATGGTGTAAAGCGCTTAGAGCTTCGAAAGATTAGGTGCTATACAAAGTCCTCATTATTATTATTATTATTATTATTATTATTATTATTATTATTAATTGTGAAAGATTGATTTTTTACAAAGTGGACATTTTGGCTATACTCTGACCATATGCCGTCGCACTGCGAAATCTCCTGTCAACCACGCATCATGCATGTCTTTGAACAGGATACTTTTCATTTTAAGTGATTTAAGTCTGACCCAGTTTCCCCAGGCCCTATTCCAATGTACGGTTATGTGTTTATGTTCTATATTTTTTTTTCCTTATTTATTGTGTAGTCTGTTATCCATTTGTACGTTGATTTTGTGTCGATTTCCCATAATTATTTTGCGTCCCTATATTTTCGTAACATTTCTTTTGTGGATCTCAATTTCCTTGACACCTCTATTAACTTAACTAGTCTATTGTTTCTGTATATGTCTGTTCTCTGCTTCATGGAGAACCCATAATAATATATGTAGAGACCTTGCCAAGCTATTTTTGGCTTTGCTTTAATTTCCTTAAACCTGTTTAAAGCATTGGTGTATTTAATCAGGGTTGGATGGGGGAGGCCTAGGCCTATATATTGCTTTGCTGAATATATTTGTATTTGTATGACTGTTTTCTAATACATTCATATAATAATTTTCTTTATGAAGTATAATGGTGTTGAGTTTATGCATAGGAAGTTGTACATTAATCTGTAGATAATTTTAACAAATTGTTTTAATTTGCTGCCGTGTTTGCATAAAAATAAGGTTCTAAGAATTGAATGCAGTACATTACTAAGTATGATTACGAGAATCTGTGTGACTTCACCGAATTAAGATTTCACGTATGATTAAGAGCGAGTGTGAAATTACGTAAAAGCTGATGTAATGTATCTCATTTATTTTTATTTTTATTTTTTTGGAGGCTGCATTCCCCATTGATCTTCTCAGACCACTATGGGGAGGCCCTCCTGCTCTATTTGTTTTTTGCATGCATGTTATAGATTTTGTATACATGTTAAAGATTGATTATTTTTGTATATATGTTATAGATTGATATTTTATTTTTGTTTTTTACATTTTTAAAATATATTTTAATTATAAAATATTGCTTCTTCTAGGCGTTAATCGTTGTACAGGCTATCTTCCATCATTATCTGGTCTTCTTCCCTTCTTTTTTATCCTTCTTCTGTTTTCTCTGTCTCGGATAAAAATATTTGTTCCGCTGTCATTTTTTTTCTATTATTTCAGTTTCTGGTTCTTCTTTCTCGTTACTCTTTTGTTTCTTTTCCATTTTCTTTGTATGGGGCGCCAATTTTATAGTTCGTCCCCGGGCGCAAAATATCAGCTACGCCTCTGCTTCCTGCTGATTTATTGGTGCCTTTCCCGTTTCTCGTTTCCTGGTCTTTTAGACTGTTATTGTCCATCGAGGTATTTACATACGGTTTCATCTTCTTTCCTTGTTGTTTCTTTTCTCTTCCCTTTCTTGTTGTCTATTATTTCTTCTTGTTTGTGCGTCTGCTTCTGTGTCTGCGCCAGTCTTTGTTCTCCCATTGCTGTTTGTTGTTTACGGGGTTGTGTATCTTAGATGTTCATGATTTGTGATAGTTACCATTTCTTCTGTGATTTGTGGGCATTTATGAGGTGTGTGGCCCGTTTCTCCACATCTATTGTAAGTAGATGCATCCTTTATACCAAAATTTGGTTAATATCCCATGTAGGTAAAATGTTCTTTTTATTAATATGGGGGCCCCGAGTGGCCGAGTGGTCTAAAGCGCTGTCCGTTACGGATCACTGCAATCTCACCTCTGTCTGCGTGGGTTCTCATGAAAAAAAAAAAAAAGAAAAAGAAACTTTTTATTAATTTGAGCTTGTTTTGTTTGTTGTTGGGTTTTTTCTTTCTTTTTTTTTAGATTTCCAGAATGCGAGTTCCATTATTTATTGAAAAACATGGAACTATTTCGAGTGTGGATTTCCCGACTTTTATTTTGAATTTTTCCTAAAACCATTGGACTGTGTCTTCTAGTGGTATATCCATAGGTATATCATTTAAGTGTATTTCCCCTGTCTGTTTTTTTTTTCTTCTTTTTTTTCTTCTTAGAAATGGTTCTGCCTTTTGTAATACTGTATTACTCTTTCTCCACTGATGGTTATATCGCCGTATGGTGTTGCTGGTGAGTTACCTCGTGATTATATCTCCTAACTGTTTGATGTCTGTTAATGGAGTAAATTTTTCCTAATATTTCTGGGTCCATGATTTTTAGAGACACCAGCACTGCTGTTGTCCCAGGTATATTTTATCTTTGTGTACCTTGGAATTCTAGGATGTTAGTACCTTCTTTATATCTACCAGGTACATTCAATGTATGTTCCTTCCTCCGTATCCACTCTCCGTATTTTAAAATACTTCTGTATATCATTTATGATTTTCCGTGCCTCGGCCATTTTTTCTCGCTTTGCTGTTGTTTTATCTTGAGTTATTGTCGTTTATGTAGTGAAAGATTTTCCTTTTTTGCATTAATTTACATTACAACATCTTTGTATTTATCGTGTTTAGTCCTTTCTTCTATACGATTCTAACATCTCAAATCTCAATCGCCTTTACATCCTTTTTATTTCATTTTTTTTTTGGGGGGGAGGCACCAGACAGATGCCCCACCCTCCCTAATAAAAAAAAAATGTCAAACATTTTTATGTGTGTATGTGCTCCCTCCGATATGCAGTTTATGTAGGGTTTCTTTTCTCTTCAAGTTCCCTTAAATTTAGTTTTTCCCATCGGGATTATATAAAAAATTTGAAAGGGGTATTTTTATTCTCCTTTTCCCTAGTGTTACTATAAAAGGGTTTTCCGAGGTGGAATTTCTCTACCCTTCTTCGGATCCACTTTCCTAATAATTTTGGTTTGACCATAGCTAGTGGTCTCCTATATCCTGTTTTTGCTATTTATGTTGGTGATATTTGTCTGTATGCTATATATGTATTGTTACGTGCTTAGGCTCGAATAAGCAGCAACACAGAAAGAGTGAAAACTAACAAGCTTGTATAACTTTAACAATTAATTTATTAAGTACAATTATTTTCATAAAATAAATAAACTTACGGTTTTAGAGAATCAAATCCAACATTAATCCAATATAGAATTCACAATAATAATTCACTAATGGAATTGCAAGAGTCCTGATAAATAAATGTTCTAATAGTTCCAGGTTCGAATCTTGACGATGTAATCCAAAATGGCTGACAATGTCACGTGATGCAGTTCTTGTTTAATTATCATCCAAATGAATTATGAGCACATGTTTTCTCCTCCAAATAGATAAATAAATCTTCTTTCTTCAATGAATTGACACAGTGTCCAGAATAATTATAACTCAAATAAATATACACAACTAATATCTTAAAGCCCATAGATTCTACTGAATTATTCTATCCCAAACAACAGTCTATAAAACTGTTTTTCTTAAGTAAACAAGTGATCACGTGATTTTCTAGAAATTGATAGAAGGTCAGAGGTAGAGTCTACCTTCAGCAAGTCACGTACTAAAAGAATGATCTAGAAGAAAAACCATCCCCTAATAACTAAAAATATAAAGATGTCTTTGAAATTAACCAATAGCTTTAAAGGACTGTTTATCAATCTGAAGCAAGGTCAGATATTGAGGTAACCATGCCAAGGTCAGCCTGTTTACAACTAGAATCTAAGTCAGCCTGAACTTTCTAGAAAAAATCTCCCAATTAATGAATATTAAACCCTAAATGACAAATTTGGATTCAACAATAAAAAAATAAATAAATTAAATCCAATAGCCGTAACAGTATATATACGTTGTTTTCTTGTTATGATAGCCTATTCGTTCGAATCTGACCAGTTGTCTTATTTCATGATTTCTACCTCTAATATAAATTTTAAAATTTTAACAATAAATAAAAGAAGAAAGAAAAGTTTGTCCCTATTTCTTAATCGTAATTATTTGTCCACATCTAAACATCGTCTTTGTAATATAATCTGTAATCTGTCTGATTTAAGTCTTTATTGAAATTTCCGTCTAAGAAGAGTATCTGTTGTCTGTTTAATTTGTCGACCTTAAAGATTTCCATAATAAGTTTTAGTCTCTCTTCTTTTGTATTATCACATTGCATCATTGTGTGGTACTTAGTAAAAAGGGCTTTCCTGTATAGTGGGCAGCTAACTTGGGTCCTTATCATACGTCTCCTTAAAGCCACTTCGCCTGTAAGCCAGGCGTTGTGGAGGTACTTAAATATAATATTCTGTACCTTGTATGATGTTATATTGGACCAATGCCTCCATACCCTATCCCAGTTGACAGCTATATTTTCTACTTACTTTATTTTTTGTTAATTTATCTACGTCATCCCGAATCCAGTCATAAGTCTTATTAATATCTAGTTCCCATAATTCTTTTCGTTCCCTATATTTATATAAAATTTCTTGAATGTTCCTAAGGTGTCTAGGTGCTTCTAATTTCTTACTTAATTTTTTGTTTGTGTATATGTCTTGTCTATTTCCGAAACCAATCCAAAAAATTATAATGCTTCCCATGGTTTATGTGGTGCGCTGTCTATTTTTAAAAAAAATCTATTTAAAATGTTTGTGTTTTAAAAGGATGGGACTAGGTAAGGCTAGTCCCCCTTTTAGTTTAGACCTATATAATGAGGACTTTTTATGTAATATGTCTTGAAATTCCATATGTAGTCTACTATTTCGTTATCTATTGTTTCTAGTGTTTTGTTTGTTATGTCCACAGAGTAAATATGTCAGATTTGAATACATGTTTTGGCAACTTGTGAACGTTCTATCAAGCTAAGTGGCGTAATAAGTGCCCAGATTTGAATTATTTCTTTTATATTTTGTTTAACTTTATTACAGTTTTCTATTTCTTCATTTAGCCCAAAGAAAATCCCAAGGGCTTTAACTCTATTTTTTATTAAGTGTGGGGGTAATCTTGGGTGGTTACCTCTCCAGTTGCCTAGTTTTAGAATTTCCGTTTTATCATGGTTTATTTTTGACCCTGAAGCTTTCCCAAAAGCTTCATATTTCTTTTCAAGGTGTTTAAAAG